>JBBGZY010000254.1:4620000-5220000 GCA_037952925.1 Lithobates clamitans | reverse complement strand
ATATTTTTTACCATTAAACTGTTTGTGGCCCAGTTTAAAATCCCAATCTGAGAAATTCATGTTTTGATAGTGTGAAGGTACCACCAACCCCAAAGTCCAATTTTTCCTCACCTGTTACTTCTATCCCAATTCTGCGAAACAGACACCAGAATTTATCCAAAAAATCTCTAATCTTGTTACGAGTGCACTAAATTGTTGCCTCATCATACAGACTGGCTCCCTAAGCTGTTGTTTACAAAATAAAGAAAGCTTGCAGGGGAAATGTAATTTTTTTTGTTGATAAATTGCTGCAGCAGGTTCTATACACGGTACAAATGGGCCACTTTACAGGCAGACTAAGGTGACCCCCCCTTCACTATTTTTAAAGGATTTTTTCATTTTTATTGATTCACTTTAAGCATCATTAAATCACTGCTCATTTAAAAATGATCTTTTTTAAAAACTTTTTTTTGCATTAATACATGCCCTCCAGGGCAGTACCTGGACCCCCATACCCTTTGTATATCTAACAACTTGCATATAAGCCTTCAAAATGGGCACTTTTGATTTTTACAGTTCGGGTCCCACAGACTTTAATGGGGTTAGTTGTTTGGCTACGAACTTTTGAGATGTTCTAAAGTTCTGTCGCGAACCGAACCTGGGAGTGTTCGGCCCATATCTACTTATGGAGGGGAGGAGTAAAATGTGTAGTCCTTCTTGTCGGAGTGGAACAATTGCCAGACATGCACCAACTGTGCCCTGTGAAGGGTTTGCGAGATGCATTTGCAGGCGCTGGAAGGAACTGAGGAGGAGCCTAAGGAAGAATCTATGTTAAGAATTAGGGGGACATTGAAGCTGCCTCCTAAAATCTGTTGGCCCTCCACAAACTCCATGAGCTTGTCCAGGGTAGTTTTAATAAAGAGGTCCTGTTGAGTGTTAGGAGCATAAAGGTCATCTTAACTTCGACAAGCTCTTAAGGAACAAGTACCATCCATCAACACAAGGCTGGTGCTACCACTAGGCAAACTAGGCGGCCGCCTAGGGCGCCCTGCTACCTAGGGCGCTCGGCCACTGGTTTTCCTACTCTCTTCTCTCTGCAGCAAGCAACTAAGTCTCAGGATCAGCAGGCAGCCGCCGCTCCTTTCATACATAGTGTCAGAGGCGCAGCAGTGGTGGAGGACTGTGTCCCGACTCCAGCAGCAAGCAAACATTCATTGATGGGCACTGGTAGGCTGCATTGAAGGGAGCTGGTGAGGCTGAATTTGATGGGAGCTGGTGAGGCTGCATTTGATGGGCGCTTTATTAAAAAGGTGTGATTTACATGGGCAGGGAAAAGGGGGCGGAGTCAGCCGGGGGGGGGGGGGGGGCGGCAAAATGAGGTTTCGCCTAGGATGTCAAAAATCCTTGCACCAACCCTGCATCAACATCTATAAGAGTGTCTAAGCATGTCCATGGTACTTTACCAGAGATTACAATGAAAACTCCCTTCACATTAGCGGCTCTATTGATTGCATGGGGAGTCAGACGGTCAAATCTATTCCCAAGCGAAGGCAGTCTGTCATCTCTAAAGTGGGTTTCCTGGATGAATATCTGCATGGAGGCGGCGCAAGTCGTGAATAGGGATGAGCTGAACACCCCCCCGGTTCGGTTCGCACCAGAACCTGCGAACGGACATAAAGTTCGCTCGAACTTTAGAACCCCATTAAAGTCTGTGGGACTAGAACGTTTGAAATCAAAAGTGCTAATTTTAAAGGCTAAAATGCAAGTTATTGTCCTAAAAAGGGTTTGGGGACCCGGGTCCTGCCCCAGGGGACCCGGGTCCTGCCCCAGGGGACATGTATCAATGCAAAAAAAAGTTTTAAAAAGGGCCGTTATTTCGGGAGCAGTGATTTTAATGATGCTTAAAGTGAAAAAAAAAATGAAATATTCCTTTAACCACTTCAATACAGTGCATTTTCGCCCCCTTCTTGCCCAAGCCATTTTTCAGCTTTCAGCGCTGTCACTTTTTGAATGACAATTGCGCGGTCATAAAACACTGTACCCAAATGAAATTGTTATAATTTTTTCCCCACAAATAGAGCTTTCTTTTAGTGGTATTTGATCACCTCTGCGGTTTTATTTTTTGCGCTATAAACAAAAGAAGAGTGACAAGTTTAAAAAAAACACAATAATTTTTACCTTTTGCGATAATAAATATCCAATTTTTTTTTCTTTAAAACAAATTTTTTCTCAGTTTAGGCCTATATGTATTCTTGTACATATTTTTGGTAAAAAAAAAATCGCAATAAGCGTATATAGATTGGTTTGCGCAAAAGTTATAGCGTCTACAAAATAGGGGATAGATTTATAACATTTTTATTTTTTTTAATTCTTTTACTAGTAATGGCGGCGATCTTCGATTTTTATCATAACTGCGATATTGCGGCGGACACATCGGACACTTTTGACACATATTTGGGACCATTCACATTTATACAGCGATCCGTACTATAAAAATGCATTGATTACTGTATAAATGTGACAGGCAGGGAAGGGGTTAACACTAGGTGGTGATCGAGGGGTTAACTGTGTTGCTAGGGAGTGATTCTAACTGTAGGGGGTGGGGACTCACTAGGGGAGTAGGCCGATCGGTGTTCCTCTGTACTAGGAACATGCCATCGGTCTCCTCTCCTCTGACAGGACCGTGGATCTGTGTGTTTACACACACAGATCCACGGTCCTGCTGTGTTACATCGCGGGGCACGCGGACCGGGTGCCCAGTGACACGGCGGGCGCGCGATCGCCGTCGGCGGCAGGCGCGCGCGATCGCCCCCTGGTGGGCTGGGAAAGTGAGGCCGTCATATGACGCCCACCACGAGAGCAGTCATCAAGCAGTTAAATATCGTACCTGGGGGGTGTCTATAGTATGCCTGTAAACTGACGCGTGTTTCCCATGCTTAGAACAGTCCCTGCACAAAATGACATTTTTAAAGGAATAAAAGTCATTTAAAACTGCTTGCGGCTTTAATATAATGTCGGGTTCCGGCAATATGGATGAAAATCAGTGAGACAAACGGCATGGGTACCCCCCACCCCCCAGTCCATTCCCAGGCCCTTTGGGTCTTGTATGGATATTAAGGGGAACCCCGCTCCCAAATTAAAAAAAGGAAAGGCGTGGTGCCCCCAGGCCCTAAATACTCTGAACAGCTGTATACAGGCGGTGCAAACAAGACAGGTTTGTTGTTAAGTAGAATGTGTTTGTAATTTTGAACTGGTACATTTTTAAAGTGTAGCTGCAGCCAAAAAATCTATTTTTAAGCTTTTTGGAAAACATAGGTAAGGGTTATCATCCCTGTAACATTTGTTTTGCTGTCTGTGCACCTCTTCAGAAGATTTAAAAATAATTAAAATTGAACAATGTCCTCAAGTGAATCCACAGCAGTCCACAGTGAAAGAATAGCAAAAATGAATATATAAAATAAAAATGAAATATGGTGTGGAAAAATATATGTATAAAAATTATGATAAAAACATTTTTTTGGCTGAATAAGTGTATATATATATATAGCTAAATGCTGAAAAAATGTATATATAGTCTGTAAAAAATTTCAGCACATAAATCTAAAAATAGTAGTGTAATGATTCAAGATTACGGAACCCATGTGAAGGGCTATCTACTACAAGGGAATACCGCTGCTGGATCCTAGCCTACACGCCTGTTACCCCTGCAGGGGTTAGGCGCTTTGGTGAGTGCGGGCACGAGTGGGGTTACAGATGAAGGCGGGGAGCACTGATGAATCATTACACTACTATTTTTGGATTTATGTACTGAAATTTTTTACAGACTATATATACATTTTTTCAGCATATATATATATATATATATATATATATATATATATATATATATATACACTTATTCAGTTACTTGAGGACATTGTTCAATTTTAATTAGCTTTTTTAGCTATCTAGCTATTCAGCACGTTATTTGGTGTTACTAATATCACTGTTATTTATTGTTTATGAATTTTATTAATTCCTTATATATTTCAGATAACATATTTTTCTAGCACTTTGTACTTTATCGCACATTAGTGTGTTTGGTTTAGATTTATTGCTCAGAGAATAATTATTTTTATACTGTATTTCTTATTTATATTTTTTATTTGATTATTTATTTCTTATGTAATATATTTTGATCACTCTTGAACATCGCCAATTCCCCTGTAATAGGATTTCCTTTTTTTGAACTTCACTGAGGTGATGTTCTTTGCTGGGGGGGCTGCAGTTCCTTTTTCCTAAGCGCGGAATAATTGCCTTTTATATTGTGTATATATTTGCATCCCAGGTGTTATATATATATATATATATATATATATATATATATATATATATATATATATATATATATACACACACACACACTGTATTCAGTTTAGCTAGATCCTGTTCTTCTCTTCCTAATATACTGACAGGCAGGCAGGTGTTTTTACAGTATTTCCAGTCACTGTACTGTGTACCCTGCACAGTTGCACCTACAGTATAGCTACCTGAAGCCAGGTGCTTTTGTAGGCTCTTGACGTATTTCCAGTTACTGTACTGTGTACCCTGCACAGTTGCACCTACGGTATAGCTACCTGAAGCCAGGTGCTTGTGTGGGCTCTTGACGTATTTCCAGTTACTGTACTGTGTACCCTGCACAGTTGCACCTACAGTGTAACTACCCGAAGCCGGGTGCTTGTGTAGGCTCTTGACGTATTTCCAGTTACTGTACTGTGTACCTTGCACAGTTGCACCTACAGTGTAACTACCTGAAGCCAGGTGCTTGTGTGGGCTCTTGACGTATTTCCAGTTACTGTACTATGTACCCTGCACAGTTGCACCTACAGAATAACTACCTGAAGCCAGGTGCTTGTGTAGGCT
Organism: Lithobates clamitans; assembly: GCA_037952925.1. Classification (NCBI taxonomy): domain Eukaryota; kingdom Metazoa; phylum Chordata; class Amphibia; order Anura; family Ranidae; genus Lithobates; species Lithobates clamitans. The sequence goes on along the minus strand of JBBGZY010000254.1, from coordinate 5,215,119 downwards.
CTTACGTATTTCCAGTTACTGTACTGTGTACCCTGAACAGTTGCACCTCCAGTATAACTACCTGAAGCCAGGTGCTTGTGTAGGCTCTTGACGTATTTCCAGTTACTGTACTGTGTACCCTGCACAGTTGCACCTACAGTATAGCTACCTGAAGGCAGGTGCTTGTGTAGGATCTTGACGTATTTCCAGTTACTGTACTGTGTACCCTGCACAGTTGCACCTACAGTATAGCTACCTGAAGCCAGGTGCTTGTGTAGGCTCTTGACAAATTTCCAGTTACTGTACTGTGTACCCTGCACAGTTGCACCTACAGTGTAACTACCTGAAGTCGGGTGCTTGTGTAGGCTCTTGACATATTTCCAGTTACTGTACTGTGTACCCTGCACAGTTGCACCTACAGTATAGCTACCTGAAGCCAGGTGCTTGTGTGGGCTCTTGACGTATTTCCAGTTACTGTACTGTGTACCCTGCACAGTTGCACCTACAGTATAACTACCTGAAGCCAGGTGCTTGTGTAGGCTCTTGACGTATTTCCGGTTACTGTACTGTGTACCCTGCACAGTTGCACCTACAGTATAGCTACCTGAAGGCAGGTGCTTGTGTGGGCTCTTGATGTATTTCCAGTTACTGTACTGTGTACCCTGCACAGTTGCACCTACAGTATAGCTACCTGAAGCCAGGTGCTTGTGTGGGCTCTTGACAAATTTCCAGTTACTGTACTGTGTACCCTGCACAGTTGCACCTACAGTGTAACTACCTGAAGTCGGGTGCTTGTGTAGGCTCTTGACGTATTTCCAGTTACTGTACTGTGTACCCTGCACAGTTGCACCTACAGTGTAACTACCTGAAGCCAGGTGCTTGTGTGGGCTCTTGACGTATTTCCAGTTACTGTACTGTGTACCCTGCACAGTTGCACCTACAGTATAACTACCTGAAGCCTTGTACGTGGCTGGTAGGAGGTGGCTGCGGATCATGTCGTCCTTAGTGACCCAGAGGACTCCGGACTGAATGCCTCAGCAAACCTACGCTGCATGGCCTCCCTGATCCTGCAAAGCCTGCGGAAGGATCCTCATGTTCGTGGTATCAAGGAGAGGGATCAATACTGGCTGGCAACCCTCCTTGATCCACGTTACAAGAGTAAGGTTGCAGACCTTATCAAGCCGTTGCAGAGGGAGCAGAGGATGAAACATCTTCGGAAGGCCTTGCAGAAAGGTCTGTGCAACGAGGCTTTGGTCAGTCAAAGAAGGAGCGGTGGAGAAGATGGCCATCTGACCGATGCGTTCAGACAATTTTTTACTCCGCAGCCCCAAGGTATGATCGGTTCCAGCAACCATCGCTGAGACTTGGACACCTTTCCCACCGAAAATCCTCTGAGTTACTGGGTCTTGAGGATGGATCACTGGCCAGAGCTTGCACAGTATGCAATTGAGCTACTGGCCTGTCCTGCTTTCAGCGTTCTTTCGGAACGCACATTCAGTGCTGCTGGAGGCTTTGTAACCGATCACAGGGTGCGCCTGTCCACCAACTCGGTCGATCCACTGACCTTCATAAAAATGAATCAGTCTTGGATCACCACCAGATACCAAGCACCTGATGCTGATGTAACCGAATAAATTTTTTTTGAAATGTCAGATCCCTTCAAGACTGCCTATGCTTTTGCTGAGTGACTATCCTGTTATGCTGAATGACTATCCTCTTCCTCCTCAATGATCATGCTGATAGCTTGTAAGAATATTTTTGTTTCTGGGCGCCACCACCAGTGGCTAAGACCCAATTTTTCAGCCCCTGTTTAACAGAACGTGTAATTACAATTTTTGATGTAATTCTTTGCAGCAGGGCTCGTTCCTACGCTCCAACTAGAGTATCTGTGAGGGGTTTCAGTGTTGTGGCACAAGCACCAGTGCCTAAGGCCCAATTTTTCAGCCCCTGTTTAACAGGGGCGTGTAATTACAATTTTTGATGCAATTCCTTGCAGCAGGGCTTGTTCCTGCGCTCCAACTAGAGTATCTGTGAGGGGTTTCAGTGTTGTGGCACCAGCACCAGTGCCTAAGGCCCAATTTTTCAGCCCCTGTTTAACAGGGGCGTATAATTACAATTTTTGATGCAATTCGTTGCAGCAGGGCTCATTCCTGCGCTCCAACTAGCGTATCTGTGAGGGGTTGCAGTGTTGTGGCACCAGTGCCTATGGCCCAATTTTTCAGCCCCTGTTTAATAAGGGCATGTAATTACAATTTTTGATGCAATTCTTTCAGCAGGACTCGTTCCTGCGCTCAGCTAGAGTATCTGTGAGGGGTTGCAGTGTTGTGGCACCAGTGCCTAAGGCCCAATTTTTCTGTCCCTGTTTAACAGGGACATGTAATTACAATTCTTGATCTAATATTTCACAGCAGGGCCCGTTCCAGCGCCCACCAAGAGTAACTGTGAAGACTTACAGTGTTGTGGCACCAGCAAAACCACTACCAACACCAAAGGCCCAATTTTTCTGCCCCTGTTCAACAGGTGCATGTAATTACAATTCTTGATCTAATATTTCACAGCAGGGCCCGTTCCAGCGCCCACCAAGAGTAACTGTGAGGACGTAAAGTGTTATGGCACCAGCACCACCACCACCAAAAGCCCAATTTTTCTGCCCCTGTTCAACAGGTGCATGTAATTACAATTCTTGATCTAATATTTCACAGCAGGGCCCGTTCCAGCACCCACCAAGAGTAACTGTGAGGACTTACAGTGTTGGGGCACCAGCACCACCACCATCACCAAAGGCCCAATTTTTCTACCCCTGTTCAACAGGGGCATATAGTTACAATTCTTGATCTAATATTTCACAGCGGGGCCCTGTGAGGGCCTACAGTGTTGTGGCAACACCAACACTTAAGGCCACAATTTCTGCAGAGTATATAGGGCGGGCCCCTACTTTCAAACATCCAACTTACAAACGACTCCTACTTGCAAACGGAAGGAGACAACAGGAAGTGAGATGAAATCTACCCCTAGGAAGGGGAATTCACTCCTATAAGAGTTAATATGGGAAAAACGTTTCTCCTTTCCACTGATGCTTTATCACCAATCCTTGTTTCACTATAAACCCCAAATTTTCTAAAAACATTTGTCATTGTGACAGAAAGTGGGGTGAAATCTTCTGAAGAGGAGCACAGACAGCAAAACAAATGTTTTGATAACCCTTCCTTATGTTTTCCAAAAAGCTTAAAAATAGATTTTTTGGCTGGAGCTACACTTTAAAAATGTACCTGTTCAAAATTACAAACAGATTCTACTTAACAACAAACCTACAGTCCCTGTCTTGTATACTGCTGTTCAGAGTATATAGGGCCTGGGGGCCCCACACCTTTCCTTTTTTTAAAAAAGTGCCTGGTAATGGACTTGGGGGGGTACCCATGCCATTTGTCTCACTGATTTTCATCCATATTGCTGGGACCCGACATTACATTAAAGCCGCAAGCAGTTTTAAATGACTTTTATTCCTTTAAAAATGTCATTTTGTGCAGGGGCTGTTCTAAGCACGGGAAACACGCACCACTTTACAGGCATACTATAGACACCCCCCAGGTACGATATTTAAAGGAATATTTCACTTTAAGCATCATTAAAATCACTGCTCCTGAAAAAAAACGGCCGTTTTTTAAAACTTTTTTTTGCATTGATACATGTCCCAGTGGGCAGGACCCGGGTCCCCAAAACCTTTTTTAGGACAATACTATGCAAATTAGCCTTTAAAATTAGCACTTTTGATTTCGAACGTTCGAGCCCCATAGACTTCAATGGGGTTCTAACGTTTGTGCGAAGTTTCGCACAAACGTCTGGGGCAAACCGAACCGGGGGAGTGTTTGGCTCATCCCTACAGAACAACAGCAATTGTGTTCAGGTAGCTTTAGATGCACACTGTGCAGAGGACGCAGTACACTAACTGTAAATTCTGTAGCGGCCTGCCTGTGGTATTAATAGGAGCCGAACAACAGCAATTGTCTTCAGGTAGCTTTAGGTGCACACTGTGCAGAGGACGCACTACACTAACTTGTAAATACTGCAGCTGCCTGTAGTACTAATAGGATCAGAAGAACACCAATTTTCTTCAGGCATCTTAAGGTGCACACTGTGCAGAGGACGCACTACACTAACTTGTAAATACTGCAGCTGCCTGCGGTACTAATAGGATCAGAAGAACACCACCAATTTTCTTCCGGTAGCTTTAGGTGCACACTGTGCAGAGGACGCACTACACTAACTTGTAAATACTACAGCTGCCTGCGGTACTAATAGGATCAGAAGAACACCACCAATTTTCCTCAGGTAGCTTTAGGTGCACACTGTGCAGAGGACACACTACTCCAACTTGTAAATACTGCAGCTGCCTGCGGTACTAATAGGATCAGAAGAACACCACCAATTTTCTTCCGGTAGCTTTAGGTGCACACTGTGCAGAGGACGCACTACACTAACTTGTAAATACTACAGCTGCCTGCGGTACTAATAGGATCAGAAGAACACCACCAATTTTCCTCAGGTAGCTTTAGGTGCACACTGTGCAGAGGACGCACTACTCCAACTTGTAAATACTGCAGCTGCCTGCAGTACTAATAGGATCAGAAGAGCACCACCAATTTTCTTCAGGTAGCTTTAAGTGCACACTGTACAGAGGACGCACTACACTAACTTGTAAATACTACAGCTGCCTGCCTGTGGTAATAATAGGAGCCAAACAACAGCAATTGTCTTCAGGTAGCTTTAGGTGCACACTGTGCAGAGGACGCACTACACTAACTTGTAAATACTGCAGCTGCTTGTAGTACTAATAGGATCAGAAGAGCACCACCAATTTTCTTCAGGTAGCTTTAGGTGCACACTGTGCAGAGGACGCACTACACTAACTTGTAAATACTACAGCTGCCTGCAGTACTAATAGGATCAGAAAAACACCACCAATTTTCTTCAGGTAGCTTTAGGTGCACACTGTGCAGAGGACGCACTACACTAACTTGTAAATATTGCAGCTGCCTGCGGTTCTAATAGGATCAGAAGAACACCACCAATTTTCTGCAGGTAGCTTTAGGTGCACACTGTGCAGAGAACACACTACACTAACTTGTAAATACTGCAGCTACCTGCGGTACTAATAGAATCAGAAGAACACCACCAATTTTCTTTAGGTAGCTTTAGGTGCACACTGTGCAGAGGACGCACTACACTAACTTGTAAATACTGCAGCTGCCTGCGGTACTAATAGGATCAGAAGAACACCACCTATTTTCTTCAGGTAGCTTTAGGTGCACACTGTGCAGAGGACGCACTACACTAACTTGTAAATACTACAGCTGCCTGCGGTACTAATAGGATCAGAAGAACACCACCAATTTTCCTCAGGTAGCTTTAGGTGCACACTGTGCAGAGGACGCACTACACTAACTTGTAAATACTGCAGCTGCCTGCAGTACTAATAGGATCAGAAGAGCACCACCAATTTTCTTCAGGTAGCTTTAGGTGCACACTGTGCAGAGGACGCACCACACTAACTTGTAAATACTGCAGTTGCTTGCGGTACTAATAGGATCAGAAGAACACCACCAATTTTCTTCAGGTAGCTTTAGGTGCACACTGTGCAGAGGACGCACTACACTAACTTGTAAATACTACAGCTGCCTGCAGTACTAATAGGATCAGAAGAGCACCACCAATTTTCTTCAGGTAGCTTTAGGTGCACACTGTGCAGAGGACGCACTACACTAACTTGTAAATACTACAGCTGCCTGCGGTACTAATAGGATCAGAAGAACACCACCAATTTTCTTCAGGTAGCTTTAGGTGCACACTGTGCAGAGGATGCACTACACTAACTGTAAATACTGTAGCTAATAAGACTAATAGGATCATAAGAACACCAGCAGTTTTCTTCAGGTAGCTGTAAATACTGTAAAAACACCTGCCTGCCTGTCAGTAGAAAGAGAATAACAGGAACGGATCTAGCTAAACTGAATACAGTGTATATATATCTATCGATCGATCGATCGATCGATAGATAGACATACAACACCTAGGATGTATATATATATATATATATATATATATATATATATACACACAATACACTGTAAGTGCAGCTAACTGACTTGCCTGCCTACTCTATCTAACTTAAATCAAATGACACTGTCTCTCTCTCTCAACGCTGGAACACACTACACAGGGCCGACGTGCAGGCGGTCTTATATAGTGTGGGGCGTGTACTAAACCCCCTGAGCCATAATTGGCCAAAGCCACCTTGGCTTTGGCCAATTACGGCTCTCTGTACAGATGGTGCTGTGATTGGCCAAGCATGCGGGTCATAGTGCATGCTTGGCCAATCAGCCAGCAATGCACTGCGATGCTGCAGTGAATTATGGGCCGTGACGCACCACTTGATTTTGGCGCGAACGGCCCATATCGTTCGTAATTCGACGAATGATCGAACATGCGATGTTCGAGTCGAACATTGGCTCGACTCGAACTCGAAGCTCATCCCTAGTGATGAGAATAAGGAGAGCGGTCTGAGGAGAGAGAGAAGGAAAGAGAGAAAGAGTGGTGAGGTGACAGGTGTGAGGAAAACCACTGAGACTGAGGAGACTGAGAGAGTGAGAGACTCTGGCAGCATCAGAGGAGGAGAAAGCTAAGCTTTTCCAGAGACTGCCAGGAGAGTGTTGCCTGGAGACGGAGGAGTGAGGATGCCTGAGGGGAGCCAGGAGCAGAGACAGCCAAATGGTCCACTACTATTTAGTCCAGGAACCCTACTCAGCAACCCAGCACCACTCAGCTCAGCAGAGACGACCCATGCCTTTCAGGGATCGAGATACCCATTGACTACCAGTCATCTCGATCGGCCATCAGCAAGAGATCCAGTGCCTTACAACATCGCTAGGAGCATCAGGGGACTGAACCAGCACCTGGGACTATTGTTGTGTCATCGCACAGAGGACTGGTGAGCGGGTGTAAACTCAACATCCTTCTTGCCACCATACTGACACTGCATGTAGACACCAATTTCCCTTTTTATTGTCACGGGATGCTTGTTTGGAGCTGCCATCTCTAGTAGTTTGCCCTTTTAAATCCCTACCAGAACATTCTAGAGGATTACTGCTCCATGTAAGCTTGTTTAAACCTTCTCTCAAAACAAGGGCCCCACCGTTTGCTAGCAGAAGACGCTCGTTTTCTTCACCTCAGGACCTGCAACATTACAGAACTGTGCTTACTGTACTTGTGTAACCCTTTTCTTTACGTTGTGTGTTTGCCTCTCAAAGGTGTTTGCGGCCCAGAAGGAGCTGATAATTTGACAAGTCTTCTCTCCTCCCTCTCAGTGCCTTTGTTAAGGGCATATAGATTACTGCCTTTTCTATACCTGCAGTTGCTAAATATTGAAGGTTGTCTTTTCTGTTAATTATTTGTAGCAAGGTTTAACAGTGTTGTAAGTTTCCATATGCTTTAAACCGTGCTAATATATTCAACTTGTTTATCACTACCAGGCGTGTGTCTATTTTTAGTGATAATCCACAGCCAGGATAACGGTATTTACCACATGTGTCCTTAAATGTGTTTGCAGTAATTTTATTTAACCAGGTGTGCCAGAGGGGCTGAGGTCATTCTTGGAGTTGAGGAGGAGATCAGGGAATCCAAATTCACCAAGCGGCTCCTTCAGGGGTGGCGCTACACACACACACACACACACACAGGTTGGACTGGATTGACTTGTGTCTTTTTTCAACCTCACCAACTATATAACTATGTGACTTAAAGCGGGGTTCCACCCAAATTTTGAACAATATCTGTATGTATTCTCTTCCTTGCCTAGATGCTGACATGCCGTTTAAAAAAATTTAAATCGCAGTAATTACCTTTTATTTTTCTATTCTTCTTTGCACTTCCTGGTTCTCCTCCCGTGGGAGTAGGCGTGTTTCTAGCCTCTCCCAGACTCCTGGGAGCTAGTCTCAGGCTTCCCAGGATGCCACTGAGCATGTGCGGGAACGAGCGGTGAATGCTGGGAGCACAGCATTCACCACATCCAGGAAAAAAATGCTTGTGGGCTTCAAATGCCCACAATGAAGATGGAAACCGCCTGCAGTGAATAATATAAGTTATTCTTTCCGACGAAATCTGACACAGGCGGACATATTACACACAATATGTGAGTATGTAATGCTGAGAAGAAAAGTTTGTGAATGAAAGCAAAAAAAAAAAAAAAACAATAGATAGGTGGACCCCCGCTTTAAGAAGCTGCAGGACAGATGTCGCAAGTGCATTGACTTCCTGGGGGAATATGTAGAATAGTGTGGCAGTTACAGCTTCCTAGCTCAATTTTTTCTGGTTAAGGCTCAATACTTATCAGCTCCCCCTCGTATAGCAAGGGAAGTGTGTGGTAACTACTGCACACAGTGTACAGTTCATCTCTAAGTTGGGAACCACCATAATGTTTGATTCTAAGGAAGCTAAGTCCCGGGTCCCCTGAGGCCTAATGGTGACCACCAGAGTTAGGGACAGCTGACATCCTTCTGTGTAGAGTGGGTTACAAGGCAAGGTGGGTGTAATGCAGGATGAAATGGTGGGCGCCAGACACTTTTTGAATGCAAAGAGATTTATTGTCTCTTGAACAGAACTATGGGAAAGAGGGATAGGGCCAGGACACCCTTAGGTAGATATAATCCGGAATGCAACTGCAGCACAAGCGTTTTCCCCGCACCAGGTTGTATCCAAACCAGGTATAAACTGAATGTTGCTCTCCAGAGTTGAAAAGCCCCAGGTGCTGGCTAATGCTAATCCATGTTGTGAGGATCTGGATCTGTTCCAAAAATGGTGGAGGGTGAATTGACTCATCTGGCTCGCAATTGTCATAAAAAATCCATGCAGGACAACTTAACTATGAATGAACGAACAGCTCTTAAAGCGCTGACAACAGATGATAGTATTGTGATTAAAAATGCGGATAAAGGGGGCATTGTGGTAGGGTTAGATGCAGAAACATACAGACAGGAAGCTTTATGCCAACTGTCAGACACACACACGTACCAAAAACTTTCATGTAACCCTACGTCCACATTTAAGACCAAACTGTCTACTCTCCTTGACAAGGCAATACAGGTTGGCCTTTTTTCACCCACGGATAAAGAATTATTCTTTCCTGAAAATTCCATCACACCAATATTTCATCATCTACCTAAAGTTCATAAAGGTCTCAATCCCCTCACAGGCAGACCAATTGTAGCTGGCATAGGCTCATTAAACGAAAAATTGGGAGAATGGGTAGATTCTCAGTTACAACCTTTAACCATTGATTTACCAGGCTATTTGAGAGACACTAAACAGCTCTTAGGTAAACTCCAAGGTATTAAGTGGAAAGACAACTACAGATGGATCACTTGCGATGTCACTAGCTTGTATTCTAGCATCCCGCACCATTTGGGTCTTCAAGCGGTTGCTTGGTTTTTGAAAAGATCTGGGAGGTTTTCTTTAGTATTACAAGATTTCATTTTACAAGCTTTGGAATACCTCCTGACCCATAACTTCTTTATGTTTGACGGGGGCTATTACCTCCAGAAATGCGGGGCCTCCATGGGAGCGAAATTTTTGCCCTCACTGGCAAACCTTTTTATGGGTTGGTGGCAGGGCTGGACTGGGACAAAAATTTGGCCCTGGACTTCACCCAGAGCGGCCCACTTTAATTTTGAAAACATGCACGTAACCAGTATATAAAACCATACGCAATTGCACAATATGGATACTTACTTGAGTTTGGGATGGATCTGAGGGAAGCGGTGTGGCCTTTGTATGGTGCATCAGAGCGACCTGGAGGAAAATTGACACCTGCCCCCCGGTAGGGTGACCACACTTCCAGACTGCCATTCAGGGACAATTTTGCCAAGGACCGGGGGGGAATGTAGTCTCAGGGTTGACCGGGAATTCAGCAGTGGGGGTAATTTGTCGGGTGAATGGCTGGTGCTGGCAATGAAAACATCCCGACACCATGCTTAATATGGTGTCAGGATGATCAAATCACATTATTTCTATTACTACATTGTAATATATAATGAAATAGTTCAACTCACCAGAATGCAGAATCAGTGGGAACTATAGCCTGTTACCAGATGCAGCATGTCATTTTCCACTATCGCCTGCCACCAGATGCAGCATGTCATTTGCTACCGCCGCCTGCCACCAGATGCAGCGTGTCATTTTCCACTATCGCCTGCCACCAGATGCAGCGTGTCACTTGCCACCGTCGCTTGCCACCACATGCAGTGTGTCACATGCCACATAATCTGCTGCCAGAGAGAGGGCAGAGAGAAAGAGAGAGAGAGAAGGGGGACACAGACAGAGAGAGAGGGGGGAGGGAGAGAGAGAGAGAGGTGGGGACAGGGAGAGAGAGAGGGGGGCAGGGAGAGAGAGAGAGAGAGAGAGAGAGAAGGGACAGGGAAAGAGAGAGGGGGGACAAGGAGAGAGAGAGGGGGGGCAGGGGGAGAAAGAGAGAGAGAGAGGGGGGGACAGGGAAAGAGAGAAAGAGAGAGAGAGAGGGGAACAGGGAGAGAGAGAGAGGGGGGCAGGGAGAGAGAGGGGGGACAGGGAGAGAGAGAGGGGGGGGCAGGGAGAGAGAGAGAGAGAGAGAGAGAGAGAGAGAGAGAGAGAGAGAGAGAAGGGACAGGGAAAGAGAGAAAGAGAGAGGGGGACAGGGAGAGAGAGAGAGAGAGAGAGAGAGAGAGAGAGAGAGAGAGAGAGAGAGAGAGAGAGAGAGAAGGGACAGGAAAAGAGAGAGGGGGGACAGGGGGACAAGGAAAGAGAGAGAGAGAGAGGGAGGACAAGGAGAGAGAGAGGAGGGACAATGAGAGAGAGAGGGGGGACAGGGGGAGAGAGAGAGAGAGAGAGAGAGAGGGGACAGGGAAAGAGAGAAAGAGAAAGAGGGGGGACAGGGAGAGAGAGGGGGCAGGGAGAGAGAGGGGGGACAGGGAGAGAGAGAGAGAGAGAGGGAGAAAGAGGGGGGACAGGAAGAGAGAGAGAGGGAGAGGAGGGCCAGGGGGAGAGAGAGAGGAGGGCCAGGGGGAGAGAGAGAGAGGGGGGGGAGAGAGAGGGGGGAGGTAGAGAGATGGGGGGACAGGAAGAGAGAGAGAGAGGGGGAGGGAGAGAGATGGGGCCAGGGAGAGGGGGGACAGGAAGAGAGAAAGAGAGAGGGGAGAGAGAGGGGGGGACAGGGAGAGAGAGGGGGGACAGGGAGAGAGAGAGAGGGAGAGAGAGGGGGGACAGGAAGAGAGAGAGAGAGGGGGAGAGGAGGGCCAGGGGGAGAGAGAGAGGAGGGCCAGGGGGAGAGAGAGAGGAGGGCCAGGGGGAGAGAGAGGGGGGAGGTAGAGAGATGGGGGGACAGGAAGAGAGAGAGAGAGGGGGAGGGAGAGAGATGGGGGCCAGGGAGAGGGGGGAGAGAGAGAGAGGGGGGACAGGGAGAGAGAGAGAGAGGGGGGAGAGAGAGAGAGGGGGGGACAGGAAGAGAGATAGGGGGGGACAGGGAGAGAGAGAGGGGGGACAGGGAGAGAGAGAGGGGAGGGGGCAGAGAGAGGGGTCCGGGTCTGGTCAGTGACAGTGCTATCACTCACTTGAATGGTGCAGGGGGGGCTTTAATGTGGCTGTCAAGTCGACTACTTATTTAATCTTCCCGCTCCCTCTTGCTCTTCATCGATGTAGCGCGCAGGCAGGGAGAGAGGGGCGGGAAGCGGTGTGTCACAAGCTGGCTCATTCACAGCTGAGACTGAGAGCACTAGTGTGCGAACCCCCCCTTCTAGGGCAGCTGCACCGAGCCGCTGCCCACACACTGACACCGGGGATGTCCCGGAGGATGCAGCGGCCGTCGGAGAACTTCTGTCCCCGCCCACCAGCGTGACCTTTCAGACAACTATTGCAGCAGCAGAGCCTATCGGCTCTGTGCTACAGGTGGTGGGCGGGCCGGCAACAGATGCAGTGAAACACCGAAGCATCATCCCGACCCACTACTCCTGAATTGCCGCCTTGGTCCCATGGTAGGGCCGGCCCTGGGCAGTACAGCAGTGCTCAAAATAATGGCTGTGCGGGCCGCGCAGCCATTATTTTGACAGGCTGTCACTGAAACTGGACTACTGAGCCATCGGCCCACGGGAAACTCCCGGTAGTCCCGATGGCCAGTACATGCCTGGTTGGTGGGAGAGGTCTCGCATCTTTGGATGTAATAGCCCCCGCCGACTAGACACAGTATTCTTCTGTCGGTTCATTGATGATCTTTTATTCATCACATCTGATGCCAATGCTGACATCAATGTTTGGCTTTCCTATTTTAATGACAATGATCTCAATCTAAAATTCACGGGAACTCTGGAAACCAACAGTATAGTGTTTCTTGATGTAAGATTAACAGGGATGGAAGATGCGATTCACACTAGTCTTTTCAGAAAGCCCACAGTGGGAAACACCATCCTTAGAGCTGATTCTGCACACCCTAAACACACCATCAGAGGGGTACCATACAGCCAGTTTTTGAGGCTAAAACATTTGTGCAGTACATCTGAAAGTTTTTACGCAGAATCTCATGACATGGCACAACGCTTCAAAGACCGTGGGTACCCAGAATCCCTAATTACAAAATCTCTCAATACTGTCAGTAAAATCTCTAGACATGTTCTTTTAGAAGAGAGCACACAAAAAAGAAATAAAAAGGAACCCTTCAGCAAAATTCCAGTGGGTGTCCCAATTTTTTCTACACCCTTTAGCTCAGAATTCAACAAGATAAAGAATATCATAAACAGATATCTCCCTATCTTACACAATGACCCAGTTTACAGTAAGGTCCTGTCAAAGGGCATTAAAGTGGTCTCCCGGAGGGCACCCACTCTAGGAAATTCCCTATCACCGAGTTTATTCTCAAGGAAACAAGATAAAACTAATTGGTTGAATTTAACGGGGAATTACCGATGTGGAAAAAGGTGTTGTAATTACTGTCGTCACATCAAAGTAGAGAGAAATATACATTCATGTACAAATAGCAAAATGTTTAAAGTCCCCTCTTTCATTAACTGCAACACACAGTTTTTGGTGTACGTCATCACAAGTGACATATGTCAAATCCAGTATGTTGGCGTCTAAAAGATCGATTGCATGACCATTTATATGACATAGCAAAAGATAAATTAACAAATGTGGCCAAGCACTGGATTTTCATACACCAAAAAGATGTCTCCTCTAATAGTTACGCCTATTAGAGGAGGAGATAAGTTCCATCTTTTATGCAAACGTGAAGTTTTTTTGGATTTTTTCTTTAAATACTAGAATTCCTTTTGGCTTAAACTTCGAATGGGATGTTTCTTATTACTATGATTAACACATGGTTTACTTATTCTGGTTTGTGATTATATAGTCTCTATACTCAATATTTAGCTTAATTTTCCCTTTCAAAGACCTCTCATGGTAATGACAATATACACTCCCATCGGTCCCAAATATTTACTCGTTACTGTAGCCATAACTATGGGTCAAGTTATCTTTACATCCACAATATAACAGCAACAAGTAAATTCAAAGCATAATATAATTAAACATGATTAAAAATAATACTATTTATGTTTATGCTTTCCATACAAAGCACAGTGAACTCCCTACTCCTTAATAAATAAATGAAGACACACAGACTATTTAGTTCAGCGATATGATCAATAGGGTAAAACTTACACCGAAAGCTGAGCAAATATCTTGGCTCTATATACCTGATCTCACAGACCGCAATGTCCATAGAGGTGGCGACACAGCGATCCATATTTACTTTGAGTCTGCTTTAACACACACATGTTTATCCTCTAGTTTCACTTTTTCCTCTACTACATATTATTATAAATAATATTATTTATGTTTAGATTTTTGGAAATTGACCTTTATATTAGGTCCAGTAGATTTTTAATTTTTGAAAAAATAAAGACACACAGACCATCTAACTCAGTAATAGGGCTAACAGAGTGAAACTCATATGAAAATGCTGAGCAAACACCTCGGCTTCACTCATTCTTATAGTCCACGGTGTCTATGGACGTGGTGACACCGCGATCTATTTCTATTTTTAAATCTTTCCCTATTTTTGTTGTGTGGCTATGTTCAGTTCAGAGCCTTTTTCTAGCTACATACAACTTTCATAGTTGGCTACACACATAGACACAGAATACCCTTGTTTAATGGTTACTATTTTTTACATAGCTTGACACATATGACATGGATTTTCACTCAGCTCTATGAGGTCTGTCACATTCTTCATTCCTTGGTGTAACCATGGATCGCCTTACTCATAGACATAGCCATCTAGTTACATTTTCACTGAATTATTTTAGCTACATTTTTTAGCTGCATGCTTTTGCATACAGTTGTATTGCGTTTATTGATCGATGGTATTTACTTAGACATCTTGTTATCTTCCAAAATAGTGACACAATGTTTGTAACATCTTAAAGCCCTCTGAGGTTTTTCCACACCTGGATTAAAGGCTAGACACAAATCGTAATCAAGGCAACACATTTACTGATCGCTAAGAGACCATTGACACAGCGATATTCACTCACAGCTTTGTGGAGAAATGGTATCCCTTTTAAAATCATTCATATGCCGCTATGCTTACAGCGAAGTTTTACTATATTCTCCACCAGCACCGACATAGTCTCATCCAGTCACTTAATCGTATGTTGGGGTTGTCAAAATTATGTTTAAATACTACTTAATATATTTTGATATATTTGAATACCTAGACAACCTTAAAACTAAGTAGGGTTTAACTCAATACATCCGGTAATTATTTTGATTAACACCTCTTGAGGCTTTCACATAAATATGTCCATTACTCTTTTCTCTTCAAAAAGATAAGTCACTTCGTGAGAGTTCTTCCTTTTATCCTGATCTCTGGGAATCCAAGTTTTAAACAAGACTAATGTAATTAACAAATAAATATTCTTTAGTATTCCCTTGATTTGTTGATTCAGATTTAGGACAAATATACATTTTTCTATATGGTTTTTTATCTTAATCAGTATATGTACACGTAATTTTTATAATAAAAGTTTTTTTCACCATTTATAGAAAATTAGAGTCCTAACAAGCACGGTCTCTGTGTGAATGCGTGTGCACAAGGTTATTGACATGGAAAGTTTTTCTCCCGTTAATTGCGACCTTCACCTGTGCACACACAGATATATAAACATTGGTTTGTGCATGTAAGTGCCTAGTTTATAGGTTTTTTATGTACACACTGAAAAATATGGAGTTGTTTTTGTTATAAGCATGGTTTTCATGCTTACTATAATAATTTTTATCATGATAGTATTTATAATATGTTATTTACGGTACTAATATATGTCTTCACATGTCAATTGATGAAGATTTCCCCCTCCCTTTTCATTTCTTTAGGTGCTTCATTTTCACAGTTTACAGAAAATTGATGTTACGCACCAGAATAATTCACATGCGGACACAAATGTGTTCAATTCTGATATATTAGTATTGTTTTTATTGGGAACAGAGGAAGTGTGCATGTACCCTGTTTCCCCGAAAATAAGACCTAGCGTGATTGTCGGTGATGGCTGCAATATAAGCCCTACCCCCCAAATAAGCCCTACCCAGTTCCCCAAAAATAAGCCCTACCCTGAAAAGAAGACCTACAAGGACTTTAACTAGGGCTTATTTGGGGGGTAGGGCTTATATTGCAGCCATCACTGACAATCACGCTAGGTCTTATTTTCGGGGAAACAGGGTATGTGTTTTTCCCCCTCCTCTTTTTCTATATGACCATGTATTTTATAAACAGAATTAAAACACATGTTTATTATATTCACATACATCCTGGTCATAGAGTTCATTTACACACATGAAACACACACATATTCATGGTCTTTTGACACATTAACCACTTCAGCCCCGGACCATTATGCTGCCTAAGGACCAGAGGACTTTTTCCAATTTGGCACTGCGTCGCTTTAACTGCTAATTGCGCGGTCATGCAATGCTGTACCCAAACAAAATTTGCGTCCTTTTCTTCCCAAAAAAGGAGCTTTCTTTTGATGGTATTTGATCACCTCTGCCGTTTTTATTTTTTTGCGCTATAAACGGAAAAAGAACGAAAATTTAGAAAAAAAAATGATATTTTCTACTTTTTGTTATAAAAAAAATCCAATAAACTCAATTTTAGTCATACATTTAGGCCAAAATGTATTCGGCCACATGTCTTTGGTAAAAAAAAATGTCAATAAGCATATATTTATTGGTTTGCGCAAAAGTTATAGCGTCTACAAACTAGGGTACATTTTCTGGAATTTACACAGCTTTTAGTTTATGACTGCCTATGTCATTTTTTGAGGTGCTAAAATGGCAGGGCAGTACAAAACCCCCCCAAATGACCCCATTTTGGAAAGTAGACACCCCAAGGAAATTGCTGAGAGGCATGTTGAGCCCATTGAATATTTATTTTTTTTGTCCCAAGTGATTGAATAATGACAAAAAAAAAAAATTACAAAAAGTTGTCACTAAATGATATATTGCTCACACAGGCCATGGGCATATGTGGAATTGCACCCCAAAATACATTTAGCTGCTTCTCCTGAGTACGGGGATACTACATGTGTGGGACTTTTTGGGAGCCTAGCTGCGTACGGGGCCCCAAAAACCAATCACCGCCTTCAGGATTTCTAAGGGTGTAAATTTTTAATTTCACTCTTCACTGCCTATCACAGTTTCGAAGGCCATGGAATGCCCAGGTGGCAGAAACCCCCCCCCCCAAATTACCCCATTTTGGAAAGTAGACACCCCAAGCTATTTGCTGAGAGGCATGGTGAGTATTTTGCAGTTCTCATTTGTTTTTGAAAATGAAGAAAGACAAGAAAAAAATTTTTTTTTTCTTTTTTCAATTTTCAAAACGTTGTGACAAAAAGTGAGGTCTGCAAAATACTCACTATAGCTCTCAGCAAATAGCTTGGGGTGTCTACTTTCCAAAATGGGGTCATTTGGGGGGGTTTTGTGCCACCTGGGCATTCCATGGCCTCCGAAACTGTGACAGGCAGTGAAGAGTGAAATCAAAAATTTACGCTCTTATGCCCCGTACACACGGTCGGACTTTGTTCGGACATCCCGACAACAAATTCCTAGGATTTTTTCCGACAGATGTTGGCTCAATCTTGTCTTGCATACACACGGTCACACAAAGTTGTCAGAAAATCCGATCGTTCTGAACGCGGTGACGTAAAACACGTACGTCGGGACTATAAACGGGGCAGTGGCCAATAGCTTTCATCTCTTTATTTATTCTGAGCATGCGTGGCACTTTGTCCGTCGAATTTGTGTACACACGATCGGAAATTCCGACAACGGATTTTGTTGTCGGAAAATTTTATAGCCTGCTCTCAAACTTTGTGTGTCGGAAAATCCGATGGAAAATGTGTGATGGAGCCTACACATGGTCGGAATTTCCGACAACAAGGTCCTATCACACATTTTCCATCAGAAAATCCGACCGTGTGTACGGGGCATTAGAAAGCCTGAAGGCAGTGCTTGGTTTTCGGGGTCCCGTACGTGGCTAGGCTCCCAAAAAGTCTCACACATGTGGTATCCCCGTACTCAGGAGAAGCAACAGAATGTATTTTGGGGTGTAATTTCACATATTCCCATGGCATGTTTGAGTGATATATTTAATTTAGTGACAACTTTGTGCAAAAAAAAAAAAATTTGTCTCTTTCCCGCAACTTGTGTCACAATATAAAATATTCCATGGACTCGACATGACTCTCAGCAAATAGCTTGGGGTGTCTACTTTCCAAAATGGGGTCATTTGGGGGGGTTTTGAACTGTCTTGGCATTTTATGCACAACATTTAGAAGCTTATGTCACACATCACCCACTCTTCTAACCACTTGAAGACAAAGCCCTTTCTGACACTTTTTGTTTACATGAAAAAATATATATTTTTTGCAAGAAAATTACTTTGAACCCCCAAACATTATATATTCTTTTAAAGCAAATGCCCTACAGATTAAAATGGTGGGTGTTTCATTTTTTTTTTACACAGTATTTGCGCAGCGATTTTTCAAACGCATTTTTTGGGGAAAAAACACACTTTTTTAAATTTGAATGCACTAAAACACACTATATTGCCCAAATGTTTGATGAAATAAAAAAAGATGATCTTAGGCCGAGTACATGGATACCAAACATGACAAGCTTTAAAATTGCGCACAAACGTGCAGTGGTGACAAACTAAATACATTTTTAAAAGCCTTTAAAAGCCTTTACAGGTTACCACTTTAGATTTACAGAGGAGGTCTACTGCTAAAATTACTGCCCTCGATCTGACGTTCGTGGTGACACCTCACATGCATGGTGCAATTGCTGTTTACATTTGACGCCAGACCGACGCTTGCGTTCGCCTTTGCGCGAGAGCAGGGGGGGACAGGGGTGCTTTTTTTTTTTTTCTTTATTATTTTTTTGTTTTTTATCTTATTTTTAAACTGTTCCTTTAATTTTTTTTTTTTTTTAATCATTTTTATTGTTATCTCAGGGAATGTAAATATCCCCTATGATAGCAATAGGTAGTGACAGGTACTCTGTTTTGAAAAAATTGGGGTCTATTAGACCCTAGTTCTCTCCTCTGCCCTCAAAGCATCTGACCACACCAAGATTGGTGTGATAAAATACTTTCCCAATTTCCCAATGGCGCTGTTTACATCCGGTGAAATCTTAGTCATGAAATGCTCGTAGCTTCCGGTTTCTTAGGCCATAGAGATGTTTGGAGCTACTCTGGTCTCTGATCAGCACTATGGTCAGCTGGCTGAATCACCGGCTGCATTCTCAGGTTCCCTGTTGAGACAGGAGAGCCAGAGAAAAACACGGAAGACGGTGGGGGGGCATTCCCTCCCACTGCTTGTAAAAGCAGTCTAGGAGGCTAATTAGCTGCTAGGATTGCTTTTACATAAAAGCTGATCGCTGGCTGAAAAGAATGATACCAAGATGATACCTAAACCTGCAGGCATCATTCTGGTATAACCACTCAAAGTCGTGAATGGCGTACCTGAAGACAAAAAAACGGTTAACAATAAAACACAGTAAACGGTAAAGTATAAAAAATTGCATACCTGAAAAGCAAACATGATAAAACATAATAACAATAAAACATTGCAGAATAGAATACAGTAAAAAAGAGCAGAACAATAGAGAGAGAATAGAGAGAGAGAGAACAATAAAACGACAACTATTTTTTTTTATTTTATATATATTTTTTTTATTTTTTTTTTTTACACTTTTTTTTGTAACTAACTTTTATAACTGTAACCGGTTCCAGGTTCGGGTCTCTCAAAATGCGATGGCATCTTGGGAGACCCTGTGAAAGTGTGCCTAGTCTGTGCAATGCTGTACCCTACGCTAATACTCAACTAGTGAATGGTAGCGTTCAAAACATTCACCAATGCAAAGACCAGAGTTGTCAGGACAGGAGGGACAACAATAGCGGGTGTCACGCCTATATCCGCGCTTGCTGCAGACACGACATCTTTTTTGGGGGGGTTCGTTGGGTAGGGGTACTCGGGAGGACATAAAAATGCCTCTCATGCAGCCGACTGCATTTGGTTGGGGATGTGAATGGGGGAAGTACGGGCGCTGCAGAAGTGGTGGGTTCCCAATTAGGATTGGCGAATGCAGCAGGAAGGGCACTATAGGCACGACAGGCCTGTTTGTCTTCTTCTTGGTGGTAGCGGGACACTACTTTTACTTGCCACCTCACCAGCTTGAACTGCACTGAAGGGATTCGCCACGTCACCAAGTGTTACTGCAGTGCTGGTTTGACTACGACCGGGGTGTACTAGGCCGCTGGTGCTTGCCAGTTCACCAAAACGCTACCAAAAAAACTGTTAGCGATCGCAGGGATCAGGCCTGACTCTGCGAACGCTGCAGTTATGCGTTTAGTGTTTTGTACGTGACAGAGATCGATCGATACTGCACTTGGGTGGGCTGGGCTGGGCTGGGCCGAGCGGAGGGGCAAAACACAGGTGCTAGCAGGTATCTGGGCTGATCCCGCTAACACTGCGTTTTTGGGAACCCTAAACTGCTGGGGATGCTAGTATAGATCTGATCGGATCAGATATTGATCCGTTCAGATACTATACCACTAAGGGAGGCGTATGCTGTGTGCGTGGGTGTTAGCGGTACTGGCGCTAACCTGACGCTGCCTGGGGCTGGTGCTTGCCAGTTCACCAAAACGCTACCAAAAAAACTGTTAGCAATCGCAGGGATCAGGCCTGACTCTGCGAACGCTGCAGTTATGTGTTTAGTATTTTGTAAGTGACAGTGATCGATTGATACTGCACTTGGGTGGGCTGGGCTGGGCTGGGCCGGGCGGAGGGGCAAAACGCAGGTGCTAGCAGGTATCTGGGCTGATCCCGCTAACACTGCGTTTTTGGGAACCCTAAACTGCTGAGGACGCTAGTATAGATCTGATCGGATCAGATATTGATCCGTTCAGATACTATACCACTAAGGGAGGTATACGGTGCGTGCGTGGGTGTTAGCGGTACTGGCGCTAACCTGACGCTGCTTGGGGCGACGCATATCACCGCCGGGCGATCAGGGGGCTAAACCTTTATTCTGTAAGAAACGGCGGGTGCCCCGACACTATAAAAAATAAACAAACTAACCAGCGTCACCCGTAACAGTTATACGGTGATCAGTGGTGAAAGGGTTAACTAGGGGGCAATCAAGGGGTTAAAACATTTATTAGATAGTATATGGGGGTCCCTGTCTCTATAAAACGCTGATGGCGAACCTAAATATTTACGTCCCTAACTAGCGTCACCAGTGACACTAATACAGCAATCAGAAAAATGATCGCTTAGTGACACTGGCGACAGGGGGTGATCAAGGGGTTAAAACTTTATTGGGGGGGTTAGGGGGGTACCCTAGACCTAAAGGGGGCTAACACTAACTGCCCTAACACAGTAACTGTCACAAACTGACACCATGCAGTAATCAAAAAAAAAAAAAAAAAAGGGAACTGCTTGGTGTCAGTGTGACAGGGGGGGGAGGGGTGATCGGGGGGATCGGGGGGTGTAATGTGTGCCTGGCATGTTCTACTGTGTGTGTGTGTTTGGTGCACTCACATTTCAGTCTTCTCTCCTCGGCGCCGGAACGGAAACTGCCGAGCCGAGGAGAGATAACATCACATCCCCTGCCTCTGTGTACTACACAGAGGCAGGGGAAGAATCTCATTGGCTGGGAGCGATCGCGAGGGGGCCACGATCAGATGGCCTCCCCCTCATCTCTGATCGCTGCCAGACCAAAGGCGACCGCCGCTGGAACCGGGGGGGGTCCGATCGGACCCCCCACCCGCGGGAAGGCAAGGTCGTCAAGTGGTTAAGCAAACATTCCTTATGGGACTTCCACAATACCACATCACATTTTTACTATCAGATAACCACTGTTATATATATATATACACACAATAATTTCTTTTTTTTTTGTTTTCACAATATCCATACACAGCATTAATATCACGTTATTGCGATATTGTTTGCATACACAGAAACCCCATATTTTTCTTTTTCCTTCATCCCCCAAACACACTTTACATGCATTGTTCCTTTTTTCTTTTCTGGTGTAATTTATATTTATTTTTATTTTTACACCTGCATTCACTACCCATTAAGATTTTTCAATCTTTTCATTCACTTTTCATCATTTATTTTTCACGTTAATCCAAATATAGCCCCTTTTTTTCACACTTTTTTTTTTTTTTTTTACCATTCTTCATATGTACTTTACGTGTCTTACATGCTTATATAGCATTTTATATAATTGGTTCCTTTTTTCTACATTTTGCCGCTGCTTACACATATACACCCTGCACTCACAGGGATTTTCACCCCTGTGCTCATCAACCACTGACCAATGTTCACACCCTTCGCAATCAGATCTCAGCTGTTCTGCATTTTAGATTTGGTTTCATTTTTATCATTGTTAGCAATGAGTAAGCGCTCCGCAGAGCGTGAAACGCGTTAGCTGATTATCTGTACATTCTATCCATGGTGCTTTGTACATGATTTGTTCCTGATATTACAATAAAGAAATTTCGTTGGATTATTTTCTCCTGGTGTGCGGCTGTCCGGACTTTTTGTTTACCCTTAGGTAGATGCAACAATAATTGTCAGACTCCGAGACTGCTATAGGCAGACAGCTATACAGGTGAAGGCCTCCAGCCAGACACCACTTCTGTGTAGATAAGGTCACTGTCTCCTATGGCAACAATCTTGTGGCAGTTACTAATGGTAGTTGTATTCAACTATTGGCAACACAAACAGTTCTCCGCTTACTCCACAGTCACTCTCTGTGGGTCTTTAAACAATGAAAAAAATAAAGAGGAGAAATGGCGCAAATTACCAACCAGACATGGAGAGCAATAAACATTATGTATGCATGATAATGTCCAAAGAATAACGGTATACAACTGTGATGTGTATATAAAAAGTTAGGGAGGATAACACATACACATGGAGGAGGAGAGTCCCAAATGATGATATTTTATTTGTGACAAAACAGTCACAAATAAAATATAAAAACAAAACACACACGAGTATCTAATCCATTAAGCATACAAAAGTGGTATCCAATTTGTAATTAGATCACACAAGTCATTGTAAGCAGTTCATTTCAAGAGGGTTGAGATATTGGTAATAATGACAATCAGGTATAGGCACTTTTGCACGACATAACCATATTAAGGGACCTGGTATTGAAGGTCCCTGTGGCACGGCCCATCAATGATCAATTGTGTTAAATTTTTAGAGAGAGTTAGCGGACTAGCCAACCATTTACCCCAAATTTTATGAAAGGTTTTATTTTGTTTGCAAATTTCAAAGGTTAATTTGTATAATGGAATGGAGTCATTGATAAGTTTTAACCAGAGGGACTTCAAAGAGGTCTGTGCACCTTTCCAGGACAGTAGAATAGATTTTTTAACATAAAAATAAAGTATACGGAGCAATCTCTTGGCATGTGATGGTATATGTAAATCTCCAAATACTCCCAACAGGCAGTTCTTAGGGTGAATTATGTTAGGAAGGCCCAGCACAGTCGAAATAAAGGCACACACTTCTTCCCAGGAGTCACTAACTATCGGGCATGACCAAAAGCAATGTAAGAAGTCTGCCTCCTGGCCGCAGCCTCGGAAACAGACAGCTGATGGCAAGAGACCCATTTTATGCAGTCTGGCCGGAGTGAGGTGGGTCTGATGAAAAATTTTAACTTGTATGATACGGTCTTGAGAGGAAATGACAGAGGTTTTATATGTGTCACTAAATTCTGACCAGTCCTCATTTACCATAGAAATATCCAATGAATCCCACTTCTCCTGTGCTTTGTGAAACCTAGGGTTAAAGTCAGTCATTAAGGCTGCATAGTAAGTGGAAACTAATTTAGAGGGTTCTGGTTGCCTAAGTAGTCTTTCCAGTGGAGGCAGATCAGTGATATCATCTAAGGTACCAAATTGAGCATGTATGGCATGTCTTAGCTGATAATAATAAAATAAGTGTGATCTTGGTAAGTCAAAGTCCCTGCTCAACTGAGAAAAAGTTTTAAAGCCCTGTGTAGTATATAAATGACATAGATATTTAACTCCCCTTGAATACCAGCAATTGGCATCTGGAAAAGAGTATAATTCTTGCAGATTGGGATTAAACCACAAGGGGTTGTTAGGGGATTTCAGCCAGGAATGTTTCGATATTTTTGTGGTAATGTATTTAAACAGTGAGAGGGAAACTGAGAGCAGAGAGGTTCCAGGGCGGTCTGGTCTCTATTTTATGTTATGCAAAGTTTCAAGGGAAGATGCGATAGCCCCCTCTGTGGCTGTACAGGCATTAGCTGGATCTGGGTTCATCCAGTCATGTATGTGCACCAGTTGAGATGCAGTATAGTAAAGGAAAAAGTTAGGGAATGCTAGACCTGCCAGATGGGCTGGTAGTCTCAGAGTCTCAAGTGCCACTTTGGGGGATCCACCTTTCCACAGGAAAGAAGTACATATCATATCTATGCGTTTGAAAGTAGCTTTTGATATTTTACATGGGGAGTTAGTAAGGATATAAAGCAATCTGGGTAAATAAATCATTTTAAGAATGTTGGCCCTCCCCATGAGGTCTAAAGGCAAATCCATCCATTGTTTAGTTTGTTCCTGGAGGCGGGTCAACAGAGGATCAAGATTATTAGTGGTATATAGAGATAAGGGAGCCTGAACCAACACTCCAAGATATCTAAAAGAAGACACCACCTGAAGCTTGGAGTCCGGGTGTATCTGAGGAGGGTTATTCACATCCAAAGGGAAAAAGGCTGGACTTGTCCCAATTAACCCGGAATCCAGAGTAGTCCCCAAAGGTGTTGACCTCCTCCAGCAAAGCCTGCAGAGACTCATTTGCATCTGCCAGGTACACCAGTGTGTCATCTGCGTAAAGAGAAATGCGCTCCTCTATTTGCAATTGGGAGACCTTTAATTGTAGGGGAGTAGCGAATGCAAACTGCAAGTGGCTCCATTGCCAGGGCAAACAACAGGGGCGACAATGGGCACCCCTGTCGAGTGCCCCTAGTGATTGGGAAGGGATCAGTGATAGATGAATTAATCCTTATCCTAGCCGTTGGGGAGGTGTACAGAAGTTTTATGCTATCACACGGGGACCGAAACCATACTTCTGTAACACCTGAAAAAGGTACGGCCATTCCACACTGTCAAATGCTTTACAGGTGTCTAATGACACGTGTAGAAGGGCAGTCATTTGGATATTGCAAGTTGTGGAACAGTCTGCGAATGTTCATTCTAGTAGACCTGCCAGGGATAAATCCACCCTGGTCACTATTAACCAAGGATGTAACCACAGCATTTAGACGGTTTGCTAATATTTTGGCCAGAATCCTAACGTCCACATTTATAAGAGAAATTGGACGATAAGATTCACAGTTAAGTGGGTCCTTTCGGGGCTTTAATAGGAGTACTATCAAAGCTTCCCTCATCGATGGGGGGAGGATCCCAGTCTCTAGGGCCTTGTTACAGGTCCGGAGAAGGAAGGGGGATAGAAGGTCCTTGAACTTAGCATACCATTCAGTCGGGAAACCATCAGGTCCAGGAGTCTTATGTGCAGGCATTTGGGAGACCGCTACTGCAATCTCCTCGACCGTGATAGGCTCCTCCAACATGTCCCGTCCCTCATCTGACAAGGAGGGAAGAGATATGTCAGCCAAATAGTCAGACAACTGGGAATCATCATAGTCAACCCTGGAAGTGTACAGTTTTCTGTAAAAGCTTAGAAAGGAGTCTAGGATATCTCCTGGGTTGTCACTAATAGTACCTTGAGTAGTAAGGATACGTGGTATAGAAATGGGGGAATGGTCAGGTCTGGTCAGGTATGCCAAGAGACGTCCTGCTTTATTACCATATTCAAACGACTTTTGGGAAACATACAACATGCGTTTTTGTGTGAGATCTAGCAGACGGAGTTCATATTCCCTACGGTAACCATGTCTCCCTAGTGTCAGAGGCAGGGTTAGAGGCATAAGCAGATTCTGCACATACCATAGCATTTTCTAATTTCTCAGTGCGCATCTGGTTATTTTTACGTAAAATCCCCGTAATAGACATAAAGGTACCTCTAAATGTAGACTTGTAGACTTGAATGCGTCCCACTCCGTGGAGGGGTCTACTTTATCTAAATTATGCTTCCAGTAATTAGTAATACTCATCCTACACTCACCCTGTACCATCTCGTCTTCCAGCCAGTACGAGTTCAGGCGCCATAAGGCAGGTCCCGATCCTGGAAGGAGGAGGAGGGACACAGACAAAGGGGCATGATCTGAAACTCCTCTAGGCAAATATGAGACGGCGGAGACAACGGGAAGGGTCTCTGTCGACGCAAATGCCATATCCAACCTAGACATAGTATGGAAGGAATCCGAATGACAGGAAAATTGGCATTCATCCGAATGTTTCCATCGCCATACCTCGATCAGACCATGGACCTGGGCCCAGTCTACAAAGGAGGGAAAAGACCTGCCTCCCCCACCCAGGTGGTCCACTGTTGGGTCCAGGACTGCGTTAAAATCCCCTACATAAAGCAAAGGGCCAGGAGGCCTATTCAGTAGTTGGAGGGATAATTTAGAGAGTACTTCCACTGAGAATGGGGGGGGGGAATATAAATGTTCACCAACGTGAAGATTATAGTAGAAATTCGTAATATAAGAACAATAAACCTCCCCTCTGGGTCTGTTTTAACGCTGATCAACTCAGCTGGAAGGCATTTAGCCAGAAGTATAGATACACCTCTTGAATAATTAGTGTGAGTAGCATGGTATAGCTTAGATAACCATGGGCGCTTTAGGGCCCTTGTCTTAGACCCCATCAGGTGAGTCTCCTGGAGGCAAATAATGTGAGGGTGACATTTTTTTAACACAGAAAAAACCAAGGATCTTTTCTGAGGTGCATTCAGGCCTCTAGTGTTCCAGGAGACTATCCTAAGGGATTGTGCCATAATGAAACATGTAATAATAAAGATGCATAAGTAAACCTTTGAATTAGTATCAATATAAGTGGATAGGCCGCGCCACCTGAAGCACACACAAGCACATAACAAAAAAGTGTGTGGGTCTGCTTGTAGGTTAGTATGGACCAGAAAATTTTTTTTTGTTTTTGAAAAAAAATAAAACATATAAATGACAACAGAGGCATTAATGAACCACTATAAGTGGTGACCTGGTATGCTTTTGATGACTCTCCATTAGCAAATGGTATAGGTGTGTTGAAAAAGAAATAAAAAGTCAAAAAAGAAGTAAAAAACAAAAGACAAAAAACATGAAAAAAAAACCCAACAACCGCTCTCTTTAAACCTTTGTGCCCCCCCACCCCGCTCAGCCATCCCCAACATAGCAAGCTTTGGATCCCTAAACTGAAAGTCCTTCCTAACTAGAAAACTGCGGAAGTCAAAAACTGTACCGTGGCCTCGCCACAAGCTGGTAAGGGGGGTAACGAGGGGTCTGGTGAGGCTCCCAACTAATGACCGAGGAAAGAGGAAAAAAAAAAAAATTTCCCCCTGTAGACATGTCCTGTTGGAGGATACATGAGCTGTTTGTTCACGTGGAAAAAGTTGTCCGGATGATTACTCTGGTGTGCATGTTACCATGAGCTGTAAACCGTACCAATGCAGGGTAGAATGTAAAGATGAAGGTCAGGGGGAAAAAAATATAATAAAGAGACATGCAGAATGTTGACACTGTAGCTTGCATAGCAGGGTGTAGATCTCTCCTTGCATGTTAATGGTGACTTCAGTCTCCTCTGCTTCTGTGTGCTGCACCATAGTGATCATTCAGCCACTTCATGGCCTCCTTGGGGTTGGTATAGAAATGGGCCTTACCATCATGAATAATGCACAATTTAGTAGGGAAGAGCATGGCGTAGGAGAGGCCTTCCGTGCGCAATCTAGACTTCACTGCTGAGAAGGCGATCCGCTGGCGTTGAACTTCAGCAGAAAAGTCTGGATAAACAGAAATATTATTGCCATTAACCACTAAGCCACCGCCCACTGTCATATGACGGCGGGACGAGGCTTCTGTTGTTCTGGGCGGACGTCATATGACGTGATCGCCCTCCCGAGTCACTAGGTGCCCGCTGCGTCGCTCGGGACCCGGTGCGCGTGCCCGGCGGCCGCGATGTCCGCCGGGCACCCCCGATTGCCGGGTAACAGAGCAGGACCATGGATCTGTGTATGTAAACACAGTAAAAAATACTGTGTTTTTTCAAAATTGTCCCTCTTCTTTTGTTTATAGCGCAAAAAATAAATACCACAGAGGTGATCAAATACCACCAAAAGAAAGCTCTATTTGTGGGGAAAAAATGATAAAAATTTTATTAGGGTGCAATGTAACATGACGCGCAATTGTCATTCAAAGTGCGACAGCGCTGAAAACTGAAAAATGGCTTGGGCAGGAAGGGGGTGAAAGTGCCCTGTATTGAGGTGGTTAAATGTGAGCGGCCTTTTTCTCGTGCCAGGCGTAGGATGGCCACTTTATCTTGAAAATTGAGGATACGTGCAATGATGGAGCGTGGTGGGGCACCCACTGGAGGGGGACGAGGAGGGGTGCGATGCGCACGCTCTATAACATGTGAGAATGAGGGTGCGTCTTTACCAAAAATGTCCCGCAGCCATGAATAAAGAAACTTTTCAGGATGGGAACCTTCCACGCGTTCCGGAAATCCCACAAATCTAAGATTATTCCTGCAAGAGCGATTTTCCAAATTGTCAATTTTGGCGCGCAGTGCCGCCATCTCGCTTGTAGTATCACGTATGGTAACAGACATGGGGTGTACAGTATCTTCTAATGTACTGATCCGTTCCTCAGCATCTGCTGTGCGGTCCCTGAGGTTCTGGACATCTTGTTTCAATAAAGAAAAGTCCATACGGATAGAAGCTATTTGAGTGGAGAGGGATGCCTTGCAGTCCTGGATAGCCAGCATAATAGTAGATAATGTAGGCTCAGCAGGAGGAGAATCCACAGCCTGGCTAAACTCAACAGATTGCTGTGATTCTTGTGTCTGCAGGGGTTCTGTATGTGTGAGGAATATAGCAGGAATTGATGCACTCACCCCTGTTACAGAGTCCTGGATGGCTGAGGAGGAGGGCAGCAGCGTGTCTGAGTACCCTGCATGTGTCTCGGCACCATTTTGCCTCCGGAACCGCGCCAGTTGTTCCGCCGTGTGTGAGGGCCGCGGCAGCCCGTATTTCACCATGTCTGCCAGTCTGGTGGGTGCCCACAGCCGTGGGGAACAGAATGATACCTTCCACGAGGATTTAGGACCAAGGATAGGTGCAGGTTGGTCATTGAGAGCCGGAGATGTGTGTCTATGCGACTGCTCTCTTCACCATCCGGCCACGCCCCCCCTCCCAAATGATGATTAAAAGTTTAATAGAAATGACGATATGCACCTGCGGCAGCTCCCTTGAGAGTAGAAGCGATAACTCTGAAAGATAATGTAGAAAGAGACAAGGTGCGCCAATCTAAGTGCAATATCAAATGCAACTTTATTGAATAAATATAAAAAAGAACAGCCAAATGGCTACTCACAAAAGTCAATAAGAGTTAGGCATGTATACACATGTAGGTGGTCCATAGGCAAAACCGCAGCTAATTCACAGTGGGTGGTCCCGAAGATGTGCAAGACGCTGACTGGAAGATGTACATAGTCAATACATAGTCTGTAGTCCTCGGCCGGTGGGGACACTGCCGTGGGAGGGGGGGTACAGGACAACCCAGAGGTCAGCAAAGGCTGTACGCTGTTCGTCTCAGACACCGGAAGCCGGAAGCCAGAAGCTGGAACTAGACGAGAACCAGCGTGAAGCGCACGGTTCACTGGAGTATGGGCAGTGGAAATGGCATCTGGACGTGTCAGATGACGCGTTTCAATGCATCCGCATTTTCTTCAGATCTAATAGGCTAATTGGTGATGTCCATCATATATAGGCTGACGCAGGTCGCTAAGCAACGGTGTCAGCTGGAGCGGGACTGTGGAACTACATGATAATAGATGAAAAATACCTACAATATAGAAGTATATAGGGAGTTTTAAAAAAATGAAAAAGATAGTTTAAAATATTAAAATTCATACCTTAACACATAAAAAATAAAATAAAAATAAGATAAGAAAGAGAAGAAAGGGAATATTATAGAAAAATATGTGAGGAGGTGCATGCGCGGAGTCTAGCAGGGCAGACATGCATTGTTAGAGCTCCACACCGCTGAGGAGAGAAGAGAAGGACAAAGCGGAGCCTGCAGGCTCAAAAGGTATCCATTTGAACCTTTTTGCCCCAGGGAACAAACTGTGAAAGTTTGGGCAGGAAATATGGTACTGGGAGGAAGCCGTGGCAGAAATAAAAATCACCTCACAAAGAGCTCACAGGCACTCACTGCAACTAAAGCAGCTCCAGTCACCTCACAATATACAGCATCAGGGCGCTCTCACAGACAGAAAATGTCACAGCAAGACTCTCCGTTTGAGTCAGATACAGAACAAATCCTCTCACAAACTTCTCCACAAGCATCCTCAGCATCCCCAGTAATATTATTACAATTTGAAAAGATGCTTCATAAGGCTTTAAAACAAACCTCAGACCAAATAACAAACAGCCTAACCAAAGAAATAAGAGAGCTGGGAAACCGCACCGCAGCCTTAGAAATAAAAATGGATGAAATTGAAATTACAACCCAAGAAAATATAACAGAATTGGAACAATTAAAAGCAGAGAATTTAATACTTCAAACTAAGCTCGAAGATTACGAAAATAGAGCCAGACGTTCAAACTTGCGCATAAGGGGAATACCTGAAACTGTGACAGACCTGCAATCTACTATTACTGCTCTATTACAAGAACTAAAGCCAGATACCCCTATTGAACGTTTAGAACTGGACAGAGTACACAGAGCCCTCACAGCCAAAAAGAAAGATGGACCCCCACGTGATATAATCACAAAATTTCATTATTACAGAACGAAAGAACAAATACTAATTGCTGCAAGAGAAAAGAAGGAACTTAATTTTCAAGGACACAATTATCAAATTTTTGCTGACCTATCCTAACTTACTATTACTAAAAGACGATCCATGAAACCCCAACTAATGGAACTGCAACGCCACAACATTATGTATCAATGGGGTTTCCCCTTTTCAGTCAGATTTAACTACCAAGGTACAATTTACAGAAGCAGATCAGCAGATGAACTACAACAAACCCTTTTAAAATTAAATCTGACAGAACCCACAAGCAGCAACTCTCCCACACGCAGAAGAATGGCATCATCTTCACCTTCAGGCAGTACCCAGAAAATATCAGAACAAAATGGGAATCATCATTCTCACAAAAGAGGCCGTTATGCCACATCACCCATGGACCAAGAAGATTCAATGGACTGACATCCTATTTCCTGATATCTCTTCATTTATTATACTAAGAGATGGTTCTCTATAAAAAACCTGTATTTATAACTGAATGTAACTGCATTCTGATAGTCACACACTGTGTGGGATCATGTTACATTCCAGTTATATTTCTTATTACTTCTGATTCATATAGCCTTAGAATATATAAGTGAAATAAGGAAATTCTTGTTCAGTTATATATTTTCAGGTAATACCAATAGATTTATTACTTTTTAGGACAAATATGTTCAATAATCCAGAAGTAATGGAAGCTTTTTCTTTCTTTTCTTAAAACAAATATATTATTACCTAACTAGTTCCTAGAACTATGTTTTTGTTTATTCTAATCTGAAGCAATACAACCTCAATTTTATGAGTTAACATATCTAAACAGTTACATATGAATAAAATATGTAATTGTTTACTCTAAAAGGGTTAAAATCCCAAAATAATTCAAACCATCTTCATCAATACCAAAGTTATTAACAGTACCTTTCTAACTGAATTATTTAGCCTAGGGCAAAACTAACCATATACAACCACCCTGGAATAAATAATTTCAACAAAAACTATATTCTGCACTCCAATTAATGAATCATCATTTTGATGTCTTTTGACATAGCACTTCTCTCCTGTAAGCGGAAGATCCGTGTACCCCCACTAGCCCTCCTCATTCTCCCAACCATATTATGTGGGAGTGTGACAAAGGCACTTATTCCCCTGAGAGAGATATTTATTCTCTTTCACTGGTAAATTGTGATTACTTGCAAAAAATAATTTATACAATGTATCATCTAATCTCATATGTTTTTTGTTTACTCTTTACTCCAGAATTCACTGGTTTCTTTCCTATCTTTTCATCTCTTCAGTCCACACAGGTTGATCTGCGCAGTCAGCTCTGCATAACAAAAAGTAAGTCAAAACTATTTGATCTGTTACCATGGCACCACTGAATATACTTTCCCTGAATGTTCAGGGAATAAATGTCCCTCAAAAAAGGACCAAAGCCTTCCGTACTTTCCATAACAAGAAAGCTCACATAGTATGCCTCCAAGAAACACACTTCACCAAAGATTCTACTCCAAAATATATTTCTCCTTTTTATCAACAAATTTACACGGCTTCTGCCTGTACCAAACAAAGGGGTACTCTAATTGCATTTCACCGATCCACACCATTCACCTTATCATCAGAAATTAAAGACCCAGAAGGTAGATACCTGATACTCATGGGTTATATAATGGATACAGCAATCACAGTGATTTCCTACTACGCTCCTAACAAACAACCTACACCATTCCTCTCACATATATTACAAGTGATTAATACACACAAAATAGGAACAGTGATAATGTGCGGGGATTCGAACCAGGTCCTCCTCCCATTTCTAGATAAATCACCTTTTACACCATCTAAAATAACCTCTAGATTACCTTTTCCTCAACTTCTTTCCAAATACAATCTGGTAGATTCGTGGAGAGAAAGTAACCCAATGAAAAAGAAATTCACTTATTTCTCGCACCCTCATCAAACCTTCACCAGAATAGATCATATTTTTCTAACAATAGGAATGATACCAGAAATTATTGCATCAGATATAATTCCGATTCCGTGGTCTGACCATAATGCAGTATACACTACTAGCATCAGCCATACCAAAAGCGCATGACCCAACGTGGTACTTACCGGACATAATGCTCAAACACCCACTACATCAGATGGCCATTGAACAAGCTTTAAAGGAATACATAACAATTAATAATACAACAGACATTTCCCCAATAACACTGTGGGAAGCTCATAAGCCTGTCCTGCGTGGTACATACAAAGACAAATGGCACTATTTAAACGGAAACGCAAAAATCTAGCAAAAAAACTAGAACTCAATTTTAATGCAGCCTACATATCATTCCAAGATAATCCATCTCAGAGTACAAAATGTCATCTGGAAAAATCTAGATTGGAATACGATCTATTTCTCACTGAGTCAGTTGATAAATCCCTCAAACGCTCCAAACACAATTTCTACATGAATACAAACAAACCAGGCACATATTTGGCAGGGGCATTAAATTCAACTAACAAATCTTTCAAACCAATACGTTTGAAATTATCAAAAAATGTTTATACTTGTAATCCAGTTAAAATAGTCCATAAATTTCACTCACACCTCGCAACTTTATACAAGACAAACAATGAATTTAATCCTACAGAGGCTGAATCCTTCTTCTCAAAAATAACCTTACCTGAGTTGTCTCAGAATCAAAAAAGCAGTTTGGGTGAGCCTATAACTATAGATTAAGTTGCTAACGCCATAAAAGACCTAAAACTTAACAAAAGACCAGGCCCAGACGGCTACTCGGCTTTATACTATAAAACATTCTCAGAAATACTCTCTCCCATTCTCACTGAAACTTTTAACAAACTTCTAGAAGGACATTCTTTTCGGCAAGAAACATTAATGGCAATTGTTTGTATGACCCCAAAACCCCTTTCTGATGATACTTCCTGTGTGAATTATCGGCCTATCTCTCTGTTAAACCTTGATATTAAATTATTAGCAAAAATAATAGCAAAACGCCTCAATAGCATTATAGGAAAATTAATACATAGAGATCAAGTAGGCTTCATGCCAAATAGACAGGCAGGCGATAATATACGCAGGGCAGTGTTATTGGCACATATTGCTAAAAAACGGAAAATCCCTTTATGTTTTCTATCTCTCGATATTAAGAGGGCATTTGATACAGTATCCTGGCAATATATGCAATATTCATTACAAAAATGGGGTTTTGGACCCCACTTTTTAACATGGATCAAAGCATTATATAATAAACCCAAAGCCTATATAAAATATGCTGGATACAAATCTGATGCCTTTAATATCGAAAGAGGTACCCGACAGGGTTGCCCATTATCTCCCTTATTATTTGCCCTTATACTCGAACCCATGGCCCAATACATCAGAACAAACCAAACTATAACTGGCATTGAAGTAGGAGGTATTACACACAAATTATGTATATTTGCAGACGATATATTACTTTTTCTATCATCACCACAGGTCTCTGGTCCTAACTTAATACCAGCTCTTGATGGATTTTCAGCCCTATCCGGCCTTATGATTAATCCTAAGAAATGCCTAGTGCTTAATATTTCGCTCACAAACATGGAATTGATCCCGGTTAGGGCTGCACTCCCATTCACATGGGCAGAAAAATCAATCCCATATCTTGGAATTCATTTAACAGCATCTCATTCTGACTTATTCTCAACCAATTATCCTCCTGTATTAAGACAGATCACAAATCTAATAAAACAATGGGCGCAACTTCCTTTATCCTGGATAGGGAAGATTAATGCAATCAAAATGACTATTCTACCCAAATTGCTTTATCTATTCAGCGTCCTCCCTATTCCAATTCCTTCCTATTTTTTGAGAATAGTACAAAAAAGAGCAATTTCTTTTGTATGAGGCTCTTCTAAACCACGTATACCTATACACACACTACATCTTCTCAAAAATAAAGGAGGCCTGGGATAACCTAATTTTACTAACTACTACAGAGCAGCACATTTGGCCAGTCTGTCCAAATACCATGCAAAACAGGAAATCCCATTATGGGTATTTATAGAGGCTTCAGAAAATGACCCTCTATTAATATCAAACTTGTTATGGCTTGATCCTAAAGACCGCTTTAAAATTCATAATCCCATAACTAAACACTTCTTATCTCTCTGGGATAAACTAAAAACCAATTATCAGTTACAATCTCCACACAATCCTCTCCTTTCTTTTATCAGAAATCCAGCCTTTTATCCGGCATGGATCTACCCAAATTCTTTTAAAGCTTGGACAACATCAGGCATTCAGACACTAAATGACTTCATAGCATCTAAATCATTCCTTTCATTCCCATCGCTTAGAGAAAAATATGATCTACCAAACTCTGAGATATTTAGATATCTCCAAATTAAAAATTTCTATACACCATTCCTAAAGGAGGATACACCATTATCCCAATTATCCATTTTTGAATCAATCTGTACAAAAGATCCATTTGCTAAAGGTACAATTTCATCACTTTATAATCAATTTTATGGAGTAGTAAATCTTAATAGACCCTCTTACGTTCAGAGGTGGGAGGAGGACCTGGGACGAACTTTAGAAGACACGGACTGGTTTAACATATGGCTCACATCTAAGTCATCTTCACCCAACATCTTAGCACTGGAGACAAATTATAAAGTCCTAACTCGCTGGTACCTTGTACCCGCTAGAGTGGCAAAATATTCACCTAATACCTCAGCTCTTTGTTTTCGAGGATGCCCAGAAATAGGCACACATTTACACATATGGTGGACGTGCCCAGTAATCCAAACCTTCTGGAAGGAAGTCTTCGTGATTGCATCTAAAATATTTAAAAAAATAATACAACCAGATCCATATATAACTTTACTTAATCTAAAACCGGAATGGTTAACACTCTCTCAATTCAAACTTATGATCCAACTAATAACGGCTGCAAAACAAACAGTGGCCAAAGCATGGAAATCTCCTACATTGGTACTAGCAGAAACAATTCACAGAATGAATAATACAATGTCCCATGCTAAGATGGTAGCCATCGATCAAAATCAAATTCCAAAATTTTAAAAACTTTGGCATCCTTGGATAAAACAACAGTTCCTGTCAAATTTCAATGACTCTGTCCTGTTGCCATGGTAACAGATTAAATGACTTACAGAGATACCCATTCTAAGGCTTCAAAGAGAACTAAAAAGAATAATAAACTGACGAGCGGGACAACCTTATGGACCATACTTCTGCCTTTCTACCCTTTTTCTTCTTTCTTTTTCCTTTTCTCCACCTTACAATTAAAGCTCATTATCAGAATTTATTTGACCTATATACACTCTACCTGTAAACAATATGTATAGTAGGTATAAATCATTTAAATACCTACAAAAGTAACTAAGGAAATGATATATATCTTTAATTTAGGTTTACGTGAACCCAATGTTTAATATTTAAAAAATTTCATGATATTTACCTAGATAAACCCTACTGTAAAACAATGAGCTTACTTTATAGATCCTTGTAAACTTACTTTATGTATCTTTATAATATTGTATACTTAATAAAGTTCTTTTGACAAGGAAAAATATGTACAAGCAAGAACCTGCTGATGGGCAAAGTATACGTGAGGTGTAATAGAGTATGTATCCTAATACAGGCATACCCCACTTTTAAGTACACAATCAGGTTTATTTACTAAAGCTGGAAAGTGCAAAATCAGGCTCACTTCTGCATAGAAACCAATGAGCTTCTAACCCCAGCTTGTTCAATTAACCACTTCACCCCCGGAAGAATTTACCCCCTTCCTAACCAGAGCACTTTTTGCGATTCGGCACTGCGTCGATTCAACTGACAATTGCGTGGTCGAGCGACGTGGCTCCCAAACAAAATTGACGTACTTTTTTTCCCACAAATAGAGCTTTCTTTTGGTGGTATTTGATCGCCTCTGCGGTTTTTATTTTTTGCGCTATAAACAAAAATAGAGCGACAATTTTGAAAAAAACGCATCATTTTTTACTTTTTGCTATAATAAATATCCCCCAAAAATATATAAAAATACCAATTTTTTTCCTCAGTTTAGGCCGATACGTATTCTTCTACATATTTTTGGTAAAAAAAATCGCAAGTAGCGATTATTGATCTGTTTGAGCAAAAGTTATAGCGTTTACAAAAGAAGGGATAGTTTTATGGCATTTTTATTAATAATTTTTTTTTTTTTTAATGGCGGCAATCAGCGATTTTTATTGTGACTGCGACATTATGGCAGACACATCGGACATTTTTGACACATTTTTGGGACCATTGGCATTTATACAGCAATCAGTGCTTTAAAAATGCGCTGATTCCTGTGTAAATGACACTGGCAGTTAAGGGGTTAATCACTAGGTGGCAGTGTAGGGGTTAAGTGTGTCCTAGGGGCATGTTTCTAACTGTGGGGGGGAGGCTACATGTTACACGTCACTGATCTCTGCTCTGATGACAGGGAGCAGAGATCGAGTGACACTGTCACTAGGCAGAACAGGGAGATGCTGTTTACATCAGCATCTCCCCGTTCTTCCTCCCCGTGAGGCGATCGCGGATATCCCCCGGCGATCGAGTCCGCGGGACCCGTGACCCAACTCACGGAGTTATCCGCGCGCCCACTGGTCGCCTCTTAAAGGGCAACATACAGGTACGTGGTTTTGCCTGTACGAGCCCTTCTGCCACATTATATCTGCGTGAGGCGGTCGGCAAGCGGTTAAGCTTTGTTAATAAAACCTGGAAACTCATTGGTTTATATGCAGATGTGAGCCTGTTTTTGCACTTTCCAGCTTTAGTAAATAAGCCCCATTGTGTACTTAAAAGTGGGGTATGCCCGTATAATCGTGAGAATAAATGAATAGTCCTTATAGGAAAAAATCATGAGAAGTCCTTATCTTTGAAGAGGCCTATGGAATGGGATATAAAAAAGGGGGATAGGAATAAATGAGCAGCACCTATACATATACATGTGCATATTTATATATATGAGAATGGGGCAACCTGCAAACATGGGCTGATATAGTTTTGTGGTCTGTTCAGCATATATGTGCATATATATATAATTAAAATAATTGAGAACTAAATGTAACAACTGTGTTCTAAAATGGTAAAGGTCCATATCCTAAAGATGAACGTCTGTATCTCACCATGTTTACTAACTAACCTGATGAAGTGATAGGAGCAAGAAAACATACATGAGAAGATATAAGAAAAGTGCACTAGGACTGAAGGAAACGGTGCATGATGGGAAAGAAAGTACCAAAGGGAGACCCATAAGGACCTAAAATGACACAAAGGAATAACTGTCAAAAACAAAATAATGACCATAATGCATATGAAGAAACAATAAAAACGACCATGTTAAATAGCTATGACAGTAATGTGAGATGAATTGATACAATCATAAAACGTCAACAATAGAGAGAGAACATAGCTGATGGTTAAATCCCATAACCAAAGAGGCTATAATAGAGGAGGAGGGTATGGGGGACAGTCTTGGGCCCACAACCAGCCTGACTATTATCCTCCAACAAACCGGGGAAGGGGATGGTATCCCAGTAACCAGAGAGGGGATTTTCAGAGGAGAGGATCAGGGGGACCACCTACCACGAGGGGGAGAGGTGCTACAACCCCCAGGGGTTGGGGGAGAGACCAGAGTCCACCAGAGGAGTGGAGACCATGGTACCCCATGACCCCTCAATCAAATCAAGAAAGCAGAGGAGAACAAGAGGATGCAGAGGAGGCAAAAGGAAAGCGAAAAAGAATGGTCTAATGGAAGGAATTTTTAATTTAAGTGATGTCAACTTTTCTCAGGAAGAACTAAAAGTTCTAGATCTGGGCTTAAAATATGCCATGGAAAAAAATCTCAACAAATTCGATGTGTTCATCGATCTACAAAAATTTATAAGAAAAGTTAATATCAAAAAACACTTTTCCAATAAAGTAATAGCATCAAATTCCCCGGAAGAGGAATATATGCATACAACTCTTAAGAATAATTCAACTTTCAACCCCCAGATTAGTAATAATCATTTTGTCGGGGTGTTCAAATCTCTGGTAGAACAGGATCTGGACAAACTTGTGGTTAAACCCCAAAGACGAAAAAAAGATCTAGAAAGAGGTCTAGAGTCATTGATAGAAAACAAAAACATAGTGATTAGGTCAGCTGATAAAGGGGGGGGGGGTGGTTATACTAAACAAAGCTGATTATTTGGAGGAACTAAATAGATTGGTTGGAGACCAGGAAACCTATGAAAAGTTGAAGAATAACCCCACTAAGAAGTTCAAGTTAAAATTAAAGAATTTAGTCAAAACAGCAACTGAAGAGGGTATCTTGAAGAAAAAAGAGGCTAGATACCTCATCCCTGATGCACCACGGGTACCTGTGATATATCAATTGCCAAAAATTCACAAAAATAGATCTAAGCCCCCAGGTCGACCAATAATAAGCGGGATTGGATCCCTCTTCTCTAGACTAGGGGAATATCTAGACTGTTATGTGCTATCAACCACTCACTAAAAAATACCCCGCATATCTTAAAGATAGCAGAGAACTCATTGAATTAACTAAGACCATAACAATAGATGAAAACTGCTTGCAAGTATTGATGTTAACTCACTCTATACCAACATCCAACAAGAACATGCATTACAAGCAGTAGGATGGGCATTAGGGAATACAGATATCAAATTAAAACAAAAGAAGTTTATCCTAAAGGCTTTAGATCTAGCAATGAGCCATAACTTTTTTTGGCATCAAAAGGAATACTACAGGCAAAAGAAAGGGGTCGCAATGGGTGCCAAGTATGCACCTTCAGTGGCTAACCTGTTTATGAGTTTTTGGGAGGATGAAGCCATCTATCGATCCAGTATCCCAGAGCTCAGGTTATACAAAAGGTACATAGATGATATCCTGATTATCTGGGCAGGATCACCCGACTCCTTTTTGGAATTTATGGCCAAATTAGGGACCAATGGGTTTGGTATTTTCTTTTTCTGAGTGTTTTAGTTACCAAGAAATTAATTTTTTGGATCTGACATTATTTAGAGAGGATAATAAATTACTTACCCGCACCTTCTTCAAAGATGTTGACCGAAATGGTTATATTCCCCTGACAAGTTGTCACCATCCAAGATGGTTAGGGGGTATCCCTAAAAGCCAGCTACTTAGGATTAGAAGAAACTGCAGTAACCTTAGTGATTACAACTTGCAAGCTAACATCATGGTGAAAAGATTTCAAGAAAAAGGTTACAGTCTGGAGAATTTAGAGAGGATT
Organism: Lithobates clamitans; assembly: GCA_037952925.1. Taxonomy (NCBI): domain Eukaryota; kingdom Metazoa; phylum Chordata; class Amphibia; order Anura; family Ranidae; genus Lithobates; species Lithobates clamitans. Next base: position 5,175,254 of record JBBGZY010000254.1, on the reverse strand, counting down.
AAACAAACAGTTGGGGAAATGAGTAGGAATGATCTGTTTAAATCCAAAACAAAAGGGGAAGAAAACTTCTGTTTATCCTTTGTCACAGGATTTAACAGGCAGTATCGTGACTTAGAGAAAATTATAAAGAAGCATTGGCCCCTTCTTCATCAGGATAATGACCTTAAGAAGGTGCTGCCAAAACAGCCCAATTTTATCTACACCAAACCACCTACATTGAGGCTTCAGCTAGCACATAATGTTATAGACCCCCCTAGGAAGTTATGCACTTTTCTAGACAGTGTTGGGTTCTATAGTTGTGGTAGGTGTGGAATGTGCAGGACATCCAAATTTCGTAAACGAAAAACCACCCACTTTAGTTCCCTGGTAGATGGTAGATCTTATGCAATCAAAAAATTCATAACCTGCAGTACAACACCTCCTGTCTTGTCCCTGTAATCTTCAATACGTGGGAAGAACCACCAGACAACTGGGTATAAGACTTAATGAACATGTAAATAGGATTAAGAATGGGTATAAGTTTTATGGTCTTTCCAATCATTTTAGGCTTTTTCACAACAAAGATCCTAGCCTACTTACCTTTTGTGGGATTGACAGAGTTGAAAATCACTGGCGAGGTTCCAATCTTAGGCAAAATATCTCACAAAATGAAACCCAGTGGATACATAGATTACGTACATTGAGCCCCCTGGGCCTGAATATCGAGCTAGACCTGAATTGTTTTTTATCTAATTGGTAGTGTCAAAAATATTTTTTCATTTTTATTAGATTTTATTTTATAAATTATATATAATTCCATTTTTCATTTTTTATTTATTTCTTTAATATTTTTTATATATATTTTTTTATTTATTTTGCATTATATATTATTGTTTTCATATATATACCTTTTTTTATTTGGATAGCTGTTTAATATTCATTTTGTTTTATTGGTATCAAATACCATCAATTATGAATATTATTTGTCTTTATAATTAAGTATAGAGTTAAATATTCATTTTGTTTCACCGCTATCAAATATCATCCATCATGAATTTTATCATTTGTTTTTATAATTAAGGATAGAGTTAAATTCGTGATCATTTATCAATTATAATTTTCATTTATATATATGTGTTTTTTACACATATATATTTTTATCTCAATATTTTTCATATTAATTTTTATGTATTATTAAACAATTGTTTTATCGTTAGAGATTCAGACATTCAATATATATTGTATAGGATCCTTCCGTTTATCTAAATGTCCTGATGTTAGCATATACTTTGTTCTGTGGAAGATAGTGAGTGTAAAAATCGTTTTCCTATGGAGATGTTACAAATGTCTATCTGTTTACTGGAGGTGTTTGTCTCCGACCACTGATTAAAGTTTTTGATTGCAAACAGGATATGATGATGGAGGAAGGAATGGGTGCTTCTCACCCATTGGCCGTAAAGGGCTGTCACTCATTTTGAGCGGAATATAAATGGGTCTCTACGTGAGCAGGATGATGAGTCTTTGATAACGCCCTGGGGGAGGGGCGAAACGCGTCGACGCAATATCCTGTCCACGTCCGTCTGATTTATTACCAGTGACATCACTTCCTGGTGGTGGAACGCACGCCGGAGAGCGGCGAACCGACCAAATATCTGAATGCCTGCTTTGCTTACCGGTCCCGTGAGTAGCGCATTTATGCGCAGGTGACCCTTGGTATTTTAGGGTTTTATGCTATATGCTTTTCTTTTCTCCTTCGGTGGAACGTGTGCTTTGTGGTTTCTTCCAAGCAATTTCTGTTTCGTTACATCACCAGCCCTGTTTGATTCTAAGTATGAGAAAGCTGGAAGTCCGCCCATTGCTTTTCTTATGAAGGGGGTTTTAACCATCAGCTACGTTCTCTCTCTATTGTTGACATTTTATGATTGTATCAATTCATCTGGCATTCCCTGAGGGGATCGTTTTCTTGCTCATTTTGTTATTTTGCATAAAATATGCACACAAATTGATTTTTTACATTTATATGGAGGGTTTTGTAGTTCTGGCAGTACAGCCCAGCGTATTCTCATAAATTGTTGGGCTAGTTACGCGGGGTGTATGCTCAGTTCTCTGACACCTTTGTATTCACTATAATGTGTCACTTTATATTCACTATTTGAGTTTTGTATCTGTTCAGTTTTATTCACATATAGTTGCTAGCGCAGTTCACCTGGTTATGTAATACTAAAGTACAGTACTTTCACTCTGCAGCTGCAACATAGTTTTTTCTATTTTGAGATCACAGATTATATATATTTGCGAGCGCTGTATTGTATGATTTTATGACAGTAATGTGGACCAAGGTTATATTACTGTATTGATCTCTATTTCTTCATTAAGGCCATTGGGTGTCATACTATTCAACGTGTATATCCAAAAAGTTACCTGCCTACATAAACGTTGAAACCTTTCAGCTGGAGTAAATCGGTCAGATATGGATTCAATAATCCACACATTGAGATCAGAGATATTTTGCTGATGATGGGTGGTGAAATGACGGGCAGTGCTATATAAAGGATTATTTGCTTGAACAGCTTGTCTATGTTCTCCAAACCTTGCACGTAAAGTCCTGATGGTTCTACCAACATACAACAGCCCACAAGGGCAAGATATGCAATATATCACATAAGTAGTAGAACAATTAAAAAAGGATTTAAGAGTGAAATTATTTCCATTAGCCACAAAAGTTTTTTTACCATGTGTAACATGGGCACAGGTGAGGCATAGCGCTTTTTTGCAACGATACATTCCCACTAATGGGATAAGAGTAAGTTGTCTTGATGTAGTGAGTTTGTTATTACTCTGGATTTTGCTGGGAGCAATTTTTGCCTTAACATTGGGGGCCCTACGGTAGGTAAATTTGGGTACAGTGGGTAAGGAAGATGATAGATGGGGATCCTGAGTCAAAATTGACCAGTGTTTTTTAATAATGTGTTCCATTTTTTTATGGCTCGCATGGTACTGCGTGACAAATCTAGTTACCGGTTCAAAGTTCTTTATCTTGGAAGTGGGTAGACTATCTGTATGATAGAATGAGGCAGCTTCACTGATGACATTGGTCGGCTAACCCTTATCAATAAACTTATTTTGAAGAGTGGTACATTGGGAACTGTAGTCCTCTAATCTAGTGCAGTTTCTCCTTAAGCGATGGAATTGGCTTTTGGGTATATTGTTAACCCACCTAGGGTGATGGCAACTGGAATAATGCAAGAAGGAGTTATCAGCCGTAGGTTTGGTGTAATGTTTCGTAGCAAGCAAATTATTGATATGAAATAATTCCAAATCCAAAAAGCAAATGGATTCCGGGTCCATGACCGAAGTAAAGGATAACCCAAAAGGATTGCTATTGCAAAAGGTGATGAAATCGTGAACTGAACTGGGGGGCCATCCCACATAATGATAATGTCGTCAATGTAGTGACCGTAGAAGACCAAGTGTGCTAAAAAGGGGTTATTGTCCCAAACACACCTGGTCTCCCATGGTCAAGTTTGCGTAACTCGGTGCAAAATTTGCACCCATGGCCGTACCCTGTTTTTGAAGATAAAATTGACCATCAAAGATGAAATGGTTATGTTCTAAGCAAAACTTGGTGGCTGAGATTATGAAGTCTACCTGCAGTAAATTTAGGGTAGGGTTGGAATTAGGATAGTGTGCAACTGCCTGGAGCCCTACTTCGTGGGGTATGGATGTATAAAGAGAGCACACATCTAGAGAAACCCATAGATAGGTCGGCTCCCATCTATAGGGTTGTAGTAGGTCAATCAGATGAGTCCCATCTCTGATATAAGATGAAAGGGACTGAGCCAATGGTTGCAGAAACTGATCTATGTATAATGAGTAGCTGGTGGTAATGCTGTTCATGGATGCCACTATGGGACGGCCTGGTGGGTTGGTACTGTTTTTGTGAACTTTAGGTAAATGGTATAGATAAGGAACTTGAAGAAAAGGTTTTTGGAAAAAAGCTGCATCGGATTTATTTAATACACCCTGGGTCAATGCCTGTGATATTATAGTATTGGACTCCTTAGTGAATTTAGCTAATGGATCAGATTTCAATTTTTCATAAGTACTTGTATCAGAGAGGAGGCAGTAGGTCTCTTTGAGATAGTCTGATTTATTTTGTAACACTATCCCTCCCCCCTTATCTGCAGGTTTGATTATAATCTCGGTGTTGGTACTGAGAAATTTGAGAGCTTTGAATTCTTGGGGACTGAGATTATTGGTAGAGTAGTGGGCCCTGGAAGATTCTGAATGGCAAAGGTCTGCTAAGTAAGGGCTAAGTAAGGGCCTTTAGATTGGGTAGGGTTAAAAATTGATTTAGGTCTAAAGGAGGTGCGCTTGATGGGTGGAGAGGAATGAGAATTTACACAATGAACTCCCAGTCTTTCACTAGACTTCGGATTCAATAGCCACTGGATCCCCTGTGCTCTTCCACTTTAATGCTCAGTATCTTCCTCAATGCGTCACCCCCGCTTCCCTTCTGGGTCCCTGGCTTGGCACTCACAGATCCTCTTCAAGCGTCACCCCTGCTGACCCGCTAGGTCCCTGGCTTGGCACTCACTGATGCTCCACAAGTGTCACCTCTGCTGTCCCGCTGGGTCCCTGACTTGGCACTTGCTAAAGTTTTCCCACTTCTTCGCCGTCCCCGGCTGGAGAGAAGTCTGCTCTGATACTGTCCTCAGCTTACACACAGTGGTCTCCAGTAACAAGGTGGATGGTCCCTTAGTGGCGACAGCTTCCCCTTTACTTCCGACCACAGCTAGTTCCCTGGCGGAACCGCTACTTCCGGTTGGACTACAAGCCCGTAGTCCTAACCCTGCATTGCTTCTCCTGTTTCTGGTTAGGCCCTCAGACAGCCTAGCAGCCAGACGTCCCTCAGGCTCAGGATAGGCCTCAGGCTTCCGGCCTAGTAGCTTGGGGCAGCATAACACAAGTCCACCCAGACAGCCGTCCAGGTGGCACAGAACCCTGCTCACCTGACTCCACCCAAATAAATAGGCACTCCCAGCAGGCCAAGGGACCAAAGAGAACCCTGTCCATTGGCTGAGATACCCCATTCATTCATAATCTATCCTTGCTGTGCCATTCTCCTATCCAATGTCACCAGCCATAATGCCACCTAGTGACAGAAGTGCAGCAATTACAGAATTAGGGGGAAATCAATTGATCTTCTAACAATTGGCCAAGGCAACTATAGTCTGGCAACTAAATTTGATAGCAGCCCTGCCTAAACATCAGGGTGCTACACTCACATGAATGTGGTCCCCGTCTGGTCCCAGGAACACACGCAAAAGGTATCCTTACGTGCAGGGCGAGTAGCTCTGCCTGCATGTGTGCATCATGGCCACAAATGAGGCAGGCCCAATGTAATAATCAGTACCTGCATTTAATTTTTTAAACCATGTACTTGGGGTATGCAGTACCATGCGATCTGTTGCAAATGCACTGCATTTGCAATCTGTGTTTGGGGTGTCGTTAGGATTATATAGACACCCGGAACAGATCACACACCCGGTGCGTTTTGAACACGGTGTGGGAAAGGAGTTACGTACCTCTTCATCTTTCATTTATGACCAGTCATACATTTTATTCCTGGCTTATTAGCTAATTATACACATTTATCCCCGTTGTGGCATGAAGATCTGTATCCCAATAAATTGGTATCCCTGCAGTAGCAACTCAGCTTACTTTGCCTGAATCCGGAGCATGTGCAGTTGCCACAGGGGATACATACTGTAGTTACAGTGCATACAGTAGTTGGTAAGGTTGAATAAAGACACCAGTCCATCCAGTTCAACCTGTGTGTTCATAATCATTTCCTGTGTCCCTGAATACTGTGCACACATCTTTATGCTACTGCTACACCTGCTGTTCCTGAACGAATGCGTGAGAAGAGAAGATTTAGAATGCAGCCACTACCAAAGCCCGACTATCAAACACCTTAACAAGATACAGGAAGTGCTGTGCTACTGTCACCACGGCTCCACTCATAACAAACCTCCTCCTCTCCAAGAACATGACATGATATTAAGAGACCCGGCACTTCCTGAAGGAGATCTAGAGCAGACGGGGAGTCGGCGTCACCAGACCAGGGCAAGCCTCAGCGAGGCATTTTCATAGCCTGTCCAAGGCTCCTCTGTGCCGCTTTGGGCTTTCTTTTTAATTTTATTTCCCGGACGGTGAGCAGCCATGCAGGCCATCAAGTGTGTGGTGGTTGGAGACGGGTGAGTAGAGGCTCTGCCATCACATCTACCTCTTTATATCATCCGGGATACTAGAGGGCAGATACTGGCAGCACATGAGGTGACATATTTCATCTCTTGGGGGAAGGCTAGAAATCCTCCATTCCAGTACATCAGGCTGGTCATAGACTGTGCCAGGTGGGGCTCATCTACATCATGTCTGGTGATCTGTATGGATCTTACGCATGATTGTTCTCTGTGTGCCCCACTCACACTGGTATGGCTAATTAATGACGTGCTCTGAATTCTTAGATACCATGTTGCCCCTTAATACTACTATCATGTTTTGATGTGTTTTACATTAAATAACACTTTCCAGATACCTCCTCTGTGTTGGGTGTCTGTTGTATGGATTCTTGTGTTATCGGAACAGCTAGTAAAGCTTTCTAAACACATCTCAAACGTGCTGTAAATGCCATGGGGGCACCTGTGAGGCATTTGTTCCAACGCACTACTCCCAACCAGGGGCGGACTGACAACTCATGGGGCCCCCGGGCAATAGGAGATTATGGGGCCCCCGGGCAATAGGAGAAGATTATGGGGCCCCCGGGCAATAGGAGATTATGGGGCCCCCAGGCAATAGGAGATTATGGGGCCACCAGGCAATAGATTATGGGGCCACACAGTATACACACACGCACACATACAGTATACACACACAGACACACAATATACACACACAGAATACGCATACACTCACTAAAAATGTACTGGAGAGGCGGGGCAGCTATAATCTTGGGATTTTTAAAAAAAACACAAATTTTTACATACTGTCCCTGGTTTTATTGAGGCTGGCAACCCTGATGGGGCCCCTTAGTGGCATGGGGCCCTCGGGCAGTGCCCGAGTGCCCGAATGGTCAGTCTGCCCCTGCTCCCAATACACATGTTCCTGAAGCAATGACTGTGTATATAAGTGGGTGCTGCAGCGACCAACAGCTAGAACCAAAGATAGAACAAGAAAACGTCACCAGTACACAATGTGTCTCCAGAGTGGGCTCAAATCGTTAATCAGCAAGCACATTGATACAGCAGAAGCAACGTTTTAGGGCCTCGCAGGAACCCTTCATCAGGCATGTGACATCAGACCAGCGTTGCGTGTGATAGATTCTGGGTATAGATTTCAGAATCTATCACACTCCACACTGATCTGAGGAACGACATGATGGAAACCACTTTACCTACCTAATGTAACACCCTGTACATCACTAGGTGCACACTATACGATTTGACTATGGATACCTTGTTCCATTTACATTGGAGCTAACGACTATCTTGGAAAACGAAGACCATTCCGTGGCATTATATGGGTGAAAATAATCATTTATAGGAGGAACATTCAATGTGTTTCTATTTTGACGTTTTTGACTATAAACCGTGATTGCTCTTGCTGAAACTTTTCCTTTACTGCCTGCGAAACACAAACTGCGTTGAAATTAAAGCAACTCACTGTGCTCTACTATAGAGGACCCACCAAGTATCTGTATTTAAGGAGTACTAGATGGTTTTGGTTATGTTTTATGTGATGCTTTTGTGTGTTTTGTATGTTTTGTTGATATGTATACATGTGCAATGTTTATCATATAATAAATACTTTTTGATACTTTATACAAAAATTGGGTACCATTATAGTCCTTATATATTTTGTATATTATTGATCAGGATGAGGTACCAGACTTACAGTACACGGTCTACCAAGTGAAGGTCTCTTATGGAGGCCTTCCTCCCAATTTACCTTTTTTCCACATGAAAAATAGGAAACAGTGAAATGAATTGTAAGAACACATTGCACTGCTGCTACACAATGGACAGGTGCATGTAATGCCTTGTTTCCACTGAGAGGATCGGTTCAGGACGATAGAGCTTGAATGGCCTAGAATGGTCCGGTCTATTCTGGTGAGCGTTTCCACTGCAAGTGGGACCGCAAGGGGCCATACAGGGTTTAGAAAAAATGCCTCAGCATAGCACAGCAGAGGGTTTTCTGTCAGCCAATCATTGGAATGTATCGTAGCTCCGCCCTAACCGAACCGTTCCATTTTCTATGGCCCCACATCTGAAGCTGGACCCTGAATGGAACGGTACGATTCGGTTGTATGGGCCCCTTTCATAATGGAAACACCCATTATAGCGTACCGTACCGAACTGAATCGATCCGCTCAGTGGAAACGAGGCATAAGTGTGCAGGTTGGTGTAAATGATCCCACCATGAGGTTTTAGACAGCGCTGATTACGTTGGTTGTGGTGCACCTGCAGAAAACAGGTTGTTCACTGTGGGGAACGAAATGATTGCTGATCAGTCACAGAGATTTTCAGCATGTTAAAAAATCAGAATGGTAAAGAGCTGATTATCTTTATTTGGTTGTCAGATGGCGCTTATCAGGCCTCTGCAGAGTGCAGCAGAGATCCGCAATCCAGAGCAGCTTGAAATGATCTGTGTTTAAAAGTTGCCTGCTCTGTAGTTGGGAGCTTCATTTTGCACAATATTTTAGAATAGGCTTGGTTCTGTGCTAAGAGATCAGACGCCATTGAAAGAGTTAAACTTCAGACGTTATGGCTCTGGAGAGAATGGCCTCCAACCTAACCGGTGCTGCTTGTTTTTCTCTGACAGTTTATTCACACACAGATCAATACAGGCTCAAAGACATGGAACCTAAAGCTCCGTACACAGGGGCTGAACATAGGCTGCTGTCAGCCGGTACTATAGAAACCGGCTGACATTTAGCCTGTGTGTACAGGTTCTTCCCTTGTCCAACAGAAGTCACAACTGGCTTGTGTCAAATGAACATGCTGGAAAACCAGCAGCCGATCAACACTCTCAGCCAATGGCTGCAAGCACTGCCTGGTGTATTCTGGCGGGTGGGCGGTCCGGTCCCCCTGTCAGAATACGATAGCACAGCGGGGTTGATCAACGTCAACCTTGCTGTGCTAGTAAGTTCAGTAACCAGCCTCTTGCTAGTAAGTTCAGTAACCACCTCCTGGTTTAACGTAAAAACTAACCGTGTGTACCTGCCATTAAACACAACTGTGTGCTCTGTTCACACCATACATGTGTGCTGCATAAAAATGCAGCATTCCAACACAGCAAACCTCATATCATTGCATAGAGTTGATCGAAGTGTCATTTTTATGTGCTTATAATTAAAAAAAAATGTAAACGATTTTAAAAATCATGGGGCCTCATACCTGGCCGAGGGCTGCCTTTGACCCCACCCCTGGCCCTGCCCCTCCCCTCCCTGAACCCACCTCGACACTGGGTGCACACCTATGTGTATTTTTGTGTGTTTTGCACTTTGCAGAAACGCACTACAGTCTAACATGGTTTCCTATGGTACACGTTCATGTCTATGCGTTTTTCAGCCACTGCATTTTTGGAAAGGGTCAGGGACTTTTTTTCCCGCGTTTTTATGCGTTTTATATACATTTTTAATTGCGTTTTGTGTTTCTTTTCCTCCATGACAACTGTGAATAGCCAATTAAGGAGCAAGCGCCCGCCACATCCCTAACAACCGATGAGTAGTCATCTGTCAGCGGGATTTCCCGCTGACAGCTAAATGTAAAAAAAAAAAAAGAATTGCTGGCAATAAGAGAAAAACAATGAGAAAAAAATGACATGGGCCCCCCCAATGCATACCAGACCCGAATGTATTTTGAAGTGAACCCCACACCAAAATAAAAAATAATGGCTTGGGATCCCCCCCAAAATTCATACCAGAACCTTATCCGAGCATGCAGCCTGGCAGGTCAGGAAAAGGAGGGGATGAGCGAGCGCCCCCCCTTCCTGAACCATACCAGGCCACATGCCCTTAACATGGGGGTGCTTTATGGCAGGGGGGCTCTGCCCCCCCCCACAGCATCTTGTCCCCATGTTGATGGGGAAAGGGGCCTCTCCCCCACAACCCTGGCCGGCGGTTGTGGGGGTTGGCAGGAGGGGGCTTATCGGAATATAGAAGATCCCTTTAAGAAGGGGGCCCCCAGATCCTGCCCCCTCATGTGAATGAGTAGGGGTACACAGTACCCCTACTCATTCACAAAAAAAAGGTGTAGTGTAAAAAAATGACAGTTTTTGACAATTCCTTTACAAAAAAAAAATGTACGTGATTCAAACCATCTACGGCTGGCTTTTCGAAAGCCAGAGACAGCCAGGCAACTAGCATTTGCAGAAGGTCAAGGTGATCGTCTACCAGTTTCTGTCAAGATACTAACATCTTGTAAACAAATATTGATGAAAATTCTAGGTGAATTAAAGTATTACTAAGGGCAAAACTTTAATTTTAGTTTTTGATAGAGTGGAGAGGGATTAGAACACCTGTCATGGTTTATTGCTGTCCGTGCCCCCATTAGGGAGATTCACCTTCTCTATTTGCCATGTTTATCATTACCATTGAAAGTGAATGTAAATGAAAATCCCTCATTTTGGGTTGTCCCCAGAAACGTAATAGAGGGCAAATCTTCCAATGGGGACACTAGTTCTGGTAACCTGGGGGGTCCCCAAGGAATTCCCTTAACTTGCAGGGATTTTCTCTAACTTCCTGTTTGGCTATGGGACAGGAAGTGAAGGGAAACCTTTGCAACAGGACACAGATGGCGAAAAAAAATCTGATGGGGGTTATAACCCTCCCTTACTCTATCCATAATATAAGAAAAACTTTTGCCTAAAGTTCTATTTTAAGTCAGCTTTAGATGTGGCTGTTCTGCATGTTTGAATGTATCTCCCCTGTCCATGGGAAGACAGCTTTTAAAAGGTGAACTTATCCTTTAAAACTGAACTAAAGACAAAAATACTCTGTTCCAATGGTCTGACGCATGCAAGGACCTGCACTGGCTGCTTCTGGGTGTCAGTCTTATTGATTGGTCGGCGTGGGATGACTGCACTCGCATGTATGCACAGAAGTGTGCACGTCCTGGCACAGTGGCAGTGTGCTGCAATGTAAACTGACGTGCACAGCTTAGTGTACATTCTACGGGGGATTGTGAACATGTAGGTAAGTGTATTTTGTTGCAAAAGAGACATTGCATGTCTCTTCTGACTTATTTCCAGCCTCAATGTCAGATTTGACAAAAAATGGCACCTGATCATTGATCTAATCCCAAAAAGAGCTTGATAAAGTGTAAATGTAGATATATCAATGAGGATAGGCTATCATCAATTAGATCAATTAAGAACAAGAGCCCTTAGGAACTGACAAATGATTAAACTCATTGGATTCTTCAGTAATCACAGTTCCTACACATGTGTCACCTGTAATCCGCCTGCTCAGCGGGAATCAGCCGAGCGATCCTCCTCTGAGCAAAGCGGAGTCTGTCATGCGGACCGCCCGTGGGTGGTCTGGCTGGTGGTCAGTGCCACGGGTGATCTGGGCGGGTGCCGCTGTGGTCAGTGTCGGGGGTGGTCTAGCGGGTGCCCTGAGTGGTCAGTGCCACGCCGCCCGGTGCATGTTTGCCGCCCCCCCCAAAGGAGAACCCACCAGCCGCCACTGCCTTATAGAAAGCTGTCAGGTAGGATCTGCAGTCACGTCATGTCAGGGAAGTGCAGGGGGGGGGGGGCGCACTGGCTTATTAGAGGGAACACAGTTGATAAGGAAAGTTTTTCCAACAAGCCTCCAGCATGAATTGAGACACCAACAAGGTGAATTTGATTTTAATCAAGTCGATTTAAATTACACAAAAAGGTAAGTGATGTGGCGGCAGCAGGTGAGTGGATGCCCACTAACAGGCGCTACCACGATGGATCCAAAATGACAGGTGCTCTTTAAATGTAACTACTTATTCTTGCTGGTAGTTAGAATCTTTAATATTTGAAAAACAAAATGAAGGTTTCCTATTTAGAATAATAAGATGTCAGGTTAGTAAAACAGCGATATCAGAACCGATTCAATCATACAGTTTGTAGTGCACATAGATTTGCAAAACAATGGGATAAAGGAATATTCCTGAACATTGTTTTATCTCACAGTTACTGTGAAATTGTGTGAATGCTTCAATGCAGTGCATGTTATCTCAGCTTGAAGAGCTTGGATTCATTAAATTAGTTTACCAAAAATGTGAATATTGCAGAATATACAGCCTCTTGCTACATAACTAAGCTCCATTTCATGCTGAATGAACTAAATTACTAATGTATTTTACATAGAAAACTATCTTTAGATAGATTTTTACTCCAAAAGCATTTTATTAAAATAAAAAAAATCTGATTAAAAAAAAAAGATTTTTATCCACCCTGGGTACCAATGTTCTAATTGGCCCAAAATCCCAACCTGTTTTTTAGTAGAGTGAATTTAAGGACTGGTCACTTAACAGTTACCTTGTCGGATATGACTGTAATCAAAACTGTTTACTGAACTGGGAAATTTTGAAGCAGGAAACAGGTCTCTATATTCATAACTGGTTTGTCTAGTTACCGGTAGTTGGATTTTTTTTCCCTGGAGGTCAGTAAATGGTTAGTCCTGTCTGCTGATTAACTATTTACATCCTACTGAAAGTAATTTCTAGATGAATTGATCTTATCTCCTTAACTTTGTGTAATTGTGTCCACTTTATCTGAGTCAACAGTACTTTTTTGTGCTGATGATGAAAACTAAAATAAAAAGCCATCACTTTTAACGAGTAATGAAGGTGGCTAAGGTGGAAAATAAAGCTAATAACAATTGTTCCTAAAAATGTTGCCTCCCCCTCCTCCTATTTATTTTTGCATGGCCTGTTTAAAAAAAAAAAGAGCAGTGTAAATACCTAGTTTCAAAGGGGTCATGTGATACAGCAGCTACGACTCCCCTGTGTCAGAGAATAGCTGCTGCAGGGGAGAGGAGGAAGCACTGACAATGGAGGGACAATGAGAGTCGGTGGGTGACAATGCTGAGAATGAACAGCCATCGAGCGTTTCCATTACACAGGGGAGTCAAAGCTGCTGGATCACATGACCAGACAAGATTAAATAGGAATAAAAATAAAAGAAGTATTTACGCTACTCTTTTTTTCCTTATATATTATATATACAGGTTATGCAGAATAGGTAGGAGAGGGGGGGGGGTTAAAACATGTTTGAAGGCTAACTGCACTTTACACATGTTGCTTGGTTGTCTCTGGCTTTAAGCCTTAGGCCAGGGGTCTTCAAACTGCGGCCCTCCAGGTGTTCAGGAACTACAATTCCCATCATGCCTAGTCATGTCTGAATGTCAGAGTTTTACAATGCCTCATGGGATGTGTAGTTCTGCAACAGCTGGAGGGCCGTAGTTTGAGGATCCCTGCCTTAGGCCCTTGTTACACTTGTGATTCTGTCGCTGGCACAATCCCAAACATTCACAGGGAGAACATTCATCTGCTTGTATGTGTTGCTGATAGGCTGAATCAGTGAGGTGTTAGTCCCTCACTGCCAACAACGATTCAGAAGGTAGGTCGCCAGCTAGGGTTGCCACCTGTCCGGTTTTGACCTGGACAGTCTGGGTTCTGACACATGCGCCCGGGTTTCAACCCGCCAGAAACCCAGGCACATTTACGTTCAACCGTCCTGTGACCAGTGGCCCTGGCGACAACATCTACAGCAGCGCATCCTGATTCCCGTACCTGCCATCAATGTTACACACATGCCTGAGCCTGTGCGCTCCAAGCCCAGCTCAGCGATGGGCAGCAGGCGCCCTGTGATTGGCTGAATGGGTCACGTGCAGGCGGCGGACAAGAGGGTCTGTGATTGGCCCGGTGGAGCTTGTCACATGTAGAGGCAGGGCTGGACTGTGGGTGAACGGAGCCACCCGGAGTCCCGCCTCCCTGCCTGGCTTGCGCTGTGTGTCACCTCTCTGAGGTCTATTTATCATCTGCCCTCTCACCCCCCTCTGTCAGCCACCTCCCCCCTGTAAGCCACCCCCTTCTGTAAGCTAACCCCCCCTCTGTCAGCTACCCCCCCTCCTCTGTCAGCTATCCCCCCTCCTCTGTCAGCTATCCCCCTCCACTGTCAGCTACCCCCCTCCTCTGTCAGCTAACCCCTCCCCCTCTGTCAGCTACCCCCTCCCCCTCTGTCAGCTACCCCCTCCCCTCTGTCAGCTACCCCCCTCTGTCAGCTACCCCCAAACAGCATGCACCCCCCCTTCTTCCCCCGCTCCAGCGGGGCTAATGTCCTGCAGCCGGGTCACACTGCACTGTCTGTCTGTGCGCTCTCTCTCTCTCTATGCCGCCAGAGACGGTGAATGGAGGGCCACTGGACTGGTGTCCTAGCAACCAGGGATGCTTTTGCAGGAGAAAGCATGGTATTACAGACTCCGCCCCCTAACAGGTTCACACACACACACATCTTTGCAGCGGCTCCTGGAAGGTAAGGGGTTTTTTGTCTCGCTGTAATGGAGGTCTCTATTGGGGGGGGGGGGGGCACAGGCACTGTCTGATATTTAATCTGTTATTTTCTTCTCTATTTATGGGGTGCCTGTGGATTGCTTTGAATTTTTTGGGCTTTTTTTGTAATTAAAAGGTGCTTGAATGGGTTGTAGAATGCTCTACTGACACCGTCCACTGCCCTACTGACACCATCCACTGCTCTACTGTCACCGTCCACTGCTCTACTGACACCGTCCACTGCCCTACTGACACCGTCCACTGCTCTACTGACACCGTCCACTACTCTACTGACACCGTCCACTACTCTACTGACACCGTCCACTGCCCTACCGACGCCGTCCTCTGCTCTACTGACGCCGTCCACTGCTCTACTGACATCGTCCACTGCTCTACTGACATCGTCCACTGCTCTACTGGCTGACAGTGTCCACTTTTAAGGTAGGCTAGTTTCATAATTTAACTGCCATTTCTTTTAATAATCGAATCATATATTTTGCAGGTGAAGAAGTTATTCAGAGTGACTCTTGTTTTATTTAATGATGCCCCTTTAAGCCCCCCCCCACTGTTAATGCAATTTGGCCACAGCCACTGTTCTCCATAGCAAACCTCATTACTACTCTCTTTGGGTAACCCAAAAGGTGTCCTAGGTATTTTACAATCCTATAGCGTGTACTACAAAAAAAATTGCCGTGCGCCATGAAAGTGTTCGGCTTTAGGTTGAAGAAAAGGTGGCAACCCTATCACCAGCAAGAAAGTAACGTGTCGCTCATCCAGCCGGTGAGGGAGCAACAAATGCAAGCAGGTGTTTTACCTCTCTGCTGTGTCCTCCATGGGGGGTCCTACAAAATCTGAAGTGTGACTTGTGCCGAATGTCCCTGGCCTAGAAAAAGATAACTTCCTGGTTTGCCTACTTTTCTCAGGTCAGGGACTGTCCTGGCTGTTCTTTGGGTGAATGAGTCCTAATGGCTTCAAAGTGTAGAATAAAAAATAAGCAGAAAATTTCAGATGTTGCAATAATTTTCACCCTTTATTCAGTGGGATAATGATTAGATTATTAGATTTAATGGGCTTCTTGGACAGCAGCTCCAATTTGATGCTCTTCCCCATCTTTGATGTATTAGGCTGGGATGTAAGCTGGCTGGATGGATCCTGTAGCTAAATAGAGCCACTTACCTGACCCGACAGCTCCATAGTACATTTACTGCTACAGCTGTGGGCAGAACCACGTAATTCACAGCAGAAGCTAAACTACAAGTTCCAAGGAGCTGATCTCCTGTAGGCTCTCAGTGATCATCATGAGACATAAACAATGAACATATGCAATGTAAACAAGGCATATCTCCGTTGTGACAAGGGGGAAGTGATGGCCCTGTTCCTCTGCAAAGCAGAGATACGAATTGCTTTTTTCCCCCAGTTAAAGCAGCACGCAGTAAACACAAAAACACTGCCTAGACACACATTTAACTCTTTGATTGCCCCTGATGTTAACCCCTTCCCAGCCAGTGTCATTAGTACAGTGACAGTGAATATTTTTAGCACTGATCCCTGTATTCTTGTCACTGGTCCCCAAAATGATGTAAATTAGTGTCCTGACTGTCTGCTGCAACATTGCTGTCCCGCTATAAGTCCCTGATCGCCATCATTACCAGAAAAAAAAATTTCTATAAACATATCCCATAGTTTGTAAACGCTATAACGTTCGCATAAACCAATCAATATACCTATTGTTTTTTTTTTTCCAAAAACATGTAGCAGAATGACTGAGCCCCTAGCGCTTATGCGGGGCTCCATGAGGGCTGCCTGTCTTTTCTATTCTCTCCCCCCTCCTGTTTTCTCATTTTAGGTTACTCCGAGTAATGGCAGAATGTGGTACACCACAGCAACGGGTCCCGATTGGCTGAACCGGGCGGCATTGAGCCTGGCAGAGGTTATAAAGCCGGCGGACTTCCCGCTCCGTTCACTGCCTGAGGAGACCCCCCGCTGAAGACGGAGCCCCGTGCTCACCCTCCCTTTAAAATATATGTAGCGCATTACCCCTGAAGGAGCTGCAATTTGTGTGTTCTATCCGTAATTCACATTTGCCATCTAGCCCATCGCAGCCCATAGAAATAGAAAACAGTCCATATTGTAAATTTTCTCTTGCTTTTATTGGTATAACATGAACTGGATTAGGAGAAGGGTTTTCTGAGATGCTCTTTTGCTGCTTTATAATCTTTCCTTTGCCTTCTCATGCAAAGACTTAGAACAATGCGGACTATGAGAAATCACTCTGAATGACTTCTTCAGTGGGAAGACAGAAGTAGATTTAATAGAGTATATACGGTAAATAGTCACTCTGAATCACTTCTTCACCTGCAGAACTTTTTAGAACAATCTGTATCTCTATTTGTGCTTGGAGCTTTACCGCCACCTTTTGACCACTACTTCCCGTCTGTATGGTACTTCCAAGTTGAGCTAAGGAAGAGATTACTCTGAATAATTCTTCCTGCCTGACTGATTGGAATCCCGGGCATTGTTGAACCCAAAGTCACAGGCCATCACCACCTGTCTCACTGACTTGCGTACCAACATCCCTCAGCCTTTGGTAGTACCCTTCCCCTGGGCTTTCACTCACTTGATCGACAGTCCATGTTCCACTCACAAACAATCGATCGCCCAGTTGTTTTCCGCTTAGTTGCTACTTCTTCTGTAATGGTTTCTCCATCCCTTCTCTCCAGTCTGGCATGCTCCCCTCCCCACAGGGGCGTCCAACAACACCAGCGACTACATGCTGTGTGGTGTCACCAACTCCTCTCCTCCGTGTGTCCTGGTCCCCCCTCCTTCCCCGTAAGAGGAGGGGCTCTGCTTGGCTCCCCGCAGGGGACCCTCTCTCTCCGGGCTCTCCCTTTCTGGAACCCCCTTGCACCATGTGACCCCAGCTTTTATGAGCGTCCTGCCTCCTGCCAGACAAATTAATGATTGTTCAGAACTCACTTACAAGCTGCCTGTCACTCAGATCCCAAATCCAACCTCTCTTCCAGAACCATTTCCACTGAAAGCAAGAGGAGGCATCTCTGGGCCCAAGCACAGGTGGCCACACCCTGCACTACACTGACACTCCCAGTTTCCAAAATAAACAACCAGGCCTGGAATCACAATACAAGCCTACCCAAATTTACCTGAAACCATACTTTGTAATTTAAACTCAGAAAGCTCGCCTACATGAAAGTAGGTGCCCGCTACATATATATGAATTTATGTCATGGCATTTGTTAGTGGGGTTTGTCATCCAGTTCAGTTCTGAATGGACTAGGTGATAGTATTAAATAAATGAGTTATGGTTATGTAAATTTAAGATTAATTATATTGCTAGTTATGGATTTATTATTGTTAAATTTTTGGGTTACCCCTTAATAAACGCCATGGCCATTATAGCCAACATGAAATAAATTGTGTTATGTCTCTTTATTTAATACCTTTGAGTCCTTTGTGCTGTCCCGTACATATTGGCCAAAATTTATGAAGAAATTCGATTTTTTTACTTGGATATGTTTTTATAGCAGAAAGTAAAAAAATATATACGGTATATATTTTTTTTAAATTGTCAGTCTTTTTTTATTTATAGCGCAAAAAATAAAAACCACAGATGTGATCAAATACCACCAAAAGAAAGCTCTATTTGTGTACAGCATCACGCGACCACACAATTGTCAGTTAAAATAATGCAGTGCCAAATCAGGAAGGGGGGGACCTTCCGAAGGTCAAGTGGCATGTGTCAAAACGAAAAAAAAAACCTATGCATTTCATCTGTGTGTAATACATGCACATTTCTGTGTTTTATCCCTTTTAAAGTCTCTAAAAAAATACAGAAAAATAGCTCTTAACAAGTAAGGCCTCTTTCACACGAGGGATCCGTATGTCCGTTTTTCATCCTTCCGTTTTCGGATGAAAAACGGACATACATGTATCCCTATGGAGCGTCGGATGTCAGCGGTGACATGTCCGCTGACATCCGACCCGCTCCGATCCGAAAAGTCTAACGGAGGAAAAACCTACTTTTCCCTCCGTTTTCGGATCGGATCGGATGACGACGGACACTACGGACCGTCATCATCCGATCCCCCCATAGGGGAGAGCGGCGCTCTGACAGGTCCGTCGCTGCACAGTGTGCAGCGATGCACCTGTCATCTTCCTGCTCAGCGGGGATCGGCGGAGCTATCCCCGCTGAGCAAGCGGATGTTCACGGGGCGGATCATGACTGATCTGCCCCGTGTGAAAGAGCCCTAACAGTCAATCAGATAGAGGCTTACTGGCACTGTCAGTTCAGTTGTTCTTTAATTTACATTAATTTTAAAATAAATAAAGCATTTGAGTTATTTTCTTTTCTTTTACAGAGCGGTTGGTAAGACTTGTTTGCTGATAAGTTACACCAGCAATGCATTCCCTGGAGAATACATCCCAACTGTGTAAGTAAAAAACAAGGTCCCATCATTGTAATACTTTAACTAATTTGACTAATCCGCCATTTAAAGTGGACCAGTCAGTAATTGGACAAGTCTACCTGACTAAGTTTCTGACAGGTCACTATATTCAGCAACAGTATATTTCAAAATGGCTGTACCATTTCAGTATTACAAAGCACAGCTCCAGTTAAGTCAACTTGCCCTGACAAAGTTCACACTGGGAATTGCACAGGAACTCGCTGTGCATTCCTATGCGATTCTTGTGCAGTGCGATTTCAGCCCATGAAAAAAAGAAAATGGTCTGAAATCGCACTGCATGTGAATCACATAGTAGTGCATGCACTACTTTTGGAAACTCACTGCAACTGTATTGCATGGTACTTCTGTACCATGAGATCCAGTGCGGGCAAACACTGTGTTTGCGACCTGCATTTGAGTACACTCACTGAAGATCGCAACTGCAGTGTGTTTTGAACGCAGTGTGGGAAACGCGGCGAAACGTGGGGTTCCCACACTGCATTCTGGTGTGAACTGGCCCTGAAAAAATATAGTCTGCAGGAGGAAACATTTTCTCAGTCTCCACTCACAAAGTGATCAGACTGCAGCAAGTGTTATGCCCTGTACACACGGTCGGACTTTCCGACGGAATATGTGCGATCGGAGCTTGTTGTCGGAAATTCCGACCATGTATGGGCTCCATCTGACTTTTTCCATCGGAATTTCCGAGAAAGTTTGAGAGCAGGCTATAAAATTTTCCAACAACAAAATCCGTTTGCGTAAATTCCGACCGTGTGTAGACAATTCCGACGCACAAAGTGCCACGCATGCTCAGAATTAAGAGACGAAGCTATTGGCTACTGCCCTATTTATAGTCCCGACGTACGTGTTTTACGTCACCGCGTTCAGAACGATCGGATTTTAAATGTCTGATCGTGTGTACAGGGCATAACACTGATAACAGCCACAAATTGCACAGACACTAGGATTTACATGAATGTCATCTCTGAGCTATTATCTCAGTCCAGGAAGTAGATGCTGTCCCTAGTTAGTGATTGAGCAAATGTGAGTCTCTGGAATGAAAATTTTATGGAGTTGTGCGATGCTAGGATGCTAGGGCCAGTTAAAAGAAAAGGATGTATTTTTTTCCAAGAATCATACCTAGGTGGATGCAGCATTGGTCCACTCCTGCATCCCCGCCTGCTCTAAGACTGAGAACCGAGCGATCAAACACCGCTGATCACTCAATTCTCAGAGCTCCATGAGCAGAGAGCTGCTGACTGTCAGTCACCTCTGTCTGCTCTGCCTCCCCCGGCGCTCACTGGAGCACTGGACTGGGGAGGGGATGGGAGCATCAGGTTCAGGCTCTCTGCGGCTCTGTGATGTCAGCCGAAAGCAGGCTTCAGCGGTTGAAAACGGGTCACAAAAGTGCAAAATGAACTGCACTTTTGTGATCCCCATGAGAAGTACAGCCAGCCAGGCTTTCGCTGTACTTCTCCTTTAAAGGAAGTATGTTAGTGTTATGGCTTGAAGATCTTCCAAGAAAGACTTGCTGGGGGATCCTCTTTTTGTGTGTGGTGTTTTTTTCTCAGCAGCTATTCACAGACTTTTTATTGTGATTTTCTTAAAATGTTTAAGCCTATTGTTAACATATAAATTTACATTCAAAATTCAGATTTGACCACTATTCTGCCAATGTTATGGTTGATGGAAAACCAGTTAATTTGGGCTTGTGGGATACAGCTGGACAAGAAGATTACGATAGACTGCGTCCATTGTCTTATCCACAGACGGTAAGGATCCATGTTTTGCTCCTTTGTACAGCTATGTGAGCATGGGTGATAGCACTGTGTTTATGTAATGCCCTCTGGATCAGATTGTTCCGGGTTGGATGTAATTCTTCGTGCCTCCAATGTATATTTTATTAGGCTGGGTTCACACTTAATTCGGATGTGACTCACATCAGGGGTCCAGTGTGTCCCTGTTCTCAGTTTCAGGGACAAATCAGGCCCAAATTTTAGCCTGAATTTGGACATGAAACAGAGCCAAAGACGCACAGGACTTCTGTACAAACTGCTCCACGACCGCCCCGGAGATGTGTGAATAGGCTCCACTGGGGGCCGTTCACAGTTTCCTGTCATGTGAATTGGATGTGGGCAAAGCTGCATCCAATATGCATAAGTGTGAACCCAGCCCTAAAGAGGCACAAAAGCAATATATCTGATGCGGCCCACAGTGATTAAGTAGCCACTGTAACATTAGCTGTTAAAAGTGCTTTTTACAGCCCAGAAGGCTTTCTGCCCTCTTCCATGCCCTTCGCTATCATACTGCGGATGCAATGTCAACAGCAACCCTTTTCATGTGTGGGCTAGCACCTGCCTTTTGTTTTTCCTCAGCAGTTTTAGGAGTGTGTAGCCATGGTGTTAGCACTACTGACAACAATCCGCCAAATCACCCTGCTGCCAGACCCCCATATATCACAATGAGCAGTCATTTGCGTAGTTTTGTTGCGTTTATTGCGGGATACAACTTGGTTGGGGTAAAGGAAGATATGGGATGCCCATAGCACTTATTGAATTGTCTTCACATTTGTAGAACATTGATTAGCAGCTTTAGCCCTGAAAATAATGCACTTCTAACATTCACAGTCTGTTCTCCTGCATATCTCCACTGCAGACTATTGCTCCTCTTCCTCTTTTGCACTGACTCCTGCAGAGTATCCACAGACTGTTCTCCTGCATATCTCCACTGCAGACTATTGCTCCTCCTGTACAAATCCTTTGCTGCAAAACTGTTAGATTCCTGTCTCATCACTTCTAGTAAGACAAAAAGAGATCACTCTGAATAACCCCAGTTTGCTGGCTGTACTTTGTTACTGTAATAAAGTCTATTGAATGGTGTTGCTTCAGCAAATCAATAAGCCAGAGGCATACAATACTTATACCCGGTGGCTCAGTGAGTTTGGAAGCTACACAGCTTTACCAGTAATAAGCAGACTACTGTTCCCAGCCAGTCCATAACTGCAAATGCTGCGTTTCCCGGCCACAGCATTCTGCACTTCTCTCAACAGTCCTCCTTTTCTTCTTCACTGACCTTCTCCAAAGTGCAAGTCCTGTGTTCCCCGGTCACAGCAGCTTGACACCAACTCCACGGTGAAGATCTTTATCCTGGAATACATCCTAGCAGCTCCTCCAGCCCTCCTCCGCGCTTGGCGCGCCCCCCATGTGGGGACGCCCTGCGGCAGCTACCTAATACTCCATTCTCCGTTTTCCTGCACCGTCAGAATCTGTCAGAAACCATGAACCTGAGCGAGACAGAAGTACAGTAAAATCACACTTGTTTATTAATAAAAATAAAAATGTAAATAGAGTAAGCGTAGTCAAAGCATAGCCAGTGTCCAGTAACCGGATCGGGTAGTCAGCCAAGCCAGAGTTCAGTAACCAGATCGAGTAATCAGCCAGGCCAGAAGTCAGGGATCCAAGTAGAGGAACAGCAAGCAGGATAAGGAGCCAGAAGGGATGTCAGCAAAGCTAGTCTTTAAACAGGAACGCAGGAGATGGTTTCTTGTGATGTGACCAAGGCGAAGGCAGGAATGAAGTGAGCTGGAGATCTTTAAGTAGGCGGGACTGAAGAGAATATCCACAAAAGCTGGTTAACTGTGGAGAGAGATGAGAGCTGGCAATTAGCTGACAGCTGTGAGGCCAGCTCAGAGAAGGAAGGGCTGAGCCAGCCCTGACATAATCTCCCGGGCAGCATGTGACCCCAGCTTTTATGGGAGGCCTGCCCCCTGCCAATACCGAATGGGAATTGGTCAGAGCTCCCCACATGAGCTGCCTGCCACTCAAACCTCAGGTCCAGCCCCCGTTCCACAACAATCGTCCTGAAAGCAGGGGAGGCTCCTCTGAGTCAGAGCACAGGTGATCACACCCACCACTACACTAAACACTCCCAGCCTTAAACCAAAACAAACAGGCCCAACCTAAAGCACAGGCCCATCTAAATTTGCCAACACTGATATCTTGAACCCAGGAAAATCCTATTCTAGCACCTACCTAAAGATAGAGGGTACTACAAGTGTTTAAGGTAAATATTAGTGATGCACCGATATATCGGCTGCCGAAAATGATCATCCCTAAAATAGGGTTATCGGCGTTTAGCCAACAGAAAAAAAAGGTGCCGATAATGGCATGCTGCGGCCCATTGAATTCAATGCAAAGTTGGGTCCCATTGACTTCAATGCAAAATTGCGTACCATTGACTTCAATGCAAAGTTGCGTCCCATTGACTTTAATGCAAAATTGAGTCCTATTGACTTCAATGCAAAATCGTTTCCCAATGACATCAATGCAAAATCGCATCCCATTGACGTCAATGCAAAATCACCCCTTATTGACTTCAATGCAAAATTGCGTCCCATTGACTTCAATGCAAAATCGCATCCCATTGACTTCAATACAAAATCACATCCCATTGACTTCAATGCAAAACCTTTGTTAATTTACTGCAAAGGGAACTTTTTATCAACTGGACCAGAATCTTGTAAGGTTTTATTGCAAGGACTGTTGCTCTCTTTACAAAGTAGAATTTATTGCTTCTTTCTCTTTTAACCAATTCTGTTTTCCTGATGTTTGTGCAGAAAGCCTTTCTGAAAATATTTCCTAAATGTATCTGTCTCACAATAAAAGGGAGCTTAGATAATTTGAATCACTAAAATCTGCTTTTGAATCTGAGTGTTTCTTACTAGGCTTTGATCATGAGCCCCGAAGCTTCCCATGTTTTGGTGAGTTAATTTAGCCCTGGTTCACACTAAATGTGACTTTGAAATTGTGCTACTTCACTTGAAATAGCACGATTTTAAAGCCGCAGGTCAGTGCAATTTTAGGTGTGACTTGCCTGACATCTGTGCAACTTCATGCACAGATGTCTAAGCAAGTCACACCTGAAATCTCAAAAAATAGTGCAGGAACTCTTTTTTCAAATCAGTGCGGTAACGCAAAGAATTGCACCGATTTGAACGGTTCCAGTGCTGACAATAGGGTGCTATTTGTCATGCGATCTGGAACTGTCAAATCGCATGACAAGTTGAACCAGTTTGAACAGGGGCTAATACCTGCTGCTAGCAAAGAGAATTGCAATTCGTTCGTCCGTTGATGTGTGCCACCTTTTGACTGTGTGGGTTGCAATTTGCAGAGCTTATTGCCTTGCTTGCAAAGCACAATTAATGCTTTTCTTGTCCCTTTTGATCTGCAATCTAAAACGTACTGGTGAGGGGAAAAATAGAGGAACTGGTAATTCAGTCTCCATGTCCTATGTTTTCAATGATTTTTTTTTCCTCCTACGAGATCTAATTTTTTGCAGCATAATCAAAGCATATTGTTGAAAGACTTGTTAATATTCCGTCTGCCTTTTATCTTTTTAGGACGTGTTCCTAGTTTGCTTTTCAATTGTGTGCCCAGCTTCATATGAGAATGTCCGTGAAAAGGTAAACATGGTGTTTTTTTCCTGGGGTTTTCCACACTACAGGAATGTAAGGATGTTTTATATGGTAAATGGTACATTGTCTTAAATGGAGATAGTTTGGAACCATAGACACCAGTGTTTGGCCTGCTTGCCTGACATCTGCCCTGACCTGGGTCATTTTGTTATTCCTAAACCAACTTGTCTATAAAGACAATAAGGAAGAACACTTTGCACTTTATTGATAAAGTAAACCCTTGGATTGCAAGCATAATTCGTTCCAGAAACATGCTTATAATCCAAAGCACTGGTATATCAAAGCAAATTTCCCCATAAGAAATAATGGAAACTCAAATGATTCGGTCCACAACCATTTATTCATAGGTCCTTCAGTTTATAGTCCATATAAAAAGATTATAGCAATGTGATAGGTTGTGTAACCATAAAATGTCCATCCACAAATGGAAGCCTCCACAAGGGGATTAGAAGCAAAATCCAGCAGAATTTACAGAGTATAAAAGAGAAGAGAGGCGCCTCTAAGTGTAGCAATATGTTGCTAAATGTTGTAACTTCATTACTGTAACCATATTGCTACACTTAGAGGCACCTCTCTTCTCTTTTATACTTAGTTGTGACTTGACGCTACTTGTATATCAAGACATCCCTTGTATATCAAGTCAAAATGTATTTAGAAAATTTGCTTGTCTTGCAAAACGCTCTCAAACCAAGTTACTCTCAAACCAAGGTTTTACTGTACATATTTGCACATTAGTGCATCGCAATATTTGTTTGTTTGTTTGTATGTATTGATTTATATACATATATATTTTCACTAATTTAAAGGTTTAATTTAGAGGGATTTTGGACCAGAGCTGCTTTTTCTCTGCTCTCCCATAATTTTTTTGGTTCACCAAAAATTTAGTGGATGCGATCTGTTTCCTCATTGTGACTCAATGCATCCCATTTCCCAATTAAATCCTTGTGGCGCTGATTTTTCTTTTTCAATAAGGAAGAAAGTTTGTTCTTTTAGTTTTAGCTGTGGGTTGGAGGAACCTTACTAGATCTTTAATTTAATTATAACTTTATTCTGTGTATATTTTGTGTATTTTTAAATAGTGGTACAAAGAAGTCCAACACCACTGCCCTGACACTCCTATCATCCTTGTGGGTACAAAACTTGATTTGAGAGATGATAAAGACACAATTGCAAAACTGAAAGTGGAAAATCTTGCACCCATTACGTTTCCTCAAGGACTTACCATGTCAAAAGAAATTGGTATGTTGTGTGGTTTTTTTTTTTTTTCTGTTAAAATATTTATAACGGGTGAAACAGGCTTTCCAGCATAGCAAAATAATGACTTGAGTTTATCCTAAATTTCATTCAGTTAATTTGTCACGTGACATCAGGCCAGGAACAAGTTTTATAATTCCTCCTGTTAAAGCGGTTGTATACCTTTTTTTAAACTTTTACCTACAGGTAAGCCTATAATAAGGCTTACCTGTAGGTAAAAAAAATATCTCCTAAACCTGTAAGGTTTAGGAGATATTCCCCTTGCAATGAGCCGCTGACTGCAGTGGCACATGCGCACAGGGGATTCTCGGCTAAAAGCCCGGCAGCCGCCGGACTTTGCCAAGAAAAAAAGTCTCCCGCGTGCATGCGCGGGAGTGACGACATCGCGGCTCCGGCCACTCACAGCGCCGGAGCCGCGATACCAGGAAGGCACGCCGAGGGGAAATGTCAGCTCCCTCGGCGTGGACAGGGTGACATGCCGGCGCCTCGTTCTAAGGTAAGTATCTCATAATGAGCTAGTATGCGATGCATACTAGCTCATTATGCTTTTTCCCTTACAGGTGTAGGAAAAAGAAATAAAGTCAGCGGGTTTACTACCGCTTTAAAGAACTAACAGAGCCAGCTTTTGGCTTCCTTAAGTTCAGCATGACAGTCTTCTGTAAATATTCAGATTTCATAGGTGGCATGGTGCTTTAACTAGTTTGCCTCCTCAGGCATGTCTGGTACGTGAACAAAACAAGCTCATGGCTGCACTTTTTAAAATTTTTATCGGTTTGCTCTGGGCTTTATTATAAGGCCTCATGCACACTGGACGTTATAAAAATGCCAGTAGCTTTGCAGTGAGTTTTTCAACGTTTTTCAATGTTTTTGCAATAGTGTTTTTACACATTAGCATTTTAGCGTGTTTTTTTTTTTGAAGAAAAAAATTAATTTTTCAATGGATCAAAAACATTAAAAAACACTGGTGAGCGACGTTTTTGACCGTTTATCAGCGTTAGAGCGTTTTTACAGCTGAAAAACGTCTCTCAGAACTCACTAGTTTTGGGGTTTTTTACTGCTCAAAACTGCTGATAACAGCCTATGTGTGCATAGACACATAGGATAAAGAAAAAAGGAGGGCGTACCGACCTAGTGCATTACCAATATAAACGTTTTATTAAAAATATAAAAGCAATGGTACTACTCACAAACAAGCATAAGTAAAGGCTTTTCTTAACAGTAGAACTGCATCCCTTGGCAACTGCAGACAAGACCTGATGACAGGAGGTATCCGATGGTACCCCAGACGGCTGAACGGCTGACGCGTTTCGGGGCGTACCCCTTTCTTCAGAGCCTAGGCGGTCAGTGGCTCCTCTCTCCTGTGTGCCCCAATATATGCATCCATATGTCCACGCCCCAGGTGACCACTACCCAGCTAAGCCACGCCCATCTACATGAGGTGGCTCCACCCAGAGGGACAGAACTATTTACATTTCGCAAAAAACCCTCACTGTTGATCACCTAATAAAAAGTGGCCAACAGGCAAACCGATTAGTTTGGTTGGTTGGTTTAATACAGATATTAAACCAAACCAAACTAAAAAGTATATTGTGAATGGCAAAAAACATAGGTTACTGAGTGCACATTGCGCTAGCTGCGATCTAACACCACCCTCTAATATAGATGATCTATATGCATGTCCATATCCATGGGCCCTATAATTCGCTCATGGATGCACGTGCGCACCTAGGCTTCTATAGTGAGGACACCGCTCCCTCTAGTAGCCTGAATGGGGAATAATAAAATTAAAAAAAATTATATTCAAAAATGTATAATAAAAAAAAAAATTATATTAAAAAATGAATTTGGCCTATAAGTGCAACCGTGAGATTACACTAATGGTCATTATCTGGATTGCCTAACACATGGATACACACATGGAGCCCACATGGAAAGCACAGTGGGTGAGGCCCTCCCCCCAAAAAAATCAAGAGAAATACCAATATAATCAATATATATCTAAATACTCAGAAGGCTCATCAAAATTAATAATAAAAAAAAAAACAATTAGCTATATCAACACCAGAAGCAACCATGACACCAGAAGCAACCATGCTACACCAAATAGAGAGGAGAAGATGGTATCGGCATTCTATAAGCTTAAACACCTTTTGGAAAGTGAAATGACTCAATGGTGGGATATTATATTGTTACAAAAATATTTAAGATCCCAAGAGGTTTGAGAATAAATAAGTTATACAATTTTCTAGATGAGGATATAGGCCAGGAATGGGTTAGGGAAATGCGGCTATTCAATAGGTCTTGTTTAGAAATGATTATTAGACAAAGGGAGAGAAATTTGTCAAACATCAAGTTAGACATTACAAATATACAGGAAGAACTAGCTGCGTATACAGACCTAGAAGCCTTTGTGGTGTGGGATACCAGGATAAACGATCAAACAACAGAGTTTGAGGCAGATTTGATAGTTAGGAAAGCAGGGACGTTTGAGAGAGATAGGCAGGATTATCTATCAGGATGTGAGTTCATTTGGAAGAGAGATAAAAATCTTTCACTCCCAGTGGATGAAGAAGAGAAGATGTGAATTTGGTCCTTCCAGTCAATCCCACCTACAGGGGAACAAGGACTTTAGAAACCAGAAAACAACCAATATTTACCCTAAAGGAGGGGCCCCTTTCACACGAGGCGGACTCTGCTTCCACGGAGTCCGCCTCTGTCCGCTGGCTCAGCGGGAGATCAGTCCGTTGATCTCCGCTGAGCTGGCGGATGACAGGTCCCTCTCTGCTCACTGAGCGGGGAGGGGCTTGTCAGGCGCCACTGCCGCCTATGGAGGGATCGGATGAAAACGGACAGCATGTCCGTTTTTATTAGATCTCACCCGATCCGCCAGCGATGGACCTGGACGTAGGGCCATCCGTCTGCTTTTAGCGGATCGGACCGGGTCGGATGTCAGCGGACATGTCTCCGCTGACATCCGTCGCTCCATAGGCTAACATGGAGCGCCCGTTCAGGTCCGCCATCAAAACTGACAGGCGGACCTGAACGGTCCGATCGTGTGAAAGGGGCCGAATAGAGATAAAAATAGGAAAAGAAATAAACATTGGTATAAAAATAAGCACGGGAAAACTAATGGTCGGTTGAATAATGAGCTTTTTAGATCAAGTGTTAATAAAGATTTCCCTCCCCTCCGTGTACAAAGGGACACACCAGTAGAACCAAATGGTGAAGATATATGTGACCAAGGAGAACAGAAAACCAGAGACCCTTCAAGTCAGGATGATGGTAACAATGAAAATGAAAATCAATTACCACAGAAGGTGGTGCCATTACAAGAAGCACCAATTGATCCCGTGACGGTGACACATTCAAATCCTAACATATTGGAGAAACAGCAGGAGTCCCTCCTAAGACTGAGATCAAATAACCCAATGGGACTGGGGAAAATTGGCACCAGTACCAGAGCTGCGAAATCAAAGGATGAGAATTCTTTTTTTGGGGAAGGAGCTGCGGGAAGGATGAAACCCGCAGCACAGAAAAGCATAGTGTTCAGACCTACCTCCCCCCCGAACACCAGGAGACAAAGAAATCAACGAGAAGGGGGGGAAGGAATACAAAAAGAGATCAGGAGCACTAGAAGGTCACTCCACTATAAAAATATTTAATCTCTCACAATGTGTTTTTTCTGATAAGGAACTCAAGTTGCTTAGAAGGGGTCTCAATTATGCCCCGGAAAGCCTCCCCAACCTCTTTGAATTGTTTATTGATCTCAATAATTTCATGAGGAACCTCACTATAAAGTGCCATTGTAAAGGAAATTAATGGGGCAGTCAGTGAGAACTCGGAGGTAATCATCTCGACTCCTGGGGAGGACCCTCTGGACAAAGGTACGCTGGAGATCTTGGAAGAGCTATATGCAGAAGGAGGTCTAGAGTTCACTGACGAGACCCCCCCTGGCATTCGAGGAAGCAACTATGAGCACAAACTTTAGACCAAAATCAAGTTTTTACCCCCATAACTGCATACAAATGGGAGAAAGGATATAGATGGCTATCGCTCGATGTAACATCTTTATACATGTCCATCCAGCATGAGTTTGGCCTTAGAGCTGTAGAGTACTACTTGGCAGAAGCACACCTGTTTAGCCCGAAGCAGGCCCTTTGCCTCTCCCTGCATCTGGAGCCCTTAATCCCCCCTCCCGCACTGATTAACAGCCCCAGAGAAGGGCAGCCCAGACACCTCTTCTACCTCCCCTTCGGTCAGATCAGCTCCATACAGCGCTCGTGAGGCCTCCTCCGAGGTGCCTTCCTTTCCTCGTCAGCCAGATGCCTCCTCCGGGGTGTGCAGAAACCGCCGCTCCGCCGAGCACTCCAGTGGTAGGGGGGGTGATGGCGGGGGAGGGGGGGCGCGATCTGTGTCCATCGAGTAGAGAGAATTATGCTCACTGCTCAGGCTGCTGGAATCTCCTCCTCAAGAGAACACAGCGCTGGCCCCGCCTCCTCCCCAAGACAGCCACACTCCGACCCCTCTCTCCACTGCTTGGAGCTCATAGGCAACCCGCTGCTGGCCGGAACTTAGCGTCGCGCCCATGGCGACATTTTTCAGCAGAGGCGGCTCTTCAATTAGCCTAATTGCCGAATTAGAGAGCCGCCTCTGCCGGGCCCTACACGGCTGCGGGCCCCATAGGGCACGTGTGGGTTGCTATGACGGTAGTTCCGCCACTGTTTGGAATAGAAGCCATATCAAAACGATCTTAATAGTGACAAGAAGTACCAGATTGTATGTAGGAGAGAGGCTTTTTGGATTTTCACTTTGGGGACCTTGGCCCCGCACGGTCTTAATGAAGAAATTGAGTTGCACAATATAGTGTGATTCGGGCAGGGCCAGTGGGGATTCCAACGATATGGAGATCCAGTCCCTCTCTCCTCCTCTTGGCGTTGCCACCTTGTTTGGTCAGAGTGCATGGGCCCCGCCCCTCTGGGACATGTTTGTTGTCCCCTATGGGTTGGGCCCAGACACCGAGCCACACCTGTATATGGCGGTCGTTTGGGATGCTGTCTATATAAGAGGACCTATGGGATTAGTTTCAACAGTGTAGCTATTGGTTTAGACAGGATTTAGGAATTGTTTAGGGCTTGGATAGGGAAGGGGGATTGTTCTAGGTAGACTGCTAATTTATGTCTCTGTAACAATGTAATATTCCTGTATGAATCATTCACTGAATTCAGGCGGTAAATGGGCTATCTGCAGATTCATGGCACTTCGGGGGACGACTTCTATATTGATGGTATATGTGTTTGTAGAAGTCCCCCTGATGTGCAATTATCATTTAACATTTCTTTTTACTAATTCATTTGAACGTGGTTTAGCTCTATGAATCTGATGCACAGTGGGTTGGCGCAATTGGGCCTTGGCAGCATTAGTTTTGCTGTTTTGTCTTTGTATAATATATATATATATATATATATATATATATATATATATATATATATATATATATATATATATATATATATATATAATATTATTTATATATAAAAATAACTTCCATATGCTTTTATATGTTTAGGCAATGAGGTATTTTATTACTTATGAATAGTTTTTATGAGACCCCCATTAACAATAGTACAACAATATGATGTAATACATTTTATTTATTGATATAGATAATTGTTTTTTTTATTATTATTAATTTTGATGAGCCCTCTAGGTATTTAGATATATATTGATTATATTGGTATTGACCTTGATTTTTTGGGGGGGGGCCTCACCCACTCTGCTTTCCCTGTGGGCTCCATGTGTGTATCCATTTGTTAGGCCATCCGGATAATGACCATTAGTGTAATCTCATGGTTGCACTTATAGGCCAAATTCATTTTTTAATATAATTTTTTAAAATGTAATTATTCCCCATTTAGGCCACTAGAGAGAGTGGTGTCCTCACTATAGAAGCCTAGGTGCGCGCGTGCATCCATAAGCGAATTATAGGAGATGAAGGGCGGGAGTGTCGCTCTCTGGAAACACACCCGCACTTCTGGGCCGCTCCCCTTGTTCAGATGCGCACACAGGAACGGAAGTGATGCCGTACAAGCCGGAAGTACAGATTGGAACGCAGACGCCACCACTCTTCCTGATTGTGTGATGGCGTGCATTCCAACGGGCGCTGTAGGAGAGTGTGGGAGAGTGTGGCACAGAGCCATGGTGAAAGATAGATATGAGGGTAGGTTTTGGCCTGACCTTTTCCTTTCTGGGGGAACCGGGTTGCCAATGGATATGGACATATAGATCACCTATATGGGTGGTGGTGAGGGTGATGTTAGATCGCTGCTAGCGCAATGTGCACTCAGTAACCTATGTTTTTTGCCATTCACAATATACTTTTTGGTTTGGTTTGGTTTATTATCTGTATGGCTAATCGGTTTGCCTGTTGGCCACCTTTTATTAGGTGATCAACAGTGAGGGTTTTGCTAATGTAAATAGTTCTGTCCCTCTGGGTGGAGCCAGCTCATGTAGATGGGCGTGGCTTAGTTGGGTAGTGGTCACCTGGGGCTGGGAAATATGGATGCATATATTGGGGCACACAAGAGAGAAGAGTCACTGACCGCCTAGGCTGTGAAGAAAGGGGTACGCCCCCAAAACGCGTCAACCGTTCAGCCGTCTGGGGTACCATCGGATACCTCCTGTCATCAGGTCTTGTCTGCAGTTGCCAAGGGATGTAGTTTGACTGTTAAGAAAAGCCTTTACTTATGCTCGTTTGTGAGTAGTACCATTGCTTTTATATTTTTAATAAAACTTTTATATTGGTATTGCACTAGGTCGGTGCGCCCTTCTTTTTTCTTTATCCTATGTGCCTTAAACCCAAGAGTGGATCATACCACCCGCGTATAGCAAAACACTGGAGTGCAGGAGATTATTGTTTTGTGGACACATAGGATAACATGATGGAGAGTTTAATGACTGTAGAAAAAAACATCTACAGTCAAAAACAGCTGCTGTAAAACGTCAAAAAACGTCCAGTGTGCATGAGGCCTAAAAGTGATTTGGGGGGCTATGGAGCCACCCAATCACTATTAACAACTGGCAGGTGCTGGCCCTAAGTGATGGTAAAAAAGTTAAAGTAGAATTAAAGGCAAAACTTTTTCATTTTGGAAAGAGTAACTGTCCAGTTTGTGGGTTTTTTCCTCCCCTTCATTTCCTGTCCCATAGCCAAAACGGCTATCCCTCTAAAGTAAGGGAAACCCAGGGTGTCGCCAGAACAAGTGTCCCTATTGGAAGATTCCCCCATTACTGTTCTGGTGTCAACCCAAAATATGGGATTTTCATGTACTTTCACTTTCATTAATTTAGTTACACATTAACTGCTTCCAGACCGCCCACCGCACATTTATTGCGGCAGGGCGGCCCGGCTGAGTGAAACAATTTACCTGTACGTTGTTCCTTTCTTGTGTGTCTGGGGCATGCGCGCATGCTGCCAGCGACCTGCTCCCGCTGTGATTGGACACAGAGGGAGCCAATCAGCAGACGTGATGTCCGCCGGGACCCACTGATCGTTGACAGAAGAAGCAGAACAGCGGTCTGCCTATGTAAATAAGGCAGACCGCCGTTCTGTCAGATAAGAAAATAGAGATCTTGTGTTTCTGCTAAGCGGAAACACGGATCTCTGTTTTCCTCCAGTTAACCCATCCCCAACACAGAAATAATTCCCAGCAGCACACCTAACCCTTTGATTGCCCCTGATGGTAACCCCTTCCCTGCCAGTGTCATTAGTACACTAAGAGTGCATTTTTGTAGCACTGATCACTGTATTAGTGTCACTGGTCCCCAAAAAGTGTCACTTAGTGTCCGATTTGTCCACCGCAATGTTGTAATCCTGCTAAAAATAGCTTATCGCCACCATTACTACTAAACATAAAAATAAAAATGCATAAAAATATCCCACAGTTTATAGATAACTTTTGTGCAAACAAATAAATATACGCTTATTGGGATTTTTTTGTACCAAAACATTTTTTACATTTTTTTATTGGATGTGTTTAATAGCAGAAAGTAAAAAATATATATATTTTTTTTAAATTGACGGTCACCAGAGGTGATCAAATACCACCAAAAGAAAGCTCTATTTGTAGGGAAAAAAAGGACATAAATTTTGTTTGGGTACAGCGTGGCACGACCACGCAATGAATGGCAATTGTTCCATAGACATGTGCAGAACGAAAAAAAAAATTGCTTTGTTTCGATTCATTATTTACATAAATTTCTTTAGTTAAATTTGTTTAACCCGTTTAATTCATTTTTGGAATTCGTTTAATGTATACGATTCAAATCTATTCGAATTTTCTAAATTCGAATTCGAATATTTTTCGATTTGAATAGTTTTCTAATTCAAATAGTTTTTGAATAGTTTTCGAATTCAAATAGTTTTCCCGTTTCCAAAGAGAATAAAACAGAATAGAAAAAAGGGAATGTAATAGAAAAAAAAAAAAGAAGAAAAGAATAGAGAATAATATAACAGAAAATAAAAGAATAGAATGGAATAGAATAGAAACAAATAGAATAAAAAAAAAATAGAATAAAATAGAAAATATAACCATCTTCTGAAATTCGAATAGAAAAGAATAGAAGAGAAAATAATATGATTCAAAAAACAATAGAAAAGAATAGAAATTTGAATTTAAATAGAATAGAATAGATTACAATAGAAAATATCAGAATAGTATAGAAGTAGAATAAATATAGCCATCTTCCTATTCTAATCTATTTTCTATTCTATTCAAAACTAATTGATTGTATTAGAATTTTGGGCAATGGTTATATTCTTTCTATACTATTCTATTTTTTTAATTCTATTCTTTTTCTATTTGTTCATTCTATTCTTTTCTATTATATTTTATTTTCTATTCAATTTTATTCTATTCTTTTCTATTCAAATTTATTCTATTCAAAATTTGAATTTTGGAAGATGGTTATGTTCTTTCTATTCTATTCTGTTTTTTTCTATATTATTTTGTTATTTTCTATTCTCATCTAATCTATTCTTTTCTATTATATTCAAATTCGATTGATTCTTTTTGAATTTTGGGAAATGTTTATATTCTTTCTATTCTATGTTATTGTTTATCTAATTCTATTTTTTTCTATTCTATTATAGTCTATTTTTATTTATTTATTTTATTTATTTCAGGTACTTATATAGCGCCGTAAATTTTACGCAGCGCTTTACATATACATTGTACATTCACATCAGTCCCTACCCTCAAGGAGCTTACAATCTAAGGTCCCTAACTCACATTCATACATACTAGGGACAATTTAGACAGGATCCAATTAACCTACCAGCATGTCTTTGGAGTGTGGGAGGAAACCGGAGTACCCGGAGGAAACCCACGCAGGCACAGGGAGAACATGCAAACTCCAGGCAGGTAGTGTCCTGGTTGGGATTCGAACCAGCGACCCTTCTTACTGCTAGGCGAGAGTGCTACCACTATTCTTTTTTTATTCTTCTCTTTTCTTTTCTTATGTATTCAAATTCAAATTTATTCTATTTGAAATTAGAATTTCAGAAGATGGTTATATTCTTTTTATTTTATTCGATTCTTTTTTTATTCTATTCTGTTCTTTTATTTTCTATTTTGCTCTGTTTTACTCTATTCTATTTTATTCTTTTAATTTTCTGTTATATTCTTTTCTATTCTATTTTTTTCTATTCTTTCCTTTATTTTCTATTTTATCTTATTCTCTTTGGAAATTCGAAAACTATTCAAAAACTCGATTCAAATTCAAATTCCGTCCAAATTTGTTTTTCCATTATTTTGGATTCGTTGAAATTTGGTACTATTGTAATTTGGAAATTCGAATACATCCGAATTTCCAAAAAAAATTTGTCTTAATTTCAATTCGGAACTAAACAAATTGCACATGTCTATTGTTCCACCCGTTTGGTATCTCCACAAACGTCGATATAGGGGCAGCAATTCAAGTTTCCTCATCTATTGGTTGAACTAGATGGACTTGTGTATTTTTTTCAACCTGAGTAACTATGTAAATTTATACTAACTCTAAACTGATGCGCTCCTGTGTGTAAACTCTCCCAAGCTTGAACATATGTGGGAGCTATGGAAGGATGATATCCCATCCCTGGATAGGGACGATTGGGAGGATTGTTTAGAACAAGATCCTAAACTTGTTATCTCATCCAAAGATACCGTATATACTCGAGTATAAATCGTTCCGAGTAAAAGTCGAGGCCCCTAATTTACCACAAAAAACTGGGAAAAATCTATTGACCCGAGTATAAGACGAGGGTGAGAAATGCAGAGGGTCAACAATGCCCATCTGCAGCTGCCTGCCTCCCTGTGTCCTGTGCAGCCTACCTGTACCTTGTGCATGTGTCCTGTGTCCTGTACATGTGTGTCCTGTACATGTGTGTCCTGTGTTCCTGTGTCCCTGTGTGCATATGTCCTGTACATGTCCTGTGTGCATGTGTCCTGTGTGCATGTGCAGCCTACCTGTGTCCTGTGCAGCCTCCCTGTGGCGATCTCCAGCCTCCCTGTGGCGATCTCCATCCTCAAGCGGCGGCTGGCGTGTGATGATAGTGTTCGGCGGCCATTCCACAGTTCAAAAGCCGCGCCTCCTCCTCGTCTGTGATAGGCTGACCGCTGACTGCCTATCACGGACATTCTCTCATTCTCATACCACGTACGAGGATGAGAGAATGTCCGTGATAGGCTGTACACTGACAGCTATTCAGCCTATCACAGACGAGCAGGAGGCGCGGCTTTTGAAAGCTGGAATAGCCGCCGAACACTATCATCACACGCCGGCCGCCGTCTGCCTGCATGACACGCTGATCATGCAGACAGACGGCGGTGACTCGAGTATAAGTCGAAGGGACACTTTCAGCCCAAAAAAAAGGGCTGAAAAATTTGATTTATACTCGAGTATATACGGTAAGCTGATACAGGTCAAGTTTCTACATAAATGGTCAAAGCCTGCTGTGTGATAATGAATGGCAGTCTCAGCCTGAACACCCAACACATTTCACTCTGCCCACTGGAGCTTACTCATGGGGAATTACATAGAGTATACTACACCCCAGTGAGGTTCCATAAAATGTTCCTGGAACATGACTCCATCTGCCCCGTTGTCGACTCCACTCGGGGTCCTATTTTCACATGTTTTGGGAGTGCTCTAAACTTGCTGTTTACTGGTCTAAGGTCTTTCAGGTGATTGATCTCTGGCTGCAACTATATATACACCCCCCAGAACTATCCTTATTGGCCATCAGTGAGGATGTTCAGCAGTCTTATCACACTAAATTGCTGATCTCCCATCTTCTTTATTTTGCAAAAAAAATAACTCTTGATTAAGTGGACCTCGGCAGCTACCCCTGGGGTGTCTTCCTGGGAAGCCATGGTGGATTCAGCCCTTCCTAAGTACAAATTAACCTATATTAACCGTGGCTGCTCCTTAAAGTATGATAATGTATGATCTCCCAGGACCTCGGCTTAAAGAAGCATCTCTGCAGTTTCAGTTGTGTTGTGGGTTTGAATATTATGGGCTGAGTGCTGGGTTTGTGTTTCCCTGGCTCCCCCTCCCTCTCTCCTTCCACTCCATGTACCCTGCCTTTTTTGTCTCCCCCCCCCCACCCCCCTATGGTACATACAGTATCTCACAAAAGTGAGTACACCCCTCACATTTTTGTAAATATTTTATTATATCTTTTCATGTGACATCACTGAAGAAATGACACTGTTCTACAATGTAAAGTAGTGAGTGTACAGCTTGTATAACAGTGTGAATTTGCTGTCCCCTCAAAATAACCCAACACACAGCCATTAATGTCTAAACTGCTGGCAACAAAACTGAGTACACCCCTAAGTGAAAATGTCCCAATTTGGCCCAATTAGCCATTTTCCCTCCCTGGTGTCATGTGACTCGTTAGTGTTACAAGGTCTCAGGTGTGAATGGGGAGCAGGTGTGTTAAATTTTTTGTTATTGCTCTCACTCTCCCATACTGGTCACTGAAAGTTCAACATGGCACCTCATGGCAAAGAACTCTCTGAGGATCTGAAAAAAATAATTGTTGCTCTACATAAAGATGGCCTAGGCTATAAGATTGCCAAGACCAGTGGCCAAGACCATACAGCAGTTTAAGAAAACAGGTTCTACTCAGAACAGGCCTAGCCATGGTCGACCAAAGAAGTTGAGTGCACGTGCTCAGCATCATATCCAGAGGTTGTCTTTGGGAAATAGACGTATGAGTGCTGCCAGCATTGCTGCAGAGGTTGAAGGGTAGGGGGGGGGGGGGTCAGCCTGTCAGTGCTCAGACCATACGCCACACACTACATCAAATTGGTCTGCATGGCTGTCGTCCTAGAAGGAAGCCTCTTCTAAAGATGATGCACAAGAAAGCCTGCAAACAGTTTGCTGAAGACAAGCAGACTAAGGACATGGATTACTGGAACTATGTCCTGTGGTCTGATGAGACCAAGATAAACTTATTTGGTTCACATGATGTCAAGCGTGTGCGGCGGCAACCAGGTGAGGAGTACAAAGACAAGTGTGTCTAGCCTACAGTCAAGCATGGTGGTGGGAGTGTCATGGTCTGGGGCTGCATGAGTGCTGCTGGCACTGGGGAGCTACAGTTCATTGAGGGAACCATGAATGCCAACATGTGCTGTGACATATTGAAGCAGAGCATGATCCTCTCCCTTCGGAGACTGGGCCCCAGGGCAGTATTCCAACATGTTAACGACCCCAAACACACCACCAAAATGACACTGCCTTACTAAAGAAGCTGAGGGTAAAGGTGATGGACTCGCCAAGCATGTTTTCAGACCTAAACCCTATTGAGCATCTGTGGGGCATCCTCAAATGGAAGGTGGAGGAGCGCAAGGTCTCTAACACCCACCAGCTCTGTGATGTCATCATGGAGGAGTGGAAGAGGACTCTAGTGGCAACCTGTGAAGCTCTGGTGAGCTCCATGCCCAAGAGGGTTAAGGCAGTGCTGGAAAATAATGGTGGCCACACAAAATATTGACACTTTGGGCCCAATTTGGAAATTTTCACTTAGGGGTTGTAGCAGAGCATCCCAGAGAGAGCCAGGAAAAGTCCTGTTCGGGGGTTATACATCTCCCAGGCTCCTCTCATACAGGTTCAGGGATCTCTGATCCATGGTCCAGTTCAGTTCTTGGTCCTCTCCCCCAGGCTAATTTAAGCTCACCTGAGCAAGACAGCCCTTGCTCTTGGCCTGGGATACTCAGAGAACTTCTGTGTAAGAGTGCAAAAAGGTATGTGGAAGCTGACAAGCTGTAGGCTTGCTCAGCTTAGTAGTTAGGATCTGTAAATATTGTTAAGTTAGTGCCGAGACACGGCTAGGTTTTGTTTTGGCTATTTTTGTTCCTATTGGTTTCTTTTGGAACACTGTACAGCACCTGTATATAGGACTTGTATATATCACAAATAAACACCGCACTGTTTGTCACTATTCCACTGGATTTGGTATCTGTGCCTGAAAGACTGCTCATCCCAGGGAGCTTTGTGCCTGCTACCTGTCCCCCAGGTTACATATGGTGGAGACTGCGACCAGCTGTAGTTAGTTACTACTTAAAAGGCCAGTACCTAGAGTGACTAAACATGGAGGAAATCCTAAAACAATTGGTGATATCCAATGCTGCACAGCAACAATCCAATGCTGCACAGCAACAAGCAAACGTTGCACTGCAGCAAACAAACGCTATCGCACAGGAGAAAACCAAGGCGCTGTGCCAACAGATTGGTGCTGTACAGGAGCTATCGCAGAGGCTGTTTGAACAGCTAGCCACTGATGCAAAAGAAGATAGAAAAACCCTGGCTGCGGTTGTGGAGACGCTAGCACAGTGGTCACCTGCTAAAGTTAATGTTGTTGGAGACAAGCCCTCAGCCATCCATGTGGGTCGCTTTCTTTCCAAGATGACTGCAGATGATGATCCAGAGGCCTTTCTCTTAACGTTTGAATGGACCGCTGAGAGGGAAGGTTGGCCCAAAACCCAGTGGGCAGGACTGGTCGCCCCCTTGCTGTCTGGAGAATCGCAGAAGGCCTACTATGATTTGGAGTCAGCAGAAGCAGGAGACTATGAAAAGGTCAAGCGGGAAATCCTGGCGCGACTTGGTGTCACCCTGGCAGTTCGAACACAGCGGGTCCACAGCTGGTTCTTCCAAGACGAGAGGCCCCCAAGATCGCAGATGTTCGACCTAATTCACTTGGTGAGAAAATGGCTACAGCCGGAGTCCCTGTCTGGGCCACAAATAGTGGAGCGTGTGGTCATGGACCGGTTCCTTAGGTCACTACCAGTTCCCCTGCAGAAGTGGGTGAGTCAAGGAGACCCCAACTCGGCGGACAACCTCGTGGAACTTGTTGAAAGGTACTTTGCTGCAGAGAACCTGGTCACCACCCCTACAGCCGCACGGACTTTCTGCCCAAAGCCACGGTCTCCCCAGGCAACCGGTAAGACTGTTCCAGGGGAAGTGGGTGGTAAGCATGGCAAGGAAATAGGGGGGAGGAATTTTGGTGCCAGGACTGAAGTTTGGCGTCCCAAACAAGGGAAGCTACTGCCTGTCAGCAAACCAAACTGGGGAAACATCAGGTGTTTTCGTTGCCAAGAACTGGGACATGTTGCAGCAAATTGTCCATTGACAGATGAACCAATGCAGTGTGATCTATCTATTAGAAGGCAGTCTATGTTTGCTGCTGTTTCATGCGCTGCAGCACCAAGTATGGGAAAACACATGTGCCAAATGACTGTTAATAATAAGCCTATTACGGCCTTGCTGGACTCTGGAAGTCTAGTGACTTTGGTTACAGCTGAGATGGTTGAAACTGTGAATTTGCATGCTAAAAAAGTTGCTGTGATCTGTGTACATGGGGATACCCGCGAGTATCCGATAGCCACTGTTCAGTTTAAAACTGGCTTAGGTACGGTGACCCATCCGGTCGGACTTGTGCCCCACTTGGTGCATGAGGCCATCGTTGGTAGGGACTTCCCTAAGTTTTGGGAACTGTGGGATCGTCCCGACCCGGTCGCAGTAGCTGACTCAGTGACAGAGCCAGAACTCCTGGCCGCTACTGACAATGTGGGTTCAGGGGACTCTTCTCAGGGCTCCCAAGGTTTTCCTTTCTCAGTTATGGCAGGAGAGCTGGAGGAGCCTGAGGAGGTCCCCACAACCAGTGGAGCTGGACAGCCATCTGCTGAATCTGAGCCTACGTTGGAGTTTGCTGACCTTAATGTACACAAGGAAAATTTTGGTACCGAGCAGAGAAAAGATCCAACCCTTGCCAGGGCCTGGGAAAATGTAATGGTGATTAATGATGTACCTGTCGAATCAGGGGACAGGCTCTGTTTTCCTTATTTTAGCAGCAATGAGGATTTAATGTATCGTGTATGTAAAAAAAATGATGAAGTGGTTAAACAGTTGGTGGTCCCTAAGCCATACAGACGGGTGGTGTTGGAACTTGCCCATGGGCACTTGCTAGGAGGTCATTTAGGGGTTGAGAAAAACTACTGAAAGGGTGTTGCGCAGGTTTTATTGGCCCGGAATACAGAAGGATAATGAGAATTATTGTCAATCCTGTCCTGTGTGTCAGATGTCAGCCCCACTACAACACTTCCGAAGTCCTTTAGTGCCCTTGCCCATTATTGAAGTGCCCTTTGAGAGGATTGCCATGGACCTTGTGGGTCCACTCCCCAAGTCTGCCCGAGGTCATCAGCATATCCTCGTAATCATGGATTATGCTACCCGTTACCCAGAGGCAATTCCCTTACGCACCGCGTCTGCTAAAAACATTGCCAAAGAGCTGTTTATGGTGTTCAGTCGTGTTGGAATCCCTAAAGAAGTCCTTACAGACCAGGGCACCTCATTTATGTCACGAATAACTAGAGAGCTGTGCAAGTTATTTAAGGTGACGCAATTGCGAACCTCGGTGTACCATCCTCAAACGGATGGCTTGGTGGAACGCTTCAATAAAACATTAAAGAGCATGTTAAAAAAGGTTGTTGACAAGGATGGGAAAAACTAGGACTTCCTGATACCATACTTGATGTTTGCCATCAGGGAGGTTCCCCAGTCCTCCACGGGGTACTCTCCCTTTGAGTTGCTTTATGGGAGACACCCTCGGGGACTCTTGGACATAGCCAAAGAAACTTGGGAGGGGGAGCAGACACCCCATAAAAGTGTCATTGAGCATATCGCTCAAATGCAGGACAGGATTGCAGCAATCATGCCCATGGTAAAGGAACACTTACTGCAGGCCCAAACAGCTCAACAAAGGATATCCAACAGGGGGGCCCAACTCCGTGTTTTCTCACCTGGTGACAGGGTCCTGGTGTTAGTTCCCACTGTTGAGAGCAAGTTCCTGGCTAAGTGGCAGGGTCTCTTTGAAGTAATTGAAAGAGTTGGGGAGGTCAATTACAAAATATATCAACCAGGAAAAAGGAAGCCCGAACAGATTTACCACATAAACCTGTTAAAGCCCTGGAAGGATAGACTAACGTTAACTGCGAAGTCCCTCCCGGTAACGCCTAAGGGTACTGAGTCCCCTCTGATCCCTGAGGTCACGATTCCAGACACCCTGTCATATTCTCAAAAGCAGGAAACTAGAGAATTCCTGATAAGAAATAGAGAGAAATTTTCAGAGTTACCTGGCACGACTTCAGCAGTTCAGCATGATATTGTTACTGAACCTGGGGTCCGTGTCAAGCTCAAACCATACCGAATTAGTGACTGGTCTAGCCCCATCGTGTTAGTCCCAAAACCGGATGGCACTTGGAGGTTCTGTAATGACTTCAGGAAGCTTAATGCAGTGACAAAGTTTGACACGTACCCAATGCCCAGAGTGGGTGAAATTATAGACCGACTTGGCAAGGCTCGCTATCTGACCACTTTGGACTTGACAAAAGGTTATTGGCAAATACCCCTGACTGGTAGCGCCAAAGAGAAGACTGCATTTGTGACCCCGGAGGGTTCCTTTCAATATAAAAAAATGCCTTTTGGGTTGCAAAATGCCCCCGCCACATTTCAGAGGGCCATGGACAGGACTCTAAGACCCCACCGACAATATGCAGCAGCATATCTAGATGACATAGTGGTACATAGCACTGACTGGGAGTCTCACTTGCCCCGTGTCCAGGCTGTCCTCGATTCCCTCTTCAAAGAAGGTTTTACAGCAAATCCAAAAAAATGTGCCATTGGTCTAGATGAAGCCAAGTATTTGGGCTACACTATTGGGCGTGGTGTCATAAAACCTCAAGTGGATAAAATAGAAGCCATCCAGGAATGGCCACGTCCTGCAAACAAGAAGCAGGTCAGGGCTTTTCTTGGCATTGCGGGGTATTATAGAAGATTTATCCCAAATTTTGCAACTATAGCTGCCCCACTGACAGACCTTACAAAAGGGAAAGACTCGGTAATGGTGAAATGGTCCTCAGTAGCAGAGGAATCTTTCCAAGTCCTGAAGAAGGCTCTTTGTGCACAACCAGTACTGTACTCCCCCGATTTCTCCAAAGATTTTTTGGTTCAGACGGATGCATCTGATGTTGGTATCGGGGCAGTACTATCACAGGTACACAATGGGGAAGAACACCCTGTGGTGTACCTAAGCAGAAAACTCAATGACCATGAGCAAAGGTATGCAGTCATTGAAAAGGAGTGTTTAGCCATAAAGTGGGCCGTGGACGCACTCAGGTACTATTTGTTAGGACGCCAGTTTGAGTTAATAACTGACCATGCTCCTCTGAAATGGAGGGCCCAAAAGAAGGAGACTAATAGACGGGTGAACCGGTGGCTTTTGGCTCTACAGGATTACTCATTCACTGTAAAACACAGGCCAGGTGTTGAGATGGGGAATGTAGATGCCCTGTCCCGTGTTCACTCCTGTTGGGCTACAGGTGTTCCAACCCTGGGGTTGAAACAAGGGGGGAGGATATGTAGCAGAGCGTCCCAGAGAGAGCCAGGAAAAGTCCTGTTCGGGGTTTATACATCTCCCAGGCTCCTCTCATACAGGTTCAGGGATCTCTGATCCATGGTCCAGTTCAGTTCTTGGTCCTCTCCCCAGGCTAATTTAAGCTCACCTGAGCAAGACAGCCCTTGCTCTTGGCCTGGGATACTCAGAGAACTTCTGTGTAAGAGTGAAAAAAGGTATGTGGAAGCTGACAAGCTGTAGGCTTGCTCAGCTTAGTAGTTAGGATCTGTAAATATTGTTTAGTTAGTGCCGAGACACGGCTAGGTTTTGTTTTGGCTATTTTTGTTCCTATTGGTTTCTTTTGGAACACTGTACAGCACCTGTATATAGACTTGTATATATCACAAATAAACATCACACTGTTTGTCACTATTCCACTGGATTGGGTATCTGTGCCTGAAAGACTGCTCATCCCAGGGAGCTTTGTGCCTGCTACCTGTCCCCCAGGTTACAGGGTGTACTCACTTTTGTTGCCAGTGGTTTAGACATTAATGGCTGTGTGTTGAGTTATTTTGAGGGGACAGCAAATTTACACTGTTATACAAGCTGTACACTCACTACTTTACATTGTAGCAAAGTGTCATTTCTTCAGTGTTGTCACATGAAAAGACAGAATAAAATATCTACAAAAATAGGAGGGG
The DNA here is from genome assembly GCA_037952925.1 of Lithobates clamitans. NCBI lineage: Eukaryota > Metazoa > Chordata > Amphibia > Anura > Ranidae > Lithobates > Lithobates clamitans. Next base: position 5,130,861 of record JBBGZY010000254.1, on the reverse strand, counting down.
TGTACTCAAATTTGTGAGATACTGTACTAGTTTTACCCACTGTTCCCCAAGGATTGGACTGTTGCATTTATTAAGCTTGTTACTACTTTGGTATGCTAAACTGTGGTTGAATTGACATTGACATACAACAGCTCCCACTGTGCTTATCTTGTTGGACTGTTTTACTTCCTGTTGTAATTGTTCTTTGGATCTGTATGGCACTTAAACCATGTAAAATCAGTATTAAAGCCCAAAGAAGGTTAGAGGCCCTGGCATCCAGTAAGCATTATGGGCTTTTTACTGTCTTTTTTGTTTTGTGGGGTGTTTGTATCCAAGAGCCTAGTGAACTCTAAAACACATTTTACAGGTTTCAAATTCCACAAAAAGCAAACATAAGTCAGAACTGAAATCCTATAAAATGTTATCTTTCTCTGTAAACAGAGAAAAAGGAGTTCCCCTTGGGGTTTGGACTTTAACGGCACTCAAATAAATGTAACAACTTAATGTAGTAGAAAAAATATGCATATATTTTATTAGAAATACATAGTTAAAACATATGTAATGGAGTATACATTACAGCCACTACTGGTGATGTGATAGTTACAAATGGTATGTATCCTTCAGCCAACGCATTTTGGAGTCTACTCCTTCCTCAGGGGTAGATAGGATATGATAACTCTACAAAAATAAGTACAAACAGTCAATGCCTATACATATTATTGACAATAAATTACTATGCATATATCTATTGCATTATAAACTTACAATTGCAACAGTTAGGTGCTTATAGCACACTTCATTGAATTAAAAACAGAAAGCACAATGTAGCCCTGGGAGACCGCCATCACCCTGGAAGGCCCAGCATAGGGTATCGAATTGAAAAGATACGCAACAGTCGTCCAAGTATAATCAGAAGCCCAAAAAAGGAAGACTTCCTGAGTGTGTAAGAGTCCAGGTCTTACTACGCATGCACCAATGGCGCGTTGCCACAAGAGGAAATCCGCGCCAACTGAGCATGCGCCAAAGGCGCCTCAGTGCACCAACCAAGAAGACTTGGTGGAAAAAGGCAGGAAAATGCCCAGGAGGCGCACAGGAAGTGACCTCAAACTTCCCTATATAAGCCCAGCCCCCAACCTCGGATTTGTACCTTGACCATTATACTTCTTTGCCCCTTTTGTACTCAGCTGCCAGATTGGAACCGACCCTGGCTTGGATCTTGACCATTCTTCTTCTGAATAACCCCTTTTATACTTCGTTGCCAAACTGGACTTGACCTCGGCTCGGGTCTCAGACTAAGGCTTGCACGGTGCTCCGCACCCCTGGCACCCGTGCCCCTGCGGAACCACCTGTTATGGCTATGGAGGAGCCCATCTCTACTCCAGCTCCTGAACCACGTGTTCCTATGCTGGAATGCTTTTCAGGGGTTCGCCACAAGTTCCGAGCTTTTCAGGAACGCCTGACGGCTATACTTTACCTTACAGCCTAGGACCTTCTCTGCAGAGGATACAAAGGTCGGGTTCGTAATAGCCTTACTTACTGAAGAACCTCAAGCATGGGCTCATCAGCTATTGGAAAGGGACAGTCCTATACTGCACTCACTGTCTTCTTTCTTCCATGCCATGACAATTCTCTATGATGACCCACAACGAACCACCACGGCTGAAACAGTGTTGACCTCACTATAACAGGGGAAACACCCTGTTGAGGACTACATAACAGAATTACGCAAGTGGGCTACAGACACTGCATGGAACGTTGCTACCTTGCGCCATCAGTTTCGCTTGGGCCTGTCTGAGCCCCTCAAAGACAAATTAGCAAGAGTGGGGCTCCCTGATACATTGGAACCTACAATTCAGTTGGCTATACAGCTTGATCGCAGAGAACGTCGCAGGGAACAATCCGGTATGGCCCGTCCCACATGGATGCTCCCTCGAATACCCATGGCTCCACACCTGAGAACCCCTGAGACCCACGCGTCAACCCCAATTCATGACGCAGAACCAATGCAACTCGGCCTAATTCGTGCACCCCTCACACCCGAAGAGCGTCAACGCCGTCGCCTGAACAATCTATGCTTGTATTGTGGTGGAGCGGGTCACTTTCTTCAGGGATGTCCCATTAGGCCAAGTAAGTGGATGGAACCCCCATCTGTTTCACCGTACGTTGTTAAATCCTCGCATCTCACTCTCTGCCTCTCTTTGCAGATACCGGGAAGGATAATCCGAGTATCAGCCATTATTGACTCTGGGGCTTGCAGCTGCTTTATTGACATCCACTTCTCCAAAAAGTATGGAATTCCACTATGCAAGAAGCCCCAGCCATTTACCGTTCATCTGCCAGATGGCTCCACACCAACCTCGGGTCCAATAACCCATGAGACCACCCTCATATTGGCCTCCACCGAAGCAGACCATCGGGAATATCTTCGGCTGGACGTGATTTCTTCCCCCATTCTTCCGGTTATTTTTGGGTTACCGTGGCTTTGACAGCACCAGCAACAGATTGATTGGTCCACTAAAGTTGTATTTTTCGGCTCACCCTATTGCTTACACCACTGTTTCCCACAACGAGTCTGTTTGACGGTTCAACCCCTTTTCCACAGATGACAACACTCTTCTCCTCCAGGTTTACAGAGACTTCCTGGACATCTTCGACAAGAAGGGGGCTGAATCCCTACTGCCTCACCAGCCATATGATTGCCCCATTGAGCTTCTTCCTGGTTCTGCAATATCATTTGGGAGGATCTTCCCACTCTCTGGGTCTGAATTAGAAGTCCTCCGAAAATACATTGATGACAATCTTAGGAAACGGCCCTTACATAGTTACATAGTAGGTGAGGTTGAAAAAAGACACAAGTCCATCAAGTCCAACCTATGTGTGTGATTATATGTCAGTATTACATTGTATATCCCTGTATGTTGCGGTCGTTCAGGTGCTTATCTAATAGTTTCTTGCACCCCGCTGAAACCACCGCCTGTGGAAGGGAATTCCACATCCTTGCCGCTCTTACAGTAAAGAACACTCTACGTAGTTTAAGGTTAAACCTCTTTTCTTCTAATTTTAAAGAGTGGCCATGAGTCTTCCTCCGGCATCTTTTCTCTCGCTTTGTTCTCTGGACGATCCGCATCCATGGGAGGTTCCCGCAGTGTGACGCTTCTGTTCTTCTGACAGTTCTTATATAACTGAGGGTGGGGCGACCCAGTGACCCCGCCCCCTCTGACGCATGGGGACTTCCCTATGGCTTTTCCCGTGATGTCAGAGGGGGCGGGGTCAACCGTTACGTAACTGGTTTGGGGTCCCCCTCCATGATCCATGATTAGGTCTGTATTGTTGGTAATCAGTAGATCCAGTAACGCTTTATTTTGGTGCGACTACCATCTGACCCATGAAATTGTCCTGCAAGACATTTAGGAACTGGCGAGACTTAGATGAATGCGTGGTTCCCTCCGCCCAGTCTATGTCTGGATAGTTAAAATCCCCCATTATGTTAACACTTCCCATCCTTGCTGCCAATCCAAATTGTGATAGGAGATCTGTCTCCCCTTCCTCCCTCGGGTTAGGGGGCCTATAGCATACTCCCAGTATTATTTACCCCTTAGCTTCATCCTTTTGGAGCTCTACCCATATGGATTCCACCTCCTCCCTAGCTCCCTTAGTGATGTAATCTCTCACATTCACTTGTACATTATTCTTGATATATAGGCATACCCCTCCCCCTTTTTTACCCTCTCTATCCTTGCGATTAAGGATATACCCTTGAATGGTTGCCAGCCAATCATGAGAGCTGTTGAACCAGGTCTCTGAAATTCCCACAAAATCCAAATCCTCCTCGTACAACAGTATATGTAGTTCACCCATCTTGTCCGCCAGGCTCCTGGCATTGGTGAACATGCCACGTAGTTTAGACCGGTTGCATATTATCCTCTTATTGGGTGTTCCAAGATTGCAACTAGGACTTGCTACTATACTTACCTTGGGTTTATGTGCTTTGGTCAACCTGCCACTAATGCCCCCAATACTACCCTCTGGAATATGTTCCGCGCTGACTATCTCTACCTCTAGACCCCCCCCCCCCCATCGTCTAGTTTAAAAACCCCTCTAACTTTTTGGCCATCTACCTCTCCTGCTGACCCTGGACTCTTCTTTGTGGAAAACAATGACCATTCTTTAAGACCATGTATCGACTACAGAGAATTGAACAGTATTACAATCAAGAATCGATACATGTTGCCTCTAGTCCCTGAGCTCGTTCAGAGGTTCCGCACCGCCAAGGTCTTCTCAAAATTGAACCTACAGGGGGCCTACAATTTAATACGGATAAGAGAGGGCGATGAATGGAAAACAGCCTTTTGTACTAGGTTTGGCCATTTTGAGTATTTGGTCATGCCATTTGGGCTGTGTAACGCCCCAGCAACTTTCCAACACTTGGTGAATGACATCTTTCGGGATTTTCTTGACATCTTCATGATAGTGTACTTAGATGACATTCTTGTTTTTTCACCGTCCCTCAAGGCACATCACGTCCACATGCGAAAAGTCCTTTTTTGCCTCCGAGCCCATAAACTCTACACCAAGCTTGAAAAATGTGAGTTTGCGAAACATACCATACAATTCCTTGGCCTCATTATTTTGACTTCTGGCATATCCATGGACCCCCAGAAGGTAACTGCAGTTCTTGAATGGCCAGTACCCTCGGACCATAAGAGCGTCCAGGGGTTTGTGTGATTCACCATTTTTTATAGAAGATTCATCAAAGGCTTCTTGTCAATAATTTCACCTATCACACAACTCACTAATCAAAACAGCCATTTTCTGTGGTCCCCCTCAGCACAAACGGCTTTCGACAAACTCGAGAAGCAATTCACCTCTGCCCCGGTTCTTCGTCATAACCCCCCAGCCCTGCCTTACATGTTGAGGTCGATGCTTCAGAGATTACGGTTAGGGTCAGTGCCATAAAACCACATCCATGTTGCATCCTGTTCCTTCTTTTCCAGTAAGTTGTCCCCAGCCGAAAGGAGCTATAATGTAGGGGACCGGGAACCCCTTGCTATTAAACTGGCCCTGGAAGAATGGCGATATCTATTGGAAGGAGCCTCGCACCCTATACTTATCTACACTGATCATAGGAATTTGGAATACCTCCATACAGCTAAACGTCTCAGACCTAGACAAGCCAGATGGGCTGTCTTCTTCACCCGATTTTAAATGCATATCACGTACTGTCCGGGATCCATGAATTGTAAATCTGATGCTCTATCCCTCATGTATCCCACATCAGATAACTCGCCAATGACGGAAGCGATACTCCCTGCCTATAATTTCTTCCCACTTACAGATGACCTCTTGTCCAGGATTAAACTGGCCTCCTCTCTAGACCAACTGCCCTCAGGAGAACATCTGCAAGATGTTTCTTCCATGACCATGCTGTGTTTGTGCCCCTTCAACTGAGAGTTCCTGTGCTCAAAATCTGCCATGATAACAAGTTAGCAGGGCATTTTGGGGTGACCAAAACCACCGATCTGATTTTGCGAACCTTTTGGCGGCCTACCCTGAAGGCAGACTGCCACGCTTACGTCAATTCCTGCCTGGTAGGCAATCACAGCAAAACGGAAAAGAATAAATCATGGGGTTTCCTACGCCCCCTGCCTGTTCCCTCCAGACCCTGGGAACGGATCAGCATGGATTACATCATAGATCTACCACCCTCTGATGGGTTTACATCCATATTTGTTGCTGTGGACTACCTTACAAAAATGGCTTATATTATTCCTATGATTGGCACTCCTTCCGCCCCAGAAACAGCTCAGGCTTTTATCAAGGAGATCATATGCCTCCATGGGGTCCCCAGCAATATTGTATCGGATCATGGGGTCCAATTCACCTCTAAATTCTGGAAGGAGCTCTGTCTTGCTCCAGACATCGAGAACCACTACTCTATGGCCTACCACCCTCAGACCAATGGACAAACAGAAAGTACAAACTAAACTCGTGAACAGTACCTCGTTGTTACTCCACAAGACAATTGGACGTCCCTACTTCCTTGCGCAGAATTTGCGTACAACAACGCAATACATTCTACCACTAAGCAATCACCGTTCCACGCCAACCTGGGGTACCACTCTTCATTTTCCCCTGTCCTACCCACTTTCGCTTTGGTCCCGGCTGTCTGGAATAGAGTGGGGTTTCTACACAACAACTTAAAGGATACCATGACCAAGGCACAGCTGGATTACAAAACCATCTATGATCAAAGGCGGAGACCTGGATCTTCAACCAGGAGACAAGGTTTGACTGTCTACCAGGCATTTGAAGTTGGCCTGTCCCTCCAAGAAATTGGGCCCTAAGTTCATTGGGCCCTTCCCTGTCCTCTCCTGATTTAACCCTGTTGTCTACAAACTCAAACTGCCCTCAACTTACCGGATCCACCCTGTCTTCCATGCCTCCTTCCTGAAGCCTGTGGCACCGAACCCCTTTGGGGAACGTGGGGCCCGTCCTCTGCCTCCCTCTATGATTAAAGGGATTTAGGAGTACGAGGTAGAGGCCTTCCTGGATTGCCGTAGAAGGGGCCACGGACACCAATTTCTGGTACAGTGGAGGGCTTATGGCCCTGAAGAGAATTCCTGGGAACCCGAGTCGCATATTCATGCTCCAGATCTTCTCTGGCGGCTCTTTCAGCGAGCTTCACCCGAACGGGTGTCCGGAGGCCGCCCCTTCTGGGGGGCTCTGTAAGAGTCCAGGGCTTACTACGCATGCACTAATGGCGTGTTGCCACAAGAGGAAATCCGTGCCAACTAAGCATGCGCCAAAGACGCCTCAGTGCGCCAACCCGCACCTGCGCAGCAGACTTGATGGAAAAGGGCAGGAAAATGTCCAGGAGGTGCACAGGAAGTGACCTCAACCCAATGGAAAAATGCGGGAAAATGCCCAGGAGGTGCACAGGAAGTGACCTCAACCTGATGGAAAAAGGCGGGAAAATGCCCAGGAGGCGCACAGGAAGTGACCTCAAACTTCCCTATATAAGCCCAGCCTACACACTGCCAAATTGCTGGATTATCTTCAGTCCCCCCTTGTTCATGTGCTCGTGTGTGTTCTGTCTGAACTTGTTGTGACCTGGAAACCTATTTGACTACTGTTGATTGCTGCTTGCCATTGACCTCGGATTTCTACCTTGAGCATTCTACTTCTTTGCCCCTTTTGTACTCAGCTGCCAGATTGGAACCGACCCCGGCTTGGATCTTGACCATTCTTCCTCTGATTAACCCTTATATACTTCGTTGCCAAACTGGACTTGACCTTGGCTCGGGTCCCGGACTAAGGCTTGCATGGACCCCTGGCACCCGTGCCACTTGGTGTCCACCAAATCTCTGTCTCCATCTCCAGAGGCTTTAAGGACCCGAGGTACAAGGGAGGCCTCCCCACTACTTCGGTCTCACATCAGGTATGTGGCCCTCATGACAGTGTGGGACAGAAAAGGACCCACCGAGGCCTATAGATGAAATCCTACAATATAAAATGGAAAAAATGTGTGTATTGGAGGAAATAATATACACAAAGTGGCCCACTAATGATTTATTAATGGCATCTTAGACATATCTTGGTGTACGTTCAAAGGGGAAAGGAAAAGATGTAGTCCTTCTGATTGGAGTCTGGGGGGAGGCACTGGAGGGTCAAAGTATGTGTATCAATATTATTGCTATCATGCAATTATAGTTGTATCAAAAACTGCACTGATAATATTGAAGATTATAGTGCAGCATTAATCCAAACTCCAAATATGTTCTTATGCCTACATCTGACCGCAATATCATAAAAAGCAGACAGACCACCTGTAATATAATTGGGCAATAGGAAATGTGTGTGACTCTGCAGCCAAAGAGTGTGCATCACATCAGATGCATATCAAAGTCTGCTGAAAATAAATAGCAGGAGTCTAACTGCATCAAACAGGTGACTCCCTTTAACCACTTGCTTACTGGGCACTTAAACCCCCCTCCTGCCCAGACCAATTTTGAGCTTTCAGCGCTGTCGCACTTTGAATGACAATTGCGCAGTCATACAACACTGTACCCAAATGAAATTTTTATCATTTTTTCCCCACAAATAGAGCTTTCTTTTGGTGGTATTTAATCACAGCTGGAGTTTTTATTTTTTGCTAAACAAACAAAAAAAGATGGAAAATTTTGAAAAAAAAAAAATCATGTTTAATAGTTTGTTATAAAATTTTGCAAACAGGTCATTTTTCTCCTTCATTGATATGCACTGATGAGGCGGCACTGGTGGGCACTGATAGGCTGCACTGATGGGCACGGATAGGCACAGATAAGGCGGCACTGATAGGCACAGTTAAGGCGGCACTGATAGGCACAGTTAAGGCGGCACTGATAGGCACAATTAAGGCGGCACTGATGGGGACAGATAAGGCGGTACTGATGGGCACAGATAAGGCGGCACTGATGGCCACGGATGGGCGGCACGGATAGGTGGCACGGATAGGTGGCACAGATAGGTGGCACAGATGGGGGGCACTGATGGGGGGCACTGATGGGGGGCACTGATGGGCGGCACTGATGGGGGCACTGATGGGCGGCACTGATGGGCGGCACTGATGGGCACTTATGGGCACTGGTAGGTGACACTGATAGGTTGCACTGATGTGGGTGCTGATGGGTGGCACTGATGTGGGTGCTGATGGGTGGCACTGATGGGTGGCACTGTGGGCACTGATGGATGGCACTGTGGGCACTGATGGGTGGCACTTTGGGCACTGATGGGTGGCACTGTGGGCACTGATGGGTGGCGCTGATTGATGGCACTGTGGGCACTGATGGGTTAATCTGGTGGGCACTGGTAGGCAGCACTGCTGTGTTACAAGATCGCCGTGATCGGGACTGATGTCCCGATCACGGCCGCCGGTGATCGGGTTTTTTTTTTCCTCCTCACGCTGTCAGCGCGAGGAGGAAAATAGCCGATTACCGGCTCTGTTTACATCACATGATCAGCTGTCATTGGCTGACAGCTGATCATGTGGTAAGGGGTTGGGACCAACCCCTTACTCTGATCTGTGATCAGGCGAGTCTCATAGACTCGCTGATCACCGAGCGCGCCGCGCGCGCCCTGCAGGGGGCGCGCAGGCCGCTCGTGCACGGGACGACGTCAATGGACGTAGTCCCGGCAATTAAGATCCGCGCTGTTGCCGTCATTTGGCAATGGCCCAGATCTGAAGCAGTTAAACAAAAGTTCCCTCCTCGTATGTACCAAATAACCCGGCATGGCTTACCTTAAAACTGGTGGTGTTTGGCGTGTCTCTCTCTGGTATCCTGTGGAGAGGTTGCACTCCCTGTCCACAATCACAGACCCTATTTAAATGCTTGCCGCCACAGGCTGCATCACCCACCGCAATTAGCGGTGGCTGTGTGGAGCTCGCATGGCCGATGTCCATCCATTATAGCCCCCTGAGGGGCGCGCGCGCGCCCCCCGCCACGCCGCGCACACAAGAGACATCATTGCACATGCGCGGCGGAGCCCCGCGCGCGCCCCCCACCGACACTGCTCTTAATTATCATAGGTGATAAACACCACAGAGGAAAGAAGGGAGCAGGCGGAAGATGGTAATTGGCTGGACGAAAACAGCCCGTCCGTCTGATCCTAAATGCCACAGAAATCTGGGCATTGGCCGTGTCGGGCGGTCCAGAAAAATCAAGCCCACACATCACTTGAAGAGAATGTTTACATCATTCTATAAATAGTGGTATAGAAACCACTGACATCTAGTGGACAGACTTCATATGACATCCTAGAATCCTTGAAAAGAAGAGCCAATGTGCTTAACTGTAAGCTGGATTTGGGGCGTGATATCAGGTTCCAAGGCCACGTGTGCCTAAAATACATTACAAGCAATCTGGAAAAGAATCATACAGATCAATACATTGGTAGAAAGACTGAGAACAGGTGTTATCAAAAATATCTTCAACATAGATGTTATGGACATAATAATTTGTCCATTTTGAAAGCAAATAGAGCAATGGAATCCTTACAGTCAATCAAGAGAAAAGGAGGGAAGGCATGAAACAATGAAAGGAGGTTCCCTATTTTTCCATGCCTCCTGAAGCAAAACCTTCTAAGAAGGGTTTGTAGCATACAGCCTCATTGAGGCCTGGGGGTTGTGTGGCCCTCAGGATGTATATCCATCTAAGCTCTAATTGTAGGAGGGACTTATTCCAGTCCCCCCTCTAGGATTGGGGTAAATCCTGTCCAAGATAAGGAATTAGATTTTTGGGAATTCACCATTGTGGACAATGGTGGTATGTCGACCCAATGGCAAATCAGGGTTGCACGTCTGCATGCTCTTGATGTGTCTATATGCTCTCTGCCAGAATTGGAGCTTGGTCTTTCTGATGTAAAAACATCCACAATTGCAGAGAAGCACTTCAAGTGTTTTGCAGTTGGCAAAATGTTTGGGCCTAAATAAATCCCCATTAGGCAAGGTTGGCTGTATGCATGTATTTTTTTGGCTGTATGCATGTATTTGCAATACCTACAAGACCCGCATATAAAGGTGCCTTTCTATTTGCAGTGCTCTTTTTTAGATTCGTCCCTAAATTTGCTTCTAACAAGCCTGTCTCTGATTGAAGTGGCCCTTCTGAAAGTGAACATAGGAGTGTTTGGGACTAAATGTTCTATTATAGGGTCCATTGTCAGAACATGCCAATATTTGTTGACAATCCTTCTAATTTCGTTGTGTTGGTTGGAGTATTTTGTGACAATTTGCAAGGGATTTTCTTGATTTTTTGTTTTTTGCAAATATAGGATATCATGTCTTTCCCACATATTGGCCTGTTTGTACGCCTTTTTGAGAAACATACGGGAATATCCCCTCTACAGCAGCCTGTCACGTCCCATGCCACACGTTGCAGATTGTCACTTGCCACGTTCCATGCCACACGTTGCAGATTGTCACTTGCCACGTCCCATGCCACACGTTGCGGATTGTCACTTGCCTGCTATAATTGTCTCTTGCTGTGTCCCAGAGTCAGGCTTATTCAACTGGTGACCCCCCCTGTGTCCAAATCACGCTCTGATTGGCTGCACGCTGCCCCCCTTGTGCCCAGATCGCACTCTGATTGGCTGGCCGCTGCCCCCCTGTGTCATGTGACAGTGAATAAACTCATCTCCCAGGACTGCGCTGAACGCAAGCCACGCACGCCCTTTCGACAAGCACCATCTACCCGAGTTGCCATGGGCTGAGCGCTGAGTGTCAGCCCCGCCCCTCCCAGCCTGCGCTGACATCAGTGCTGGGCAGGGAGGAATGGGCTGGCTGCTGCCACTGGGAGAGCGGAGAGAGCGAGCAGAGCGCACAAAGGGCTCGTCCTGAGCGGACGTGTCAGCGCTGCATTCCGCCCCAGGGACAGCAGAGAGATGATATAAGCTCTCTGCTGAAATTGACAAATATGCCACAAAGTTTACAGGAGGGGGTATAATCTCGTGAATAGGTACCATCATCCTGAGTATGAATAGAGCCAAAAATGAGGTTGAAAGAGAAGCAAAAAGCAGGGACTTCTCCAACAGAGTCCTGCCTCTTTCAGGAAAAAAAAAGGACTGTTGCGGTACCATAAGGAAAAGACTTGTTTTTATTAAAAAAATATAAATTTATTCCATAATAATAAAAAGTCCTACAAGGGACATATATTGTACAAAATCAACATTTTTTACATTCATAAACAATAATGGTTATTTACAGCATTGTTGACACTCTATTGATATAGCTAATGGCAACACAGATGCATAAGCGAAAGTTGACTAATATAATACTTGCAGACGTGACCTCTACAGTTTCGCGGTCACAGCCGCTTCTTCAGGAGGCGTCTGATAGTATATAGTCTATGAAAGGGAGAAAATAGTATAGTATCAACATGACAGGTAACAATATGTAAATAATTGTCAAAAAGAGTATACAGATTTAATATTGGAGAGTATACTTAGGTTTAAAGATTGCACTCACCAAGCTGTAACCGCAAGGGTTCTCTGGAGCAATATTGTGAGACGCCCTCAAGAGGCGTTCCCCCGGGGGCGGGCCAGGGAGGCAGATTAGGAAAATACTATTGTGGAAAATTTAAAAGGTATTTTTAGCAAAATGATATAATATATTTTCTTATGAGAGGGGACCACCCAGGAAGTGCCATGATTGAAAGAAAAAGGACCGTGGGGAGAGAAAGGGGAAAGCAAGTGGAGGGGGGGGGGGGGGAAGGGGCAGAAGAAGGAAGGGGGGGGAAAAGGAAGAAACAGGGGTGGGGTAAGAGGGGAAAGGAAAAGGAGGAAGGGGAGGAAGGGAGAGGGCAAGGGAGAGAAGGGGAAGGAGAGGGAAGGAGGAGGGGGGGGGGGAAGGGGGGGAAGGGGGGAGAAGAGAGGAGGGGGAAAGGGAGAGGAGGAAAGAAGGACAGAAGAGACGGGGAAGGAAGGATAGAGGAAAAAAGGGGGGAAGGGGAAAATGTGGGGCAAAAGGGAGGGGAGAGGAGGACGGGGGTGGTGAAATGGGGAGGGGATCAGGGGGGGGGGAGAGGGGGGGGAGGGGGGGGAGGAAAATGAATGGGAAAGGAAAGGGGGGAAGGAAGGAAAGGGGGGGGAAAGAAGAAAAAAGGGGGGGGGAAGGGGGGAAGGGGGGGGGAAAGGGGGGAAGAGGGGAGGGGGAGAAAAAGAGAGAGAAAAAGAGAAGTGCCAGAGAGGTGGAGAGAAGTCCCAATATGCCTGGTAAAGAAAATCAAAAGCACACAAAGCGTTTTGAAAAAGAAAGTTAATAATATCGGAAAAATTCTTTACCTATCATTGCTGTAATATAAAGTAAATTAAACCCAGACGCTGCTAGCCAGTGGCACCCAGAATGGCGTGACTGGTACAAGTAGTGACCAGTGCGCCACACCACACTGTCAGGGGGAGTCACTGCAAGGAAAGTAAAGCGTTGGGGAAATGTTAAAGATAATCCAGAGATTAAACAGTAATCCCCAAGTATTCTATACCACTAAGGGAGGGGGGATACCAAACAGAAAGGATGGATGTCCCCATCCTGTATGGGGGGCATCAGCTGGGTACTTACAGGGGCTCCGGATGGCGTCAGTGGAGTGCTGGGCGTCCGTCTGGTGCAACAAGCAGCTGCGCCTGGGCATCTTAAATGCCTCCAACCCGGAAGTTCAACGGCGACAGCTGTCGCCGTGATTGCTTCCGGGTCCGGTCCTCCACTGTTGCGCATGCGCGGGAGAATACCCGGCGCAAGCGCACAGCTCAACAGTGATCAGTGCCTAAGCATTGATCATACGAAGCAGCAGCTGGGCTCATTAGAGCCCAGCCTGCCGCCGGAGGAGCGCAAACCCGCCGTGGGGGGAGAATTAACTCCTCACATTCCTCCAGAGCAGGGTGGTCAGTGCAAATTATTATTAAGGGTTACAATACACATTATGTAAAACAAGAAATAGACTGGGAAAGGGGGGGGGGGGAAAGGACGATGCATAATCTCAAACGGTGGGGGCATAAAAGGACCCACAGTTAAAGGAATAAGCATCATAACCCATCCCAGAACATATAAAATGACAGTTCAAACTAGGTATACATAACTTTAATAAATAAAGCAAGCGAGCTACTGAAAATTTGGAGTCAGCCACAGAGAAAGGACATGAAATTTATCAGAATTTACAAATTTTAATATAGTGCAAACCACTATATGTATAGAGTCCGATCATGTATAGTCAAGGGGGAGGGGAAACCTGAAATTCTGCAAAAGAAGCCCAAAAGTTTTAATATGTAGTGGAATCACGGCAGAGGCTAGGGGGGGGGGGGGAAGAGGGGGGGATGGGGGGGAAAAGGAGGGAAAAAAAGGGGGGGAAAAAATGGGGAAGAAAATGGCATTGTTACTAATTTATTCGAGAAAATATTTATATGAATGTGCCTCGTTGATACCGGGAGGAACACATGCATTCAATCGCTCAATCCAAAGGGATTCACGTTTTAAAATTTCCCGGTCCCAATTGCCCCCGCGGGGGTCTTCAAGGACAACGTCTAACACAGTAAACCGGATGTAATCCAGATTGAAGCGATGGTGAATGCCTATATGGCGGCCCACAGTAGTGAGCTTGCCATTTGTGGAGGCATATAAATGATCCCCCAGTCTCTGCCGTAACTCTCTGATAGTTTTCCCCACATAAAAAGCGCCACATGCGCAGGTCATGAGGTAAATTACCCCACGCGTGCCACAGTTGGCAGAGTGTTTGGGGAAAAACATTTCCCCATTGGGTAGTGAAAAGTGTTGTCCTTCTTGAATCCAGGGGCAATGTGGGCAATTGCCACATTTAAAAGTGCCCCTGGGTTCCGACGGACCAGGGAAGGGAATCTTATAATGACTATGTGTTAATCTATCCCTTAAAGAGGTGGCCCTTCTAAAGACCAAATCTGGGGATGGTTTAATGTATTTTTTAAGGGTGTGATGGTCGGTCAGGATGTGCCAATGATTGGACAGTATTTTTCTTAATTGCTGGTGATGGGCAGAAAATTTAGTAATGATCTTGGTCATGTAGGGTTGTTTGGGACGTGGAGGACCATATAAAAATGTTTGTCGGTCTAGAGCTCGGGCTTTATTGAATGCTTTTCTAAGAACCGTACGTTTAAAGCCTCTCGCCAATAATCGTGTACGGAGAGCATTGGCCTGTCTATGAAAATCCCCGTCCTCTGTGCAGTTTCTTCTCAGTCTGAGATACTGAGCAAAGGGAATACTGCGAACCAGAGGACGGGGATGAAGGCTCGAGGCATGCAACAAAGTATTTCCCGCGGTGGATTTGCAGTATAGGTCAGTGGTTAAATAACCAGTGGAGTTTTTAATAATCTGTACATCCAAAAACGGAATACTTGATCTATCGTAGGAGAAGGTGAAATGGAGCTTGAAGGGATTAATGTTAAGCTCTGCAATAAAGGTCTGTAGGAGTTGCTCTGTACCTGTCCAGATGACTAAAAGGTCATCAATAAATCTGAACCACCCTAGGACATGGTCCAGGAATGGTTCCATGAGGTCATCACTAAAAATAGCCCGTTCCCAACCACCAAGGTATAAATTCGCGTACGAAGGGGCACAAGATGTGCCCATTGCGACACCTTGTGTTTGAAGGTACAACTGATCCATAAATAAAAAATAATTTTTAGTCAAAATGAATTCTAAAAGTTTTAGGATGAAAGTATTAGTGGGCCAGGTATGATGATCCTGTTCCATTAAGAAAGAGCCAGCCATCCGGACGCCCTGCTCGTGGGGGATGCTCGAGTAAAGAGCCTCGACATCAATAGCCACGAGGAGGGCGTCCGGAGGGACCTGGATCCCCTCAATGTGTTTCAACAGGTCAGTTGTATCCTTGATGTAGGAGGGTAGTCTCATGACGTGTGGTAAGAGAAAGGTATCCACCAGCTTACTGGCGTTTTCCGTTAGTGAACCTTTGCCAAAGACAATAGGTCGGCCTGGAGGTACAGAGAGATTTTTATGAGTTTTCGGCAGGGCATAAAACGTAGGAGTACGTGGGTATTGTACATTGATGAATTTATAGGTGTCATCATCGATGAGGCCCTCAAGGAAGGCCCCACCGATGAGTCCCCTAAATTCATCAATGGTTTGTTGAATGAAGTAGTTTTCAATCGGTAAATACCAATTGGTATTGGAAAGAATTTTGAGACACATAGACTGATATTGATGATGAGTCATCAACACCAGGTTTCCACCTTTGTCAGATTGCTTTATTACTAGATCAGTGTTTTTTTGCAGTTTGGTTACTGCTCGAAACTGTTGTCGAGTCAGATTGGAGGGTAATGTTTGCCACCGTTCTCTTTTAAGGGAGAGGATGCATTCATGTAGGAAAGCCCAAATGGGGGGGCAAGTTAATAAATCAGGGAAAACCTTTGACTTCATTTTTAAAGACGTTTTAGAAGTAGGGTGTTGAGATTGGGGGGTACTGATCGTGTGGCAGGTGGAGGGGGAGCCGGAATTACTATCTAGGGCATCCGACTCAACCTCTCCCTCGTCAAGGAGTAGCATAAGATCCCTTAATGCTCTAGACTCCGCTACTGTGAAGTTCTTGGTCTTTTCTGCTAGTTCTTTTTCCAAATTGGCACATTTACGGTCAGGATCAAACATATAGTTGAAAGTCAACTTACGGGCAAATAAATAAAGGTCTTTAATTGTTTCGTAGATATCGATTGGCTCCGAAGGACAGAAACCCAGGCCTAGATGAAGGACCTGTTTCTCCTCCGGTGTCAGCCGATAGGGTGTGAGATTAATGATGTTGAGGGAATAGGGATCATTGACCATAGTGGGGGTGATCACTCGTGAGACGTGCTTGGGGTTGGGGTCCTTTGTACAAACAGGTCCAGATTCCCCTGTTTGGGGGGCTCTGGGCCTGGTTGCACCAAAAAACCAGGCTGTGATAGGAGTGTTTGGATGTTGGGTTGCAAAAGTTTCGGGATAATGTTATGTAAAGTGGAGTGGAGAGGTCCCGTGGGGGGGGGCCTGTCCACCTGGCCTTGGTGTTTGTGGTGTTTTTAGTGCTTTGCCATGTTGTTTGCCTTTTTTAGGGTGTTTGATGGTGGAATTATCACCAGTAAGGGATCTTTTTCGAGGGGCACCCGGTGCTCGTGGTAAAGTGGGACGGGTAGTGATCTGTGAGGATACAGAGGATATTGATGAGTCAGATTCCGTATAATCTGTTGCCGTCGGGGCTGGAAATTGCCGATTTTGGCGTCTGGGTTTGTGAGGAAATGGTTTTCCAGACCATTTGTATGCATAGCCCTCCGAAAATACCAATTTGTCTTGGGAAAATTTTCTTTGTTTTTTAATGATGATGTCTTTGTTTAGATTTTCAATTTTGTCTCGTATTTCCTTCCATTTGTTTGTGAAGGAGCTTGACTCTTGGATGTTAGGGAATTGACCGAGTAATCTGTCAATTTCCGCGTCAAGAGATATCATGTCAGAACGGTACTGAGTAGTAAGCTTTGACATGAGTTCAATGCTACAGTTAGTTAACGTATTTTCCCAGGATTTTTTGAAATCCACAGAGGGATCTTTGATTGTAGGGAATAGTTGGACGCGAAGCCCAAGGGGACAAACTTTTTCAGTAATGTACAGTTCAAAATATTGGATGTGCCAATGTAAATGAGATTTTTTCTTAAGGAGGTTAAACAACCTATCTAGGAACGTTTTAGTTTCGTCCTCTAGCTGTTGATGGGCTAGACATCCTGCCTGTATGGTGGACATAAAGTCCCCCCAGGCGGTACCTAAAACATCCATAGTAAATATTATGCAAAACAACAGGGAAGAAGCCCTGACCGTGAACAAGAAGGACTCAAACAAAGAAAATTCAATAATTACACGACTGCTACAAAAAACAGAGATAACCACAATTAGAAAACATACATAGAATCATAGTATCAAGTGGCAAAAGGGGAAAAAATAAAAAAAGGGGGGGAGAAAAAATTGGATCCGAGGATCCGGGTGTGTTATCCACCCGCTATAATGAAATTGACAAATATGCCACAAAGTTTACAGGAGGGGGTATAATCTCGTGAATAGGTACCATCATCCTGAGTATGAATAGAGCCAAAAATGAGGTTGAAAGAGAAGCAAAAAGCAGGGACTTCTCCAACAGAGTCCTGCCTCTTTCAGGAAAAAAAAAGGACTGTTGCGGTACCATAAGGAAAAGACTTGTTTTTATTAAAAAAATATAAATTTATTCCATAATAATAAAAAGTCCTACAAGGGACATATATTGTACAAAATCAACATTTTTTACATTCATAAACAATAATGGTTATTTACAGCATTGTTGACACTCTATTGATATAGCTAATGCCAACACAGATGCATAAGCGAAAGTTGACTAATATAATACTTGCAGACGTGACCTCTACAGTTTCGCGGTCACAGCCGCTTCTTCAGGAGGCGTCTGATAGTATATAGTCTATGAAAGGGAGAAAACAGTATAGTATCAACATGACAGGTAACAATATGTAAATAATTGTCAAAAAGAGTATACAGATTTAATATTGGAGAGTATACTTAGGTTTAAAGATTGCACTCACCAAGCTGTAACCGCAAGGGTTCTCTGGAGCAATACTGTGAGACGCCCTCAAGAGGCGTTCCCCCGGGGGCGGGCCAGGG
Source organism: Lithobates clamitans (assembly GCA_037952925.1). Classification (NCBI taxonomy): domain Eukaryota; kingdom Metazoa; phylum Chordata; class Amphibia; order Anura; family Ranidae; genus Lithobates; species Lithobates clamitans. The sequence continues at coordinate 5,112,710 of JBBGZY010000254.1, read as the reverse complement.
AGGCAGATTAGGAAAATACTATTGTGGAAAATTTAAAAGGTATTTTTAGCAAAATGATATAATATATTTTCTTATGAGAGGGGACCACCCAGGAAATGCCATGATTGAAATTACCAGGCATATTGGGACTTCTCTCCACCTCTCTGGCACTTCTCTTTTTCTCTCTCTTTTTCTCCCCCTCCCCTCTTCCCCCCTTTTCCCCCCCCTTTTTTTCTTCTCCCCCCCCCTTTCCTTCCTTCCCCCCTTTCCTTTCCCATTCATTTTCCTCCCCCCCCTCCCCCCCCCTGATCCTCTCCCCATTTCACCACCCCCGTCCTCCTCTCCCCTCCCTTTTGCCCCACATTTTCCCCTTCCCCCCTTTTTTCCTCTATCCTTCCTTCCCCGTCTCTTCTGTCCTTCTTTCCCCCTCTCCCTTTCCCCCTCCTCTCTTCTCCCCCCTTCCCCCCCCCCCTCCTCCTTCCCTCTCCTTCCCCTTCTCTCCCTTGCCCTCTCCCTTCCTCCCCTTCCTCCTTTTCCTTTCCCCTCTTACCCCACCCCTGTTTCTTCCTTTCCCCCCCCTTCCTTCTTCTGCCCCTTCCACCCCCCCCTCCACTTGCTTTCCCCTTTCTCTCCCCACGATCCTAATTTTTTCTTTCAATCATGGTACTTCCTGGGTGGTCCCCTCTCATAAGAAAATATATTATATCATTTTGCTAAAAATACCTTTTAAATTTTCCACAATAGTATTTTCCTAATCTGACTCCCTGGCCTGCCCCCGGGGGAATGCCTCTTGAGGGCGTCTCACAGTATTGCTCCAGAGAACCCTTGCGGGTTACAGCTTGGTGAGTGCAATCTTTAAACCTAAGTATACTCTCCAATATTAAATCTGTATACTCTTTTTGACAATTATTTACATATTGTTACCTGTCATGTTGATACTATACTGTTTTCTCCCTTTCATAGACTATATACTATCAGACGCCTCCTGAAGAAGCGGCTGTGACCGCGAAACTGTAGGGGTCACGTCTGCAAGTATTATATTAGTCAACTTTCGCTTATGCATCTGTGTGGGCATTAGCTATATCAATAGAGTGTCAACAATGCTGTAAATAACCATTATTGTTTATGAATGTAAAAAATGTTGATTTTGTACAATATATGTCCCTTGTAGGACTTTTTATTATTATGGAATAAATTTATATTTTTTTAATAAAAACAAGTCTTTTCCTTATGGTACCGCAACAGTCCTTTTTTTTTCCTGAAAGAGGCAGGACTCTGTTGGAGAAGTCCCTGCTTTTTGCTTCTCTTTCAACCTCATTATAAGCTCTCTGCTGCCACGGCTGCCTGCACACTGCACAGTGAGGGCGGAACTGCAGGGATGCAGGGCGGGCGGTGAGAGATGATGTTATCTCTCTGCTCCCCCGCCCGCCGGCTCCCTGATTGGCCAGCAGTCACTCACTGTCACTGAGCCGCACAGCTGCTCACCAACAGAGCCGCCCATGCTCTCAGCCGCGGAGCCACCCGCCGGCTCTCTCACCCGCTGCAGCGCCTGCCCGCCCACTCACCCACATTCTCGGAGGGGGCAATTGCCCCATTGCCCCCCCGGATCCGCCCCTGAGAGGCATGCAGTATAGTATTTCCTGCGGTTGTTTTTCTATACAGGCTGCTGCAGAGGGAACCATCCTCTCCTCGACATATCTCAACATCCAAAAAAGATATACGGTCCCTACTATGTGACATGGTGAAAGAAAGGTAAAACTCGTTTCTGTTCATTCTCTCCATGCATCACTCTAAGAGCTCCAAGGGTCCATCCCATATAACAAAGATATCATCGATATACTGGTGCCACGTAAAAACGTGGTCCGTGTATATCGATAGAGTCTCATCTGATAGAAAGGTATGTTCCCACTCCCCCAGATACAGGTTGGCATATGATGGGGCACAGCATGTCCCCATCGCTACCCCCTGCACCTGGAGGTAGTGGGAACCATTAAATGTAAATACATTATGGTAAAGAATGAAGTTGAGCATGGAGAGAATGAACTCATCGTATTTTTCATCCTTGTCTGTAAGAGAACTGGTAGTTTGCGCCTGGCACGCACTCGTGCACATGTGCACGATCACGGACAACTACGGACTCTTCCGAATGCTGGGGCGCATGTGCGTGCGCAATAGACGCGTGCACACGCAGGAGCGCGTCCCTAACGGCAATTGGCTCCAGACGACGACGATTTAAAGAGCGCCTGGACTCTCTAACAGTGCTAACTGGTCTTCAGCTGTGTCCTGATTCTCTGAACCTTGTTATAACCTGCATGATACCCGTTGCTGATCCTGGCTTTCCCTGACTCTGCTTTTGGACTCTAATATACTCTGACTTCTGGTTCCTGATTCCGGCTTCCACCTGACTCTGTTCCTGCCTAATGCCTTGTACCTTGCTGCCCGCCTGTTACCGAACCCGGCTACCTCCACGACTCTGCATCTGACCTCTGCTCAGCTCCAACACTGCCTCTGGGTACCTGTGCCGGCTCCCTATCATCTCAGATCTCCTGGGTCCAGTATCCTCCTCTCTCCTGACCACAGGAAGTTCTGGCAAGCCAGGAAACCTGAACCTGCAAGTTGGTTGGAGTGCTCCTTTAACATCAGCTGTACTACCGAGCTTCATCCCAGCTCCTTGCCTGCTGTCCTGCCTATGCCATCAAGCCTGCTACTCCAACCGCAAGCTCTGCAAGCAACATTCCCAGGCACTCGTGTTCCTCCTGCACCTAGCCACCATCTGTTCCATCTTCAGTGGGGCTTGGGTTGGAGATACAAGGGAGGCTGTATCATATCAGACTCCTACCAGGTCCATGACAGTACCAGTCAGCCACGGATGGAGTCTGAAAGGGAGGCCTCCCCACCAGAGGACATTTTCAGATCAATCTCTGCACTAACATACATTGTGCAGGGGTTACAGAAGAATCTTAGTCGCACGGCAGAGCGACTCTCGGACAAGGCAAATGTTGCATCGGCCAATGCTTCTCCTTCAGTCACAGATTCTGCTGTTCAAGCAGAGCTTGGGTTGCTCTGCGAGGCTACTCCCCCTCCGGAGACCAGGGTGCCTATTCCTGAACGTTTTTCCGGAGACCGTGGAAAGTTCCGTACCTTCCGGAATTCTTGTGAACTTTACTTCTCTCAGTTACCCCGAACCTTTGCTTCAGAGGACATCAAGGTGGGATTCATCATCACCCTGTTATTAAACAAACCATTTTCCTGGGCCCACCATCTCCAGGAGCAACATGATCCAGTTCTGCCAGTTACTGATTCATTTTTCTCAGCCATGGCTCAGTTATACGCTGATCCCTTCTACCACCAGACTGCTGAATCCAAGCTTGGCAAGTTACAACAAGGCCCTAGGCCTGTTGAGGACTATGTAACCAATTTTCCTGTCTGAAGTGCCAATGGAATCACTCCGCACTTTATCACCAGTTTCGCTTGGGACTTTCTGATACTTTGAAGGATGAGCTTGCCAGAGTGGGAGTACCAACGTCTCTGGAAGACCTGATCAGCTTAACCATCCAGATCAATCGACGATTTCGAGAAAGACAATCTGAAAAGTTTAAAGGAACCTTTTTTGTGACTTCTAAGTCTGACATTCTTCCTCCTTCATCTGTTGCACCCCCCAGAAGGGAAGAACTGCATAAAACTTACCATAGGAGTTTTCAAAGGCCTCCTCTTTCCTCTGTTGAACGCCTCCGACGGCAGCAAGCCAATACTAGCCAATCTATGTCTTTATTGAGGGGAGGCTGGCCACTTTATACAGACTTGCCAATAAGATCCAGCAGATGTTGTCCCTATTTGCCTCATATGATGTATCTTACTGTAAAAGATCGGTCACATGTCTCCCTCCTAGTTGAGCTTCAGTTCCCTGGAAAGACAGTTTCAGTACCGGCTATTATAGACTCTGGGGCCTGTAGCTGTTTTGTAGATTCTGCATTTATCGCTCTGCATCAGCTCCCCGTGTGTGCCAAGAAGCAAGGTTTCATGTCTACCTGGCCGACGGCTCTGGCATTATATCTGGGCCAGTTACTAAAGAAACTGCACCTATCCTCTGCCAAACTTCCTCAGGCCACCATGAACTCCTCCGGCTGGACGTCATAACATCCCCCATGTTCCCTGTCATCCTTGGCATTCCATGGTTGAAAGCCCATAATCCGCACATTAACTGGCTCACAGGAGACATCTCCTTTTCATCCAACTACTGCCAGAGGCACTCTTTTCCAGGAAAAACAGTTAACACCACTCCTCTCTTGAGTTTACAGCCAGACCCGGAAACTCTAAAATTGATCCCTGCTGCCTACCATGAATATTTGGATGTGAAGACGAGTGCAGGCACTCTTCCCCCCTCATAGGACGTATGATTGTCCTATTGAACTTTTACCAGGGGCCGAGATCCCGTTTGGTAGAATCTATCCTCTCTCTGAGCATCGACGAAAGCCTAGAAAAACAGTTCATTCGGTCCTCCACGTCTCCTGCAGGTGCCAGTATTTTCTTTGTGGAGAAAAAGGACCATTCCTTGAGACCCTGTGTTGATTATCGGGACCTTAATAAAGTCACAGTTAAGAATCGATACCCCCTTCCTCTGATTCCTGAGCTTTTCCAGGGACTGAGGGGGGCACGAGTATTTTCCAAGCTTATATATAAAGATATTATGAGAACTGCCCTACCCACCAATAATATCTCCACCGCGCCTACTAGAGTCAAATAATGAAGACCATAAAACCATATATGTGTATATTTTAAAAATGAAATTTTGTGGTGAATTGACTCCCCACTATGAGTGCAAAGCTGCCCCTTTAAAATAAATCTGTCTAAAAAATGTATTTTATCTAGTGTGCCAATATTACCACAAACCTCCTCCTGGCACCAAAAGAAAAAATAAGAGGCGCTAAAAATCAATTAGAATATTCATGTGCTTAAAACCAGTGATGGTGTGACTCCCCAAAAAGGTGTCCTGATAGCTTAGTGTATTCAAAAAAATGTGAACAAAGATGTGAAATAAAAATAAATAAATTAATTATATTAAAACGCACTAAATGCGTTTTATGTGTAATAATAATACAGTGATGGTGTGACCCTCTCAATATATGATGCTCCCGATCACTAACATATCAATGCCTCTCCAGTGATAAAGGTGCAATACATTCATGCCGAACATGCATAAACATAAATCTAATGCAATGACATCTTAATCAGAAAATCAGTCCAAGAAACGACATGACATCACACGTGATAAAAAGTGTCCTCAAAAAGTGATCAATCTTGATGCAGCAAAGTGATAATGTGAATCTTCCACCTCTCCCTTGGTGCACGGTGCTTCCACTCCCTCAAGAATAACACTCACCGACTAGTATTGCCAGCACTTTCATGCACGGCAAAAATCACTTATTTACCACATCCGGGTAATAGGATCAATCGTTGTTTCCACAGTGATTGTTTAAGCAAGGGGTCCACATGAAAAAAATAAATGAGTGCTCCAATAGTGTGAACCAGTTTCACTCTTTTAATAAAACCACTGCAATCTTCTAACATCACACTTACATTTCAAACGATAAAATCAATCAAAGTAAAGTGCAGATCACATCAACTAGTATATGGTGGAACCAAATGCAACAAATGGTCACGGCGGACCCGAGGTGTGCCGGCACGAAGCTTTCAATCTCACCACCTCCCTGGATGCTCCTCCGTGCTTCCGTGTAATAACTACTCCTCTCCTTCAGTGTGGATAGCAATGCTGTGTGTCACGTCTCACAGCCACGCTTTCCAAGCTTGACTTAAGGGGAGCATATAATTTAGTCTGAATCAGGGAAGGAGATGAATGGAAGACGGCCTTTCGGACATGCTTTGGCCACTTTGATTATCTTGTTGTAATGCCCCAGCCACATTTCAGCAACTAGTGATTGATGTTTCCCGGGACTTTCTGGATCTATTTGTCATCGTTTACTTAGATGACATTCTTATATTCTCTGAATCCATTGAATCTCATCAAATCCATGTGAAGAAGGTATTGAGTTGGCTCTGTGAACACCGTCTGTATGCAAAAGCTGAAAAATGTGACATTGAAAAACAAACCATACATTTTCTGGGACTTGTCATCTCTGTTGATATTTCTATGGACCTACAGAAAGTCACATCTGTCCTGGAATGGCCTGCTCCTACAGATAGAAAGGCTGTCCAGAGGTTTGTGGGGTTTGCTAATTTTTACAGGAAATTTACCAAGGACTTCTCTGGTATCATTACCCCAGTACACTCCAGAAGCTCAAGAGGCTTTTGAACAACCAAAAGCCTTATTTACTTCAGCCCCCATTTTGAAGCATCCTGACCCATCACTGGCCTATGTATTAGAGGTAGATGCCTCTGAGAGTGCAGTCGGGGCTATATTATCCCAACGCCAGGGTCCCAAATCCTTACTTCATCCAGTGGCCTTTTTCTCCAAGAAGCTGAATCCTTCTGAGAGGAATTATGACATTGGAGACCGAGAGTTGCTGGCCATCAAGGCAGTGCTCGAAGAGTGGCGTTATCTCTTGGAGGGAGCGTCTTAACCGATCCTCATCTTCACGGATCACAAAAATCTTGAGTATTGGAGGACGGCTAGACAATTAAGGCCTAGACAAGCAGGATGGGCACTGTTCTTTTCACGTTTCATGTTCCACATTACTTATCGCCCTGGCTCAAAGAACGGTAAACCAGATGCCTTGTCTCGCATGTTCAACAACCCTGTAATTTCCTTGGAACCTGATACCATTCTCCCAGGTAAAAATTTTCTGTTTCTTCAAGCAGATCTGATGTCACAAATAAAAGCAGAGTTGGTAAACCAGCCTCCTTCCCAGGACCTGGCTCTTCAACTAAGAAATTACCTTTACTTCCATAAAGAGCAAATCTTTGTCCCAGAACAATTCAGGGTTGCTATTTTGAGACGGTGTCATGATCACCCCCTTGCGGGGAACTTCGGAATTTTCAAGACTGCCGATTTGATCTCCGTACTTTCTGGTGGCCGGATTTAATGCAGGACTGCAAGAGATATGTGAGATCTTGTAGTACATGCCTTCGTAATAAGACGGACAAAGCCAGAACCTGGGGGCTTTTGGAATCTCTCCCTGTACCTGAGAAACCATTAAGTATGATCTCCATGGATTTCATTGTGGAACTTCCTCCATCAGAAGACTTCACTACCATATTTGTTGTTGTTGATCGCTTGTCCAAAATGGCTAATTTCGTACCTTTACAAGGAATTCCTTCTGCCACTGAGACTACTTCAGCTTTCATCAAATAAATTGTTAAGTTGCATGGTATCCCTGACAGCATCATCTCCGATTGAGGAGTGCAATTTACTTCTAGATTTTGGAGGGCTCTATGTGAGGCACTGAACATTGAACTCCGCCTCTCCACAGCATATCACCCACAAACAAACAGTCAAACCGAAAGGACTAACCAGACCCTTGAACAGTATTTACGGTGTTTTTCCTCCTTTGCACAGGACGATTGGCTGTCACTCCTCCCACTCGCAGAATTTTCTTACAATGATTCCATTCACTCAGCAACCAATCACCCTTCTTTGCCAATTATGGGTATCATCCCTCCTTCATGTCGGAATTATCTATTAAATCTTCTGTCCCAGCAGTACAAGACCGATTACATTCCCTCAGTACCAACAACCAACTTCTACAAGACACAATCTCCAAGGCAAGCTAAATGCTTGGATGTCATCTTTTTGGTGAACAAACACAGTTTTAGAGTTTGTCATTAGCAAGGCCAAAGTTTATTTTTCTTTCAGATGTCAAGAGTGCATGTTGGTCTGCGGGTGCACGTGGGTCTGCGGGTGCACGTGGGTCTGCGGGTGCACATGGGTCAGCGAGTGCACGTTGGTCAGCGAGTGCATGTTGGTCACAGGTGCACGTGGGTTGGCGGGTGCACGTTGGTCGGCGAGTGCACGTTGGTCGGCGAGTGCACGTTGGTCGGCGAGTGCACGTTGGTCGGCGAGTGCACGTTGGTCAGCGAGTGCACGTTGGTCAGCGAGTGCTCATTGGTCAGCGGGTGTACGTTGGTCAGCGAGTGCTCATTGGTCAGCGGGTGTACGTTGGTCAGCGAGTGGACGTTGGTCAGCGAGTACCTGTGTATTGTCTTGTTAAGTATTAGTGTCAGGAAGCTAGTTGTTAGGTAATTTGGACAGGGTATAATCCCCAATCCTCATTAAATTAGTAGTTACGATGCCCAGTGGGTGTGGAGATGTGGCTCGGTGTACATCTTGCAGCATGTATGCGTTCCTTGATCATCCGATCAAGGGCGAATACTGCTGCGCAAAATGTAAGCACATTGTTTCCCTGGTAGCCCAGATTATGAATCTGGGGAAGAAACTGTCAGCACTGAGAAATCCCTCCATACTAAAGGAGAGCCACATTGAGCCACACCAGGAAGGTAGAGGTAGATTAGGGAAGTAAACAAGGGGCTGAAGAGCTGATGTAGTAAGGAGGGGTTTGGGTTCCTGGAGGACTGGGCCGACTTCTCAGTCGATCACCAGTACTATAGAAGGGACAGACTGTCCCTAAATGAGGTAGGTGCAGATCATCTGGGAGTAAAGATGGCCAGAACATATTCCAGGGGGTAGTATTGGGGAGCATTTGTGGTAGGTTGACTAAAGCACATAAACCCAAGGTAAGTATAGTAACAAGTCCTAGCTGCAATATCAAAACACCCAATAAGAGGATAGTATGCGACCGGTCTAAACTACGTGGCATGTTCACCAATGCCAGGAGCCTGGCGGACAAGATGGGTGAACTAGAGATACTGTTGTACAAGGAGGATTTGGATTTTGTGGGAATTTCAGAGACCTGGTTCAACAGCTCTCATGATTGGCTGGCAACCATTCAAGGGTATACCCTTTATCGCAGGGATAGAGAGGGTAAAAAAGGGGGAGGGGTATGCCTATTTATCAAGAATAATGTACAAGTGAATGTGAGAGATGGCATCACTAAGGGAGCTAGGGAGGAGGTGGAATCCTTAAGGGGAAAATATTACAGGGAGTATGCTATAGGCCCCCTAACCTGAGATAGGAGGGGGAGACAGATCTCCTATCACAAGTTGGATTAGCAGCAAGGATGGGAAGTGTTATCATAATGGGGGATTTTAATTATCCAGACATAGACTGGGCGGAGGGAACCACGCATTTGTTTAAGGCTCGCCAGTTCCTAAATGTCTTGCAGGACAATTTCATGGTTCAGATGGTAGACGCACCAACTAGAAATAAAGCGTTACTGGATCTACAGATTACCAACAATACAGACCTGATCACGGATGTGGAAATACGGGGCAATTTAGAAAACAGTGATCACAGGTCAATTGGCTTCAGTATAAATCACACAAATAAGGGGAATACAAAGACACTGAATTTCAAAAGAGCCAACTTCCCTAAACTACAAACCTTGTTAGAAGGCATGAATTGGTTTAAAATTTTAGGAACAAAGAACATGGAGGAGAGATGGGTTTGCTTTAAGAGCATATTAAATGAGGGCATTAGCCAATGCATCCCATTGGGTAATACATTTAAAAGAGTGAACAAAAGTCCTGGATGGCTTAACTCCAATGTAAAAATGCATATAAAAGCAAAGGAGAAGGCCTTCAAAAAATATAGGGTTGAGGGATCATCATCAGCATTCAGACTTTATAAAGAATGCAACAAGAAATGTAAGGGTGCAATTAGGGTGGCTAAAATAGAACACGAAAGACACATGGCGGAGGAGAGCATACAAAATTCCCAAAAATTCTTTAAGTATGTAAACAGTAAAAAATGGAGGACAGACCATTTTGGCCCCATAAAAAATGAGGAAGGTTATCTGGTTACAAAGGATGGGGAGATGGTGAAGGTATTGAATTTATTCTTCTCAGTCTTCACGGTGGAATCAGGGGGGCTTCAGTAACCAAAACTGCAGTGTCTATACTTATGACACATCACAGGAAGCACCTCCATGGTTAACAGAGGACAGAATTAAAATTAGACTTGGGAAACTTAACAATAATAAATCACCGGGACCAGATGGCTTGCACCTGAGGGTACTTAGGGAACTCAGTCAAGTAATAGACCATTGTTTCTAATTTTTACTGACAGTCTATTGACTGGAATGGTACCAGGTGATTGGAGAAAAGCCAATGTAACACCAATATTTAAAAAGAATTACAGACCAGTTAGCCTTACATCAATAGTATGCAAGCTCTTGGAGGGGATGATAAAGGACTATATACAAGATTTTAGTAATGAGATTGGTATCATTAGCAGTAATCAGCATGGATTCATGAAGAATCATTCTTGCCAAACCAATCTATTAACCTTTTATAAAGGAGGTGAGTTGCCATTTAGATAAAGGAAGGCCCGTAGACGTGGTGTATCTGAATTTTGCAAAAGCATTTGACACAGTTCCCCATAAACGTTTACTGTACAAAATAAGGTCCGTTGGCATGGACCATAGGGTGAGTACATGGATTGAAAACTGGCTACAAGGGCGAGTTCAGAGGGTGGTGATAAATGGGGAGTACTCGGAATGGTCAGAGGTAGGTAGTGGGGTCCCCCAGGATTCTGTTCTGGGACCAATCCAATTTATTTTGTTCATAAACGACCTGGAGGATGGGGTATACAGTTCAATCCCTGTATTTGCGGACAATACTAAGCGGGGCAATAACTTCTCCGCAGGATGTGGAAACCTTGCAAAAAGATCTGAACAAATTAATGGGGTGGGCAACTACATGGCAAATGAGGTTTAATGTAGAAAAATGTAAATGAATGCATTTGGGTGTCAAAAATATGGATGCAATCTATACACTGGGGGGAGAACCTCTGGGGGAATCTAGGATGGAAAAGGACGTGGGAGTCCTAGTAGATGATAGGCTCAGCAATGGCATGCAATGCCAAGCTGCTGCTAACAAAGCAAACAGAATATTGGCATGCATTAAAAAGGGGATCAACTCCAGAGATAAAACAATATTTCTCCCGCTCTACAAGACTCTGGCTCAGCCGCACCCAGAGTATGCTGTCCAGTTCTGGGCACCAGTCCTCAGGAAGGATGTACTAGAAATGGAGCGAGCATAAAGAAGGGCAACAAAGCTAATAAAGGGTCTGGAGGGTATTAGTTATGAGAAAAGGTTGCGAGCACTGAACTTATTCTCTCTGGAGAAGAGACGCTTGAGAGGGGATATAATTTCAATTTATAAATACCATACTGGTGACCCAACAATAGGGATAAAACTTTTTCGCGGAAGGGAGCTTAACAAGACACGTGGCCACTCATTAAAATTAGAAGAAAAGAGGCTTAACCTTAAACTACGTAGAGGGTTCTTTACTGTAAGAGCGGCAAGGATGTGAATTCCCTTCCACAGGTTGTGGTCTCTGCGGGGAGCATCGATAGTTTAAAAAAACTATTAGATAAGCACCTGAACGACCACAACGTACAGGGATATACAATGTAATACTGACATATAATCACACTCATACTGTAGGTTGGACTTGATGTCTTTTTTCAACCTCACCTGCTATGTACTACCGTATGTAATAGAACAAGGAAATTCATTTTACAGTTATTGACATCTGTAATGTCTTTGCCATAGCTCGAAGGGGTTTGTCAATATTACCTTTTACCCTGGATTTAAATAGATGTTAATCATTACCAAATGGGAAATACCCAGAGAGAAAACAATTGTCTTACTTTGGCTTTCTCCTGACAGGTGCCAGGAGATACTTAGAATGCTCAGCACTTTCGCAAAGAGGACTGAAGAATGTGTTCGATGAAGCAATAAGAGCTGTTCTCATCCCACTACCAGTGAAGAAGAGGAGTAGAAAGTGTCTGATTTTGTAATCTTTGCACTCCTTCTCCTACCCCAGTCCCAGACTCGAAAAAGCCAACCCAGAGTCCTATTTGTAAAAAATTATTATCTGCCTAAAAAATCTTAAATTTAAAATCCATTAAGTGACACATCTTTTTCACACTCTACTAAAATCCTTTCCTGAATGATAGATCAGTCTATTTAGCATTATTTTTCTGAAAACGGTTTCTCCTTTTTGCTTGAACTAATTACATGTTGCCAAAACACCCGCTCAGCTCAGTTTCTATCATTTCTACTACAAACATGAGCTATTTAACCTATTAGAGACATGACTTTTTACTCAGATCTGATTTTCTGGATGGAGGAAACAAAAAAACTGACCGTAGGCAGGAGCCTAACTGCATATATTAAACACTTTATTAATCTTAATTTGCTGTATTGCATTGTAGGGTGTCAGTAAGCTCTGTCTCAGACCTATTTAGGGCTTAGGCATGACACAGCCCTCTTCTATCCACAAAGTAATTGTGGGCTAAAGGCTGTATTGCTCAGCAACTTCCTTCATTACTAATTGGAAAGTGTTGGTCTTTCATGGAGATCCTCTTTTTAACCCACTCAAGAGCCTGGCCTGGCCCTTTTTCATTGCTTCTGTGTTTACCACCCCTGGGCAGTTTATCATAGGGGGTGGGGAGAAATTGTTGAAGCATTCTATGCTGGCTACAAGAGTCATTACAGTCACTGACCTTAGAGTTGGAAGTATCTTCCATAGATACTTCTTCTTAGCTCAGTGTCCATGAATGTGTGACATCCGTGTCGACTATATAGGACTATTAACTATGGCAGGTGCCTTGCAAATGGCGCAAAGAGGGGCAGTGAAACGCTCTTGACTACCAGCCCTAAGATGTGTTATAAATGCAGTAGACCAGAAAGTAATCCCCTGGGTGGACTTTAAAGGCACTCACATAATATTTAGAAAAGATATAAAGATTTTACTAAACAAATAAAGCATGATAAAAACTGATTATTGTGGAATGGTTACAATAGCTGTATGCTAGATACAAAATCACCACAATGATTGACTGAGAGGTTCTCGTAATTCACCCAATGCGTTTCAGAGTATCTATGTCTCCTTCTTCAGGGGTCAATCATACATCTAAGGTGTAGTAATGACAAAGAGTGAGATACAAGTTATGGAAAAATAACAGACAGTATTGTGTATATATAAAAAATGCATAGCTTGCTAGGGATAATAATGAATATATAGACTAGCATATTTTGTGGAGCTATAGTATACAAAGCATTCCAATAAGGCTAAAAACAAAGATTATAACCGTCAGTGTGTCCCAAGAAATCTGCCTGTGAAAATAGCTTGTTTTTCACAGCATGTAGGGGTATAAAAACAATTAGATGTTAAATGTAGCTGGACCAGCCTGGGAGGTATTGGGCAAGTAACAATGTTGAAGCCAGAGGAGGGCATAGCCCTGTAAATAAAAAAATCGTAATAATAAATGGTAATACAGGACACATTGTGTGATGAGATATAGCTCAACCGCCAATGCCGCGTACACACGATCGCATTTGCCGACAACAAAATCCATGTTTTTTTTCCGACAGATGTTGGCTCAAACTTGTCTTGCATACACACAGTCACACAAATCTTGTCGGAAATTCCGAACGCCAAGAACGCGGTGACGTACAACACGTACGACGAGCCGAGAAAAATGAAATTCAATAGCCAGTGCGGCTCTTCTGCTTGATTCCAAGCATGCGTGGAATTTTGTGCGTCGGAATAGTATACACACGATCGGAATTTCCGACAACGGATTTTGTTGTCGGAAAATTTGAGATCCAGATCTCAAATTTTATTTGGCGGAAATTAAGACGAAAAATGTCCGATGCAGCCTACACATGGTGGAATTTCCGACAACAAGCTCCCATCGAACATTTGTTGTCGGAAAATTTGATCGTGTGTACATGGCATAAGAGGTATGTGCAGACAAAATGTATACAAAGATATAAGGATAATATATTTGTATGTGTATGAACAGTAAAGGACATAATAAGTATAATTCCTTTTTTTTTTTTTAATAAATCTGCAAAAATGTCAACAATTCTGTGTTTTTCTGTCATTATGGGGTGCTGTGTGTACATTAATGAGGAAAAAAAATGAACTTAAATGATTTTAGCAAATGGCTGCAATATAACAAAGAGTGAAAAATTTAAGGGGGTCTGAATACTTTCCGTCCCCACCGTATATCCACTGTATCCAGTTTAGCTAGAGCTCACTGTAGGCCAATCCTGGTGTACTGTTTCTAACACAATACATTCAGTGCACCCATAGTTGTTCTTACACTTCTGTTGGTGTACACAGTGCCGTGCACCCCTAGTGCAGTTGCTACTACTTTCCGGGTGGTGTACACAATACATTCACTGCACCCATAGTTGTTATTAAACTTCTGTTGGTGTACACAGTACCGTGCACCCATAGAGCAGTTGCTAGTGCTACTAATTTTCTGGTGGTGTACACAGTACACAATACATACAGTACACCCATAGTTGTTATTACACTTCTGTTGGTGTACACAGTACCGTGCACCCCTAGTGCAGTTGCTACTACTTTCCTGGTGGTGTACACAGTACACAATATACACAGTACACAATACAGTGTAGTGTTTTTTTGCTAAACAAAATTTACAGCATGTCCGGAAGGCCACCAAGGAGAGGCAGACGCTCACAGGCCACTAAAAGAGGGCAAGCAGGCTCTGTGTCTACAGTCGACAGTGCTGGTCGTGGACACGGCGCATCCTCAGCACGTGGCCGTAGGGCACGCTTGTCCTTTTTTCCTGCAGCTGGCCATGTTATTGAGCCATAACATGCAGAAGAGTTGGTGGAATGGATAACAAAGCCGTCCTCATCCTCCTCATTCTCTGTCACCCAGGCTCAGAGTAGTTTGCCTGCCAATGCAGCTGCCAAAGCGGCCTATTCCATTGGCTCCATGTCAACAATCACTCCTTCTCTAGCCCCACCATAATGCACGGAGGAGTCCCCTGAACTATTCGACCACAGTGTCGGGTACATGCTGCAGGAGGATGCGCAATGATTTGAAGGCTCCGATGATGGTACCCAGGTTGAGGAAGTAACGTCACCTAGAGAGAGGGGGTGCCCAAGAAGGTCAAGAAACTGGCAGTCATGTTCCCCCAGCTGCAGCATACAGCCAAGTTTGCTCCAGTGACGAGGAGGGAGGGGATGATGAAGTCACTGACTCAACTTAGGTGCCTGATAGAAGAGAGGAGGAGGAGGCACATCTCCAATGAGGTAGGATGCCCTCCAGGGGGCAGCTTAAGGGCAGCTATCCTATTGCTTCACACCGCAGAGCTAAGCAGGTGCAGGGCGCTGCTGACTCCCCACATATTTTGAAAAGTTCTTTGGTGTGGGCCTTTTTTGACACGCGTGCAGCAGATTGCACCGTTGCTGTTTGCAACATATGTCTGAAGTGTATCCAGCGTGGCCAAAACAGAAGCCGCTTGGGCACCACATGCTTGACCAGACATATGACGACCTCCCATGCAGTCCTTTGGCAACAGCACTTAAAAGACCCACATCAAAGAACAAGGCGGACCTCTTCTTGCTCCTCATCAGCTGGGTTCTCCAACCCCACTATACCTCCAGTCCTCTCAGAAACCTGCACTGAGAGGAATGAAGGTATAGCAATAGGTGTCCCAAGTGCTTGCAGCCAATATGCTATCAGTACACCTCCATCTGATTTTAGCAGGCAAATTTTCCTACCCCAGTTGCTAAACCGTCGAAAGAAATTCAGTCCCAGCCATCCACATGCTCAGCGTCTGAATGCTTGGCCAAATAGCTAGCACTGCAACTGCTGCCTTTTCAGCTGGTAGACTCTACCCCCTTTAATGAATTTGCCATTCCGGCACTCTATCAGCATGTGGAAGGCAATGTCTTGGCCTCGTTGGACAGGGCGGTCAGCAGTAAGGTGCATATTACTGCTGACTCATGGTCCAGCAGGCATGGACAGGGATGTTACCATTGTTTCATGGTGCACTGGGTAACTCTGCTGGCAGCTGGGAAGGATGCAGGACAGGGTTCAGTATTGTTGGAGCTTGTTCCGCCACCACACCTCCAAAATGCTAGTGGTGATTTTGCCACAGCTCTCTCCTCCACCCCCTCCTCTTCTTCTCCTCTATGGCCTCTTCCTCTGCAGATTTGTCCTCTGAACCAGCGTTGCTCCATAGGCGTTCAAGGGGCTACGCAAGCACCCAGGCAAAAAGATGCCATGCGGTGCTTGAATTGGTCTACTTAGGGGACAGGAGCCACACCTCGGGGCAGAGATTCTGTCAGCTCTGCAGGGGCAGACTCAGAGGTGGTTGACGCCATGCCAGCTTCAGTCAGGAATGGTTGCATGCGACAATGGCACCAACCTCCTCTCCGCCCTCTGACAGGGACACTTGACCCATGTTCCCTGTTTGGCTCACTTTCTTAATTTGGTGGTTCTCGAGCAGGTAGGATCTCCTGAGGCAGGCCAGGAAAGTCTGCTGTCATTTCCGCCGGTCATATAATGCCAGTGCTCGGCTGGCTGACATTCAAAGAAAATGCAACCTGCCCAAGAACCGCTCATTTGTGACATGCCCACCAGGTGGAACGCAACGTTGGCAATGCTGCAGCGGCTGCACACGCAGCAGAGGGCCATCAATGAGTACCTGTGTGAGTATGGCACCAGGACAGGGTCAGGGGAGCTTGGCTTTTTTTTCGCCATGCCAGTGGCTACTGATCAAGGATGCATGCACTGTCCTGTCACCATTTGAGGAGGCCACGAGGATGGTAAGCAGTGACAGTGCATGCATCAGTGATACTGTCACGTACCTGATCGGAGTCTGAAGTGACAAGATCAGCCTCTCTTGTATCTCCGGCCCTGGTCCCGCTGAGGGTAGAGACACAAGGAACCAAGGGACAGGAGGAACAGGAGTGCCTGCAGATGTAGCCCTGGAAGTCTGAAGCAGACGATGCGACTCTGAAAAGGCAGAAACTGTGACAAAGTACCCCGAATTAGTGGGTCCTACTCTAGTAATAGAATGGAAGATCCTTTGTCTCAACCATGGGAGCTGAACTTCTCTATGTGGGAGAACTGAAGGGGATACATCCTATGCACTGGTGGCCACTAAATAGGAGGTAATGAGGAGGGGGAGGGGTGCTCTAGCCCAAAAAAACTGGTCAAGGTCTATTACAATATACAAAAACATATTTGGGGGGCACATCCTACAATGCGTTTAAATTTAAGATGGTGCTGCTATAAGACCTACAAACAGTGCAAAATATTTTACAGCGCACACAATCAAGAATGACATTTCCTGCAAGGCTAGTTAAAAACACCTGAACATATTCAAAAAATACGGGGTTTTGGTCACACTATATGGTCATATAGTGCTAAGCCCACTTACTGCAACAAAGTACCCCAAATTAGTGGGTCCTACTCTAGTAATAGGATGGAAGATCCTTTGTCTCAACCATGGGAGCTGAACTCCTCTATGTAGGAGAACTGAAGGGGATACATCCTATGCACTGGTGGCCACTAAATAAGAGGTAATGAGGAGGGGTCAAGGTTTATTACAATATACAAAAACATGTTTGGGAGGCACACCCTACAATGCGTTTAAATGCAAGATGGTGCTGCTATAAGACCTACAAACTCTACAAAATATTTTACAGCGCACGCAATCAAGAATGACATTTCCTGCAAGGCTAGTTAAAAACACCTGAACATATTCAAAAAATATTTTCCTGTCGCATCATGGCAGCATACACTTTGGGTTGTGACTCCGCCCCTCACAACCTGATAGGACCACATAGCTATAAGTTGTAAAGATGGCCCCCGCCCCAGTATTCTCTTATTTTTCCTCACCTGAGAAGGACTGAAGATGTCAGAAGCACCCCCTTACCGAACTCGCCCCAGCCAGGTTCTAGCCTCTCCTGGGTGGAAGTCCTTGCCTGTACAGCCTCTAAATGAGCTAGATGGAAGGAACCCCACTCTGGTGGTCTCAGGGGTATGTGCGGCTCCAGTATAAGCCTTAAACAGGCTTAGTTGTGTGCAGCGGTCTCCATCTGTCTTTCCATCTCTTGGTGCAGCTTGCTGGGCTCTGTGGTTCTCCTCTGTCTCTCCCCTGTGTCCTCGGATGTCTCAGCGCTTCCGCACATGCTCAGTAAACATTTTTAGGGCGTCCTGGCACATTTGCCAGGTTCCAAGATGGCGCTGAGAGCAGCTCGGTGCTACTGCACATGTGCGGCCGGTTCATGACCCCGGCGGCCATGACGGTTTATTTAAAAAGCTCAGAGATGTCATTTCTGATGCCTCCAGCTTCCTGAGCATATCTGACGCTGCTATCAACTCTGCTATCAGCTCTGCCTCACCTCTGACGCTCCCTCCTTGGGGTAAGTGTTTCTCTCTCCCCCTGGTTCCTCTGTTTGTTTGCTTGCATGTTTACACCTGCCTGTATCCCTCCAGGATATCACAGTTATCCTTTCTATGGAGACCGCTGCCCCAGAAGATCACCATCAGCCCAATAGGTAAGGGGGGGGGATGTTCATGGTAAGTAGTGAAGATTGAAAAAGAGAGCAGGATCGTACTAATGCTGCCTAATTGGTCAGCCCTACCAGGTCATCAAGATCGTCTAAGTCAAGGCGAAGAGAGACCTCACGCAGGAGAAGCCGCTCCAGCCATAGGCGAAGCCGCTCACGCGGCAGAAGTCGCTCAGCCCACAGGGGAAGCCGTAGGAGGATCCGTTCCTACTCCAGGCATAGACATTCCCATTAAAGAAGATCCCCTGCACGTAGACGCCAGTCTCCTGCACATCCTCCCCGTCCAGCGGGGAATGCTTGCTGGGTATGCGGGGTCACAGCTCTACCAGACAGGCTGGCCTGCCGCAGGTGTATGGACGAAGCCACCAGGGAGAAGGAGCTAGTCACTGTGGAACCTACCGGGGTCCCTGCTACGCATATCTCAACCCCAGATGTGGAGGCTACAGCCCTGAGCGCCTCACCATCCCATACTAGTACATCTAGAGAACAAGAGTTTCCATCAGACGAGGAAGAACTGGAAGCGGCAGCAGGCTTTGATTTCTCGCTCATAGGACCCTTTGCAAAATCGGTCAAGGAAGCGATTAACTGGGAGGAACCTGAGGAGGTACAACAGGAGCAAAGGAAGTATTTCCCGAATCTCAAGAAGGTACCTGAAGCCTTCCCATTTATAGAGGAACTGGATGAGCTTATTAAGGAAGAATGGCAGAATCCAGAGAAGAAGGTTAGTCTTTCTAACAGACTTACTAAGCTATATCCTCTGAAAGAGCCCAGAGTAGCTCCCCTGGTCTCCCCTTCAGTGGTGGACGCCTCTTTGATGCGCCTAGCCAGGCATGTGACGCTTCCCATTGAAGACGCAGTGACGTTCAGGGATGTCCTGGACAGGAAGGTGGACACGGACCTTAAAAGGGCTTACATTTTTGCAAGAGGCGCCTGCAGACCAGCAGTGGCTTTGGCCGCAGTTGGGAAAGCTATTTCCAGGTGGTCTTTGAACACCGCGAAGCTCGTTGCTGAAGGCGCAGATCAGGACCAGATCGTTAAAGCCCTACAGGAACTCAGTCTTGCAGGAGACTTTGTGGCGGAAGCCTCTGTGGACACCATTAGGTCCGCTTCAAGGTCTATGCTAGCAACGGTAATGGCCAGGAGGGCGTTATGGCTTAAGCCCTGGTTGGCAGACCCGGCCTCAAAGTCCAACTGGTGCAGGATTCCATATGATGGAGTTAACCTCTTTGGTGCAATGCTGGATACAGCAATATCCAAAGTGACAGGCGGGAAGTCTGGTCTTATTCCCTCAGACAGAAGGCCAAAACAACAAAGAGCGCCTCCCTTCAAGCGCAATCTCCCGGAGAGATACAGGGATGCAAAGTCCTATAGGCCTGGGAAGGAGTACAGGAGAACTTGGAAGAACCCTCAGACGTCCTTCCTCAAATTTCAGAAAACTAAAACGCCTGCTTCCAATGAACAGAAACCTTTTTGAAGGTACGTCCGCCCAACCAGCGGTAGTGGGTGCCAGGCTCACAAGATTCGGGTTGGTTTGGGCGGAATTGATAAAGGACCTATGGACAGTATCCACCATCCGGGTCGGACACAGGTGGTCGTTCAAGAACCGCCCCCCAAGGGGTCGCTTCTGAGCAACCAGGCTTCCTCCTTCCAGGGAGAAAAGGTTGTCTTTGGTCCAGTACATCCAGGATCTGTTAAGGAAACAGGCAATAGTGGAAGTCGCACCATCCCAAAGAGGTCAGGGTTTCTATTCCCCACTCTTTCTAGTACGAAAAAAGTCAGGGGACTTCCGTCCTGTTATGGACCTAAAGAAACTCAACCGGTCAATCCGGGTAGAAACATTCAGGATGGAAAGCCTCCAGTCGATCCTTCAAGCAATAAATCGGGGGGACTGGATGCTCTCGATCGATCTGCAAGACGCATACTTACATATCCCGATCCACTCAGAGTTCCAGAGATTCCTCCGCTTCACGATAAACAGCTGGCACTTCCAATTCCGAAGTCTTCCGTTCGGGATCTCCACCGCACCCAGGACATTCACGAAGGTCCTATTGCCCGTGATAGCCCACTTGAGAGAGAGGGGATTGAGAGTCCACCATTACCTGGATGACATCCTGCTTCTCTCGAACAACAAGGAGTCTCTCATCCAGCATCGGGGAATCCTGGTCTCCACTTTACAGTCTCTAGGGTGGCTGATAAACTGGAAGAAGAGCAGTATTCATCCCACTCAGAGGATGGTCTTTCTAGGGGCCGAGCTGGACACGAGAGAGAACACGGTGGAACTTCCAGAGGAGAAGATTTCCCCCCTGATTCAGAAAGTGAAGAAGGACATCTCGGCCAGGAGATTACCAGCCAGAACATGCCTCAGTATCCTGGGCTCCTTGGCATCCACCATGGTTCAGTGGGCGCAATGGAACTCGAGGCCTTTCCAGATTTCCTTCCTGCGCCAGTGGAACGGTGTTTCGATGTCGCAGTCGATTCACATCCCTCAAGAGGTGAAGCAGTCATTGCGGTGGTGGATACGGCCTCGCAACCTAGGAAGGTGCAAGCACATAATCACCCCTTTAGCAGGAGACGGTGACCTCAGATGCCAGTCTGCAGGGGTGGGGAGCCCACCATCAGCACTTTGTGGCCCAAGGCCGCTGGCCATTCAGGGCACAGGACACAGTGTCGAATGTGTTAGAAATGAGAGCAGCATTCCAAGCGCTCCTGTCCTTCGGCTCGCTTTTGAGAGGGAAACTTGTTCTTTTCTCCTATGATGACACCACTATGCTGAGGGCTGAGCCCCCTTCCTGTGGATCCATCCATCTCCATCCCAGCACCTGACGCCCTTTCCATTCCCATCTCTGCTCCATCTCTGTTCCTGGGAAGTCCGGACTACTAGGATCTCAAAAGCCCTTTTAGACCTTCTGTAACGGGGGGTCATGGGGTTCTGGTAAGCGGCCAGGCTCTTACTGTTGGTGGTGGTCCTACACATTTGAGGTTCCATGCGGTTGAAAGACCCGTGATTGCTAATTCACTTTTTCTCCGGTTCCTTTTTTGGACTATTTTTTACCCTTCATAATGGTTTTTTCAATCTATTTATTTCGCTTAGACTTTATTTTTGTCATTTGTTTACACTGATTGCGATATATTACTGCACAGATGATTTATGTTCACTAATACTTTTGTTATTTATTTGCACTGATTGTGATATATTACCACACAGATGGTTTATGTATTCACTGATACTGGTTGTATTTAGTGCCTTTTGTGTGGCAAATCTGGCCACACATTCACCAATCTATATAGCGCGAGTCATCCAATTTTTTCCTTGTTCATGCTATGTGTTTGTGTCACATTTAGACATCGCTGCTTTTTTTTATCACAATTTTAGACACTTTGAAGCGCAATTATTTTTTTCTTTTTTCTTTTTTCTACCACTGATCTCAAACCCGGTGAAGAATAAATGGCACAATACAAACTCATAGGGGCGGTAAAACAGTTCAGGGAAAGACAACTGTTAGAACCAGGGTACGTTATCAAAACATGGACAGGTAGATTTCTAATAGGGATAACGACAGTGGGAAGCATTGTAGCATTGGTACTAATTGTCAGGAAAAGTTCCATCCTCTGGTAATATGTGTCATTTGGCGTGCAGTACTGAGGTCCACCAGCAGGTGTCTCCTGGCAGTTTGGAACTGTCAGGAGAGCTTTTCCCTGCTGATGTTATGTCATCTTTGGGCTGCAGTACTGGCGTCCACCAGCAGATGGCTCCTGGCAGTGTGGAGCAGACAGCACCTCCTACAATTAGGTGTCACTTGAGACCAATTACAGGCCTATAAATACCCGGCAAGCACTCAGATGTTTGCCTTGGTTTCGTCATTGTGCCCTGACCTGATAGCCTGTGATCTGATCCTGATCCTGAACCTGTTCCTGTGCCCTGAACCTGTGACCCGTGTATTTGATCCTGTTTCCCTGACCTGATCCCTATCCTGTCCCACCTGTTACCTTGTATCCCTGCCCTGCAGTCT
The DNA here is from genome assembly GCA_037952925.1 of Lithobates clamitans. Taxonomy (NCBI): domain Eukaryota; kingdom Metazoa; phylum Chordata; class Amphibia; order Anura; family Ranidae; genus Lithobates; species Lithobates clamitans. The sequence goes on along the minus strand of JBBGZY010000254.1, from coordinate 5,090,292 downwards.
GATCCATCCATACTCTCCCTGTCCTGTGTTCCTTACCCCATCTGCTGACTCCCTGTGTATGACCTTGGCCTGGCTTACGTCTATGTTTCTGGAACATCCCCTGTCCATCTGCTGATCTGCTGTGTATGACCTTGGCCTGGCTATTGTTTATGATCCTGGTATTTCTCATTTATTGTACTTATCTGTCTGTTGTTATTTGTGGGTCTCTGTCTGTTAGTTGGTTATTGCACTGTGTCATATTGGGGGTGGTTGTAGTTAGATTATTCACTGTCTCCATGTGAGAAGGCAACTAGGAGCATGGCTGCTTATTCATTGACTTTGGATACAAAGTATTTGCATTTGTGAGGACACTTACTACAAAACCAAGGACTGGTCAGACTACGGACACACCTGTGGTAAGGGAAACTTTACCACCAGCACAGAAGGAAGGATCTATGAACGAATAAGCAGAACGGAAGAGGGACACCTTACAGCAGCAGCCATCCTGAGGCACCCACTCTCTTGCCCAATACCCCTTTGAGGGTGACGGAATCTGGTGAGTGGGGGAGCACGGGGGGGAGCACCTGAAGTCACCAGTTCCTGTATGCACACAAGTCACCGAATAATACCCCCTGGATAGCTGGGAATGCATTATTAATCCTGACGCACCTAAACATCCTCTTTTTAAATAAGACTGTAATAAGAGTTTTCTCCTTGGTTTGGTTTTTCATTTCACGATGCACTTTTTTGGACTTTTCACATGATCATTTAAGTTCGGACTTATGCTTCTATGGTTTTGCTCTTGTGTATTGAGTCTATTTGTTATTTAGTAATTATTAGCTAATGCACCTTTGGTTCATTTTTTGCACAGTGCACTTTTGTTGCCGTGGTCATGGGGACTATGAGGAGATCCCCACGTGACTAATGGTAACTCCTAAGTTTGAGGTATTTGATTGACACCTTTTGAATGCTGTAATAGAGGTGGAGCACTTTTCAATTAAAACTGCACATTCTGTTATTTATTTAGATACACAGGGAAGTCACACGTTTACGTTTAAGAAATATATTAATTATTATATTTATTATTATTATTTTTATGCTAATATAATTTTAGCACATATATAAGGGTAGTCATTCACATTATTACCCCCCTTTTATGGTTTGGTTCACATATCTATGCATTATTTATAAGATTTGGGCAAATGTATTAGAGGAGGGCAGCGCCAATTTCCCCAGTCTCTTTTCTGGTACATTCAATTAACTCCTAATTAGGAATTAATTAAGGGAAGGCAGCAGCCCCGGGAAAATCCTAAGCGCAGACTTTTAATCGATTAATCCTCTATATATGTGTGTATGCGTATGACTAATCATCCCAGTAAACACCAGCACCAGCCCATCATGGCCACTCCCACTTGCACTGAAAACACACCCTCCAAGCTGAAATGACCCTCTCTAATGGCTCCATATTGCCATGGTGACACCATGGCGATAATGTTCTACACGTCCATGAAAGGAATGTACATACTAGTCAATCAATATTGATATAATTGGTGCAGTCAGTGTACCCAATCATAATGCACAAGAATGAATCTCACATGCAGGCAGGTGGAGACTGTCAAACGGGGGCAATGATCAGGACACACCACAAAAGCAAATGTAAAACAAATGTAAATCAAATGTAAACAGGCGGAGGTGGCCAGGCAACAATACCATCTGTGTCACCTCCGCAATTGCCGCATAGTAAAAGATGTGGTGTGGACAGTACATACCGGAGGAAGCATCGGGGGACCTTCAGGGGACATCCATCGCCGGTGGAACGCACGCCGCCTTGATGACCCGGAAGTGCGGGTGCGTTTGCGCTCCACCGGCGAGTTCCGGCTGCCTTAGACGTCATCTCAGCCCGCGCCTGCGCGGTGGACACAACCAGGAAGTGCGGGTGGATATGGGTTCCACCCCGCTACCTCCGACCACCATCGCCCAAGTGCTCGTCATGAGAAATGGAGTATGGATGCGCACGCATCCTCACTATGCAGGCACGTGAAAATAAGAGAGTATGAAGGGCTTGGCACCTTCTAGGCTAGCTCGGTCTGACTGTGTAGAATACATATCCATTGATATTAAAAATGTACAATCAGAGGGGGGGGGGAGAAAGGGGAGGGGAAGAAGGGAGGGCCAGAGGGAGGGGGCTGATGCTGATGCTGCAAGTGACTAAAAAAGGCACAGACAACGCAACCACAATACACAGGGAAAGTCAACCTGATGGGTAATCGTTAGACAGTCCCCAGTGAAGAATGATATATCCACAAAAGTATATATAAAAGATATACTAAAATAACCACATCTACGTTTATACACTGCATTGCATCACATGTTGAATCATAATACAGACCTCATCTCAAAACTCTATACGTATGTATATAAATATATATACATATATATACACATCTACACACACACACCTGCCCTCTCAGGAGATTAGTATTGATGTACATGAGGGGAGTGATCTTACTTAATCCAACATTGGAATTATAGAATAAAATAACAAAAAATATAGAAATTGTAAAATCCACAATAAAACCAAGACACAGTGATTACTATTATAAAATCATGAAAATTTGTCAATACGGAGGTGAACACAAAATAAGTGCACTCCTGTCGACCCAATCTCGACATAAGTCATATACAAATGAGGCTATAGCGGAATGTGGAGCACCTAAATGGGTGATAGATTCTTAACATAGGACTTGCTAACGCCACATCCCCGCTGATTTCTGGTAAGTTGCAAGTGATATGAACTGTACCCAGATTAGTCATACGCATACACACATATATAAAGGGGCTCCTACTTGCGAGCAGTCACCACCCGCTTAGGCACTGAGGAAAGGGGTTCTCCCCTGAAACGCGTCAGCCTTTTCCGCATCCACCTGATGTCCGCTCCCGGTTTTATTCTGATGCCTGTCACTGCGCACCTGCAGTCAATGTCCATGCCTTAATTCATGCTTGTTTGTGAGTATTAATTTGTCATTTTACTCTTTTAATAAACGCCATCAGTGGTAATGCACTAGGTCGGTGCGCCCTCTCTTCCTTTTGTTGCCCAGCTTGAAGTGCCCATGCCTGCTGCCCATCTTAATGTACCTGTGCCTGCTGCCCAGCTTGACATGCCGGCTGCCCAGTCTGAAGTCCTGGTGTCCCAGTCTGAAGTCCCGATGTTCCAGTCTGAATATCTGGTGTCCCAGTCTCAGCCTGAAGTTTCAGTGCCCGTGTCTCAGCCTGTCATGCCAGTGTCCATCATCTGGCTTTCTGAGCCAGTGCCCGGCATCCAGCTCGCTGATCCGGGGCTCGTTACCCAGCCCGTTGGGCCAGGCCTGATACAAAGCTTGCTGAGCCGGTGCCTGTTACCCAGCCTGCCGTTACTGTGCTTGCTGCTCGGCCTGATGTTCCAGAGCCTGCTGCCCGGCTCGATGACCTGGAGCCTGCTGCCCAGCTCAATGACCTGGGGCCTGCCACCCAGCTCGATGACCCGGGGCCTGCTGCCCAGCTCGATGACCCGAAGCCTGCTGCCCAGTTCGATGACCCGGAGCCTGCTACCCAGCTCGATGACTCGGAGCCTGCTGTCTGCCCTGATGTGCCCACTGTCTGCCCTTATGTGCCTGATGCCCAGCCTGAAGTGCCTGATGCCCAGCCTGAAGTGCCTGTTGCCCAGCCTGACGTACCCCCATTCGTTGTTCTGCTTGATGCCATAGACTATGTACAATTACAACCAGTTGGAGTGTCCAGAGGCTGCTCCTTTGAGGGGGGTACTGTCAGGAAAAGTTCCATCCTCTGGTAATATCTGTCATTTGGCATGCAGTACTGAGGTCCACCAGCAGGTGTCTCCTGGCAGTTTGGAACTTCTGTTTCTAGAACATCCCCTGTGCATCTGCTGATCTGCTGTGTATGACCCTGGCCTGGCTATTGTTTATGATCCTGGTATTTCCCATTTATTGTACTTATCTGTCTGTTGTTATTTGTGGGTCTCTGTCTGTTGGTTGGTTATTGCACTGTGTCATATTGGAGGTGGTTGTAGTTAGATTATTCACTTACTTTAATAAATCATTTATATTTTCACTTAAATGTGTTTGGTGTTCCTCTGTAGCTAACCAAGCAGTTCTGGTCACACCTGGTACATGACACTAATACTCTTGGATCTAAACACTAAGGCCCAAAAACAGGTTAAACCAGAGAGAGCTGACAAAAATGCCCAATGGTGACCTAGTTATCACCATAAATGAAGGACCCATCACAGTAGTCAGATTTGATGTCTGTCAGGTAATAGAAAAGAGAGAAGCTTCCATCATATCACATAGAGCGTGGTGGTCCCATCCCTGTTAATAGGAACAAAGGTGATAACCCCCTAAATCTCACACCCCCCCCCACTCTCTGACAAGCACGCCCATACACTGCAGCGCCGCTACAGAAATCCGGCCGCCGTGGGCTGCATGTGTGCGGGAGGCGGCAGCGGGACCTGGGAATCGGCAAGACGGGTGGGGGGCTTTTTCTCATGTGGGGGGGCGGCGTGTGTCACTCGCGCCCCCATTAGCAGCAGGTGACAGGTGGAGCCTTAAGCTCCGCCTACCCTCCCCTGCACTCCTTTCCTGCAGTGAATCGTCTCCTCGGCCCTGGGGCGGGATCTGGCTGTGACATCAGGAGGAGAAGAGAGAGGAGCACGAGGGAAACCCCCAGGACAGCAGGTACAATGATTGAAAAAATTATATCAGTGTTATGGGCACTGGCAGTGGCAGCATTTAATGGGCACAGTGGCTACGTTTGATGGGCACAGTGGCAGCATTTGATGGGCACAGTGGCAGCATTTGATGGGCACAGTGGCAACATTTGATGGGCACAGTGGCTGCAATTGATGGGCACAGTGGCTGCAATTGATGGGCACAGTGGCAGCATTTGATGGGCACAGTGGCTGCAATTGATGGGCACAGTGACGGCGTTTGATGGGCACAGTGGCTGTGTTTGGGGCACAGTGGCTGCGTTTGATGGCTCAGTGGCTGAGTTTGATGGGGCACAGTGAGGCTGCAATTGATGGGCACAGTGGCTGGGTTTGATGGCACAGTGGCTGCATTTGATGGGCACAAAGGCGGCAATTGATGGGCACAGTGGCGACAATTGATGGGCACAGTGGCTGTGTTTGATGGGGCACAGTGGCTGTGTTTGATGGCACAGTGGCTGAGTTTGATTGCACAGTGGCTGCATTTGATGGCACAATGGCTGCATTTGATGGCACAGTGGCTGCGTTTTGAGGCACAGTGGCTGCGTTTTGAGGCACAGTGGCTGCGTTTGATGGCACAGTGGCTGCGTTTGATGGCACAGTGGCTGCGTTTGATGGGGCACAGTGAGGCTGCAATTGATGGGCACAGTGAGACCCCCCCCCCCCGTGATAGCATTAAAACTCAGCAGCTAAAAATACTGTAGCTGCTTACGTTTTAATATTAGGACACTTACCTGTCCAGGGATCCAGCGATGTTGACACCTCAGCCCATTTTCAGATTGGCTCTCGTGTTTTGCCACCATCATTCATGGTAAGGGAAAGCGACCGGTTCCCTACTGCACATGTGCGAAGCGCGTTGCACTTTCTGAATGGCCCAGTGGAGGAAGGAGGAGGGGGGGCAAACTTTAGAGGGGACAGCGCAGTCTCTCGGAAGGGGGGAAGGGTACCTGTCAGAAACAGGTACCCGTTCCCCCCTGAAAGGTGCCAAATAAGCCTAAAGAGGAAGGGGTGTGGTTTACAGATGATAGGGTGGGTCTTAAACAGGAAGGGGTGTGGCCTCGGCAGGATGGGGTGGGTCGTATTTAAATTAGGGGGGTGCATGCTTTTAGTCAGGCCTAGGGCAGCACAAAACCTAAATACACCACTGGCTGAGGCTCATTGCCGACAGCACCAAGGGGAGTGACGTAGGCACGCACTGACGGCGTCCTCCCCTTGTACACACCAGGGGGTATGACGCAGACATGAACAGGCGGTGATTCCCTTCTCATAGCAATCACCGCTGCATGCAGTTGTACGCATGCGCCGGAGTCTCATACCCGCATATCTACACGATGAATGAGCCATTTACTTCCAGGCATTGATCCAGTCACCACACGCCACACGCCAAACCGCTACATCCGCAGGTAGGTGTTGCACACTAGGGTATTTCTGTCTCCCTGTATCTCTACCTGACTACTCCCCATGAGACTGAATGTTCATTTTTGTATTCATATATCCAGGATTCATCTGCGGTGGGACAGTTGGACACTTATTCCTTGGCTATTTAGCTAACATTACCATTTTCAGTAAACTGTTTGTCCCACCTACCTGGATGTGAACTACATGGGCATATATCTTAGGATAGGTACGCTTTTCTGCCCTCCTGTAGGGCCTGTTGTGGATCACTTTTCACCTGCGGGCTCGTTTCAGGTCTATTTTTTTGTAGGGGATCTTTGTCTATCCGCAGGATCCCCTCTTTCTCTATATCACGTGGCCTTTTTTCTCCCCCCAGGCTCCTTGTTTAAGGTTTTGTGGTGACACCTGTCATATTCAATCTATTCACTTATCTACTCTGAGTGCTGTCTGGTCGTTCACGGGCGGATTATTAGCAATACACCCGCTCAGATCTTTTATATTTACTTATCACATATCATACATGTTTTCCTTCCAGGAACTTATAATAATTTTTCTTATTATTATGCAGATATTGCAGATACTATGCACCTTGAGAATGTGCCCAATACTTGTAATACTTAAAGTTTGCAAGTTATGTAGTGCCAACACGGACTATTCAGTCCCCATTGCCTGCTTAGACATGGAAACATTACACTAGGTATGTTCGTAGTTTGCCTGTGCATTCTCTGTTCATTTGCTGGTCAGTGCCTCTCTTGTTTTTGTGTATATTTTTGTATATTTTCCATCCAACTACAGCCCCCTTTTTTTCATATGACCCACTTTGTTTTGCTTGTATGCATTATCTGACATATTTACGCTCTGACTGTATGTGTTATTTGACATATCTTTTTGTAATTCTGGAATTTATTTGAATGTTAACGTTTTGAACCTTTGGCCCCTGAGAAAGGTATTTGAACATCTCATACCAGAAACGCGTCGGGCATTTGAGCAATTTTAGTGTATGCAAATTGTGTGTACAGTAATTATTTCATTTTCTATGTAACACACGTTGTGCATCTTTATCATATGTGGATTTTACATGTTTTTTATATCATTAAAAAATACTTTTTATACATTTTTGAGTGGGTGGTCTGTTTAAAGTCCCAATTTAGGGGGTTATCACCTTTGTCAGGTAATAGAATGCCCACGTAACTGGGAACTTGCATATAGTGATTACGAAAAGTATATGTGTGCAACTGCCACCTGTTCTTCGTGATCTGAGGTATGGTGGACTACAGATTTGGATGGTTACCTAACCTCCTCAGCCCAGGTTCCCCAACAAAAGAGGAGTCTAGCCCATCGTTTAAGATTATATAAACTATCACCATGGGGGAAGGGCTCTAACCAACTGTTTGAGAGATGGAAAGAGGAAGCATTCTGGAACCTATGGGCTAGGAACACATATACCCCTGGGAAAAGATGCAGTGGGGACCATACGGATTCAAGTACTCAGGAAAGGACAAGTTGTGCCCTCAGTCACCAGCATGCCACTAATAAAGCCAAGTCCAGACCTGTTCAAAGCTGACTTCACCTATAAAGAGCAGTTAAGTATAGAAACGGGGTTTGGAGATAAAAATGAGTGGATAGAATGGGTAAGATGGACAACCAAGACCAAGGGGCTGGGGAATTGTATCTCATTGGCCAACTCACGACCCCAGCTAGCGACTGTTCCTTTCCTAACTGACTAAACAAACCTGATATGTATAATAAGAATGTTCAAGGAAAATGTCACAAGTACTGAATGTACAAAAGAGCCAAAATTATATTCAACCACCGAGATGCGAAGTATACCCCCTCTGTTAGAGCGGTCCCAGGGAATTTCACCTGCTTTGTCAACACCGAGGATAGTGGATAGCAGGTAGGAGACTTACCCCCGACATACTGCATACAAAATATATCAACTAGTGACCCACCATACCAGCAGGATTGGTTTCAAAATCAAAAGAAGAAATTAGTTGATATGCGGTGGATGTGCGGGGATATGAAACTTAGGACCAAACTCCTTCAATGGAAAGGGAGCTGTGCTTTAACCCATTTGCTTCTTCCCTTTTATATGATACCTGTGGGTGATGAGATAAAGTTGCCACAGTTGAAGAAACAACATTTCCGAATGAAAAGGAATGCACCACAATGATCGTTTGACAATCGAGTCTACATTGATTCCATCAGAGTACCACGAGGCGTCCCTAATGAATTCAAAGCACAAGACCAGATATCCGCCGGATTCACCTCCATCTTTTTGTGGATTCAACCTAACAAGAATGTTGTTTGGATAAATTACATCTACTATAAACAGCAAAGGTTTGTGAACTATACCAGAGATGCCCTTAAAGGAGTAGCTAGCCAACTGGATGTAACCTCATTGACAGCCTAGCAGAATCATATTGCTTTTGATATGCTGTTGGCAGAGAAGGGAGGGGTGTGCAAGATGTTTGGAACCCTTTGTTGCACCTTCATTCCTAACAATACAGCCCCTGATGATAGCATAACAAAGGCCCTGCAAGGATCGCAGATGCTGTCTAAAGAATTGGTGGAAAACTCTGGTGTAGAAGATCCTCTAGCTGGACTCTTTGAGACATGGTTCAGTAAATGGGGTGAACTGGTGAGAAATATGTTAATCTCAATAGTAATGGCAGCCACAGTACTGACCCTGTGTGGTTGCTGTTGCATTCCCTGTGTCCGAGGTTCATTGACACATCCTTGACAAAGACTATGTTTCTCCAAAAAGATCTAAATGAACTCTATTCTGGACTTCATTCTGAAACAGATGAGGACGAGTATAAGAACTTTACCCCTGACTCTCATGTGTGAACTACATGATGGACCTTGGTGAAATCCTGAAAGCTGAAGTGCTGAAAGAACTGTCATAAATGAGTATAAACAGGGGGTAAATTGGGGCGTGGCCTGAAGAGCAATGGAGTAGGACACTTGCAGTGAGTGCTCTGCTTGCCCATACTCCTGCAACATCATCCTGCTGATCCTACCTAGAATCTGCACCTCAGCAAGCCTGTCTTGTCCTCTGCCTAGCCCTTGGAGTTATCTGGCCCTCTGGAGCGCCATCCGCGGCCACGATCACCGGACTTCACCGCCCAGGGGCTGCCTGTAGGACAGACCGTGGCTTCAGCCTAGATCTCGGCCATTTTGCTCCACCCGGCGGTGGCTCCTACAGATCTCCCTGCTATACCTTGCTCCCCCGAGACTGATTTCTACCTGCCTCGGCCACCGGATCGCCTGCGGCCACTAGCACAGCACTTCTATACCCTGCAGTAGCTGGTGGGACGGTCCGCGGCTCCGGCCTGGTCCCTGGAGCGGCGGCCATCTTGCTACACCCAGTGACGGCCTTACAGGTCTCCCTGGCCTGCCTGGCTCCCCAGAGACTGATCTTTGCCAGCCTTGGCCACCGGATCTCCTATGACTGTTGGTGCAGTATCCTCTCCTCCTGTGGCAGCCAGTGAGACGGTGCGTGGCTTCGGCCTGGTCCCTGGACGGCAGCCATCTTGCTTCACCTGCAGTGGGCCTGTGCAAGTACTGCAAGACTCCCTGATCCCTCTGAGCCTGGTTTCTCCTTGCTATAACCACCTGCTCCCACACCCATCCGGCCACAATTTATAGTCCCTATTGTGCAGCTCTGAAACTGCGGTGAGTGGGGGGCATCGAAGACTCAGCCCAGTAAGCAGCGGCCATATTGGTGCACCTCGAGACTCCCCTGACCACCTCTGGACCATGTCTCCACCAAAAAAGGCTTCCGAGACTACTGACAATTTTGCTAAGTACCGCCGCCTTGAGGAAGACCAACAGGCTAAGGATGGCGCTGGTCCCTCTCCGGACACGGACCGTCCCACGGCGGCCACAAAGTACTTGATGCTATTGCCCTATGCTAGAGCACGCTCACCACCAAAATCGAGGAAGTCAAAATCGATGTGTCCCTTATCCGGCAAGACCTCTCTACCCTGCGGGACCGCGTGGCAGAGACAGAGACCCGTATTAGTAGAGCGGAAGACATCTTGCACCTCCTGCAACATACTACTGATGAGGTGCGCTGGCAGCTTCAGCAGATCAGCGCAAAACAGGATGACATGGAAAATCGCCTCCGGAGATGTAATCTCCGATTTATTGGCCTCCCTGAGACTGCTGAGGGCAACGACACGGCAAGTTTTCTTGAAAACCTCCTGACAACCACCTTCGGCAGAGATGCATTCTCGGTAATGTTTTCGGAGGAAAGAGCTCATCGAATCCCTGCTCGTCCTCCTCCTCCAGGGGCTCCACCGCGTACCCTGATAGCGAAATTCCTCAACTTCAGGGACTGCGACAAGATCCTCCGCCTGACCAGAGAGAAGGGGAATATCCCCCACACCAATACACATGTGGCCGTATTTCCGGACTTCTCCAATGAGCTAAAACGACAAAGATCCAAGTTCCAAGATGTTAAAGGACACCTTTTGAGTACTACACCTCAAATACGCTATGCTGTACCCTGCAAAGCTTTGTGTGGAGTGTGAGGGCCAAACCCACTTTTTTGAAGACCCTGAGCTAGCATCCACTTGGATTGATCAGAGGGACTGACTGAGTGTGCCACCTTGCCTATAAGCTGTGAGTACTTTACTTTTCTCCCCCCTGCTCCCCCCTGTTCCAGCAATATCATCCACTGCTGTACTGCTGAGCCCCTCAGTAGGCACATTGCACGTACATGTCCTATGCTGGAACTGGGGGACGGACTTGCAAATCCTTTTCAGTCCTATACTGGATCTCGCAGTGTACTTACTGTCTCCGGGTGACCGTATCAACTCATAATCCCCACTTCCCCTATATCTGAGAGATGCCTGCAGAGGACAGTAGATCGAACGTCACTAATAACTCCGCTACTCTACTTTATCTACCACCCTCACGGCAAGCGGAGCCCCCCCTGCACAGTTGCAATGGTGCTGCACCTTTGTGGCCCCTACATCCCATGCACTTCTCAGAGAAGAAGTCGCCCCCCAGTGTCTCTGTGAATTTTTTCACTCCCCATTTGTTTGACTGGTTTCTTTTCCCCTTTGTTTTTTTTTCCCCTTTTTTTTATGGGTATCTATGCTCCTCTCAAATTAAGTTTGCCTCCAAAGGGTCCTAAACGTTGGATGTCCCCTGTTGATACCTGGTTATGGGATATTATGTCTGTGCCAAGTTTGGGCGGCATTGGACTGGGAGGGAGGGAAAATGTTGTGGTTACTATTTTTCTCACACCACCATGTTTACAACTGCTTACTTATGCTAAAGGTACTATGTTATTATCATACATATACTGTCGTTACTGGTTACCATTGTGTTTTATGCTATCTGATGTGGCTATGTCTGCTCTGCCGGTCCTGGTCCAGCTGCAGTTCATTATATACACCCTCTAGTCCATAAGTTCTCTGAAATTCCTCACATGGAATGTTAGAGGCTTGCACAATAAGATTAAACGCACAGCCAACCTGACATTCCTTAAGTCCCAGCATGCTGACATCATCACGCTAGTTGAAACCCACGTCACGGGCCACTTACAATCCACTCTCAAAAAACCTTGGATTGGTTGGGCATACCACGCCACCCACACCTCTTACTCCAGAGGTGTATCGGTCCTGATTGCTAAAAGGGTTCCATTTGACCTAGGGCTGCTCCAGACGGACCGGCAGGGCAGATATGTGTTTATACACGCCGCTATTAATGAATCCCCTATCTTGATACTAGCCTGCTATGTCCCCCCCTCCCCCCATACAACTCACTTGTAATTCAGGAGGGCCTTGCCTTTATGGCACAATACACCTCTGTACTGGTGGTGTGGATGGGGGACTTTAATATGACCCTCATTCCCACTCTAGACCGAATGGGCGCACCAGACCTCCCCCTAGACCCGCGGGCCCATACCAGACTACACCGAATACTGACTGACTTTGCTCTTGTAGACACTTGGCGTCACAAGTACCCACATTCTAAAGTCTTTTCATGTTTCTCAGCCAGCTGTAACACAATGTCACTAATCGATTTCATTATAATCTCAAAGACCCTGACAGCTAAACTGGAAGATGCGGGCTTTGCTCCGAGAATAATCTCGGATCACGTTCCCTACTGGATTTTGATTCAGCTCCTGAAGGCCTCCCCTGCTCCTCTTTGGCGGTTAAACCCGTTTTGGCTGACTGCCCTGCAGGACCAGGATGACATCCCCAAGGAATTGCAATACTATTTTACAGCCAACAGGGAGTCAGCCACGTATGACATAGTGTGGGAGACATAAGTGAAAGAAGCAGCGCTAGCGACAAATAAACCAAAACCTTATCGCTGCTGTAATAAAAGTAATAGTACTTTGAAAATATAAAAGCAAGCAAATACAGCGCTGATAAAACGTGACTAGAAGTGCTGAGTGTTGACAATAAATAGAATCAAAGTGAAAGATATATGATGGACTACATGTCACATGCAGTCTAGAATAACACATACAGCTTTTGGATGTAAATAGTGAAACATAATGGGTGATTGCAAAAAAATATTAAACATATGGGCATACCGCATATATTGTGAAAAATAAGAAAATAAAAATAAACCATAAGTGTAAACCAATTGATGAACAAACAAAAATAGATATTGGCAGCTGGACTGATGGATATAAACAGTGGTTGCTCACAAGACAGAAATAATTAATCCTAGCAATAGTCCCAAAGAGGATACCAACAACAAGACTTGTCACTAAATCAGCAAACAGGACGGTCCTGCGATGATGCAGCAGCTTCTCCTCCTAGACTGACAGCCTTTCTCAATGGTGATATGCAAGGTATATCTCTAGCGTGGATCAGTGGAAGAGATGGCCGATACTCAGATCAGACTCAGTCCTTTGATGACGCCCTGGGGGAGGGGCGAAACGCGTCGACGTAACATCCGGCTTTCTGCACAACCAAGTGACGTTTTCCTTCCTGACTCCGTGGAACGCACGCTGTAAGCGGCGATCGCGGAGACTGTCTGATATGCCTGATTACAACCGGGAGTATGTGAGTAGTAGTAGTTTGTAGCGCTAGCGAATTGCCTACATCCACAGTACTTCACTATATATATTTTTCTCCTCTGTTTTGGGTGGTCAATTATCTACTTATGGCTTATTTGATCTGAGTATCGGCCATCTCTTCCACTGATCCACGCTAGAGATATACCTTGCATATCACCATTGAGAAAGGCTGTCAGTCTAGGAGGAGAAGCTGCTGCATCATCGCAGGACCGTCCTGTTTGCTGATTTAGTGACAAGTCTTGTTGTTGGTATCCTCTTTGGGACTATTGCTAGGATTAATTATTTCTGTCTTGTGAGCAACCACTGTTTATATCCATCAGTCCAGCTGCCAATATCTATTTTTGTTTGTTCATCAATTGGTTTACACTTATGGTTTATTTTTATTTTCTTATTTTTCACAATATATGCGGTATGCCCATATGTTTAATATTTTTTTGCAATCACCCATTATGTTTCACTATTTACATCCAAAAGCTGTATGTGTTATTCTAGACTGCATGTGACATGTAGTCCATCATATATCTTTCACTTTGATTCTATTTATTGTCAACACTCAGCACTTCTAGTCACGTTTTATCAGCGCTGTATTTGCTTGCTTTTATAGTGTGGGAGACGTTTAAGCTCCACGCCCGCTCCCTGCTCTCCACACGTATTAACAGACTTAAGCGATCATCGAAACTCATTGTCCAACAGGCTACGGAACACCTACGGGTGCTGGAGGAGGCGTTCCACCGGGACCCCTCGCCCAGCACTGCCAACAATCTCAAGATTCAGACGCGACAGGTCTCCCATTTACATATTGAGAAGGCCAAGCAACGTATCTTTTTCTGTAGGATACTTGAGTATGGAAAAAGATCGGGCAAACTTCTTGCACATCCTGCTCACATAGATTCACGTCCCCTGGTGGTGGTGTTGCTGACTGACCCCCAGGGGAACAACATTACTGATCCGCAACAAGTAGCGGAGGAATTTGCAAGATTCTATCGCGCACTCTACACCTCTTGGGTCACTCATACTCCCCAAGATACCAAAGATTACATAGCGAGAATTAAATTCCCTAGATTGACTGATGCCCAACGTGAACTCTTAGAAGCTCCTATTACTAAGGAAGATATCTCTGAGGCTATCTCCTGTTTGGCTACATCTTAGGCCCCAGGATCAGACGGCTTACCACTTGAATTTTATGCCCTCTACTCTGAAATTTTAACCCCTAAACTTCATGACCTATACAAATCCATATTTTATATGGGGTATCCTACCCCCCTCTATGAGAGAAGCCCAAATTGTAGTAATCCCTAAGCCTGGTAAGGACCCCAAATACCCGAGTCATATAGACCCATTTCCTTATTACAGGTCGACATTAAAATACTCGCCAAGATTCTAGCCTCCCGCCTTAACCAGGTCATTCTTTCCCTAATCCACCCTGATCAGACAGGCTTTATGCCAGGGAAGAACACTGCTATGAATATTTACCGTCTATTTATGAACATTCAGGGGTCCCATGATGAAGTCGGCTCGAGGGTCGTGGTGGCTCTAGACGCCACCAAGGCCTTCGATTCCGTGGAGTGGAACTATCTATGGGAGTGCGGATGTTGTCCCCGCACTAGGGTGAATCTGTCCAGGTATAAACTGGCTGTTGGTCTCCAGGAACAAAGAGCCCCAGGTGCAGGCTAATGCTAGTAAAGGCTGTGTGCAAATGGGAAAATCCGGACAGCCGCACTCCAGGAAATTATAATCCAAACTTCTTTATTTTAAAATCAGGAACATGTCATACAGTAAGCATATATTTTCTCAATAAAGTTGGTTTTCCAATTAAAAAAAAAAAACAGGGGGGAAATGTTAGAGAAATAAGATTCTATTTTTATAATCATTTAATGAATACTTGCATGAGATTGCTTAGAAGTAGTAGAATTTCAGGGCGTGGCTAGCTGCAGAATGAGCTGGCTGCACTGTGAGGGACCTCTGTAATCACGGACAGCCCTGAGCTACACACAAAGCAACAGAAAAGCCCTGGAGACATACCCCGAATCCGGAAAGCGGCGGCAACCTGATGATGATGTCAGCAAAACGAAAAAACAGAGAGGGACCCCGCAAATTAGGTGAATTCCTCGGTCCGTCCAGGACACAGGAGATCAAAGATGGCGCTGACTCCTCCCTCCTTCATCACAGCTCTGTACACAACATTGCAGACAAAGGAGAGGAAAAGGAGACACACAGTGGTCAGCAGCGGTATAGCAGCCTTGACACACAGGCTGAATTTACAAGCCCTCTCAAACAAAGAAGGAGGATTTCTTCTGCTGAAGGTAACAATCCCACACAAGATAATAATTACACACCAGATATAAATCCATATGATGAGAAGCTGAATGCAATCCCCACAGCAGGACAACCCATATTGGACTCCACTATAAAAGATATGATAATCTCCCTAAGAGGCGCACTACAGTATGATATGTTAAATTTCATGCAGAAATCAAAAATGGAAATTGATGCGTTAGGAGAGAGAGTGGACTATGTCGAAAATAAAATGTGTGAATTTACATCTGCCCACAATGAAATGGTCGATTCTCACTTTGAGTTAGAAGATGAAGTTAAACATCTCAAAATGAAAATGGCAGACTTAGAAGATCGCGCAAGACGCAATAACGTGAAATTCAGAGGCATACCTGAAAATGCTAAACCACCGGAACTGAATCGATTTCTTAAAGACATGATTAAAAAATTAATCCCAACAATCCCACATCAACAACTAGAAATCGACAGAGCTCATAGATTGCCCAAACCGCCTCACATTTCAGAAAAACTACCAAGAGACGTCATAGCCAAAATACATTTCTATGAAGTGAAAGATCAACTGATGCAATACGCACGACGAAACTCTCCACTACCTGACCCATTCACAGGTATTGTCTTATATGCAGATCTCTCACAAGCTACGATCCTGACACGTAAGAACCTAAACTCAATTACCAAGATCCTACGGAATCACAGCATGATTTACAGATGGGGATTCCCTACGAAAATACTCGTAGAACATAAAGGCACCTCATACTCGAACAACAACTTGGAGCAAGGTTTGAAAATCTTACGTTCATGGGGCATTCTCCCAAAAGATGAAGGTATCATATCGGATAAATCCACACCTGGAAAAATGCCACAAGACTGGCAGAAAAATCACAGATGAATCCTCTAAACTTGGTAAGATAATATTATACCCTGTATATAGCGACATGCTGCTGTCTTTTTTTTTTTTCTTTGGAGATTAAAACTCCTCCAAGAGTAACCATCCAAGGTTTTTCTTTTACTGAAGATCAGGGATCCTGATACCTGATTCACCCCGTGTTTTTCCCTGTAACCCCGGGAAATTAGTACAAGTTCAATGTACACTAGAGTTGCCCCGCAACTCTTTAATTTTTTCTACCTTTTTATGTTTGAGTTAAAAGACTGTTTTTTTTTTTTTCATCTCTTTAAAACCACTTATATTGAATTTATGGTCCAACACCACCATCTACTGGAAGAAAAACATATCTACATCAAATACATTTCCTTTACAACTTATCTGTATATAAAACATACGACTAATTTCAGCAAGTGCACACGAACCTACAATGAATCTTAAACTCTACTCGTTAAATGTAAAAGGACTTAACAGCCCTTACAAAAGAAGAGCTCTGTGGACGGATGCCCTAAAACATGAATGTGACATAATTTGCATCCAGGAGTCCCATTTCACACTAGATAAAACTCCTAAATTCAACCATCACAAATTTCCTCATATCTTCTTATCCAGCTGCAAAAAAAAGAAAAAAGGAGTGATAACAGCAATCAAAGACACTATCTCTTTCAAGCTTATTAACCTAATAACCGACGCTCAAGGCAGATACATAATCTTGGTGGCTTCAATAGACAATGTAATCTACACAATTGTGAACATCTATGCTCCCAATAAAAATCCGCATCAATTCATCTAAAAGATTCTCAAGAAAACAAGGAAAATACAGAAAGGAAATCTTATATTCTGCGGCGACTTCAATGCACCTATGGACCCCGTTATGGACACCTCCAAGGAAGGAACTATCTCCAGGAAGGGATTATCTCCCATCTTTTCCTCAGAAGACATGTATGATGCCTGGAGATGCATGCACACAACGGAAAGGGACTTTTTTTTCACATGTTCACAAATCCTATTCTAGAATAGACTACTTCATTGCCGACAAGCTTCTCCTGCCAAAGATCACTAAAGCCTGCATCCACAATATAACTTGGTCCGACCATGCACCAATCACACTTGAAATTAACCAAGGGTTACCTTGCTCGAATAGCTACATATGGAGAAATAACACCTTTATTCTTTCGCAGGAGAATCACTTGTCGGTTCTAAGAAAAAATTTGGAGGAATTTTTTGTAATTAATGATAAAGAACCGATAAACTGCACTACTCTATGGTGTACACACAAAGCCTATGCTAGAGGCCTCCTTATACAGGCAGCAACGAGGGAAAAAAAAAAGAAAACCAATATGGTAAATAATATCTTAAAAGACATAGCCAAATTAGAAGAACTACACAAAAAAAACCCCAAAGACATTAACCTAGATCACCGTCTTACTCAACTAAGATCTGAACTAAGAGCCATTCTAATATCAGACCAAGACAAAATTCTTAAAAAAATGAAAGTAAACTATTACTCCCAGAACAACAAAGCAGGGAAACTACTAGCCTCCCAACTCCGGCAACGCCAAATAAAGAATAAAATACATAAATTAGCACATCATACCTCCGGTAAAGTAGTAATCAACCCCCAAGAAATAGCAGATACATTCGCACAATACTATGAGTCACTATACAACCTAAAAGACGAAACCAATACTCCCCAACCTAACCTAGACAATATAACAAAATTCCTAGATAATATAAAATTACCAAATATCAACCCTATTGATCTAGAACGATTGAATAAACCAATATCACCTGAAGAAGCCCTTAAAGTAATCAAAGAACTACCCAAAAACAAAACACCAGGAGCTGATGGCCTATCAGGGGAATATTACATGGCCTTCAAAGAAACTCTAGTTCCATATCTAACTAACATGTTTAACCATCTAGCTAACTCTAATTCTTTTCCCAAAGAACTATTGGAAGCAATTATAATAACAATACCGAAACAGGGTAAAGACCCCTCATCCCCTCTAAATTATAGACCCATTTCATTATTAAATTCTGACCTAAAAATCTATGCTAAAATCCTAGCCAACAGATTAGTAAACATAACACCCCAACTAATAGGACCCGACCAAGTAGGATTTACTAAAGGGAGACAAGCACCAGACAGCACTAGAAGAATTCTTAATATAATTGACCAAATTCATACTGATCGAACTCCCTCCTTACTTCTAACATTAGATGCAGAAAAGGCGTTCGATAGAATGCACTGGATATACATTTCCAAAACTCTAGACAAATTCGGATTTCAAGGATTCATCCACTCGGCAATTATGGCACTATACTCTCATCCTACGGCCAAAGTACTCACATCAGGTATAATTTCTAAAACTTTCCCCCTTACTAACGGAACCAGACAAGGATGCCCACTATCCCCATTAATTTTCTCACTAGCAATAGAACCACTTGCGGAATATATAAGATCAACCCCCAACATTAAAGGTATAACTATAGGACGATATGAACATAAAGTAGGATTATTCGCAGATGACATCATACTTACATTAACCAATCCTACCTCTTCCTTACCTGAAGCTCAAAAATTACTAGATAAATTTGGGGAGGTATCGTACTATAAAGTAAACCAAAACAAATGCTATGCTCTCCCTATGAACATTCCCAAGACACTAATCAATACACTACGCAAGGAAAATGGCTTTAACTGGGATAACTGCACAATAAGCTATTTGGGAATACAACTTACCTACCCACCAACCAAAATATACGAAGCTAATTACCCCCACCTTTTAGACCTAGTCAACAAAGATTTACAAAACATACAAAAAACACAACTTTCTTGGGTAGGGAAAATAGCCGAATTTAAAATGCAAACCCTCCCTAAAATACTATACCATTTTAGATGTTTACCCATCCCAATCCAGTCCAAATTTTTCACACAACTGAATACAAAACTTAAAAGGTGCATATGGAATGGAAAGAAACCCAGAGTGGCATTTTCCATCTTAACTACCAGAAAATCTTTAGGAGGAATGAACCTACCTGACATCAAAAACTACTATTATGCAACCTTATTAGATCAGATGAGATATTGGTTTAACAACACGGAAGACAAACTATGGCTAAACATAGAGAAACAAGTCACAAAAAGACACGACCTGTATGCCCTAGCAATAGCTTACGCTATACTACCAAAGAATAATATACCTAAACTACTCAGCATAAGAACCACATTAATAGCTTGGAAACATATACTTTCAAAAACTAAAAATATCCAAAATAAAATCAAGTTAATGATTCCGACAGGAGCAATCAATTATTGTAAAATACGTCTAAATTCTGACGAATGGGTTAAAGAAGGTTATCATCTTTACGTAAATTTACCCTTGCATTATAAAGAGATCACTCTAAATAAATTGAGGAAACATACCAAACTAAAAGATTTCAACCCGAATAACCCTGTAGAAATCCCTTTAACTATATGGCAATTTTTCACACGTCAAAATCAACTATCAATAAAAGGAATCTCTCTTTTTTATGATCTATTATCGACTCACCCATTTGACAATAAAAACACACACATGATTAAATGGGAGAGAGATCTAGAACAAAAATGTACCCGGGAACAATGGAAAAAAGCCATTCATATATCTAGCAAGTCGTCAGCATGTATCGAGCACTGGGACAATGCACAAAAAATACTCAATAGATGGTATCTGACCCCATATAGATTATCGAAAATATATCCCTCTACATCTAATTTATGCTGGAGATGCAATGATCAGACGGGTAACCTTTTACACATTCTATGGAACTGTAAAAGTTTGCAAAGCTTCTGGAATTCAATAACTTCCTTCATTGCAGACCTCACGGGCATCCTAAATAAACTAAATCCTGCCACAGCCTTGCTAGGTATTAATTTAGATATATATCCTAAAGAATTCAGAACAATTGTATTCCACACACTAATAGCAGCAAGACTCACTATATCCAGCCTCTGGAAATCCAGTAATGCACCCAATTTATCGACAGTTATAGCCAGAATTAACACACAGGCCCAATACAAATTAATGCTGGCTTATAAAAACTATTCCACCATTACATTTAGAAAGAAATGGAGTACTTGGATATCCCATCCCAAAGCATCCAGTTACTTAAAACAATGTAATATATAATCTTATGACAAATTGGAAGTACACTGAAGTCATATATAAACACACCTCAGATGTAGTATATCATCCTGGACCCACTTTATTAACCTATGCAACAAGTTTTGTTCAGTTAATTTAGATGTATGTATATATGTATGTATGTGTATGTGTATGTATATATATATATGTATATATTTTGTTTTTTGTTTTTTTGTTTTTTTTTTGTTTTGTTTTCCTTACAATTTTCTGTATTCAACTAATTAATGCAATTGGTGGCCTATCCATGCCTACAGTTTGAACCCAATAGGGGTAGGCTGGTACAGACTATCAATTACTGTATTTGTATAAGAATATTCTTAAGAACTATTGCAAAGAAGTTAGTCACAATTGTTATCGTGACAATGTCAATCTGTATTGTTAAGAAACTCTTTTCAATAAAAATCTATTGTAAAAAAAAAAAAAAAAGTAGTAGTAGAATTTCATATTAACCAATATATAGAATTTATGTTATTTTGTAGATATAGAAAATGTTGAACTTTAGATGACCTCTCATCTTTATGTTGATATATTTACTGGCTGAAAGTTCATTAGAATAGATTCAAATTACATAGAATTGTTTTAAGTCCTTAAAATGCATATAAACCACAGAGATAAGATAAGAACATCTTATACAGGTGGTTTAGAAATAATTATGTGGAATATGGGAAAGTTATGTACAGTACATTAATTAAGTTTGACAGGGTCAAACAAAGGTCTGCTTGTGCCCTCATTATTATGCCCTGTTAAAATACATTGAATGGGATAAGACTTATATATACACACAGTGGGGACAGAAAGTATTCAGACCCTCTTAAATGTTTCACTCTTTGTTATATTGCAGCCATTTGCTAAAATCATTTAAGTTCATTTTTTTCCTCATTAATGTATACACAGCACCCCATATTGGCAGAAAAACACAGAATTGTTGACACTTTTGCAGATTTATTAAAAAGAAAAATATCACATGGTCCTAAGTATTCAGACCCTTTGCTCAGTATTTAGTAGAAGCACCCTTTTGATCTAATACAGCCATGAGTCTTTTTGGGAAAGATGCAACAAGTTTTTCACACCTGGATTTGGGGATCCTCTGCCATTCCTTCTTGCAGATCCTCTCCAGTTCTGTCAGGTTGGATGGTAAATGTTGGTGGACAGACATTTTTAGGTCTCTCCAGAGATGCTCAATTGGGTTTAAGTCAGGTGTCTGGCTCGGCCATTCAAGAACAGTCACAGAGTTGTTGTGAAGCCACTCCTTCGTTATTTTAGCTGTGTGCTTAGGGTCATTGTCTTGTTAGAAGTGTTCTTAGGTCCTTAGCACTCTGGAGAAGGTTTTCGTCCAGGATATCCCTGTACTTGGCTGCATTCATCTTTCCCTCGATTGCAACCAGTCGTCCTGTCCCTGCAGCTGAAAAACACCCCCTGCAGCATGATGCTGCCACTACCATGCTTCACTATTGGAACTGTATTGGACAGGTGATGAGCAGTACCTGGTTTTCTCCACACATAGCGCTTAGAAGTAAGGCCAAAAAGTTCTATCTTGGTCTCATCAGACCAAAGAATCTTATTTCTCACCATCTTGGAGTCCTTTAGGTGTTTTTTTTAGCAAACTCCATGTGGACTTTCATGTGTCTTGCACTGAGCAGAGGCTTCCGTCGGGCCACTCTGCCATAAAGCCCCAACTGGTGGAGGGCTGCAGTGATGGTTGACTATCTACAGCTTTTTCCTATCTCCCAACTGCATCTCTGGAGCTCAGCCACAGTGATCTTTGGGTTCTTCTTTACCTCTCTCACCAAGGCTCTTCTCCACCGATGGGTCATAGAAGTCCGAACCAGTGGGCAATTATCTGTTCAGATAGGCCTCTATCAGGCTGACTGTCTATGCAGCCCTATTGCACGGGTGACAGGCAATCAGAACCAATAGGCAAATATCTGTCCTTTTGTTGTAACTTGTCTCCTCATATAAAGAAAACTTCTTAACTTGATCCAGAGTGTGGTCCCAGGTGAATTTCACTCACAAAGACCCGGCTGTCATGGTACACGTTGGCACCAATGACAAAGTCAGAGGAAGATGGAGTTTCCTAAAAAGCGATTTTAGGGACAAAGGAGCTAAATTGAGGAATACGACCTCCAAGGTAGTATTCTCAGAAATACTACCAGAACCTCGAGCCACACCAGAGAGGCAGCGGGAGATTAGGGAAGTTAACAAGTGGCCGAGGAGCTAGTGTAGAAAGGAGAGGTTCGGGTTTCTGGAGAACTGGGCTGACTTCTCAGTCGGTTACAGGCTCTTTAGCAGGGATGGACTGCACCTAAATGGAGAGGGTGCAGTTCGGCTGGGAGAGAAGATGGCTGAAAAGTTAGACGGGCTTTTAAATTAGGTGACGGGGGGGGAGGGTCCAGATGTAGAGATAGCCAGCATGGAACAAGGTTCAGAGGGTAGTATTGGGGCATTAGTGGTAGGGTGACTGGAGTACCTAAACCCAAGGTAAGTAATTTGACAAAATACAAATTGCAGCCTCAAAACAAGCAACAAGGAGATAGTATGCAACCAGACAAAACTACAAAGCTTGTACACTAATGCTAGAAGTCTGGCTGACAAGATGGGAGAACTGGAGCTGCTGATGTACAAGGAGGATTTTGATTTTGTGGGAATTTCAGAGACTTGGTTTAACAGCTCTCGTGATTGGCTGGCAACCATTCAGGGGTATTCCCTATATCGCAGAGATAGGGAGGGTAAAAAAGGGGAAGGGGTATGCCTGTATATCAAGAATGATGTGCAATTGGATGTGAGGGACAACATCACTAATGAAGCAAGGGAGGAGGTGGAATCTTATGGGTAGAGCTTCAAAGGGAGGAAACCAAGGGAAAAGTAATACTGGGAGTATGCTATAGGCCCCCTAATCAGAGATAAGAGGGGGAGGTGGGCCTCCTATCACAGTTTGGAATGGCGGAAAGGATGGAAAGTGTCATTATAATGGGGGATTTTAATTAACCAAATATAGACTGGGCGGAAAGAACCACGCATTCGTCTAAGGCTCGTCATTTCCTAAATATCTTGCAGGACAATTTCATGGGTCAGATGGTAAATGCACTAACAAGAAACACTGCTTTATTAGACATACGGATTACTAACAATACAAACCTGATTGCGGATGTGGAAATACGGGGCATTTTAGGAAACAGCAACCACAGGCAATTCGTTTTTAGTATAAATCACAAAAATAGAAAGCACAAGGGTAATACAAAGACACTGAATTTCAAAAGAGCCAACTTCCCTAAACTGTGCTCTTTGATAGAAGATATTAAATGGGATAAAATCCTAGGAAGATATTAAATGGGATAAAATCCTAGGAACAAAGAACACTGCGCTGCTTTAATTGGTAATTGCGCGGTCATGCAATGCTGTACCCAAACAACATTTTCGTTCTTTTTTTCCCACAAATACAGCGCTTTTTTTTATAGTATTTGATTGCCTCTGCGATTTTTATTTTTTGTGATATAAATGGAAAAAGACTTTGTGTTATAAAAAAAATCCAATAAACTCAATTTTAGTCATACATGTAGGACAAAATGTATTCAGCCACATGTCTTTGGTAAAAAAAAAATTCAATAGGCGTATATTTATTGGTTTGCGCAAAAGTTATAGCGTCTACAAACTAGGGTACATTTTCTGGAATTTACACAGCTTTTAGTTTATGACTGCCTGTCTCCTTTCTTGAGGTGCAAAAAATGTCAGGGCGGTACAAACCCCCCCCTCCAATGACCGTATTCTGGAAAGTAGACACCCCAAAATTGCTGAGAGGCATGTTGAGCCCATTGAATGTTCTATTGTTTTGTCACCATGCCTCTTGGCAAATACCTTGGGGTGTCTACTTTCCAAAATGGGTTCATTTGGGGGGGGGGGGGGTTGTGCTATCTTGACATTTCAGGGCTTCCGGAACTGTAATGGGTAGTGAGGAAGTGAAATCATCATTTTACGCCCTTAGAAAGCCTGAAGGCAGTAATTGGAACACGGCTCCCAAAAAGTCTCACACATGTGGTATCCCCATACTCAGGAGAAGCAGCATAATACATTTTGGGGAAAATTCATTGGTGAAATTTCACATATGCCCATGGCATGTTTGAGCAATATATAATTTAGTGACAACTTTGTGCATAAAAAACAAAACAAAAAAAAAAGGTTGTAATTTTCCCGAAACTTGTGGCAAAATATAAAATATTCCATGGACTCAACATGCCTATCAGCAAATAGCTTGGGGGTGTCTACTTTCCAAAAAGAGGTCATTTGTTTTTTTTTTTACTATCCTGGCATTTTATACACAACATTAGGAGCTTATGTCACACATCACCAACTCTTCTAACCACTTAAAGACAAAGCCCTTTCAGACACTTTTTGTTTACGTGAAAAACTTTTTTTTTTGCTAGAAAATTACTTTGAACCCCCAATTATTATATATTTTTTTAAAGCAAAGGCTCTACAGATTAAAATGATGGGTGTTGCAATTTTTTTTTTTACACAGTATTTGCGCAGCGATTTTTCAAATGCAATTTTTTTGGAAATAAAACACTTTTTTTAATTTTAATGCACCAAAACACACTATATTGCCCAAATATTTGATGAAATAAAAAAGATGATCTTATGCCGAGTACACGGATACCAAACGTGACATGCTTTAAAATTGTGCACAAACATGCAGCGGCAACAAACTACATATATTTTTAAAAGCCTTTACAGGTTACCACTTTAGATTTACAGAGGAGGCCTAATGCTAAAATTACTCCCCTCGATCTAACATTCGCGGTGATACCTCATATGCATGGTGCAGTTACTGTTTCTGTATGACACGAGACCGACGCTTAGACCCTAGATCTCTCCTCTGCCCTCAAAGCATCTGACCAAAGCAAGATCAGTGTGATAAAATGCCTTCCCAATTTCCCAATGGCGCTGTTTATATGCCACGAAACCTAAGTCATGAAATGCTCATAGCTTCTGGTTTCTTAGGCCATAGAGATGATGACTGGAGCCATTCTGATCTCCGATCAGCTCTATGGTCAGCTGGCGGAACCACCGGCTGCATTCTCTGGTTCCCTGGTGGGACAGGAGAGCCAGAGAAAACCATGGAAGACGGCGGGAGGGGGGGATATTCCCTCCCACTGCTTGTAAAAGC
Source organism: Lithobates clamitans (assembly GCA_037952925.1). Lineage (NCBI taxonomy): Eukaryota > Metazoa > Chordata > Amphibia > Anura > Ranidae > Lithobates > Lithobates clamitans. The sequence continues at coordinate 5,064,579 of JBBGZY010000254.1, read as the reverse complement.
AGTCTAGAGGCTAATTAGCCACTAGGATTGCTTTTACATGAAAGCCGACCGCTGGCTGAAAAGAATGATAGCAAGATGATAGGCATCATTCTGGTATAACCACTCAAAGTCCAGTCACTGTTGGAATTTCGACTGTCGTATATGCGTGAAGGGTGGACAGAACGAAAACATTCTGATTATCCCTCTACATCATTGCGAGCAAATTATTACAACTCAAGGAGGCTCTCTCCCCCTGTCTAAGTCTGAACTCTACAAGCCATTGGGGGAATCCCCAGCAATTAGATTGCACGGTGCCACATGCGCCAATTCCCCAATCAAAAAGGTGACTAAAAAGTGGCACGCTTGTGTAATAGTTGTCCACGTACAAGTGTTACCCCTTTCCAAATAAGGATGACATAAAGTCCCACACAATCTTACCAGCGCTCCTTATGTAGTCTGGGCAGTTTTCTGGCTCCACGTGATTATCTCTTCCCTCGTAAACCATAAAACTATATGTATAGCCTGTTTCCCTGTCACAGAGCTTATACATTTTGACCCCATATCCGGCATGCTTGCTGGGAAGATACTGTTTGATAAACCAGAAAATGTAATCAAGGACTCATCAACGCAGACAACTTGATCAGGAGTAAACAAAGCTGCAAACTGTTGGTTGAAGTGGTTTACGAGGGTCCGAATTTTGTAGAGCTGATCAAATCCAGGGTCACCCCGAGGACGACAGAGTTCATTGGCATTAAAATGAATAAACTGCAAGATCTGCTCGTATCGTGTCCTGGTCATGCAAGCAGAGAACACGGGAATATGGTGAATTGGGTCAGTGGACCAATATGAATGCAACTCATTTTTTTAGTTATGCCCATGAGGAGGGATAGGCCCAGGAAGGTCTTAAATTCGGAAACCGTAATAGGTTTCCAATCTCTGGAAAGGGCCATAGAGATCTTCCGTGAAAAACACTGAATAAAAATCAAGTGGCATAAAATCAACTGTTTCCACCTGAATTCTGGGTTGGTCAGTGAATGGGGGAAGTACGGGCGTTGCAGAAGTGGTGGGCTCCCAATTCGGATTGGCAAATGCAGCGGGAAGGGCACTATGGGCTTGACGAGCCTGTCTTTGTCATGTTGGGGGCAGCGGGACACTACTTGTGCTAGCCACTGCACCAGCTTGAACTGCACTTATGGGACTCGCCACGTCACCAAGTGTTTCTGCAGTGCTGGATGTACGACCAGGATGTACGACCAGGATGTACTAGGCCGCTGGTGCCTGCCAGTTCACCAGAAGGATGAGCGGCACTAGTACTGGCTCTCTGCTCCATACGAGAGCCCTGCAGTTCTTGCACCTCAACAACAGCAGAAGAACGGGTTGGGTTTGCCTGACTTTGGCAGGGACCACTATTCTTTTGTCAGAGCTATCTGTCAGGGTGCCGCTGCTGTCTATCGGTTCGTATTCTGAGCCTGAATCGCACAGATGGGTGACTTCCTCTTCACTCTCATCTGTCATGCTCAGAAATGTGTAGGCCAGATATATGTTTGCTGGGCTTGTAGATCCACTGACTCCTAGCCGAGCAATTAGAACTCTTTTGGGGATACTACTTTATTATGCACGCAAGGCCATTGTCATGCGATGGAAACCCTCCCCCACACCATCAATTAACTTATGGAAACGTTTGGTCAATTCAGCCCTGCCATTATACAAAACCACCTATCTGTCCAGAGGTTGTGTCAAGAAATTTCATAAATTGTGGAACATTTGGGTGGAATCCACTTATACTAATGCTGATTCTTTGGATGACTTGTTAACACTTGGAAAAGTAATTAATGGTATATATTGTTGTACAACTCTACATTTATGCTTCATTAGATGGAGTCTTTCCTGACACATAAGATATGGGAGAGTGCATATTTTCATAAAATCCTAATATTTCAGCCCGTGCGGGTGGTTAGAGCATACCAATTTTTCAATAGTTTAGAGTGCCTTAATTTTAGCTAGGTTGTTTTTATTGTGATTTTATTGTGCTTTTTTTTTCTGTTTGTTTTGTTTTTTGCTATGCAATTGAGCCTGGGTTTGCCCAATAGGCTCTGTTATGTACTGTTAACCTCGAAACCTGCAATAAAAAAAATAATAATAAAAAAAAAAAAAGAAACATGTAGGCCTCTTTACTAGTGTACCTTCGATTGGACATTGTGGCCTCTAAATTTACTGGTACAACTAGTGAAACTCACAGGAAAAAAGAGCACCTGATTGTCAGCGACTGCTTCAAACGTTACCAAAAAACACTGTTATGCCGCATGCCCACGGTCGGACTTTTCAGCTACAAAAGTCCGACAGCCTGTCCGACAGACTTTCGACAGACTTTCAACAGACTTTCAACAGACTTTTGGTGGACTTTCTAACGACCAGACTTGCCTACACACGATCACACCAAAGTCCAACGGATTCGTACGTGATGACGTACACCAGACTAAAATAAGGAAGTTGATAGCCAGTAGCCAATAGCTGCCCTAGCGTGGGTTTTTGTCCGTCGGACTAGCATACAGACGAGCGGATTTCTGGGTCCGGCGGAGTTAGGACGTAAAGATTTGAAGCATGTTCCAAATCTAAAGTCTGTCAGATTTGCGACTGGAAAAGGCCACTGAAGGTCCGGTGAAGCCCACACACGATCGGATTGTCCGCTGGATTTGGTCCGTCGGCGTCCGTCAGACAAGTCCGGTCGAAAAGTCAGACCGTGTGTACGCGGCATTAGCATTCACAGGGATCAGGCCTGACTCTGCGAACGCTGCAGTTATGTGTTTTGTAAGTGACAGTGATCGATTGATAGTGCATTTGGGTTGGCTGGGCTGGGTGGAGGGGCTAAACGCAGGTGCTAGCAGGTATCTGGGCTAACGCTGCATTTTTGGTAACTCTAAATTACTAGAGACACCAGTATAGATTTGATCAGATCAAAGATATTGATCTGTTCAGACACTATACTACTAAGGGAGGTGGGGAGGTGTATAATGCATGCGTGGGTGTTAGAGCTACTGGCACTAATTTGACACTAAAGAAACAAGTAGTTGGGGTTAAGTGGCGCTACTTGATAGCTGAGGGCACAGAGTGTATGGGAGGGGGTGAGGGGCTGTACCCTAGGTATGCGATGGGCTGTACCCTAGGTGTGCGGTTAGCACATGAACTCAGCTCCTAATATCCCAGCCTAAAAACTTCAACCCAGTGGCTCATATGGGGATACTTCTTACAGATATATATAGGTGTGTAGGTGTAAAGGGCATACGTCCTTAGAAACCGTGTAGATGAACTGCTATGCAGAGTGATCCCTAAATGAGGTAACCACAGCATCTCGCCTAGAAGTACCTGATATATATGTATGTACAGATCCGTACAGTACCAACTTAAATAAAAAATCTGTATAGCATATGTGTCCTACCAATTGCAGTGATATGCTATGCAAATGTGCATATAAAGTGTGTATATACAGTCAAACAAATCTATGAATAAATACCGTATTTATCGGCGTATAACACACACTTTTTTAACCTTAAAATGAGGTGAAAATCGCGGGTGCGTGTTATACGCCGATCCCCGCCAATCCCCCGCTGACTGTGAGCGGAGTGAGCGACGGCTGCCGATATACATAGATAGAAGAGTGTACTCGGCTAGGTTCAGCTAGCTCCGCTCACAGTCACGCCCAGTCCCACCCTATGATGGACACAGGGACTGGGCATGACTGTGAGCGGAGCTAGCCGAACCTAGCCGAGGCTATCTATGTATATGGGCGGCGCTCGGCTCCGCTCACAGTCACGCCCATCCCGGGCGGGACTACGAGAGGAGCCGAAAGCGGCTGAGAGCCACCGAGATACACAGGACCGGCTCTGTGTACTCGGCGGCGCCATTTTCAAACTGCAGTTACACTGACATGTCACTGCAGTTTAACTGCAGCCTGGGCAAGGCTGCAAATGGACACTGACAAAGCTGCAGATGGGCACTGACAAGGCTGCAGATGGGCACTGACAAGGCTGCAAGGCTGCAAATGACACCAAGGCTGCAAATGACTGCAAGGCTGCAAATGACACCAAGGCTGCAAATGACTGCAAGGCTGCAAATGACACCAAGGCTGCAAATGACACCAAGGCTACAAGGCTGCAAATGACACCAAGGCTGCAAATGACACTGACAAGGCTGCAAATGACACTGGACAAGCATGCAGATGGACGCTGTACAAGGCTGCAGATGGACACTGATATGGCTGCATTGATGGGCATTTAATGTAAGTTTTTTCCTTAAAACATTTTTTTCCTTAAAATTCCCTCCTAAACTTGGGGTGCGTGTTATACGCCGGCGCATGTTATACTCCAATAAATACGGTATACAATAGTGTTGCATCCAGCATACCAAAAGAAAAACATAATAAATAATATGTTGCAAAGTGAGAGACATCCAAAAAAAATGGATTGGAAAAGTGGTAAAATCCCCAAAAAACCTATACTCAAAGAATAAAGTTATAGCAAAGTTCCAAAAATCAAAACAGCACCAAAGAAGGCGTATATACGTCTATATATGTGAGTGAAAGTAAATAGCAGTCCACATGTAGGTATTTATCAAGTTGTGCCCATGGATATAGCAGAGACCATCACAGGTGACTTGAGTGCTTGCAGTATCTCGAGGTGACTTATGTGCTCCCCCTCAAGGGTCCCTACTCACTGGATCCTATCACCCCTGCAGGGGTAATACGCATGTAGTTGCACTCTGTTTCACCGGTTCACCAAGGTGTCTGCTATGTAGGTCCCAAAGACATCACTTTGACTTCAGATAAGATGGGCGTGACCATTGGTACATTCCTATGTATCATGGAGAAATGTGGTTCGCCACTGCGCCACTTTACAGGCAAACCATAGACACCCCCCAGGCATGATATTTAAAGGAATATTTCATTTTTATTGTTTCACTTTAAGCATTATTAAAATCACTGCTCCCAAAAAAACGGCCGTTTTTAAAAAACATTTTTGCATTCACCCGGGTCCCCAAACACTATTTATGGCAATAACTTGCATACAAGCCTTTAAAATGAGCACTTTTGATTCTTTTGAATTTTTTGCCTGCTCGCAAGTTCTGGTGCGAACCGGGGTTTTTCGGCTCATCCTTACTATTACCTTTCTTGAGCTGCCACCTAGATAAAGGAAGGGCTGTGGATGTGGTGTATCTGGATTTTGCAAAGGCATTCGATACAGTTCCCCACAAATGTTTACTGTACAAACTAAGGTATGTAGGCATGGACCATAGGGTGAGTACCTGGAATGAAAACTGGCTACATGGGTGAGTCCAAAGGGTGGTGATAAATGGGGAGTACTCGGAATGGTCTGGTGTGGAAAGTGGGATCCCCCAAGGTTCTGTCCTGGGACCATTCCTGTTTTTTTTTTTAAATTCTTTATTTAACCATTTAGCAACCGGCCCATGGCCGAATGACGGCTACAGTTGCTTAACTCTGGGAGGGCGTACTATGACTTCCTCCCAGAATCCCGCTCTCTGGGGTGTGCACCCAAGAACATCCGTGACCGCCGGGTCACGGCCGTTTACCATGTGATCGCAAATGATGGAGCGATCACATGTAAATAAACCTGTAATGACGCCGGTTCCTCCCTCCCCCTCTGTGTACTGATCGGTACAGAGGGGGAGAGATCAGATGGCAGCAGTGCTGTGGGCTGGATGTGTAGTGCCCGCAGCGCTGCTCTGTGACAAATGCAGTCACATCCAGCCATCCATCCATCCATGCTCAGCCATCCCTCCACACTCTGTAATACCCTGCACTACTCTGCAATACCCCACAATACTCTGCAATACTCTGCAATACTCTGCAATACCCTGCAATACTCTGCAATACCCTGCCATACTCTGCAATACTCTGCAATACCCCGCAATACTCTGCAATACTCTGCAATACTCTGCAATACCCCGCAATACTCTGCAATACCTTGCAATACTCTGCAATACCCCGCAATACTCTGCAATACCCTGCAATACCCCGCAATACTCTGCAATACCCCGCAATACTCTGCAATACTCTGCAATACCCAGCAATACTCTGCCATACCCTGCAATACCCTGCAATACAGTGCCATACTCTGCAATACTCTGCAATACCCTGCCATACTCTGCAATACCGTGCCATACTCTGCAATACCCTGCGATACTCTGCAATACCCTGCCATACCCTGCCATACTCTGCAATACCTTGCCATACTCTGCAATACCCAGCCATACTCTGCCATACCCAGCCATACTCTGCAATACCCAGCCATACTCTGCAATACCTTGCCATACTCTGCAATACTCTGCAATACCCAGCCATACTCTGCAATACCCTGCCATACTCTGCCATACCCTGCCATACTCTGCCATACTCTGCAATACCCAGTCATACTCTGCAATACCCAGCCATACTCTGCAATACTCAGTGATACCCAGCCATACTCTGCCATACCCAGCCATACTCTGCAATACTCAGTGATACCCAGCCATACTCTGCAATACCCAGCCATACTCTGCAATACTCGGTGATACCCAGCCATACTCTGCCATATCCAGCCATACCCTGCAATACCCTGCCATACTCAGCCATACCCAGCCATGCGCAGCCATGCTCAGCCATACTCGGCTGTACTCGGCCTCTGTATGTGGCCAGGCTGTGGAAGTCTCACACATGTGATATCGCCGTACTCAGGAGTAGGAGAATCTATTTTGGAGTGTCATTTTTGGTATGTGTACATGCTATGTGTTAGAAATATTGTATAACAACTTTGTGTTAAAAAAAATGTGTTTTAACCACTTCCTGCCCGCCGGCCGTCATACGACGTCCTTGACTTTGTGCGGGGATATCTGAATGATGCCTGCAGCTACAGACATCATACAGATATCAGCTTTTTCAGCCGGCGATTCTCGACACCATAAGAATGCTCATAGCGGCTGTTCCACTGCTTGATCATTCTTACAGGAGGCGAGAGGGGACGTTCCCCCCCCCTCCCGCCACCCTCAGGTGCTTTTACTGACTCACCGCCATGATCGAAGCCAGGATCGTTTTTTGTTTTTTTTTAATTTCAGGCTTCCCAGCCTAGAGGTGAGATGTGGGGTCTTATTGACCCCATATCTCACTGTAAAGAGGACCTGTCATGCCATATTCCTATTACAAGGGATGTTTACATTCCTTGTAATAGGGATAAAAGTGACCAAAAAATGTATTTTTTGGAAAAAAGCTTTAAACTAAAATGAATAAAGTAAAATGAACAATAAAAAAAAAAAAAAATTAAAGCGCCCCTGTCCCCGTGTTCTTGCATACAGAAGCGAACGCATATGTAAGTCCGCCCACATATGAAAACAGTGTTCAAATCACACATCTGAAGTATCGCTGTGATCGGTAGAGCGAGAGCAATAAGTTTGGCCCTAGACCTCCTCTGTAACTCAAAACATGTAACCAGTAAAAAATTTTAAAGCGTCGCCTATGGGGATTTTTAAGTAGCTAAGTTTGGCGCCATTCCATGAGCGTGTGCAATTTTGAAGGGTGACACGTTAGGTAAATATTTACTCGGCATAACTTCATCTTTCACATTATGCAAAAACATTGGGCTAACCTTACTGTTTTGTTTTTTTTAAAGCACAAAACTGTATTTTTTTCCCAAAAAAAGCGATCGAAATATTGCTGCGCAAATACCGGGCGAGGTAAAAAGTTGCAACGACCGCCATTGTATTCTCTAGGGTCTTTGCTAAAAAAACATATATAATGTTTTGGGGTGCTATGTAATTTTCTAGCAAATAAATGATGATTTTTACATGTAGGAGAGAAATGTCAGAATTGGCCTGGGTGCTCCAGAACGCCTGAAGGTGCTCCATGCATGTTGGGCCTCTGTATGTGGCCACGCTGTGTAAAAGTCTCACACATGTGGTATCGCCATACTTGGGAGTAATAGCAGAATGTGTTTTGGGGTGTAATTTGTGGTATGCCTATGCTGTGTGTGAGAAATAACCTGCTAATATGACAATTTTGTGAAAAAATAAAAATAAAAAAAAAATCTTGATATTGCAAAGAATTGTGGGAAAAATGACAACTTCAAAAAACTCCTCATGCATCTTTCTAAAAAACTTGGAATGTCTTCTTTCCAAAAAGGGGTCATTTGGGGGGTATTTGTACTTTTCTGGCATGTTAGGGTCTCAAGAAATTAGGCACCATAGCTTTTGGACTCTATAACTTTCACAAAGACCAAATAATATACACAGATTTGGGTTATTTTTACCAAAGATATGTAGCGGTAGAAATTTTGGCCAAAATATATGAAGAAAAATTACTAATTTGCAAAATTTTATAACAGAAACGAAGAAAAATGCATTTTTTTACAGAATTTTCTGTCTTTTTTCTTTTATAGCGCAAAAAAAAAAAGAACCCAGCGGTGATTAAATACCACCAAAAGAAAGCTCTATTTGTGTAAAAAAAAGGACATACATTTCATATAGGTACATTGTTGCTTGACTGAGTAATTGTCATTCAAAATGTGAGCGCACTGAAAGCTGAAAATTGGTCTGGTTATTAAGAGGGTTTAAGTGCCCAGTGGTCAAGGAGAGGCGAGGAATAAAACATGACAATCAACTATATCTATTAATAGTCATTAATAATAGCTCAAACAAGTCCATGTACATTAATGTGGTAGCAGTCAAGGTTCCATTACAATGTGTTAGTAAAACAAGAAGCTGTGGTCTAAAGACTCCATCTAGTTGTATCCTGTAGTTCAACTGGGATGGTAGAGGAAACCTTCTAGCCGAAAAAAAAAACAAAACATTGTTTTAATGGACCCGTGTGGACTATTCAGTAAGACCAACTGGGAGAAGGGGGACCCCCTGGGGGGTAAAGCTAGCTTATCCCTATTGGCCAGGTACCAAGCCAATATATTTTAGTGATCTGATTCTAGGCGTCATACTTTACTTATGGCTCTCAATCCTGGTGACACAGGAGTGGTACCGATAGGGGTCACCGCAAACCGGGGGATTTTGGACCAATCCTGTTTAATCTATTCATAAACGATCTGGAGGATGGGATAAACACCTCAATCTCAGTATTTGCGGGCGATACAAAGCTAAGCAGGGCGATAACTTCTACGTAGGATGTGGAAACCTTGCAAGAAGATCTAAACAAGATCTAAACAAATTAATGGGGTGGGCAGCTACATGGCAAATGAAGTTTATTGTTGAAAAATGTAAAGTAATGCATTTGGGTGCCAAAAATTTGAATGCAATTTACTAGTGGGAGAACCTCTGGGGGTATCTAGGATGGAAAAAGACCTGGGGGTCCTAGTAGATGACAGGCTCAGCAATGGCATGCAATGCCAAGCTGCTGCAAGCAAAGCCAACAGAATACTGGCATGCATTAAAAGGGGATTCACTCCAGAGTTAAAACGATAATTCTCCCATTCTACAAGACTCTGGTCCAGCGGTACCTGTAGTATGCCATCCAGTTCTGGGCACCAGTCCTCAGGAATCCAGAGAAGGGCAATAAAGCTAATTAAGGGACTGGAGGATCTCAGCTATGGGGAAAGACTACAATCATTGAACTTATTCTCTCTGGAGAGGAGACGCTTGAGAGGGGATTTGATATCAATGTACAAATACCGTACTGGTGACCCTAGCATAGGAAAAAAACTTTTCATTTAAGGGAATTTAAAAAGACACGCAGCCATTCTTTAAATTTAGAAGAGAAGTGGTTTAACCTTAAACCGAGTAGAGCAAGGGTCTCAAACTGGTGGCCCTCCAGCTGTTGCGAAACTACAAGTCCCATGAGGTATTGCAAGGCTGACAGTCACAAGTATGACTTGCAGAGGGATGATGGGCCTTGTAGTTTCACAACTGCTGGAGGGCCGTCAGTTTGATGTGGAATTCTCTTTCACAAGCAGTGGTATCAGCAGGGAACATCGATAATTTAAAAAACTATTAGATGTGTACCTTAACAACCACAACATACAATGCTCTGTACTATCAAAAGTTAAAATGCTTTCTATTTGTATTTCAGTGTATAATGTTTGAAAAATGTTATAAATAAACAATTAAAAAAAAAAACAAAAAAAAAAACAACCACAACATACAGGGGTATACATACAATAACATATACAGTGCCTTGAAAAAGTATTCACCCCCTTGGCTTTTTACCTATTTTGTTACATTACAGCTTTTAGTTCAATGTTTTTTTTATCTGAAATATATGTGATGGATCAGAACACAATAGTCTAAGTTGGTGAAGTAAAATTAGAAAAATATATACATAAAACTATTTTTCAGAAATAAAAAACTCACAATTGGCATGTGCGTATGTATTCACCCCCTTTGTTATGAAGCCCATAAGAAGCTCTGGTGCAACCAATTACCTTCAGAAGTTACATAATTTGTGAAATGATATCCACCTGTGTGCAATCTAAGTGTCACATCTGTCATTACATATAAACACCTTTTTGAAAGGCCCCAGAGGCTGCAACACCTAAGCAAGAGGCACCTCTAACTAAACACCGCCATGAAGACCAAGGAACCCTTTAAACAAGTAAGGGACAATGTTGTTGAGAAGTACAAGTCAGGGTTAGGTTATAAAAAAATATCCAAATCTTTGATGATCTGTAGGAGCACCATCAAATCTATCATAACTAAATGGAAAGAACATGGCACAACAGCAAACCTGCCAAGAGACGGCCACACAACAAAACTCACGGACCGGGCAAGGAGGCCATTAAACAGAGAGGCAGCACAGAGACCTAAGGTAACCCTGGAGGAGCCGCAGAGTTCCACAGCAGAGACTGGAGTATCTGTACATAGGACGACAATAAGCCATACGCTTCATACAGTTGGGCTTTATGGCAGTGTCAGAAAACAGAGAGAGAGGGAACACTGGGAAAAAGGGGAGTTTCAGGAAGTGCTGAGGGGACAGAAGAGAGGTAAGTACTGAGGTAAAAGAGAGAGAGAGTGCTGACAGGAGACAGAGGAGAGGAGGTTGCTTAAAAGAGAGGGAGATACCAAGGCTCAAAAAGTCCTTTGCTGGGACACAGTGACACTTAACAGTGAGGAGAGGAGGAGTGAGTGAGGGGAAGGAACTGAGGTGCCAGAGTGAGGAGAGAGACATACGCTGATACCAGGGTCTGTGTGCCCCAACAGAGGAGGAGGGATATCCTGAAGCCCGGGAAAAAAGAGTCTGTGAGGGAAAAAAGGAGAGCGATCTGAGGAGAGAGAGAGGGAGAGAGAGAGAGGGTGTGGTGAGGTGACAGGTGTGAGGAAAACCGCTGGGACTGAGGAGACTGAGAGAGAGAGAGACTCTGGCAGCATCAGAGGGGGAGAAAGACAAGCTTTTCCAGAGACTGCCAGGAGAGTGTTGCCTGGAGACCGAGGAGTGAGGACACCTGAGGGGAGCCAGGAGCAGAGACAGCCACCTGTTCCACTACTATTTAGTCCAGGGCCCCTACTCAGCAGCCCAGCACCACTCAGCAGAGACGACCCACACCTTTCAGGATCGAGATACCCATCCGGGTATCTGGTCGGCCATTGCCTGTTCACCTTGCGAGTTTTGCTACCAGTTATCTCGATCGGCCATCAGCAAGAGATCCAGTGCCTTACAACATCGCTAGGAGCATCAGGAGCCTAAACCAACACTTGGGGCTATTGTTGTGTCATCGCACAGAGGACTGGTGAGCAGATGTAAACCCAACATCCTTCTTGACACCATACTGACACTGCATGCAGCCACCAATTTTTCCTTTTTAGTGTCACGGGATGCTTGTTTGGAGCTGCCATCTCTAGTAGTCTGCCCTTTTAAATCTCTACCTAACGGTACATTCTACAGAATTACTGCTCCATGCAAGCTTCTCTTGCATGGAGCAACTTTCTCTTAAAACAAGGGCCCCACCGTGCTAGCAGAAGACACTTGTATTCTTCACCTCAGGACCTGCAACATTACAAAACTGTGTTTACTGTACTTGTGTAACCCTTTTCTTTTCCTTGTGTGTTTGCCTCTGAAAAGGGGTTTGGGGCCCAGAAGGAGCTGAGAAGTTTACAAGTCTTCTCTCCTCCTTCTCAGCGCCAGTGTTAAGGGCATATGGGCATATAGATTACTACCCTTTCTATACCTGCAGTTGCTAAATATTGAAGGTTGTCTTTTCTAATGTATTAGTTATTTGTAGCAAGGTTTAACAGTGTTGTAAGTTTCCATATGCTTTAAACCATGCTAATATATTCAACTTGTTTATCACTTCCAGGTGTGTGTCTATTTTTGGTGATAATCCACAGCCAGGATAACGGTATTTACCACATGTGTCCTTAAATGTGTTTGCAGTAATTTTATTTAACCAGGTATGTCAGAGGGGCTGAGGTCATTCTTGGAGTTGAGGCGGAGATCAAAGAATCTAAATTCACCAAGTGGCTGAATTCGGGGGTGCCGCTACACACACACACACACACAGGTTGGACTGGATAGACTTGTGTCTTTTTTCAACCTCACCAACTATGTAACTATGTGACTTAAGAAGCTGCAGGACAGATGTCACAAGTGCATTGACTTCCTGGGGGAATATGTAGGCAGTTACAGCTTCCTAGCTCAATTTTTTCTGGGTAAGACTCAAAACTTATCAGCACCCCCTTGTATAGCAAGGGAAATGTGTAGTAACTACTGCACACAGTATACGGTTCATCTCTAAGTTGGGAAACGCCATAATGTTTAATTTTCATGTAGCAAAGCCCCGGGTCCCCTGAGTCCTAATGGTGACCACCAGAGTTAGGGACAGCTGATATCCTTCTGTGTAGAGTGGGTTACAAGGCATGGTGGGTGTAATGCAGGATTAAATTTTGGGGTCCAGACACTTTTTGAATGCAAAGAGATTTATTGTCTCTTGAACAGAACTGTGGGAGAGAGGGAAAGGGCCAGGACACCCCTAGGTAAATGCAACAATAATTGGCAGACTCCGAGACTGCTATAGGCAGACAGCTATACAGGTGAAGGCCTCCAGCTGGACACCACTTCTGTATAGGTAGGATTGCTGTCTCCTATGGCAACAATCTTGTAGCAGTTACTAATGGTAATTGTATTCTACTATTGGCAACACAAACAGTTCTCCACTTACTCCACAGTCACTCTCTGTGGGCCTTTACTCAATGAACTCCTAGCCTTTCACTAGACTTCGGATCCAATAGCCACTGGATCCCCTGCGCTCTTCCACTTTAGTGCTCAGTATCTTCCTCAAGCTTCACCCCCGCTTCCCTGCTGGGTCCCTGGCTTGGCACTCACTGATGCTCCACAAGCGGCACCTCTGCTATCCTGCTGCGTCTGACTTGTCACTTGCTGAAGTTTTCCCACTTCTTCACAGTCCCCGGCTGGTGAGAAGTCTGCTCTGGTACTGTCCTCAGCTTCCTCACAGTGGTCTCCGGTAACAAGGTGGATGATCCTTTAGTGGTGACAGCTTCCCCTCTACCTCCGACCACAGCTAGTTCCCTGGCCATCAGAACCGCTACTTCTGGTTGGACTACAAGCCCGCAGTCCTAACCCTGCATTGCTTCTCCTGTTTCTGGTTAGGCCCTCAGACAGCCTAGCAGCCAGACGTCCCCGGGATAGGCCTCAGGCTTCAGGCCTAGTAGCTCGGGGCAGCATAACACACGTCCACCCAGACAGCCATCCAGGTGGCACAGAACCCCAATCACCTGACTCCACCCAAATAAATAGGTGCTCCCAGCAGGCAAAGAGACCAAAGAGAACCCTGCCCATTGGCTGAGATACCCCATTCATTCATAATCTATCCTTGCTATGCCCTTCTCCTATCCAATATCACTAGCCATAATGCCACCTAGTGACAGAAGAGAGAAGTGCAGCAATTACAGAATTAGGGGGAAATCAATTGATCTTCTAACAACTGGCCAAGGCAACTATCGCCTGGCAACTAAATTTGATAGCAGCCCTGCCTAAACATCAGGGTCCTACACTCACATGAATGTGGTCCCCGTCTGGTCCCGGGCACACACGCAAAAGGTATCCTTACGTGCATGGCAAGTAGCTCTGCCTGCATGTGTGCATCTTGGCCATAATTGAGGCAGGCCCAATGTAATAATCAGTACCTGCATTTACTACTATAAACCATCTTGTGCACTGCATTTGCAATTTGTGTTTGGGGTGTCGTTAGGATTATATTGACACCCGTAACAGATCGCACACCCAGTGCGTTTTGAACATGGTGTGGGAAAGGAGTTACATACCTCTTCAGCTTTCAGTCATACATTTTATTCCTGGCTTATCAGCTAATTATACACATTTATCCCGTTGTAGCATGAAGATCTGTATCCCATGAAAATTGGTATCCCTGCAGTAGCAACTTGGTTTGCTTTGCCTGAATCCAGAGTATGTGCAGTTGCCACAGGAGATAAATACTGTAGTTACAGTACATAGTTGGTATGGTTGAATAAAGACACCAGTCAATCCAGTTCAACCTGTGTGGAAGTGTGTGTTCATAATCATTTCATGTATCCCTGAATACTGTGTACACATCTTCATGCTACATGCTAATGCTACACCTGCTGTTACTGAACGAACGTGTGAGAAGAGAAGATTCAGAATGCAGCCTAAGGATGAGCTCCGGCGTGTTCTCACACTCCACGTGCCGAGCCCGCCAGGAAGTCGGCATGGCGCTGCGCTAATCACGGGCAGTGAGACATTTCCTGATCTCTGCAGCCGCACATCGGGAAAATGCCCCACTGCCTGTGATTAGCACAGCGCCGTGCCAACTTCCTGGCAGGCTCGGCACGTGGAGTGTGCGAACACGCCGGAGCTCATCCTTAATGCAGCCACTACCAGAGCCCGACCATCAAACACCTTAACAAGATACAGGAAGTGCTTTGCTACTATCACCATGGCTGCGCTGGGGGGGGGGGGGGGAAACCTGCTCCCTTCCTCATCACATACCACTCATAACAAACCTCCTCCTCTGCAAGAACATGACATGATAATAAGAGACGCAGCACTTCCTGAAGGAGATCCAGAGAAGACAGGGAGTCGGCGTCACCAGACCAGGTCAAGCTTCAGCGGTGCATCTTCAAAGCCTGTCCAGGGCACCTCTGTGCCACTTCAGGGCTTTTTTTTTTTTTTCCCGGACAGTGAGCAGCCATGCAGAACATCAAGTGTGTGGTGGTCGGAGACGGGTGAGTAGAGGCTCTGCCAACACATCTACCTCTATATATCACCCGGGGCACTAGGGGGCAGATACTGGCAGCAAATGAGGTGACATATTTCATCTCTTGGGGGAAGGCTGGAGATCCTCTATTCCAGTACATCAGGCTGGTCATAGACTGTGCCAGGTGGGGCTCATCCACATTATGTCTGGTGATCTGTAAGGATCCTACGTATGATTGTTCTCTGTGTGCACAGCTCACACTGGTATGGCTAATTAATGACGTGCTCTGAAATCTTAGATACCATGTTGCCCATTAATAGTCCTATTGTGTTTTGATGTGTTTTACGTTAAATAACACTTTCCAGATATCTCCTCTGTGTTGGGTTTCTGTTGTATGAATTCTTGTGTTATTGGAACAGCACATGTTCCTGAAGAAATTACTGTGTTTATAAGTGGGTGCTGCAGCGATCAACAGCTGGAACCAAAGATAGAACAAGAAAACGTCACCAGCACACAATGTTTCTCAAGAGTGGGCTCAAAGCTTTAATTGGCAAGCACATTGATACAGCAGAAGCAACGTTTCAGGGCTTCGCAGGACTCCTTCATCAGGCATGTGACATCAGACCACCATTGAGTGTGATAGATTTTAGGTATAGATTTCAGAATCTATCACACTCCACGCTGATCTGAGGAACGACATAATGGGAACCTCTTTACCTACCTACAGTAATATAACACCCTGTATATTACTAGGTGCACACTATACGATTTGACTATGTATATTTAGTTCAAATTACATTGGAACTAACGACTATCTTGGAAAACAAAGACTGTTCCATGGCATTATATGGGTGACAATAACCATTTGTAGGAGGAATATTCAATGTGTTTCTATTTTGACATTTTTTGACTATTAACCGTGACTGCTCTTGCTGAAACTTTTCCTGAAGAAGTGGGTTACTTCCTGCGAAACACAAACTGCATCAAAATTACAGTAACTCACTGTGTTCTACTATAGGGGATCCACCAAGTATCTGTATTTAAGGAGTACTAGATGGTTTTGGTTATGTTTTATGTGACGCGTGTGTGTTTTATATGTTTTGTTGATATGAATACATGTGCAATTTTTATCATATAATAAATACTTTTTGATACTTTTTACAAAAATTGGGTACATTTATAGTCCTTATATTTAGTTTGTTAGGGTCCATTATTTTGTATATTATTGATCAGGATGAGGTACCAGACCTACAGTACATGGTCTACCAAATGAGGGTCTCTTATGGAGGCCTTCCTCCCAATTTCCTATTTTTCATGTGGAAAAAAAGGTAAACCGTGAAATGAATTGAAAGAACACATTGCACTGCTGCTATACAATAGACACCATCGCAGGTGCATGTAAGTGTTCAGGTTGGTGTAAATGATCCCACCATGAGGTTGTAGACAGTGCTGATTGCGTTGGTTGTGGTGCACCTGCAGAAAGCAGGCTGTTCACTGTGAGGAACAAAATGATTGCTGATCATTCGCAAAGATTTTCAGCATGTTAAAAAATCAGAGTGGTAAAGAGCACTTGATGAGAGCTGATTATCTTTCTTGAATCACTCTGTACACGGCTCGGTTGTCAGATGGCGCTTATCAGGCCTCTACAGAGTGCAGCAGAGATCCGCAATCCAGAGCAGCTTGAAACTATCTGTGTTTAAAAGTTGCCTGTTCTGTAGTTGGAATAGGGTTGCCACCTCATCCCTTTAAACCCGAACACATATGAATTACACAGGTTCTGAGGCTAATTTAATGCAGATAAGGCCCCAAGTGAGTTTAATTACCACCTTAATTAGCCTCGGAACCTGTGTAATTCATATGTGTTTGGGTTTAAAGGGATGAGGTGGCAACCCTAAGTTGGGAGCTTCATTTTGCACAATATTTTAAAATAGGCTTGGTTCTGTGCTAAGAGATCAGACGCCATTGAAAGAGTTAAACTTCAGACGTTATGGCTCTGGAGAGAATGGCCTCCAACCTAACCAGTGCTGCTTGTTTTTCTCTGACAGCTCATTCACACACAGATCAATACAGGCTCAAAGACATGGAACCTAAAGCTTCGTACACAGGGGCTGAACGTAGGATGCTTTCAGCCGGTACTATAGAATCCGGCTGACATTTGGCCTGTGTGTACAGGTTCTTCCCTTGTCCAACAGAAGTCAATCTCACAACTGGCTTGTGTCAAATGAGCATGCTGGAAAACCAGCAGCCGATCAGCACTCTCAGCCAATGGCTGCAAGCACTGCATGGTGTGTTCTGGCTGGTGGGCGCTCCCCCTGTCAGAATACGATAGCACAACGGGGTTGATCAATGTCACATAGTTAGTTCAGTGACCACCTCCTGGTTGAACGAAAAAACTTACCGTGTGTACCTGCCATTAAACAGAACTGTGTGCTCTGTTCACACCATACATGTGTGCTGCATAAAAATGCAACATTCCAACACAGCAAACCTCATATCATTGCATAGAGTTGAACGAAGTGTCATTTTTATGTGCTTATAATTTTTAAAAAATGTAAACGCTTTTATAAATCATGGGGCCTACAGCCTACCTGAACGGGGGCTACCTTTGTCCCAACCCTGGCCCTGCCCCTCCCCTCCCTGAACCCACCTTGACACTGGGTGCACACCTATGTGTATTTTTGTGTGTTTTGCACTTTGCAGAAATGCACTACAGTCTATTTAACATGGTTTCCTATGGTACACATTCACGTCTATGAATTTTTCAGCCACTGCATTTTTGGAAAGGGTCAGGGACTTTTTTTTCCGCAGCAGATTGCATGCAATAGACTTCAGTGGACCTGCACCAAAAATGCAAGTGTTGTGCTATGTATGTATTTTTACATGCGTTTTCTGTTTTTTTTTTCCTCTATGACAACTGTAAATAGCAGGTTAAGGAGCGGGTGGCTGCCACGTCTTTAACAACCGATGAGTCATCAGCTGTCAGCGGGATTCTCCGATGACAGCTAAATGTAAAAAAAAAATTGCTGGCAATAAAAAGAAAAAAAAAAAAGAGAAAAAAACGACATGGGGTCCCCCCCCAATGCATACCAGGCACGGCCTGGTATGGATTTTGAAGTGAACCCCACGCCAAAATAAACAAAAATGGCTTGGGGTCCCCCAAAATTCATACCAGACCCTTATCCGAGCATGCAGCCTGGCAGGTCAGGAAAAGGAGGGGACGAGTGAGCACCCTCCCCCTTCCTGAACCATACCAGGCCACATGCCCTTAACATGGGGTTGCTTTAGGGCAGCACACAGCACCTAGTCCCCATGTTGATGGGGAAAGGGGGCTCTTCCCCACAACCCTGGCCGGTGGTTGTGGGGGTTGGCAGGAGGGGACTTATCGGAATCTAGACGCTCCCTTTAACAAGGGGGACCCCAGATCCTGCCCCCTCATGGGAATGAGTAGGGGTACACAGTACCCCTACTCATTAACCAAAAAAAGGTGTAATGTAAAAAATTACAGTAGGCATTTTTTGACAATTCCTTTAAAAAAAGTAAAACAATGTTGGTGATTCAAAGCATGTATGGCTGGCTTTAGAAAGCCAGAGACGGCCAGGCAACTAGCATTTGCAGGAGGTCGAGGTGATCGCCTACACATTTCTGTCAAGATAAGAACATCTTGTGAAGAAATATTGATGAAAATTCGAGGTGAATTAAAGTATACCTAAAGGCAAAACTTTCATTTTAGTTTTGGATAGAGTGGAGAGGGATTAGAACACCTGTCATGGATTACTGCTGTCTGTGCCCCCGTTAGGGAGATTCACCTTCTCTATTTGCCCTGTTTACATTATCATTGAAAGTGAATGTAAACGAAAATTCCAAATTTTGGGTTGTCACTAGAAACGTAATAGATCGCAAATCTTCCAATGGGGACACTAGTTCTGGTAACCTGGGGGTCCCCAAGGAATTCCCTTAACCTGCAGGGATTTCTTCTCACTTCCTGTTTGGCTATGGGACAGGAAGTGAAGGGAAATCTCTGCAATAGGACACAGATGGCGAAAAAAAAATATGATGGGGGTTATACTACTATAGTAGTTTAGAATTCACCTTCAGCAGGGCTGGACTTACCATTGGGCTTGACTGGGCTCAAGCCCATGGGCCCCGGCCAATAGGGGGCACGGTGGGCCCGACCCGTTTCGAAAGCCGCCAAGGGCGGCCAAAAGCTGCCGAGGGCAGCCGAAAGTCACCGAGAGCAGCCAAAAGCCGCCGAGATGCAGAGGACATCCGGCTCTGTATCTCGGCGGCGCCATTTTTAAACTGAAAGGCTGCAATGACACTGGAGCAAGGCTACACTGACAAGTCTGCAAATGACACTGGGACAAGGCTACACTGATACTGACAAGGCTACACTGACACTGATTAGGCTGCAATGACACTGACAAGGCTGCAGATGGACACTGATAAGGCTGCATTGATGGGCATTTAAATGTTTTTTTCCTTAAACTTCCCTCCTAAAAGTTTTTTCCTTAAAATTCCCTCCTAAACTTGGGGGGCGTGTTATACGCCGATAAATACGGTAATTATCATTTTATCCATTTTTATTGCTTTTTTTAATCGGGGACCCAGGACGAATACCAGTACAGTATCCCCCACTTATACGCTTATATATTATCTACTTTTGTGAGTAGCCATTTGGCTGTTTTGTCTTGTCCAATTAAACTGAAGTTGCACTGAGTCTGGCGCACCTTGTCCTTTTCTATTTCTGTTTTATAGAGCTGTGCATATGTATAGAAGGTAGGGCCCGAAAGTGACTCAAGCCCAGGGGCCCCCACCACCCTTAGTCCTGCCCTGACCTTCAGTATTTGCATTGATCATTTGATGAGAATTCCAAAGCTGGTGTACTGGGGTGATCTGTAATGAACTTCATGTACCTATGCTAGGTTTTATCTGGCATCACTGGTAATGCTCACTGAGGGGTCTTAGAAGAAGCAGCAAAACACTCATAAGTCAGCAACTACTATGCTTTCCATTTCAGTCTTTACATGTTTACTATTGGCTCATGTGCAGAGCCAGATTTTTTTGCTGAAGTGCAAAAGATAGGTGACTGAAATCAAGACAGATTTAAAGGCTGTACACCTTTTGGTAACATGTTACACCTGTATTTAGAGTATAACGTTACTGAGCATCAGTCCCCGCCCCCGCATCCCCCCTGCTGATTGTGGTGTGATGTTGTCTTGCAGGTTCCTCAGAAACAAAATACATGCTTTTTTTACCTGCAAAAACACATATTTATTATTTTATTTTTTAAAAGGTGAACTTATCCTTTTCAAACGGAACTAATGGCAAAAATACTCTGTTCCAATGGTCTGACGCATGCAAGGACCTGCACTGGCATCTTCTCCTTGGCTGCTTCTGGGTGTCAGTCTTATTGATTGGTCGGCGTGGGATGACTGCACTCCCATGTATGCACAGAAGTGTGCACGTCCTGGCACAGTGGCAGTGTGCTGCAATGTAAACTGACGTGCACAGCTTAGTGTACATTCTACGGGGGATTGTGAACATGTAACTTAGTGTATTTTATTGCAAAAGAGACATTGCGTGTCTCTTCTTGCCGGTAAAAATAATTTTAGTGCACACAAACACAATATAATACCCCATTTTTGGTTAGATATTAAAGATTGGGTCTTATCAAGTAAATAGCTACAGTGAGGGAAAAAAGTATTTGAACCCCTGCTGATTTTGTACGTTTGCCCACTGACAAAGA
Organism: Lithobates clamitans; assembly: GCA_037952925.1. Lineage (NCBI taxonomy): Eukaryota > Metazoa > Chordata > Amphibia > Anura > Ranidae > Lithobates > Lithobates clamitans. Next base: position 5,043,684 of record JBBGZY010000254.1, on the reverse strand, counting down.
AATGATTTCAATGGTAGGTTTATTTTAACAGCGAAAGACAGAATAACAACAAAAATATCCTGAAAAATGCATTTCAAAAAAGTTATAAATTGTTTTGCATTTTAATGAGTGAAATAAGTATTTGATCCCCTATCAATCAGCAAGATTTCTGGCTCCCAGGTGTCTTCTATACAGGTAACGAGCTGAGATTAGGAGCAATCTAAAAGGGAGTGCTTCTAATCTTAAGGCTACAAGACCATCGCCAAGCAGCTTGGTGAGAGGGTGGCAACAGTTGGTGCGATTATTCACAAATGGAATAAACACAAAATAACTTTCAATCTCCATTGGTCTGGGGCTCCATGCAAGATTTCACCTCATGGAGTTTCAATGATCATGAGAACGGTGAGGAATCAGCCCAGAACTTGTTAATGATCTCAGGGCAGCTGGGACCATAGTCACCAAGAAAACAATTGGTAACACACTACACCATGAAGTACTGAAATCCTACAGCACCCGCCAGGTCTTCCTGCTCAAGAAAGCACATGTACAGGCCCATCTGAAGATGGCTAATGAACATCTGAATGATTCAGAGAAGAACTGGGTGAAAGTGTTGTGGTCAGATGAGACCAAAATCAAGCTCTCTGGCATTAACTCAACTCGCCGTGTTTGGAGGAGGAGGAATGCTGCCTATGACCCCAAGAACACCATCCCCACCGTCAAACATGGAGGTGGAAACATTATGCTTTGGGGGGTTTTTCTGCTAAGGGGACAGGACAACTTCACTGCATCAAAGGGACGATGGATGGGACCATGTACCATCAAATCCTGGGTGAGAACCTCCTTCCCTCAGCTAGTTCATGTTACCAATCGTCAGCCTTAAAACCATAATGACTTGGAGAGGATCTGCAAAGAGGAGTGGGACAAAATCCCTCCTGAGATGTGTGAAAACCTGGTGGTCAACTACAAGAAATGACTGACCTGGTGAAGGGGTCAAATACTAATTTCACTCCTTGAAATGCAAATCAATTTATAATTTTTTTGAAATGCGTCTTTCTGGATATTTTTGTTATTATTCTGTCTCTCACTGTTAAAATAAACCTACCTTTAAAATTATAGACTGATCATTTCTTTGTCAGTGGCAAACGTACAAAATCAGAAGGGGTTTAAATACTTTTTTCCCTCACTGTACAAAATATGTCTAGACTCAAAATAAGACGATCTCTGTGGTTTAGCCTTCCAATGCTTCACCATTGAATATTCATGCTGCTTATCAAGAAAATAAATTTGAGATGAAGCAAGAGAAGAATGACCAGGGAGGTAAAAGCTCCTGACCAGAAGCAGAAAATAAAAAAAAAAAGATTTAGGCTGGGTTCACACTATTGCGAATTGGATGCATCCAATTCGCATGTCAGGAGATTGTGACTGGCTCTCAATGGAGCCGGTTCACACATCTACGGAGTGAATTGCACAGGAGACCTGTGCGTCGTCTGGTCTGTTTCAGGTCTGAATTCAGCCAAAAATTTGGATCAAATTCGGACCTGAAACGGTGAAGAAGGACCCACCGGACCCCTGCTGTGAGCCACTTGGTACGGTGGTGTGAACCCAGCCTCAATGTCAGATTTGACAAAAATGGCATCTGACCAAATGATCTAATCCCAAAAAGAGCTTGATAAAGTGTAAATGTAGGTATATCAGTGAGAATAAGCTATCATCAATTAGATCAATTAAGAACAAGAACGCTTAGGAATTGACAAACGATTAAACTCATTGGATTCTTCAGGAATCAGGTGTCATCTGTCATCCGTCTGCTCAGCGGGGATCAGCGGAGCAATCCTCCGCTGAGCAAAGCACAGTCCGTCGTGCGCACCACCCATGTGAAAGGACCCTAAGCGGGGGCGGAGCGTGGATTAGAGGTCTTTTTTTTAAAATTGTATTTAAAATGTTTTTGGGCCCTTTATGGTTAATTTAACCATATAGCGATCACTAGTGGTAGCATGGGCAGGTGACAGGTACTCTTTATAGACATGAGGGCTTTTTTCCAGATCCCATTGTCTCCTGCCCTCCACTGCAGCTAAACAAGCTCAGATCGTGCTTGATTGGTGCATTCTTGGCTACAGTAGCTGAGAAATGACAGCTCTGACACTGATAGTGGTGAAATCATTGTTGCTTCTTCATTAGTTGCAGAGGATATCGGGGAATGAATATCCCTTGATCTTCTCTGTATCAAACCATTCTGCACACTTCTTGAGGTCCCTTGGGTGATTTGGTAAAGGTTTTATAAATTAAAGGAAAAGTTCAGCCAAAAGCTAACTCTAAATCTACTTTCAGCCACATTCTAAAATTAATCTAATCTAACCCTGTAAAGCAAAAATTGCTATGCATACCTTTTCTGAAGCCGATCCTGTCCGGCCTCCAGCGGCGGATGCTGTGTGCAGGAGACAGCCGACAACAGCTGGGAAGTGATGTCACCCATAGACTTCCTATGGGGCTTCCATTGTTAGCTGTCTCTCTGGCACACGCCTACACACAGAAGCTGCCGCTGGCAGCTCAGCGTGGGACCAGACTGGATCGCCTGCAGAAAAGGTATATGTAGCAATTTTTGCTTTACAGGGCTAGATAGATTAGAATGTGCCTGCCAGTAGATTTGGAGTTTTTGGATGAACAAGTGATACTACTTTCAGAGAACTGCCATTTGTGCAGGCTGGATTATGATACCCTTATAGCAGTGCATTGTGGGCGCATGGGCGCCGCCCCCCTAACACCTTCGGCGCCCTCCCTATCCATATACCCAGCTCCTTTCAGGACGCCGGACATATGAATTACTATGGCGGGGATAGGCGGGGGTGTGTATTTTGAAGCACATGATTAGATGATGATTAGGCTCAGATAGGCTTCAAAATAGGGTGGGCACGGGTCACTGCGTCCCGATCCCAACCTGTTGTGTGAGGATAGCAAATTATTTTTTGCTATGGTCACACTACAGTTCCTCCCCGCCAATCAGGAGGCAGGTCTGTGAGACCTGTTTCTCGATTGGCCAAAGCACCAGGCGACCCTATTGGATGTCTAGTGCTTTGGTGAAAGAGGAGACATACAGGGGAGGAATCCTGAGCAGCTTGTGCCAACCGCCCGCCCGTAAATGTCCGTTACGGGCAGCGGTGCCCGTAAAAAAGATGGCCGCAAGCCAACCATGCAACTGCGCATGCGCCGTTCAGAAGCCATGCGGGCTTGGGAAAGCTCGTACACGCTCGGCCGGGCGGCGCATTCGCAGTAACTTAATTGCGCCGCCCGGGGCCATTTTTCAATAGATTCTAGTGTACATTTGTTCCTGGATAAGACACGGCAGCCGCGTTTTGTGCACTCGCCGTAGGCGAAGGAGTCGAGGGGGGGGGTGAGGAGGAGAATGTGACACTGGGGCAGAGGATGACATTACTAGGGACAGCAGCTGACACTACTGGGTCTGGGGACAGGCGACAGAAAATGACATGGCATTACTGGGGGGAGGGAGGGTGAAGCTATGGCATGCAGGGGGGCAGTGAACGACACTGATGTGCTGCCCTGTGGACTGTGGAGAGGTGAAAGGGAAGCAGTACAGGAGCAGCACACACTGGTGTGGAGACTGTAAAATGATGGTGGACAGAGGAGGAGGCTACTATGAGGGGGTAAAGAAGACACTATCATGTCCGCAGCCTCTGTCCCCCTCCTGTAGTATGTCCGCACCTCTTTCCCCCGCCTGTAGTATGTCCGCAGCCTCTGTCTCCCTCCTGTAGTATGTCCGCACCTCTTTCCCCCGCCTGTAGTATGTCCGCAGCCTCTGTCTCCCTCCTGTAGTATGTCCGCACCTCTTTCCCCCGCCTGTAGTATGTCCGCAGCCTCTGTCTCCCTCCTGTAGTATGTCCGCAGCCTCTGTCCCCCTCCTGTAGTATGTCCGCAGTCTCTGTCCCCCTCCTGTAGTATGTCCGCAGCCTCTGTCCCCCTCCTGTAGTATGTCCGCAGCCTCTGTCCCCCTCCTGTAGTATGTCCGCAGCCTCTGTCCCCCTCCTGTAGTATGGCCGCACCTCTTTCCCCCGCCTGTAGTATGTCAGCAGCCTCTGTCTCCCTCCTGTAGTATGTCTGCAGCCTCTGTCTCCCTCCTGTAGTATGTCTGCAGCCTCTGTCCCCCTCCTGTAGTATGTCCGCAGCCTCTGTCCCCCTCCTGTAGTATGTCCGCAGCCTCTGTCCCCCTCCTGTAGTATGTCCGCAGCCTCTGTCCCCCTCCTGTAGTATGTCCGCACCTCTTTCCCCCGCCTGTAGTATGTCAGCAGCCTCTGTCTCCCTCCTGTAGTATGTCTGCAGCCTCTGTCCCCCTCCTGTAGTATGTCCGTAGTCTCTGTCCCCCTCCTGTAGTATGTCCGCAGCCTCTGTCCCCCTCCTGTAGTATGTCCGCAGCCTCTGTCCCCCTCCTGTAGTATGTCCGCAGCCTCTGTCAACCTCCCTCCCCTTCAATTGTTAAAAATGTTCAAATTTTCATGCACATTATACGCAATAGCAGTATTTGCACTGTAAACCTTTTTTATTTATATAAAGTGTTGGTGAACTTAAACTGTATCGCTATGCTGTGATTCCTGTAGGCTTTGCGTGCATGCAGGGGGGGCCTCCATGTCCATTTTGCTTGGGGCCCCCAAATTCCTTCAAACGGCCCTGTAGGTGCTGATCAGTGGTCAGTGTCGCGGGTGGTCCGGCGGGTGCCGTGGGTGGTCAGTGCCGCGCCGCCCGGTGCATGTTTGCCGTCGCCACAAAAGGAGAACCCACCAGCCGCCGCTGCCTTATAGAAAGCTCTCAGGTAGGATCTGCAGTCATGTTATGTCAGGGAGGTGCAGGGGGGGCGCACTGGCTTATTAGAGGGAACAAAGTTGATAAGGAAAGTGTTTCCAACCAGCCTTCAACATGAATTGAGATATCAACAGGGTGGATTTGATTTTAATCAAGTCGATTTAAATCATGATTTAAATCACTAGTAAAAAAGCTTGACTCGATTTAAATCATGATTTTTAAAGAGCAACTGTCATCTCTGTCCCTCAGTGGCGTCTCCACTGACCCGCTGTTGACTCACCTACAGTCCCATTCACTTTAATGGGACGGCTGGGGATGCAGCAGTGACACAACAAGGTGAGGGACGTGGCGGCAGCAGGTGAGTTGATGCCCACTAACAGGCACTGCCATGATGGATCTGAAATAACAGGTGCTCTTTAAAAGGACTTATTCTTGCTGGTAGTTAGAATTTTTATATTTGAAAAACAAAATGAAGGTTTCCTATTTAGAATAATAAGATGTCAGGTTAGTAAAACAGCGATATCAGAACCGATTCAATCATACAGTTTGTAGTGCACATAGATTTGAAAAACAATGGGATAAAGGAATATTCCTGAACTTCGTTTTATCTCACGGTTACTGTGAAATTGTGTGAATGCTTCAATACAATGCATGTTATCTCAGTTTGCTGAGCTTGGATTTATTAAATTGGTTCACAAAAATCTGAATATTGCAGAATATATGAGCCTCATGCTACATAATTAACCCGTACGTCCCTTTAAATTTGCCGCTGTGCCATTGCGTGCACGCGCCGGCTGGGAGCTCCGTGAGTCGGGTCGCGCGTCCCGCGGACTCGATCGCTGCGAGGATACCTGCGATCGCCTCACGTGGAAATGCTAATGTAAACAAGCATCTCCCCGTTCTGCCTAGTGACAGTGTCACTGATCTCTGCTCCCTGTGATCACAGGGAGCAGAGATCAGTGATGTGTCACACGTAGCCACGCCCCCCCAAAGTTAGAAACACTCCCCAGGACGTACTTAAGCCCTACACTGCCCCCTAGTGGTTAATCCCTTCACTGCCAGTGTCATTTACACAGGAATCAGTACAAGTAATAACTTTTGCACAAACCAATCAATAAATGCTTATTGCGATTTTTTTTTAACCAAAAATATGTAGAAGAAAATGCCTAAACTGAGGAAAAAAAATGTTTTTTTAAATATTTTTTGGGGATATTTATTATAGCAAAAAGTAAAAAAATGTGTTTTTTTTCAAAATTGTCGCTATTTTTTTGTTTATAGCGCAAAAAATAAAAACCGCAGAGGTGATCAAATACCACTAAAAGAAACTCTATTTTGTTTGGGAGCCATGTCGCACAGCACAATTGTCAGTTAAAGCGACGCAGTGCCGAATCGCAAAAAGAGCCCTGGTCAGGAAGGGGGTAAATTTTTCCGGGGCTGAAGTGGTTAAGGACTGGTCACTTAACAGTTATGTTATCGGAGCTGACTGTAAGGCCACAATCGAAACTGTTTACTGAACTGGGAAATTTTGAAGCAGGAAACAGGTCTCTATATTCATAACTGGTTTGTCTAGTTAGTTGGATTTTTTTCCTCTGCAGGTCAGTAAATGGTTAGTCCTGTCTGCTGATTAACTATTTACATCCTACTGAAAGTAATTTCTAGATGAATTGATCTTATCTCCTTAACATTGTGTAATTGTGTCCACTTGATCTGAAGCGGAGTCAACAGTACTTTTTTGTGCTGATGATGGAAAAGAAAATAAAAAGCCATCACTTTTAACGAGTAATGAAGGTGGCTAAGGTGGAAAATAAAGCTAATAACAATTGTTCCTAAAAATGTTGCCTCCCCCTCCTCCTATTTATTTTGCATGGCCTGTTTAAAAAAAGAGCAGTGTAAATACCTAGTTTCAAAGGGGTCATGTGATCCAGCAGCTACGGCTCCCCTGTGTCAGAGAATAGCTGCTGCAGGGGAGAGGAGGAAGCACTGACAATGGAGGGACAATGAGAGTCGGTGGGTGACAATGCTGAGAATGAACAGCCATTGAGCGTTTCCATTACACAGGGGAGTCAAAGCTGCTGGATCACATGACCAGACAAGATTAAATAGAAATAAAAATAAAAGAAGTATTTACACTACTTCTTTTTTTTCTTATATATTATATATATACAGGTTATGCAGGATGGGTAGGAGAAGGGGGGGGGGGGTTAAAACATGTTTGAAGGCTGCACTTTACACATGTTGCTTGGTTGTCTCTGGCTTTAAGCCTTAGGCCCTTGTTACACTTGTGATCCTGTCACTGGCAAAAACTCATCAGTGACCGAATCCCAAACATTCACAGGGAGAACATTCATCTGCTTGTATGTGTTGATGATAGGCTGAATCAGTGAGGTGTTAGGCTCGATTCACACCTATGCATGTTGCTTTTGAGCGTTTTTGGAGGTTTTGTTTTCATGCTTGCCACGTTTTTGAGCAGCGTTTTTGACGCGATTTTGCCGCGATTTGCGTTTTGCGTTTTTTTTTTTTTTTTTACATTTTTTTTTTACAGTCTTAAAAAAGAAAAAACAAAACGGCAAAAACGCATCAAAAACACACCAAAAACGCTGCAAAAACGGTGCACTTGCATTTTTGATACTTGTCCATTGAATTCTATTACATGCAAAACGCTGCATTTTGCATGAAAAAAAGTCCCTGACCCTTTCCAAAAATGAAGAGAAACAAAAAGGCATTGATGTGAACATGTTCCATAGGAACCCATGTTAAAAAATTCCCGTGCATTTCTGCAAAATGCAAAATGCATCAAAAAACGCGCTAGTGTGAATGGAGCCTTAGTCCCTCACTGCCAACAACGATTCAGAAGGTAGGTCGCCAGCAAGAAAGTGACGTGTCGCTCATCTAGCCGGCGAGAGACCAACAAATGCAAGCAGGTGTTTTACCTCCCTGCTGTGTCCTCCATGGGGGTCCTACAGTGGCGGCTGGTGCTTAAAATTTTTGGGAGGGCGCAAACAAACTGAAAAATTCAGAAAAAAACCCCATCAATTGCAGCCTCACTGTACCATCAATCGCAGCCACTGTGCTATCAATCGCAGCCACTATGCACATCAATTGCCGCACTGTGCCATCAAATGCAGCCACTGTGCCCATCAAGCGCAGCCACTGTGCCATTAAACGCAGCCACTGTGCCCATAAATTGCCGCCACTGTGCCATTAAACGCAACCACTGTGCCATCAAACTAAGCCACTGTGTCCCATAATATGCAGCCACTGTGCCCATCAATTGCCGCCAATGTGCCCATCAAATGCCGCCACTGTGCCCATCAAACGCAGCCACAGTGCCATGAAACGCAGCCACTGTGCCCATAAATTGCCGCCACTGTGCCATTAAAAGCAACCACTGTGCCATCAAACGAAGCCACTGTGTCCCATAGAATGCAGCCACTGTGCCCATCAATTGCTCCCACTGTGCCCCATCAAACGCAGCCACTGTGCCATATCAAATGCTGCCAGTGTGCCCCCCGATGGCCCACTGGCTGCACTTACCTGTCTCGGTGGGCAGCTCCTTGATGTCTTCTCCCGTCCTCTCTTCCCGTCCTCTGCTATGATTGGACGCCTGGCATGGCGCTTGCAGGTCACCTTTTTTGACGCCTATTAGAGCCTATGGCTCTAATCAGGTGCTTCAAAACCACCCCGCCACTGTAATTCAGGCGCCCTGCACCCGAAAAGCGGCCGGACGCCTGAATAGGGGGTGGCAGCGGCGGCCATAGATAGATTCATGCAATGCATACATTTATCTATTGGTGCTAGAGGGGGGTGGCAGACAGGGCCGTCTTTAGCGCAGGGCAAATGGGGCACTTGCCCTGGACCCAATCTTTGTTGGGGGGCCAGCGCTAGGCGTGAATTGGGGCCCCCGATGACAGCTTTGCAGAGCGCACAGAGGATACGGGAGGATGTATTCCACGCTAGCCAGCTGAGAGGGGGCGGGGCCGGGAGCTCCACTGATGCTCTGACCCCGCCTACGTGCAGCCTGTATACTCGGAAAAGAGCGTCTGTAGTGAGAGCCAGTGATCATAGTGGGAGCGTCAGTGGAGCTCCTAGCCCCGCCCCCCCTCTATACTGGCTGGTGAATACAGAGGTCCGGGGGGCGGGCCGGGAGCTCCAATGACACTCCCACTCCGATCACTGGCTATCACTACAGACGCTCTATTCCGAGTACACAGGCTGCACGTGGGCGGGGTCAGAGTGTCAGTGGAGCTCCCGGCCCTACCCCTCTTAGCTGGCTAGCGCGGGAATACATCCTCCCATGTCCTCTGTGCACTCTGCAAAGCTGTCATCCAGGCCCCAATTTACGGGTGACGCGGGCCCCCCAACAAAGCATCAGTGGAACTCCTGGCTGTTGTAGTGAGAGCAGAGAGTGGAAGCCCCACCCACGCACCTGAATGTATGTAGTTAGTTTGGCTGGCCAGGTATGTCCTTACACCCATAAAATGCCTGAATGTTTAAACCCTGAGCTGTGTTATTCAACTGTAAAGCTGTGCATTGCTGAAAGTTCTCTGACCATCTCCTGTATAATGTCTGCAGTCTCTGATTGTCTCCTGCAGTATGTCCGCAGTCTCTGATTGTCTCCTGCAGTATGTCCACAGTCTCTGATTGTCTCCTGCAGTATGTCCACAGTCTCTGATTGTCTCCTGCAGTATGTCCGCAGCCTCTGATTGTCTCCTGCAGTATGTCCGCAGTCTGTGACTGTCTCCTGCAGTATGTCCGCAGTCTCTGATTGTCTCCTGCAGTATGTCCGCAGTCTCTGATTGTCTCCTGCAGTACGTCCGCAGCCTCTGATTGTCTCCTGCAGTATGTCCACAGTCTCTGGTAATCTCCTACAGTATGTCCGCAGTCTCTGATTGTCTCCTGCAGTATGTCCGCAGTCTCTGAACCTCTCCTGTAGTATGTCTATTAATGTGCCCCTTTACTTGCTCAATTATTTGGGATTGCTCCACTGCTCAGTGAGAGGTAATGATGTGCATTAACCTCTAGCAACCAATCAGCGAACAGTAGTGATCTGCTTTAATCTCTAGCAACCAATCAGTAAGTGGTAATGATGTGCTGTAACCCCTAGCAACCATTAAGTGAGCGCTAATAATGTACATTAACCTCTAGCAACCAATCGGCAAGCAGAAATTATGTGTTGTAAGGTCTAGAAACCAGCCAGTGAGCAGTAAGGATAGGCTGTAACCTCTGGCAAACATATGCAATCACTGCGTGATCTGCTGCAGTAAACTGATTTTGAATCTACCTGCTATTTTTTGTATGTCTCAGAATGGAGGGGGGGCCCAAGAAAATTTTTGCCCAGGGCCCAATCAAAATTAAAGACGGCCCTGGTGGCAGGAGAGAGGGGGCAGTGCCCGCGCACCCTTAATGCACATGCCGCCACTCCTACAGAATCTGAAGTGTGACTTGTGCCTAATGTCCCTGGCCTAGAAAAAGATAAATTCCTGGTTTGCTTACTTGTCTCAGGTCAGGGACTGTCCTGGCTTTTCTTTGGGTGAATGAGTCCTAATGGCTTCAAAGTGTAGAATAAAAAATAAGCAGAAAATTTCAGGTGTTGCAATAATTTTCATCTTTTATTCAGTGGGATAATGATTAGATTATTAGATTTGATGGGCTTCTTGGACAGCAGCTCCAATTTGATGCTCATATTTCTTCCCCATGCTTGATGCATTAGGCTGGGATGTAAGCTGGCTGGATGGATCCTGTAGCTAAATAGAGCCACTTAGCTGACCCGACAGCTCCATAGTACATTTACTGCTACAGCTGTGGGCAGAACCTCGTAATTCACAGCAGAAGCTAAACTACAAGTTCCAAGGAGCCAATCTCCTGTAGGCTCTCAGTGATCATCATGAGACACAAACAATGAAGATATACAATGTAAACAAGGCATATTTCCATTGTGACAAGGGGGAAGTGACAATCCTGTTTCTCTGCAAAGCAGAGATATGAATCGCTTTTTTTCCCCCAGTTAAAGCAGCACGCAGTAAACACAAAAACACTGCCTAGACACACATTTAACTCTTTGATTGCCCCTTATGTTAACCCCTTCCCAGTCAGTGTCATTAGTACAGTGACAGTGTATATTTTTAGCACCGATCCTTGTATTCGTGTTACTGGTCCCCAAAAAGTGTAAATTAGTGTCCTGACTGTCAACTGCAATATTGCAGTCCCGCTATAAGTCCCTGATCGCCGTCATTACTAGAAACATTTTTTTTCTATAAACACATGCCATGGTTTGTAAACGCTATAACGTTCGCGTAAACCAATCAATATACCTATTGTTTTGTTTCTTTTTTTTACCAAAAACATGTAGCAGAATACATATTGGCCAAAATTTATGAAGAAATAATTTTATTTTTATTTTATTTTTTTTGGATATGTTTTATAGCAGAAAGTACAACATTTTTTTTTGTTTTTGTTTTTTTAATTGTCAGTCTTTTTATTTATAGAGCAAAAAATAAAAACCACAGAGGTGATCAAATACCACCAGAAGAAAGCTCTATTTGAGTTCAGCGTCACACGACCACACAATTGTCAGTTAAAATAACGCAGTGCCAAATCGCAAAAAGATGGCCTGGTCAGGAAGGGGGGGAAACCTTCTGGAGGTCAAGTGGCGTATGTCAAGACAAGAAAAACAAAAAAACCTATGCATTTCATCTGTGTAATACATGCACATTTCTGTGTTTTATCCCTTTTAAAGTCTCTGCAAATACAGAAAAATAGCTCCTAACGAGTAACAGTCAACCAGATAGAGGCTTACTGGCACTGTCAGTTCAGTTGTTCTTTAATTGTTTACATTAATATTAATATTGAAATAAATAAAGCATTTGAGTTATTTTCTTTTCTTTTACAGAGCGGTTGGTAAGACTTGTTTGCTGATAAGTTACACCACCAATGCATTCCCTGGAGAATACATCCCAACTGTGTAAGTAAAAAACAAGGTCCCATCATTGTAATACTTTAACTAATTTGACTAATCTGCCATTTAAAGTGGACCAGTCAGTAATTGGACAAGTCTACCTGACTAAGTTTCTGACAGGTCACTATATTCAGCAATAGTATATTTCAAAATGGCTGTACCATTTCAGTATTACAAAGCACAGCTCCAGTCCAGTCAACTTGCCCTGACAAAGTTCACACTGGGAATTGCACAGGAACTCGCTGTGCATTCCTATGCGATTCTTGTGCAGTGCGATTTCAGCCCATAAAAAAAAATGGTCTGAAATCGCACTGCATGTGAATCACATAGTAGTGCATGCACTACTTTTGGAAACTCAATGCAACCGCATTGCATGGTACTTCTGTACCATGAGATCCAGTGCGGGCAAACACTGTGTTTGCGACCTGCATTTGAGTACACTCACTGAAGATCGCAACTGCAGTGTGTTTTGAACGCAGTGTGGGAAACGCAGCGAAACGTGGGGTTCCCACACTGCATTCTGGTGTGAACTGGCCCTGAAATAATATAGTCTGCAGGAGGAAACGTTTTCTCAGTCTCCACTCACAAAGTGATCAGACTGCAGCAAGTGTAACACAAACAGCCACAAATTGCACAGACACTAGGATTTACATGAATGTCATCTCTGAGCTATTATCTCAGTCCAGGAAGTAGATGCTGTCCCTAGTTAGTGATTGAGCAAATGTGAGTCTATCTGGAATGAAAATTTGATGGAGTTGTGCGATGTAACACATGTAGTACCTATAGTTTTACATGTTACTTGGCATGTGTTTAACCTGGAACTATACTGGATGCTAGGGCCAGTTAAAAGAAAACGATTTTTTCTTCAAGAATCATACTTACCTAGGTGGATGCAGCATTGCTCCACTGCTGCATCTGTTCCCCGCCTGCTCTAAGACTGAGAACCGAGTGATCAAACACCGCTGATCACTCAGTTCTCAGAGCTCCATGAGCAGAGAGCTGCTGACTGTCAGTCACCTCTGTCTACTCTGCCTCCCCCAGCGCTCACTGGAGTACTGGACTGGGGAGGGGATGGGAGCATCTGGTCCCGGCTCTCTGCGTCTCTGTGATGTCAGCCGACAGCAGGCTTCAGCGGTCAAAAACAGGTCACAGGAGTGCAAAATGAACTGCACTTTTGTGATCCCCATGAGAAGTACAGCCAGCCAGGCTTTCGCTGTACTTCTCCTTTAAAGGAAGTATGTTAGTGTTACAGACTTCCCAACCTGTAAAAACTCATTTCAGGGAGGTGGGCATGGCTTAAACCGTGCTACATATTGAGCGTGGCTTAAATGGGGTGTGGTTTTATAGAGTCTGAGGTGACTAAGGCTCCATTCACCCTAGCGCGTTTTTTTATGCATTTTGCATTTTGCAGAAATGCATGGGAATTTTTTAACATGGGTTCCTATGGAACATGTTCACATCAATGCCTTTTTGTACCTCTGCATTTTTGGAAAGGGTCAGGAACTTTTTTTCATGTAAAATGCAGCGTTTTGCATGTAATAGAATTCAATGGACCAGCATCAAAAACGCAAGTGCACCGTTTTTGCAGCGTTTTTACAGCATTTTTGATGCGTTTTTGATGCGTTTTTGGCATTTTTTTAATTTATTTTTTTTAAACTGTATACAGTCTAAAAAAAAACTGCAAAAAAAAAAAAAAAACACAAAACGCAAAACGTGGCAAAAACACAGCAAAAACGCTGTAAAAACGCTACAAAAACGCTGCTCAAAAAGGTGGCAAGCATGAAAAAAAAACTCCAAAAACGCTCAAAAGCAACATGCATAGGTGTGAATCGAGCCTTACATAGTGCAGGATGTAGTAATGTTAAATAAGGAATGTACAGTGGCGGTGGGTAGTATGTGCAGGAGAGGAGTGCGGAGTGTATGTAGGTAGGTATAATGTGCATGTGAGGAGTGTGGAGTGTACAGTGGTGTGTAGTATGTGCAGGATGGTGTCAGTAGTTCTTTATTTTTATTATTATTTTTTTACAATTTTATTTTTTAAATTATTTTTTACAATGTATTTTTTTATTTTTTGTTTTTCACAATGATTGGGGTTAGGGGTAGTGGACAGTGCCAGTAGAGCAGTGTGTCAGTAGTTTTTTGTTGTTATTATTTTCTCTATTATTTTTTACAATTTTGTTGTTTATTATTTTCTTAAAATAATTTTTTAAAATATTTTTTTCACAGTGCTTCTGGGAAAGGGGTGGGGAGGATGTGGCGGTGATGGTGTCAGTAGGGCAGTGTATGGTGTCAGTAGTTTTTATTTTTACATATTGTTTTTTTTACAATTTAATTTTTTTTTAATGCTTCTTGGGGGGAGAGGGTTGGGGCAGTGGCCAGTGTTGGTAAGGCAGGGGGATGGTGTCAGTAGTTTTTTATTTTATATTTTTTTTATAATTAAATTTTTTTATAATTTTTGTTTACAATTTTATTTTTTTATATATTTTTTTAATCAACCCTGTTGGGGGGGGCTTTGGTAAATAGAACCCTGACATCTCCTCTTTGAGACAGAGAAAGAGGCAGAGGACACAGATTCCCCAGTCCCTTTCTCAGCATTGAAGATTAATGGACAGAAGACAGCGGCTCCTGTCCATTCATAAACTGAGCATAGTAACACACAGGTTAATCTGCTCAGTTTTCACAGGACACAGGAGTGATCTCACTCACTGTGTCCGATTCAGAAAAGGCAGGGGCCGGTAAATGATCGGTCCCTTCCTCTGCTCTCCATCCTGACAGATCCCCATAACCGGCGGGAGAAGAGAGGAGGGAAGCTGGCTAAGGGGGCGAGGGGGGCGGAGAAGAAGGGGGGGAGGAGGACACAGAGGGGGCTGGAGGAGGAGGATACAGGGAACAGTTGGGGATGATTGGTGCAGCAGGAGGGACAGATGTAATCACCAATCTCCTTGTATAGCTTTTTAGCCAACAGCTGCGGGAGGGAGAGAAGGAGAAGCAGATGTCAGCTATACAAGGAGATCGGTGATCACAGCTGTCCCTCCAGTTGCACCGATCATCCCCGGCTCTGAACAAGGGGACCATCCAGGATCAGCCCCATGGCCGGGATATTGCGCAGCACTTGCGGGTGTCTGGGAGCCACCCCCGAAATGCAGGAGACTCCCGCACTTCGCAGGAGACTTGAGATGTCTGGTGTTATGGCTTGAAGAGCTTCCAAGAAAGACTTGCTGGGGGATCCTGTTTTTGTGTGTGGTGTTTTTTTCTCAGCAGCTATTCACAGACTTTTTATTGTGATTTTCTTAAAATGTTTAAGCCTATTGTTAACATATAAATTTACATTCCAAATTCAGATTTGACAACTTTTCTGCCAATCTTATGGTTTATGAAAAACCAGTTAACTTGGGCTTGTGGGATACAGCTGGACAAGAAGATTACGATAGACTGCGTCCATTGTCTTATCCACAGACGGTAAAGATCCACGTTTTGCTCCTTTGTACAGCTATGTGAGCATGGGTGAAAGCACCGTGTTTATGTAGTTTACTATGTAACGCCCTCTGGATCAGATTGTTTAATTCTTCGTGCCTCCAATGTATATTTTATTAGGCTGGGTTCACACTTAATTCGGATGGGACTCACATCAGGGGTCCAGTGCGTCCCTGTTCTCAGTTTCAGGGACAAATCAGGCCCAAATTTTAGCCTGAATTTGGACATGAAACGGAGCCAAAGACGCACAGGACTTCTGTACAAACCGCTCCACAGCCGCCCTGGAGATGTGTGAATAGGCTCCACTGAGGGCCGTTCACAGTTTCCTGTCATGTAAATTGGATGCGGGCAAACCTGTATCCAATTTGCATAAGTGTGAACCCAGCCCCAAAGAGGCCCACAAGCAATATATTTGATGTGGCCCACAGTGATTACGTAGCCACTGTAACATTAGCTGTTATAAGTGCTGCCACAGCCCAGAAGGCTTTCTGCCCTTTTCCATGCCCTTCATTATCATATTGTGGACATAATGTAGATCAACCCTTTTCATGTATGGGCTAGCGCTTTCCTTTTGTTTTTTTTTGGCAGTTTTAGGAGTGTTCACACTAAATGTGACTTTGAAATTCTCCTACTTCACTTGATATAGCACAATTTCAAAGCCGCAGTTCAGTGCGATTTTAGGTGTGACTTGCCTGACATCTGTGCAACTTCATGCACAGATATCTAAGCAAGTTGCGCCTGAAATCACAAAAAATAGTGCAGGAACCCCTTTTATCAAATCAGTGTGGTAACGCAAAGAGTTGCACCGAATTGAACGGTTCCAGTGCTGACAATAGGGTGCTATTTGTCATGCTATTTGGAACTGTCAAATCGCATGACAAGTTGCACCGGTTTGAACGGGGGCTAATACCTGCTGCTAGCAAAGAGAATTGCAATTCGTTCGTCCGTCGATGTGTGCCACCTTCTGTTGGTCTGGGTTGCAATTTGCAGAGCTTATTGCCTTGCTTGCAAAGCACAATTAATGCTCTTCTTGTCCTTTCTGATCTGCAATCTAAAACGTCCTGGTGAGGGGAAAAATAAAGGAACTGGTAATTCAGTCTCCATGTCCTATGTTTTCAATGATTTTTTTTTTCCTCCTACCAGATCTATTTTTTTGCAGCATAATCAAAGCATATTGTTGAAAGAGTTGTTAATATTCCGTCTGCCTTTTATCTTTTTAGGACGTGTTCCTAGTTTGCTTTTCAATTGTGAGCCCAGCTTCATATGAGAATGTCCGGGAAAAGGTAAACATGTTGTTTTTTTTTCCTGGGGTTTTCCACACTACAGGAATGTAAGGATGTTTTATATGGTAAATGGTACATTGTCTTAAATGGAGATAGTTTGGAACCATAGACACCAGTGTTTGGCCTGCTTGCCTGACATCTGCCCTGACCTGGGTCATTTTGTTATTCCTAAACCAACTTGTCTATAAAGACAATAAGGAAGAACACTTTGCACTTTATTGATACATATTTGCACATTAGTGCATCACAATATTGTATACATATTTTTTTTCACAAATTTAAAGGTTTAATTTAGAGAGATTTTGGACCAGCGCTGCTTTTTCTCTGCTCTTCCATATTTTTTTGGTTCACCAAAAATTTAGTGGCTGCGATCTGTTTCCTCATTGTGACTCAATGCATCCCATTTCCCAATTAAACCCTTGTGGCGCTGGTTTTTCTTTTTCAATAAGGAAGAAAGTTTGTTCTTTTAGTCTTAGCTGTGGGTTGGAGGAACCTTACTAGATCTTTAATTTAATTATAACTTTATTCTGTGTATATTTTGTGTATTTTTAAATAGTGGTACCCAGAAGTCCAACACCACTGCCCTGACACTCCTATCATCCTTGTGGGTACAAAACTTGATTTGAGAGATGATAAAGACACAATTGCAAAACTGAAAGTGCAAAATCTTGCACCCATTACGTATCCTCAAGGACTTACCATGGCAAAAGAAATTGGTATGTTGTGTGTTTTTTTTTTTTTTCTGTTGAAATATTTATAACTGGTGAAACAGGTTTTCCAGCATAGCAAAATAATGACTTGAGTTCTAAATTTCAGTCAGTCAATTTGTCACGTGACATCAGGCCAGGAACAAGATTTTATAATTCCTCCTCCTAATAAAGAACTAACAGAGCCAGCTTTTGACTTCCTTAAGTTCAGCGTGACAGTCTTCTGTAAATATTCAGATTTCATATGTGGCATGGTGCTTTAACTAGTTTGCCTCCTCAGGCATGTCTGGTATGTGAAAACAAGCTTATGGCTGCACTTTGTTTAATTTTTATCAGTTTGCTCTGGGCTTTATTATAAAAGTGGAGCCACCCAATCCCTATTAACAACTGGCAGGTGCTGGCCCTAAGTGATGGTAATAAAGTTAACCACTTAAGGTCCGAGCCTTTTTTTGAGATGTGTTGTTTACAAGTTAAAAACAGTTTTTTTTTTGCTAGAAACTTACTTAGAACCCCCAAACATTCTACATTTTTTTCTAACACCCTAGAGAATAAAATGGGGGTCCTTGCAATACTTTCCGTCACACCATATTTGTGCAGCGGTCTTACAAGCGCACTTTTTTGGGAAAAAATACACTTTTTTGAATTAAAAAAATAAGATAACAGTAAAGTTAGCCCAATTTTTTTTTATATTGTGAAAGATAATGGTACGCCGAGTAAATTGATACCCAACATGTCACGCTTCAAAATTGCGCCCGCTTGTGGAATGGCGACAAACTTTTACCTTCAAAAATCTCCATAGGCGACGTTTAAAAAATTCTACAGGTTGCATGTTTTGAGTTACAGACGAAGTCTAGGACTAGAATTATTGCTCTAGCTCTACCGACCGCGGCGATACCTCACATGTGTGGTTTGAACATCCTTTTCATATGCGGGCGCTACTCATGTATGCGTTCGCTTCTGCATGTGAGCTCGGCGGGACAGGGCGCGTTTAAAAAAAAAAATTTCTTATTTATTTTATCTTTTAGTTTTTATTTTTACACTGTTTTAAAAAAAATGTGTCACTTTTATTTCTATTACAAGGAATGTAAACATCCTTTGTAATAGAAAAAAAGCATGACAGGACCTCTTAAATATGAGACCTCAGATCTCATATTTACACTAAAATGCAATAAAAAAAATATTTTGGCATTTAAAAAAAATAACTAAAAAAAAATAGCCCTTTTAAGAGCTATGGGCAGAAGTGACGTTTTGACGTCGCTTCCGCCCTGCATTGTTATGGAGACGGGTGGGGGCCATCTTCCCCCTCACTCATCTCTATGCCCAGCAAGGGTGAAGATCTGATCGCCTCCGCCTTTGCCGACAGCCCCGGTAAGTGGCGGGGGCACCGGAGCACGGCGGGAGGGGGGGCCCCTCTCCCGCCACCAATAAAAGTGATCTTGCAGTGAATCCGCTGCAGAGACGGCTCTTATGTGAAAGCGCAGACCGCCGGCCAAAGAAGAGGATACTGGGGTTATGGCAGCTAGCTGCTGCCATAACAACGATACTCCTCTTCAAACTTAGGACGTATATTGGCGTTCAGCGGTCCATAAGGTCCCTTTCACACTGGGGCGGTTTGCAGGTGCTATTACACTAAAAATAGCGCCTGCAAACCGACCTAAAACTGCCGCTACTGTTTCTCCAGTGTGAAAGCCCAAGGGCTTTCACACTGAAGCGGTGCGCTGGCAGGAGAGGAAAAAAAACTCCTGCAAACAGCATCTTTGGAGCGGTGAAGGAGCAGTGTGTTCACCGCTCCTAAACCGCTCCTGCAGATTGAAATCAATGTGGCAGCGCGGCTATACCGCCGCTGTAGCGGCGTTATGCGAGCGGTTTTAACCCTTTTTCGGCTGCCAGCGGGGGTGAAAATCGCACCGATACCGGCCGAATACCGCCGCTAAAATGACGGTAAAGCGGCGCTAAAAATAGCGCCGCTTTACCGCCGACGTCCCCACCGCCCCAGTGTGAAAGGGGCCTTAGTGGTTAAAGTAGAATTAAAGGCGAAAACTTTTTCATTTTGGAAAGAGTAACTGTCCAGTGTGTGGGCTTTTTTTTACTCCCCTTCACTTCCTGTCCCATAGCCAAAATGGCTATCCCTCCAAAGTAAGGGAACCCCAGGGTGTTGCCAGAACAAGTGTCCCTATTGGAAAATTCTCCCATTACTGTTCTGGTGTCAACCCAAAATATGGGATTTTCATGTACTTTCACTTTCAATAATAATGGTAAACAAGGATAAATAATGGTAACGGGGGCACAGACAGCAATAAAAACTGACAAGAGTCCTAATCCCCCTCAACTATCCAAAACAAAAAAAAAAAACGTTTTGCCTTTAGTTACACATTAACTGCTTCCAGAGCGCCCACCGCACATCTATTGTGGCAGGGCGGCACCGGCTGCGCGAAGCAACTTACCTATAAAATGTTCCTTTCTTCCGATTTATGTTTAATAGCAGAAAGTAAAAAATTGTTTTCTTTTCAAAATTGTCGGTCTTTTTTTGTTTATAACGCAAAAAAAAAAAAAACAGCAGAGGTGATCAAATACCACCAAAAGAAAGCTCTATTTGTAGGGGGAAAAAAAAGACATAAATTTTGTTTGGGTACAGCATCGCACGACCGCACAATTGTCAGATAAAGCAACGCAGTGCCATATCGCAAAAAATGGCCTGGTCATGAAGGGGGTGAAACCTTCTGGGGCTGAAGTGGTTCAGTAAAACAAAATAGTGTAAAGAAAAAATATAATCTAATAAAAGAAAAATCCCTATCCCCACCCCCATGCGTGAATGGCGATTGTTCCATAGACATGTGCAGAATGAAAAAAAAATAGTTTTGTTTCGAATCGTTTTTTACATAAATTTGTTTAGTTAAATTTGTTTAACCCGTTTAATTCACTTTCAGAATTCGTTTTATTTATACGATTTGAATCTATTCGAATTTTCGAATAGTTTTAGAATATTTTTAGAATTCTAATAGTTTTTGAATAGTTTTCGAATTTGAATAGTTTTCGAATTCGAATAGCTTTCCCTGTTTCCAAAGAGAATAAAAGAGAATAGAAAATAATATAACAGAAAATAAAAGAATAGAATATAATAGTGTAAAACAGAACATAGTAATCGAATTAGAATAGTTTTCAGATTTGAATAATTTTGAATAGTTTTCAAATTTGAATAGTTTTTGAATTCGAAAAGTTTTCAAATTTGAAAAATGTTCTAATAGTTTTCTAATTTCCAAAGAAAATAAAATAGAATAGAAAAAAAGGGATGAAATAGAAAAAAAATAGAATAGAATAGAAAATAATATAACAGAAAATAAAAGAATAGAATAGAATAGAATAAAAAAAGAATAGAATGGTTATATTCTTTCTATACTATTCTATTGTTTTTTTAAAATTCTATGGGAATGCAGATTGCACTTTCTCCCTTAATTATAGTCAAACTTAAATTTACCAATTAAATAACAAAGACACCATTGAGTGGCAAAATTATGGCCGTGGCACATTTATTGGTTTTGAAGAAAAATTTTCAATGAATAACAACTTCATATAAATATATTATTTATTAATCTGCAAAATATAACTTTGCTCAGCCATAAAACGACTCGAGCACAAATCTCATGATCCATGAATTCCAGTCCCCCCTTTCCATAAAAGGGTTATAAACTACATAAACGTGCCTTGCGACAAGGGGGGGGTTGGGGAGCTCCTTCAGCTGTGACAGACCCACTGGCGGTTTATATCAGAGCAGGGTCCTATTTCTAGAATTTTCCAATTGCATCACATTTTTTTTTTTATATTAAGAAAGGGAGGGGCAAATGTGGTCGCGGCACATTTATTGCTTTTAAATAAAAATTTTCGATGAATAACAACATAAAACGACTCAAGCACAAATCTCATGAGTCATAAATACCAGTCCCCAACCACTGGACTTGCATCTTCTCCCACTCAATACTAGACTGTAACCCCCCTGTTCAGTTCGCACCAGAACATGCGAACAGGAAAAAAGTTTGTTTGAACACGCGAACACTGTTAAAGTCTATGGGATACGAACATGAATAATCAAAAGTGCTAATTTTAAAGGCTTATATGCAAGTTATTGTCATAAAAAGTGTTTGGGGACCCGGGTCCTGCCCCAGGGGACATGTATCAATGCAAAAAAAAGTTTTAAAAACGGCCGTTTTTTCGGGAGCAGTAATTTTAATAATGCTTAAAGTCAAACAATAAAAGTGTAATATCCCTTTAAATGTTGTACCTGGGGGGTGTCTATAGTATGCCTGTAAAGGGGCGCATGTTTCCCGTGTTTAGAACAGTCTGACAGCAAAATGACATTTCAAAGGAAAAAAGTCATTTAAAACTACTTGCGGCTATTGCATTGCCGGTCCGACAATACACATAGAAGTTCATTGATAAAAACGGCATGGGAATTCCCCACAGGGGAACCCTGAACCAAAATTTAAAAAAAAAAGACGTGGGAGGTCCCCCCAAATTCTATACCAGGCCCTTCAGGTCTGTTATGGATATTAAGGGGAACCACGGGCAAAAAATAAAATAAAAATGACGTGGGGGTCCCCCTAAATTCCATACCAGACCCTCCAGGTCTGGTATGGATTTTAAGGGAAACCCTGCATGAAAATTAAAAGAAAAAAACGGCATGGGGTCCCCCCAAAAATCCATACCAGACCCTTATCCGAGCACGCAGGCAGTGCCCCCCCGAACCGTACCAGGCCACATGCCCTCAACATTGGGAGGGTGCTTTGGGGTAGCCCCCCAAAACACCTTGTCCCCATGTTGATGAGGACAAGGGCCTCATCCCCACAACCCTGGCCGGTGGTTGTGGGGGTCTGCGGGTGGGGGGCTTATCGGAATCTCGAAGCCCCCTTTAACAAGGGGACCCCCAGATCCCCCCCGTGTGAAATGGTAAGGGGGTACCTACCATTTCACTAAAAAACTGTCAAAAATGTTAAAAATGACAAGAGACAGTTTTTGACAATTCCTTTATTTAAATGCTTCTTCTTTCTTCTATCTTCCTTCATCTTCTTCTTCTTCTGGTTCTTCCTACGGTGTTCTCGTCCAGCATCTCCTCCGCGGTGTCTTCTTCCCTTCTTCTCCTCGGGCCGCTCCGCATCCATGATAGCATGGGGGGAGGCTCCCGCTCTTCTCTTCATCTTCTTCTCTTCTTCATCTTCTTCTTTTTTTCAACTTCTTCTCCGGCCGCTCTGCATCCATGCTGGCATGGTGGGAGGCTCCCGCTGTGTGACGCGTCTCCTCTTCTGACGGTTCTTAAATAACGGACCCCGCCCCTCTCTTACGCACGGTGACTTGACGGGACTTCCCTGTGACGTCACGGGGAATGCCACAGGGAAGTCCCGTCATGTCCCGTGTGTCAGAGGGGGGCGAGGTCACCGAGTGGCCCCGCCCTCTGTTATTTAAGAACCGTCAGAGGAGGAGACGCATCACACAGCATGTGACGCAGCAGAGGATGCTGGACGAGAACACCGGAGGAAGAACCAGAAGAGCCAGAAGAACCAGAAGAAGAAGAAGAAGATGAAGGAAGATAGAAGAAAGAAGAAGCATTTAAATAAAGGAATTGTCAAAAACTGTCTCTTGTCATTTTTAACATTTTTGACAGTTTTTTAGTGAAATGGTAGGGGTACTTTTGTACCCCCTTACCATTTCTCACAGGGGGAAGGTCTGGGATATGGGGGTCCCCTTGAAAAAGGGGGCTTCCAGATTCCGATAAGCCCCCCCGCCCGCAGACCCCCACAACCACTGGCCAGTGTTGTGGGGATGAGGCCCTTGTCCTCATCAACATGGGGGCAAGGTGTTTTGGGGGGCTACCCCAAAGCACCCTCCCAATGTTGAGGGAATGTGGCCTGGTACGGTTCAGGAGGGGGGGCGCTCTCTCATCCCCCCTCTTTTCCTGCGGCCTGCCAGGTTGCGTGCTCAGATAAGGGTCTGGTATGGATTTTTGGGGGGACCCCACGCCATTTTTAAAAAAATTTTGGCGCGGGGTTCCCCTTAATATCCATACCAGACCTGAAGGGTCTGGTATGGAGTTTAGGGGGACCCCCACGTCTTTTTTTTTAAATTTTGGCCGGGGTTCCCCTTAATAACCATACCAGACCTGAAGGGCCTGGTATGGAATTTAGGGGGAACCCCCACGTCATTTTTTTTTAAATTTTGGTTCGGGGTTTCCCTGTGGGGAATTCCCATGCCGTTTTTATCAATGAACTTCTATGTGTATTGTCGGACTGGCAATGCAATAGCCACAAGTAGTTTTAAATGAATTTTTTTCCTTTGAAATGTCATTTTGCTGTCAGACTGTTCTAAACACGGGAAACATGTGCCCCTTTACAGGCATACTATAGACACCCCCCAACTACGAAATTTAAAGGAATATTACACTTTTATTGTTTCACTTTAAGCATTATTAAAATCACTGCTCCTGAAAAAACTGCCGTTTTTAAAACTTTTTTTTTGCATTGATACATGTCCCCTGGGGCAGGACCCAGGTTCCCAAACACTTTTTATGACAATAACTTGCATATAAGCCTTTAAAATTAGCACTTTTGATTTCTCCCATAGACTTTTAAAGGGTGTTCCGCGGCATTCGAATTTGCTGCGAACACCCCAAATTGTTCGCTGTTCGGCGAACTTGCAAACAGCCGATGTTCAAGTCCAACATGAGTTCGACTCGAACTCGAAGCTCATCCCTACACGCCATCTGACCTACAGTGGGGGCGGAAAGTATTCAGACCCCCTTAAATTTTTCACTCTTTGTTATATTGCAGCCATTTGCTAAAATATTTTAAGTTCATTTTTTTTCCTCATTAATGTACACACAGCACCCCATATTGACAGAAAAACACAGAATTGTTGACATTTTTGCAGATTTATTAAAAAAGAAAATCTGAAATATCACATGGTCCGAAGTATTCAAACCCTTTGCTGTGACACTCATATATTTAACTTTAGGTGCTGTCCATTTCTTCTGATCATCCTTGAGATGGTTCTACACCTTCATTTGAGTCCAGCTGTGTTTGATTATACTGATTGGACTTGATTAGGAAAGCCACACACCTGTCTATATAAGACCTTACAGCTCACAGTGCATGTCAGAGCAAATGAGAATCATGAGGTCAAAGGAACTGCCTGAAGAGCTCAGAGACAGAATTGTGGCAAGGCACAGATCTGGCCAAGGTTACAAAAAAATTCTGCTGCACTTAAGGTTCCTAAGAGCACAGTGGCCTCTATAATCCTTAAATGGAAGACGTTTGGGACGACCAGAACCCTTCCTAGAGCTGGCCGTCCGGCCAAACTGAGCTATTGGGGGAGAAGAGCCTTGGTGAGAAAGGTAAAGAAGAACCCAAAGATCACTGTGGCTGAGCTCCAGAGATGCAGTCGGGAGATGGGAGAAGTTGTAGAAAGTCAACCATCACTGCAGCCCTCCACCAGTCGGGGCTTTATGGCAGAGTGGCCCGACGGAAGCCTCTCCTCAGTGCAAGACGCATAACAGCCCGCATGGAGTTTTCTAAAAAAACATCTGAAGGACTCCAAGATGGTGAGAAATAAGATTCTCTGGTCTGATAAGACTGAGATGGAACTTTTTGGCCTTAATTCTAAGCGGTATGTGTGGAGAAAACCAGGCACTGCTCATTACCTGTCCAATACAGTCCCAACAGTGAAGCATGATGGTGGCAGCATCATTCTGTGGGGTGTTTTTCAGCTGCAGGGACAGGACGACTGGTTGCAATTGAGGGAAAGATGAATGCGGCCAAGTACAGGGATATCCTGGACGAAAACCTTCTCCAGAGTTCTCAGGACCTCAGACTGGGCCGAAGGTTTACCTTCCAACAAGACAATGACCCTAAGCACACAGCTAAAATAATGAAGGAGTGGCTTCACAACAACTCCGTGACTGTTCTTGAATGGCCCAGCCAGAGCCCTGACTTAAACCCAATTGAGCATCTCTGGAGAGACCTAAAAATGGCTGTCCGCCAACGTTTACCATCCAAGCTGACAGAACTGGAGAGGATCTGCAAGGAGGAATGGCAGAGGATCCCCAAATCCAGGTGTGAAAAACTTGTTGCATCTTTCCCAAAAAGACTCATGGCTGTATTAGATCAAAAGGGTGCTTCTACTAAATACTGAGCAAAGGGTCTGAATACTAAGGGCCATGTGATATTTTAGTTTTTCTTTTTTAATAAATCTGCAAAAATGTCAACAATTCTGTGTTTTTCTGTCAATATGGGGTGCTGTGTGTACATTAATGAGGAAAAAAAGTGAACTTAAATGATTTTAGCAAATGGCTGCAGTATAACAAAGAGTGAAAAATTTAAGGGGGTCTGAATACTTTTTGTCCCCACTGTATATAAGCCACTAAATCCTCCTAGGTGTCTGTATGAAAATCCGCCTATAATAGGCATACATTTTTCCATTGACTTATTTATTCTACGTCTAATTTTTTCCAAATTTTTAAAATTAGGATTGCTTAAGCACAAAAGTCTGGGAACAATTTCTAAAAAAATTACTCTAGTATTTGGGGACGACATGGTGAGACTGTGTAAATCCCTTTTCATTTTATACATGAGATCCAGGGTGTTGACTTTACCCACATTATTCTCCCCCAAGGTGGATGATTACAATATCAGGAGTTGGCCAAACTTCAAACAGCCTGCACATATGAAAAGACAACTTAGCCCAGCGGAGACCCCAGATGACTTTCCAGAATACTTGAAAATTATCATAATCCAAGGACAGATTAGATGTGTAGCAACATAGTGCAGCTCTTTTAAACACTCAGTAAATAAATGAGTGTCCTAAAATCCAAACAATTCTTCTATCACCTGGAATTTAAAAAGAAAGGTCAGGTCTCACATGAATTTTGAAACATTGAGATCCCCATCTGCCCAGCCTTTGTATGATGGAGTCGTCAAGTCCCATTCTTGCAGCCTCCGTAGCTGCCCTGATACGAAAAGAATGGGACGTAACTCTCAATTGTTTGTAATCCTAACCTTTTCATGCAACCTTTCAAAACAAAATTAAACTGGTACCTGGTCATAGGAGAACTATCTGCATGAATAAGAAATTAAACACCTGCCTGAGACCTAATGCAAATGTAATTCTTTACCAGGATTAATGGGCATATCATTTTATCACCACATGTATGTAGATTAATCCACTTACCTCTGCCGATCCTATCTGTCTTAGACAATGGGATAATTTAATCCCTGCATCCAAAATTTCTACATGCTGTAGCAAAAGACCAGCATGAGCTAATTTATTATTTGGAAGCAGTTCTGAGATTCGTAATGCTCCAAAAAATGCTAAAACAAATGCTACCTTAAATAGCTCAGATTCGAAATCTGAGAAACAAACTTCTGAAGTAATCACACAAATCTTTCCCAATAACTCAATTGAAATAGGTCTCCTATTATCAGCAGTATAATGGTGTTTCCTGTAACCTCTCAGAGCTTATTATTTATTATTATTATTATACAGGATTTATATAGCGCCAACAGTTTGCGCAGAGCTTTACAACATATGGGCAGACAGTACACTTACAATACAAATCAATACAGGAGGGATCAGAGGGCCCTGCTCCTTAGAGCTTACAATCTAGAAGGGAGGGTCAAGTGGAAACAAAAGGTAATAACTGTGGGGGAAGAGCTGATGGAAACAAAATGAAAATACAGTGGTTAGGTGTGGGTGGGGTAGGCTTCTCTGAAGAGAAGGGTTTTCAGGGATCGTCTAAAAGCTAATAAAGTAGGAGATAAGCAGACATATTGGGGTAGGGCATTCCAAAGGATTGGAGAGGCTTTGGAAAAGTCCTGGAGGCGAGCATGGGAGGAGGTGACGAGGAAGCTAGAAAGCAGGAGGTCTTGAGAGGAACAAAGAGAACGAGTAGGTTGGTATTTAGAGACCAAGCTAGTAATGTAGCTGGGGGCGAAATTGTGGATGGCTTTGTACGTAGTTGTTAGAATTTTGAATTTAATTCTTTGGCCGAGCAGAAGCCAGTGGAGGGATTGACAGAGAGGAGTGGCAGACACAGAGCGATTGGTAAGATGGATGAGTCTGGCAGCGGCATTCATGATGGATTGAAGAGGTGATAGACCATGTAGAGGTAAGCCAATGAGAAGGGAGTTGCAGTAGTAGTAGGCGAGAGATGACCAGCGAGTGAATTAAGAGCTTTGTTATGTCATTGGTTAGAAAGGGGCATATTTTGGAGATGTTGCGGAGGGTGAGGCGGCAGGATTTGGACAGTGATTGGATGTGTTGCTTGAAGGAGAGTTCAGAGTCCAGGACTACACCTAGAACCTTGGCATGTGGGGATGGGCTTATAGTTGTGCCATTGATTTTGTCAGAGAGATCAGGGGAAGGGGCATATGGGGGAAGAAAAATTATAAGTTCGGTTTTGGATTGATTGAGTTTGAGGAAGTGGTGTGACATCCAGACTGATATATCTGATAGTAAATTAGTGATACCTGAGGAGACAGAGGGAGTAAGCTGAGGGGTAGAGAGATAGATTTGGGTGTCATCAGCGTAGAGGTGGTATTGGAAGCCATGGGAGCCAGGGAGATGGTGTAGATTGAAAAAAGGAGAGGTCCAAGAACAGAACCCTGGGGGACCCCAACAGAGAAAGGAAGAGGAGAGGAGAAAGTAGAGTTGTAAGAAACGCTAAAGATGCGGTTGGATAAGTAGGAAGAAAACCAGCGAAGTGTACAGTCACGGAGACCAAATTATTGTACAGAGAAAAAAGATATACAACTAGGCACACCTTGCAGTTTTAGAAAAAATGATACTCCTGCTAGCGTTTTAGCAATATGGCTGTAAGACACTTCTTTATGCATTAAGGAACATAAGAATGCTAATATTAACTGTTCTGAAGGAGAATCAAAACGGAAATTACAATCTCCAGCAAAATTGACCCATTTGTTCCATGCAGCAGAGTATTCTGCCCATGTGATATTTGCGACTGACTTTTTTATATAGTCTGTAATGGTTTCTAGATTAAATCCCAAAGGTACTCCGGGCATTTTATCCCCTCCAAGTCGGCATTGGGTAGTAACTGAGGGAATCTTGAAATCTGAAATCGAGATAGAGTGTCCATTATTTGATTCTCTTTTCCCGGCAGATGTTTAGCTTTTAACCATATGTTGTGATGTAAACATAGGAATACCAAATTTCTAAGTAATTTGATCACCAATAGAGATTTTGATGATAATCAATTCACATTACAATACACCTTTATTATCAGTTTGTATTAGAATCCTTTTATTGGCAAATTGCTTACCCCAAACTTCAAGGGCCACTACTAACGGAAATAACTCTAAAAGAACTATGTTCTTTGTAGCGTTTAATTTTACCCATCTAGAAGGCCATTTACCGCAGCACCAATACGTCTTCCATACTGCCGAGAAGCCATAAGACCCCGGCACATCTGAAAAAAACTCAAAATCTGCAGAAAATATGAAATTATCTTGGAAAAAAGATCGACCATTGTAGCTGTCAAAAAAGTTTAACCACACTACTAGATCTTCTTTTAGCTCAGAAGTTAGCCTAACATGTGAAAACGGGGATTTGATGCCCGAGATGGCCAGATAAAGTCGACGTGAAAAGGCCCTACCTACGGGCATTATGCAAGACGCAAAGACTAATAAACCTAATAACGACTGTAGTTACTTTGATAAAACTTTCTTTTTTTTTTAAAACCCAGGTATTATAAATTAACTTTTCTTTTATAATATGATGAAATAGATTAACAGACTTTAGATTTTCAACCATATTACAGCCATTACCACTGAATATGGGCAATGGGAAAACATTGTGACCCTTTGAAAATCCATGAACTAAAGTTTTGGCTGTCTCCTGGTCTGGATAAATTTCCAACCAGTGAAGCATTCTTGCTAATCTCACTGGTGTGCGATTTTTTTTTTTCAGTATGTTCTCTCTGTCCTTGAAAATAACCCCTTTTGAAACACTTAACTAATGCGCGTGTACCTGAACATTGTGAACATTCATGCCTATATTTACAGGCATTATCCCATCTGCATTGTGTTTGGTTAAATGCATAGCAGAAATCTTTTTTGTATGGCGATATAAAAGACGTGGGTGCTGGCTTAGAAACTGTAGATTTTTGTGGCAATATTAAATTTAGCCATAGCCCCGCGTCTTTCATACCCCACTTTAAAGATGAATAAATAGACAGTTTTTGTCTAAATAATTCATCGTATTTATACTATCCTAATCCTCAAAATTCTTGTTTGCCTCCAATACATGTTCCAGGTGCTAAAAAAGTCCACAACAGAGTTCTGGGTGTTTTTCACCCAGAACGCTTGCGTAAATTGTGAATGAATGAAGCCAGTTATGAAATGATCTCGCCACTGGTCTCCACCTATCATCTTCATCTTTTTTTCTTCAAGTTTTCTTTCACATTTTGTTATGAAATCTTTGGAAGATGGTAATAGTGACAATATGTCTATAAACTCACCCTATATAAAAACCAAAGAACAATCAGTGCAAACACAGTAATAAAAACGTGAAGACTGCAAGCTGAACACTACAGGCAATTACATATACCTAGCGGATATACAATATAAATACAGGTAAGTGCAGCACATAAAACTAAATGAAAGAAAAAAGAAAAAGAAATAGTCCAATCCAGATGGGAACTCCAATCACTGGACAGAAGGAATGACAGGATCCCTTGTGAAGAAAATGGGAAAGTCCTTCTGATGTAAAGTGGTAATATCCTTCACCAAATAAGCCCAGACACGCTTACCAGAGATGGTGGACCTCCCTACCACAGAAGGTCAAAAGCGCGTGTATTCCCACAGGGATGTTGCAAACCTCCCATAAGGCTTGAGCGGTCCTCAATCACATTGTATGGAGCTCCTGTCCAGCAGGGAAATCCAGAAACAGAAAGAGAAACCTCCAAAGGCCAGTAAAGCGATAGTGGGCAGCGCTTAAGCCAACAGGACAGTTAATGACGAGATCATGGAGCTGTCATGGTGGCAGCAGTTCTGACCAGTAGTCCACACGATCCACACTGACACCAAGCAGCATGCTCACACAGTTATCCTATCCAGTTACATTCCACTATGCACCAGCCAACAACCAGGAGCCCAGATGACCTCAGACAGCTTAGACGGAAGAGAACAGAGGCTTACTGGATGCCAGGGCCTCTAACTTTCTGTGAGCTTCAATACTGATTTTACATTACAATGCAAAATAACTTGCTATCCAAAATGTCTAGGTGATTTTTAAAAAACTTGATTATAATTATTCTCTGAAAGAAGGGGCTCTGTGGAATAAAAATATGGAAGTTGAGTGCTTTATTGCAGTCATTGCTCCTGTGTGTAAACTCTCCCAAGCTTGAACGTATGTGGGAACTGTGGAAGGATGATATCCCATCCCTGGATAGGGAAGATTGGGAGGATTGTTTAGATTTAGAACAAGATCCTAAACTTGTCATCTCCTCCAATGGTAAGCTGATACAGGTCAAGTTTCTACATAGAGTATGGTAGAGAGTAATAGGTGTCCCGGGAGCCACACATTAAGTCAAAGCCTGCTGTGTGATAATGAATAGCAGTCTCACCCTGAACACCCAACACATTTCACTGTGCCCACCGGAGCTTACTCATGGGGATCTACATAGAGTATACTACACCCCAGTGAGGCTCCATAAAATGTATCCGGAACGTGACTCCATCTGCCCCCGTTGTCGACTCCACCCGAGGTCCTATTTTCACATGTTTTGGGAGTGCCCTAAACTTGCTGTTTACTGGTCTAAGGTCTTTGAGGTGAGTAATCTCTGGCTGCAAGTATCTAGACCACCCCCCCCCCCGGACTATCCCTATTGGCCATCAGTGTGGATGTTCAGCAGTCTTGTCACACTAAATTACTGATCTCCTATCTTCTTTATTATGCAAAAAAAAGAATTCAAGATGAAGTGGACCTCGGCAGCTACCCCTGGGGTGTCTTCCTGGGAGGCCATGGTGGATGCAGCCCTTCCTATGTACAAATTAACCTATATTAACCGTGGCTGCTCCTTAAAGTACGATAATGTATGATCTCCCAGGACCTCATCTTAGAGAAGCATCTCTGCAGTTTCAGTTGTGGGTTTGAATATTATGGGCTGAGTGCTGGGTTTGTGTTTCCTTGGCTCCCCCTCTCTCTCCTACTCCATGTACCCTGCCTCTTTTGTCTTCTCCCCCCCCCCCCCCCCCTGGTACCAGTTCCCCAAGGATTGGACTATTGCATTTATTATGCTTGTTACTACTTTGGTATGCTAAACTGTGGTTGTATTGACATAGGTAGCTCCCACTGTGCTTCCCTTGTTGGGCTGTTTTACTTCCTGTTGTAATTGTTCTTTGGATCTGTATGGCAATTAAACCGTGTCACTTTGTTGTGTTTGTATACTGTAAAAAATGCTTTTGACTGCAATAAAGCACTCAACTTCCATATTTTTATTCTACAGAGCCCCTTCTTTCATTAAAGAATAATTATAATCAGGTTTTTTCAAAATCACCTAGACATTTTGGATAGCAAATTATTTTGCATTGTAATGTAAAATCAGTATTAAAGCCCACAGAAAGTTAGAGGCCCTGGCATCCAGTAAGCATTATGTGCTTTTTACCATCTTTTTTTGTTTTGTGGGGTGTTTGTATCCAAGAGCCTAGTAAACTCTAAAACACATGTAGCGCCCTGCTCCTTTTGACCAGGAGCTCGCAAGTAAATTTAGTTTTTGGCTGAGCTGTAATCAGCTCAGATTGAATGTATATAGTTTACTGGATCTGTTCTGGAATTGACTTGGTAGTGCAGTTCCCACTGTTGCCAGTAGGTGTCACTGGTACCATGGAACAGTGTGCGAATAACAACTTAGTGAAACTTTAATGAATATTCTTCTTTCAGAAACAGCCCAGTGGGAGGTTCTTGCTGCTGTGCATTCTGTGAGGGGAGTATTTATGGGACAGATGCCATGTTCTACGGATCAGTTCTTACCTCGTGGCCCTCCAGGTTGGAGGGCTACGTCACTGCAGCTGTGCAAGTAGGCCCAGAAGCCTGTCTGCGCCTACTACCACAGAGGTGGTCCTTAGGCTGTCTTGCCTGCTAGGAAGAAGCCGAGCCAAGCTGAGGAGATCCAGGGAGGACCCTTGCTGGAGAGAGCCAGGATAAAGGCTGGTCTCTCAGAAGGGCCTGGTGACTTACTTGGAGGACACACCTATCTCTAACCTATCCTTACAGTACTGTCGGGTCGGCTTAAAGGTTCCGGTACTGTGAAGAAGCTGTCCTACATTTAAACTACCCTTACAGTATTGCCGAGTCGGCTTAAAGGTTCTGGTACTGGAAGCTGTTCTACAATTCAATCAAGGTAACTAACTGTCTGGCTGCTAAGTTTGTGAGAGAGACTTATCCAGGCGTATGCTGGCTGCTAAGCCTGTGAGAGAGGCTTGTCCAGACATCTTGCAGCTTGCTAGATCTGTGGCAGAGATCTACCCAGCCATACAAGATTTACGGAGAGAAAACTGTGTTTTGTCCTCTATTCTGAAGTCTGTAAGTGATCTGCTGCAAAAAGGTATCTGCAACTCCCCTTCAACCTCTTTACTGCTACTTCTTTCAAGTTGTCTTGTAATAAAGCATTGGGAAAAGTGACTGGTGCATACATTGGTGGGCGCAAGGTCCAATATAGACTCTCAGTTCCTGATGTGGGGAAACTACAGGTAAGGGGTGACGGCAACAACCCAATTTAAATCAGCAGCTCCTTTGGGGGTCTGTGCTACACACATTTTACAGGTTTCTAATTCCACAAAAAGCAAACATAAGTCAGAACTGAAATCCTATAAAATTTGATCTTTCTCTGTAAACCAGTGGTTCTCAACCTGGGGGTTGGGACCTCCTCGGGGGTCAAATGATGGTTTGCCAGAGGTCAGCGAATTCCTGGGCTGTTTCTGAAGCCAGCCCCATTCTCCCAGCCTTTTTGCGGCCACCCAGCAGGGCTGTCCCTGGAGCCTGTGGCTGCCCAGCTGGGCTGTTCCTGGAGCCCACAGTCGCCCACTTAGCCTCTTTGCAGCCGTCCATTTAGATCACGGCATGGCTGGGGGACAGAGACTAGAGGTCAGCTGACTGGTGAGGAATATGAAGTGGGAGGGGCTGGAGGAGGCATTATCTCCTGATTTCGGCATAGGTGTCACTGCTGCGAGACACCACAAAGTCTTAGACACAGTGAAGCCGAAGACACAGTGAGTAACACTACCTGTGATTATAGTTGCTATTAAGGCCTCATGCACACTGGACGTTTTTGACGTTTTTACAGCAGCTGTTTTTGGCTGTAGACGTTTTTTTCTACAGTCATTAAACTCTCCATCATGTTATCCTATGTGTCCATGCACACATAGGCTGTTATCAGCAGTTTTGGACAGTGGCGTTTTTGAGCAGTAACAAAACTCCAAAACTAGTGAGTTCTGAGAGACGTTTTTCAGCTATAAAAATGCTCTAACGCTGATAAACACTGATAAACGTTGATAAACGCTCAAAAATGTCGCTCACCAGTGTTTTTTAATGTTTTTGATCCATTGAAAAAAGAAAAAAAAAAACCAGCTAAAACGCTAATGCGGAAAACCGCTAAAAACGCTATTGCAAGAACTTTGAAAAAAGTTAAAAAACTCACTGCAAAGCTACTGACGTTTTTATAATGTTATTTTAACGTCCAGTGTGCATGAGGCCTAAAAGTCCCCACTACAGTTCTCAGATCAGCAGATGACCTTGATCAAGAGCACCTAAGTTGGCTGATCAGAACTCCCCCCAGCACTGCCACTCTTCCCATTTCCCCCACCCTCACCAAGGAGTAAGAGAAGTAATAAAAATAGAGAATACATGGAAGGGAGAGGAAAAGAGGGGGAGGAGCAAAGAAAAAGGGAGAGAAATAATAAGAGAAAGAACAAGAAAGATGGCTAGAGAGAGGGATGGGGAAAAAAACAGGAAATTAGGCTACAGAGAGATAAAAGGGAAAGAAAGGAGAACAAAGAGAGAGTGGTACATCCTAAAATGTACCATGAGGGGTTTTAATACTGTACGAGTGGAAGGGACTCAGGGAGCGCTAAATATTCGTGGGTTAGGGGCGCAAATTACTTGTCTTGCCTTGGGTGCTGACAACCCACGCTACGAAAATCATTTTACCGTTAGGAGTCCCCACAACATGAGGAATTTTATCAAGTGGTCACGGCACTAGTGGCTTGAGAACCACTGCTGTAAACGGAAAAACCGTTCAAAAGAAATGAGTCATAGGCTGTGTATTGATGTGTTTACCACGGCAAAGTAGATTCTGTATTATGGAACGTTACCAGCTGCCATTCACCTGACTTCTGTTCTGTTGTCCTGTACCAGAATCTGAAATGTCCCCTCTTTAAGTCTTTAGGTCCAATATTCTAACCACTTGACTCCTGAGCCAATTTTGACACTTCTCACATAAAAATCATAATTTTTGGTCGAAAATCCCTAGAAACCCCAAACATTATATATTTGTTTGAAAGCGGAGACCCTGGAGATTAAAATGGTGGTTGTGCAGCCATTTAAAACGCCACTATAGACAAATTAGTGCACACAAAGGCAACACAATACCCAATTTTAGTTAAATATAAAAGATGGTGTTGTGCCAAGTAAAAAGATACCTAACATGTCATGCTTTAAAACTGTGCCACCTGTGCAATGGCGACAAACTACAGTACCTAAAAAAAAAAAATAATAATCTCCATAGATGTCGCTTTAAAAGCCTTTACATGCTACCACTTTGGATTTGAACAGG
This sequence comes from Lithobates clamitans, assembly GCA_037952925.1. Classification (NCBI taxonomy): domain Eukaryota; kingdom Metazoa; phylum Chordata; class Amphibia; order Anura; family Ranidae; genus Lithobates; species Lithobates clamitans. The sequence goes on along the minus strand of JBBGZY010000254.1, from coordinate 5,008,650 downwards.
AGCTCTGCCGCTAGAATTATTGCTCTGTGTGACATTTGCAACGGTAGCTCTCACGTGCGATCTCCGTTTACATATGCGTGCAGGGCTTACATATGCATTCGCATTTGCTGTGAGCATGAGGGGACAGGGGCACTTTAGATTTTTTGTATTTCTTCAAAACTTGTTTTTTTTTTAACCCCAGATCTCTCCTCTGCCCTCCAAGATCAGTTTGATTAGATGCATTACAATCCGGTACCGATAGTGATGAAATCCTTATCGCTTCAGGTTTCTTACATCGCAGAGTGGAGGTGGGTATGGATGTGCCTTCCTTCCCTCTCAGTTCACCACTACACCAAACGGCTGCAGATTTCTGCAGCTGAATAGATTAATAGTGTTTTAAATGAATAGGTTAATATTTTCTCTGGTAAATGCTTGGATGTCATCTTTTTGGTGAACAAACAGTTTTAGACTTTGTCATTAGCAAGGCCAAAGTTTATTTTTCTTTCAGGTGTCAATAGAATGAGGAAGTTCATTTTACAGTTATTGACATCTGTAATGGCTTTGCCATAGCTCAAAGGGGTTTGTCAATATTACCTTTTACCTTGGATTTAAATTACCAAATGGGAAATACCCAGAGAGGAAACAATTGTCTTACTTTGGCTTTCTCCTGACAGGTGCCAGGAAATACTTAGAATGCTCAGCACTTACGCAAAGAGGACTGAAGACCGTGTTCGATGGAGCAATAAGAGTTGCTCTCTGCTCACCACCAGTGAAGAAGAGAAAGAGAACGTGTCTGATTTTGTAATCCTTGCGCTCCTTCACCTACCCCAGTCCCAGACTCGAAAAAGCCAACCCCCAGTCGTATTTGTAAGAATCTATTCTCTGTCTATAAAATCCTAAATATAAAATGTGACACATCTTTTTCAGACTCTACTAAAACCCTTTCCTGAATGATAGATCAGTCTACTTAACCTTATTTTTCTGAAAATGGTTTCTACTTTTTGCTTGAACTAATTAAATGTTGCCAAAACACCCACTTAGCTCAGTTTCCATGATTTCTGGTACAAACATGAGCCATTGAACCTATTAGAGACATGACTTTTTACTCAGATCTGATTTTCTAGATGGAGGAGACAAAAAACTGACCTTAGGCAGGAGCCTTACTGCATATATTAAACACTTTATTAATCTTAATTCACTGTATTGCATTGTAGGATGTCGGTAAGCTCTGTCTCAGACCTATTTAGGGCTTAGACATGACACAGCCCTCTTCTACCCAAAAAGTAATTGTTGGCTAAAGGCTGTATTGCTCAGCAACTTCCTTCATTACTAATTGGAAAGTGTTGGTCTTTCATGGAGATAATCTTTTTAACCCACTCAAGAGAGCCTGGCCTGGCCCTTTTTCATTGCTTCTGTGTTTACCACCCCTGGGCAGTATGTCATAAGGGGTGGGGAGAAATGGTTGAAGCATTCTATGCTGGCTGCAAGAGTCATTACAGTCACTGACCTTAGGGTTGGATGTATCTTTTATAGATACTTCTATTTCTCAGCTCAGTGTCCATGAATGTGACATCCGTGTCGACTATATAGGAGTCGGACTATTAACTATGGCAGGTGCCTTGCAGACGGCACAAAGAGGGGCAGTGAAATGCTCTTGACTACCAGCCCTAAGATGTGTCATAAATGCAGTAGAAACAGTTGCTGTTATTGAGTATTTAATTTCAAGTAATCCCCATACCCTCTTTTCATATTGGCAGTTTGGTTCCCTTCTGGGACAGCCAAACACTTGGGTAACATATGTCATTGGTTGATGTACAAAATTGTTCTGATTTCTGAATTCCAGGCTACATAGTAGTGCTGTTTTATGATCAACCACTATATATGTGCCTGTCTAAAGAGAAAAGGGTTGGGGATAGTGCCCTATAGGTCACAACCATCATTCCCACAGATTCTGATATGCACAGGCTTTCTATGTTGGCTTGCTCGTAGAATATCTTGAATTTTAATATCTTTCTAAATATTGTAGATTGAAAATTTTTTAGTTTATAGGAAGTTATTCCTAATACTTTTCCTTATGTTATTTTTGTTTATAAAGGTGTGCGTTTCATGACTTTTCCTGTAACACTAGGTGTACAAATCATGTGAACCTGCTATACACAGTAACCCTTTTTATGTTCTTTCCTATTATTTCTTTGTTTTGTTTTTTTCCTAGTCTATGTAATCATACTTTATAAGATTAGTAGCTAATTCATACTGTCATCTTGACACCCCCTCCCCAGTGAAACTATCATTTTTTTCTTCTATTGGTTCTGTCCCATAGAGATTGTGAGGTCTTAATTTTAGAGCGAGTATTAAGGATGCACACCCCTACCTAAACACTATGAGACATGACACATGAACCTTTCTACTAAGAACAAATTCAAAGTGCATGTGAGATTGTTGCAAAAAATTGTGAACAGTGTTTTTACATTAATCTTTTGCTAATGCAGTTTAGCGTTTTACATGCATGTTTGAATGAATAAATCCTTAAACTACAAAAAGCTGTGTCTTTATTATTATTTTTTTCAACTGTAAGGACTCATTAACACTGGCACTGTCAAACCCGCATTAATATGTGTTTGGAAGATATTTCGAAATGCATGTAATGATTTTTTAATGGTGCCAGTCATACTGTGCGTTTTACTTGCAGTCAGGTTAGCTGCATGTAGAGAAAATAGAATTCTTTGGGATGGATTTACTAAAGGCAAATAGACCATGCACTTTGTAATTGCAGTTGCACTCTTTTTCCCATGAGCTTAGTAAATGTGGTAAAGCTCTGCTGATTTCCATCATCCAATCATGTGCCAAAAAAAAATCGTTTTTTTTTTCTCTCTTGCACCTTATTGGGTATCCTTTACAAAGTGAAGCTTTACCATGTCCACTAAGCTCTGGGGAAAATAAGTACAACCGCACTTGCAAGGTGCACAGTCTATTTGCCCTTAGTAAATCTACCCCTGTGGATCCAGGATCTGATTACACTTGTCTGTGAACCTGCTGTAAACCTGGAACATTTAAAAAGGAGGAAAAAGTGATCTGGAAGTCCTAAAAGTTTATACTTCCCAGAGAACGTCTGCATTTAGAAAAGCTAAACGCAGGCATGCAAGTTTAACCGAGGCCTAAGTATGTGAATGCGTTTTGTTTTACCACTTTTGTAAATTTAATGGGAATGATTGCATAAAAGCAAAGTAAATATTTAGATATATACCGGTAGTTAATTTCAACTTACATAAATAGCTATACATGGACTCTTTTATTTATTTTTTTTAGCTGCATTGTAGACTCCCCTTTTTATTTTTCTTAGTGTCACATTAGACTGAACAGATGCAGACAGTAACTAAGAAAGTAGTAAAATCTTATAAGGAGCCAAAGGATATATAGTGGTTCTGTACAGTATGACAAACGTTTTGCAGAGTCCCACACAAATATAATTTTTGAGAAATGCATACTTTATCCATTTCCTACTTTATTGCATTAATCAGCTAAACAGAGAGCAATGCCATTCTGATTCCCCAGCCTGTCAAGGGAACCAGCTAGGAAAAGACGAGGGCTCTGCTGGTAAGCGATTGCATGACTATAGCAGTAGCTAAAAAGATAGAAAAAAAATTGTTGAGGTACATAGTTACATAGTTAGTCAGGTTGAAAAAAGACACAAGTCAATCTAGTTCAACCATAACAAAAGTTATATGAAGAGTAATGCCCCATACACACGATGAGATTATCGGACGAATGATTTTTTATTGCATGCTGATCTCAGATCGAATCTGATAAGTTTACTAAAGTCACGCAAATTCCCGCACGACAGAAATAAAATTCGGAAGTGATGTCATGTGTTGTAATTTATTTGTATTGCATTTTCGAAACGATAGCTGTACTGATTAAACGAAAATCATACGATCTGGCATCGTACGAAAAAATTTTTCCTGCATGTCCGATAGAATACTATCGGATGAACTGTCCTGATCGGCTCTCGAAAGCTCTGTACTAACGATCCGATTATCGTATGATCGCTTCGAAAGCGGTATTTTCCGTACGATTTTCTGATCGTGTGTACGGGGCATAAAGCGAGCGTTCTGTTGGGGCCTGGAGGAAGAGAAAAGAAGGTGGGTAAATTATTGAGAATATCACAGTAGGAGCAGCAGGTGTGGGTATAGGTTTCTTTCTTGGAGGGAGGTGGCAGGAGGAAGGCTCACTGGATATAGCTGTTAGGAATGCAGCTGTTATACTTAGGGGTTTGTGGTCTGTGAGAGAGTGTTTAAATAAGCATCAGTGAAATTAAGTGTTGCCAGGGCAAGATGGTCTAAATTTTTGCTTTAAGTTGTGAAAAGTGGCGGTAAAGTCCTCCATGTTTAGAATTTAGTTGACTATAGATAACCATAGAACTTTTGTAGGGAGACAAGTCTTGGCCACATTTATCAGGTGGATAGTTGAAGAAAAAAATGGGGGGTAAAAGTTCCTTGAATCCACACTCACCAAAGTTGCTAACAGCAAATAGAGTACCAGCCGATTCGTCAATATGTGATGGGATACCTGCCCTAAGAGCAATGGCACTATATCAACAACAGGAAGAGGAGACAAGGGAGTCCTCAGAAAGCAAAAAAGGGAATGGTCAACAACGGCTTATGGTACAAAACTTCAAAAAGGTTTTATTAAGGGTGGGGGGGGGGGGGGGGGTATTTACATATACAAAAAATTCCAAATATATGTAAGATAAACAATGTATCTAAAAAACACAGTCCCTCTCACTACACTAAACCAAAATTAAAAACCATGCTGTAACATTGATGAATAAAACTGCAGAGCATGCCTGCAGGCCAAAAACGCATGCAGTGTCCATTTGAATCCAAAGAAAAAAGTATAGCACCAAACATTACTTGGGGTAAGCTACTGATGGGATATCGAGTCTTATGTGGTCTAATATTGTCTGTGCATCAGATTGAGCAGTACTGAAAAGAAACTACATATATCCACATAGACAAGACCTTACATAGCTGAATTAGGTGGGGTTTTTTAACCCTCTGTTAGAAAGAAATCCTCCACAAGCAGCTTCCAACCTCAGTGCACTAAATGTGTGTATACACCAGTTGTTTTGGAAATAGAAAGACCAGCGTTCCTGTTACTAGGTATGTCCAGTGCACAAACACTATTTCCTCAACGCAGCATATAAGGAGCAAAGGACAGACCACTCCAAAGAAAGGGCTTAGTCTCTTTTCCAATCTAGACCAGAATGATATTTTTACAGTTCATCAGTTTCAAGTGTGTCAATCCATGCAGGAGGGTGAATGGCAAACAGATGCAAAGACTATTGATAAGCAGATAAGGAGGGAAAGAGAAACTGCCCTTCTGGGCTCTCACCACTTTCAATTGCTGGAGATGTCCTCAGACTCTGCTGTCTTGCTGTTTGGCATGGAGCGGCTCACAGTCAGTTCAGAGCAACATTCAGTGTGTAGTCACAGCACACCATTCTCCTCAATAGTAGACACTGCAGACTGTGTGATCACATGACCAGTCACATGGTTAGGAAAAGACCAGGAACCAGGAACTTTGCATTTAATTGCTGATGCGGAAATAGCTTGTGAAGTATGGTGCTGTATGCAAAATCACAGGGAAACCCTTTTACATTGCTGGAAAGGGAAGCATGTTGAAGGCCTGCTGACAAGCCCTGCAGGGGCTGCGTTAACGTTTCGTACGCCTCCGCGTACTTCTTCAGAACAATTTGGCATTGAATTAAGGTTGATTTAAATCAGATCAAACCATGCCAAATAGCTATTTACTGCCATCTTGTGGTCACATCAGGTAATGCAGTCAAAAAGAAAAAAGGTGCCAATCAGTTGCTCAAAAGAAAAAGTACTTATTTGCAAGGGGAGAGAAAGAAATACAATCTCACATATCACCAGGCATCAAGTAAAGAGCGCAATAGACATTGTAATAAATTTCCTCATAAAGTGGAATGGCCCTCATGGTCAGAATTAAATTATATCAAAAACAACCAAAGCAGATACAAGAAAACCAAGAGAGCAATTGGGGAGCCTTCATAAAACACTTCAAACCTAATGTTTATGGTTCAAGAAAGACACTCAGGCTTAGTTCGTGGTTCAAGCCTTTAGGTTGAAGAGTACCAAGCCTGAATATCCATTTTTTCTCTTTGCATAGGAGTACCCTGTCAAAGTCACCCCTACGGTCTGTCAGAGAAAGGGCATAAAAGCCCTTTACCCTCAGACCTGTGGTTATGCCCTGATGAAAATCCAAAAAATGTTGAGCCACTGAAGTTTCTTCCTCTAGCCTGATACTCTTCAGGTGTTCCCCGAATCTAACAAGCAGCTGTCTCTTAGTTTTGCCTACATACAATTTATGACATGGGCATTCAAGGACATAGAGTATTCTAGTTGTGGCACAGTTAATGAAAGACCGAATTTCAAATTGTTGACTACCATCCGAATTTCTAAAGGTTTTTGAGCGGTCCACATACTTGCATGTGCCACAATGGCCACACAGAAACATGCCATTGACCCGAGGCATATCAGTGAGCTAACTTCCATTTGAGGGCCGTACAAACTCAGATTGCACCAGCATGTCATTGAAGTTTTGGGCTCGTTTAGCAACCATTGACGGTCTCTCACTGATAGTTTGCCTCGACCCAACAGCCTGCAACAGTATGTGCCAATGTTTTGAGAGGATTGTATTCACCTGGTGCCACTGGGCCCCATAGGGGGTGATAAATCTCACCAGTCCCTCAGTCTCCTGTTGTGTCTTCCTCTGGGATAAGAGGAGGTCAGCTCTCCTCTGATATCCTGCGATGCTCATTGCTCGCTTGAGGGTACGGTGGGGATATCCCCTTTCCCTGAATCTCTGGTAGAGTTGTTTAGATTTGGAAAAGTAGTCCTCCTCAGTAGAGCAGTTTCTGTGGATTCTCATGAACTGTCCAACCGGGATCCCACGTATCAGAGACTTGGGGTGGTGGCTATAAGCCTGTAGTAATGTATTTGCGGCTGTTTCCTTTCGGAAAGTACTAGTAACCAACCTATCACCCTCAAGTCGGATTGATAGGTCCAGGAAGGAGAGTTGATGGGGATCCGCAGTATAAGGTAGATGTATATTCCTAGTGTTATTTTCTAGCTCTGCCATAAACACCTCCAGTTCATCTGAAGTCCCTGCCCATACCATCAGGACATCATCGATGTACCTCAGCCAGCAGCATGCATGGCCGAGGTACATCAACGAGGCATAAACTTTGTCCTCCTCCCACCAGCCCAGGTGCAGACACGCATAGGCCAGGGCCCATGGGGCTCCCATAGAAGTGCCACGCAGCTGCTGATAGTTAGATCCAGAGAACTGGAAAATGTTGTGCTTGAGTGCAAGCTCTAGGAGATCAATGATGAATTCATTTTGGGCTCTCATTTCTGGGAAGTGTTTCTCTAGGAACTGATATACCGCCAAAATGCCCCACTCGTGGGGAATAGACGTGTAAAGCGACTCCACATCGATCCCCACGAGTAGGGCACCCTCCGGGAATTCTAATGCACTGATCTTATTCAACACGTCCCCTGTGTCACGTACACACGAAGTCAAAGACAAGACCATGTCCTTGATTAAGGAATCTATATATTTCCCCAGTCTCTCCAGGGGACCACGAATGGTGGAGACAATAGGTCTTCCTGGAGGGGCCTTTCTGTTCTTATGGACCTTAGGGATTATATAAAATGTTGGTTTATTGAAGTCAGCCACTCTCAAGAATTCCAATTCCTTTTTAGAAATTAAATTGGCCTCAAATGCCTATTGTAATTTCTCATTAATAAGTTCCACCAGGTCCTGGAATGGATCATGGTGTAGTCTTTTATAGGTAGATTCATCATTTAGGAGTCGTCGTACCTCCCCCTCGTAAAAATCCACCGAGAGGAGGATGACATTACCGCCTTTATCACTCTTTTTGATAATCACTTGGTCTGCTTCCCTAAGCTCTTTTAATGCTTTCCTTTCCTCAGATGTGAGGTTATCACCCGTGATGGTTTCCCAATTTAATTTGATGAGGTCCTCCTCGACAAGGTCGAGGAACACCCCAAGCCATTTGTTCTTCCGAAATAAAGGCATTTTGGTTGAACGGATCTTTAATTTGTGATCTCTTTTCCACCCCGACGTCCCTGGAGTTTCCTCCTCACCAGAGGACTGGCCTCCTTCTTCCATCAATATCATTAATGATTCTAGGGCCTCAGTTTCCCTGGTATCTAGCTGTAGATCATTTAGGGGAGTTTTGTCGGAATAGATCTCCTTCAGGTATACTTTCCTCAAAAAAAGGCAGAGGTCCTTATATACCCCAAAGTGGTCCATACTCGTAGTGGGGGAAAAGGATAGACCCTTGCTTAATAAATCAATATGTCGTTTCTCCAATTGAAAATTAGAGAGATTAACGATTTTAAAATTTACTGGGTCATTCAAATGGAGTGCATTTAACTGGGGCGTTTTTGGCTCCGAGTCGTTGTCCGCTCTGTTCCTATTGGGTCCCCCCTTCCTTCCTTGTCTTCCTTTTCCTCGATTCCCTCTTCCTCCTGTTGTCCCTTGTTTGCCTTGTTTGAAGAAGACTTGTATTTCATAATGGGTCACTCCATTAAATGTACACTGAGCAAAATTTTTCAACTTTTTCTATGTACACAAAAGGCCTATTTCTCTCAAATATTATTCACAAATCTGTCTAAATCTGTGTTAGTGAGCACTTCTCCTTTGCCGAGATAATCCATCCACCTCACAGGTGTGGCATATCAAGATGCTGATTGGACAGCAGGATTATTGCACAGGTGTGCCTTAGGCTGGCCACAATAAAAGGCCACTCTAAAATGTGCAGTTTTATCACACAGCACAATGCCACAGATGTCACAAGTTTTGAGGGAGTGTGCAATTGGCATGCTGACTGCAGGAATGTCCACCAGAACTGTTGCCCTTGAATTGAATGTTCATTTCCCTATCATAAGCTGTCTTCAAAGGCACTTCAGAGAGTTTGGCTGTACATCCAACCAGCCTCAACACCGCACACCACGTGTAACCACCCCAGTCCAGGACCTCCACATCCAGCGTCTTCACCTCCAAGATCATCTGAGACCAGCCACCCAGACAGCTGCTGCAAAAATCAGCTTGCATAACCAAAGAATTTCTGCACAAACTGTCAGAAACTATCTCATCTGCATGCTCATCATCCTCATCAGGGTCTCGACCTGACTGCAGTTCGTCGTCATCGTAACCGACTTGAGTGGGCAAATACTCACATTCGATGGCATCTGGCACTTTGGAGAGGTGTTCTCTTCACGGATGAATCCCGGTTTTCACTTTACAGGGCAGATGGCAGACAGCGTGTATGGCGTCGTGTGGGGGAGCGGTTTGCTGATGTCAACGTTGTGGATTGAGTGGCCCATGGTGGCCGTTGGGTTATGGTATGGGCAGGCGTATGCAATGGACAACGAACACAGGTGCATTTTATTGATGGCATCCACGACCATCACCTCATGTTGCAGCATGATAATGCACAGGCCCAAGATGCAAGGATCTGTACACAATTCCTGGAAGCTGAAAACATCCCAGTTCTTGCATGGCCAGCATACTCACCTGACATGTCACCTATTGAGCATCTTTGGGATGCTCTGGATCAGCGTATACGACAGCGTGTTCCAGTTCCTGCCAATATCCAGTAGACATGTGAGATTAGTTTCGTACGAATCGAAAATTCGTAAGAATTTCCGTAAATTCGTACATTCGGGAGGATCTGAAATACGAATAGCTATGCTTCCAAATTTTGTACTAAATACGAAATTTCGTTTACGAATTTCAGATCCAAATTCCTAACGAACATTTGTAATTGTTACGAAAAGTTAACGAACCTAAAAGTTAAAAACCCAGGAAGTCAGCACAGCACAGGGATGGTGGGAGCCCCTCATAATGATAAATTCATCATAACGAACATTCGTAATTGTTATGAAAAGTTAACAAACCTAACAAAAATTTGTATTTCATACGAAATTTCGGACACGAAATACGAATTAATTCTAATACGAAACGGAGCGGAACAAAACAAAACAAATTTATTGACGGCGCACATGTCTAATATCCAGCAACTTCACACAGCCATTGAAGAGGAATAGACCAATATTCTACAGGCTACAATCAATAACCTCATGCCCAGATATATTCAGTAGGTCAGTTATGTAGTTTAAAAACAGCTTTAAGAATCGAGCTGGCCAGCTTTCATTAGCAGCCCACTGCCTCCGGGATCTGCGTACACTTGGTGACATCAGCATGTCGCTCCTCCCTACGTACGTTTTGTCACACACCTGACATCATCCTGTTGCACGCCAGGTGTGTGACGTCAGGTGTGTGACGAAACATACGTAGGGAGGAGCGACGTGCTGACGTCACCATCTGTACGCAGTACTCAATAGTGACTTTTCCACTAAATGCATTATTTTATTTTATCCTTTTTCACACTGGATCTCGGGCTCCCTATTGGGACAGGAGAGCCTGAGAAAACCATGGAAGACAGTGGAGGGGGGGTCATTCCCTTCCACTGCTTGTAAAAGCAGTCTAGAGGCTAATTAGCCACTAGGATTGTTTTTTCAATGAAAGACGATCTCTGGCTGAAAATAATGATACCAAGATTATACCCAAACCTGCAGGCATCATTCTGGTATAACCGCTCAACCACTCAAGTCCAGCAACATACCAGTACATTGCTGGTCCTTGTTGGGCATATATTGTAATGTTCTTTTTTTCATGCAGCCAGTGGGCTGAACGAAGAAAGAGATTGATCGGTGGGTATGCCCACCATTAGAATACTGCTCTTCATCCACCCTCTTCTAATGATGGGCATACATGCACCATTGTTTTTAAACTGTGGTGATGAAATCACCTCCTACAGTGCTGAAGTCGCTGATTTTCGTATCGTGAGAGCAAACGCTGTTGCTGTCAAGATAAATAAATCAGTGCTGCAGCTGAATGGCGTACCTGAAAAGCAAACAATGGTAACAATAAAGCATTCATACAGGGGCAACACAACTTCAGCGGGACTTTGCAAGGCGACTTCAAGGGAACTTCAAGGCGACTTTGAGTGACTTACAACACGACTTCAAGTCACCCCAGGATAGGTAACTTTGCCTGTGGCCAATCAGAGCTAATCAGCTCTTGCGACATACAGTACCTGCCCACGAGAATGTGTTTCCAGCGCGGATTGCGCTGGTTCTCGATGACAGAGTACTGTGCATCTGGCGCTCGCTGCAATAGGAAAAACAAATTTTCCTATTGCAGCGAGAGAGAATTTCCCTCCAGGAACATACCAGGCTCTTAGGTCTGGTATGGATGTTAAGGGGAACCCCCTACGCCGAAAGAACGGTGTGGGGGTCCACCAAAAATCCATACCAGACCCTTATCCGAGCACGCAGCTTGGCCGGTCAGGAAAGGGGGTGGGGACGAGCGAGCCTCCCCTCCTGAACCATACCAGGCCGCATGCCCTCAACATGGGGGGTGAGTGTTTTGGGGAGGGGGGGCGCCCTGCGGCCCCCTCCACCCCAAAGCACCTTGTCCCCATGTTGATGAGGACAAGGGCCTCTTCCCAACAACCCTGGCCGTTGGTTGTCGGGGTCTGCGGGCGGAGGGCTTATCGGAATCCAATAGCCCCCTTTAATAAGGGGGCCCCCAGATCCTGGCCCCCCACCATATGTGAATGAGTATGGGGTACATCGTACCCCTACCCATTCACCAGGGGGAAAAAAGTGTCCATAAAAAAAAACACACAAGACAGGTTTTAAAGTAATTTATTAGCCAGCTCCGGGGGTCTTCTTCCGACTTCGGGGGTCTCTTCCAACTTCTCCGCTCTCTCTGGCCTCTTCTCCCGGTGTCCGGTTCTTCTCTCTCTCCGGCCTCTTCTCCCGGTGCCCGGTTCTTCTCTCTCTCCGGCCTCTTCTCCCGGTGCCCGGTTCTTCTCTGCTCTCTCCGGCCTCTTCTCCCGATGTCCGGTTCTTCTGCCGGGCTCCTCCGATATCTTCTGCTCTTTTGCCGCTCTTTTGCTAGCGGTGGCCCGGTCCTCTCCTTCGTCTTGTTCCCTCTTCTGTTCTTCCCGATGTTGACACGACGCTCTCTCCCACTGTAATGGCGTGTGCGAGGTGCGCAACGACTCATATAGGCATGGGGCGTGGTCACTGGGTGATCTCACCCGGTGACTTCGCCCCTTATGATATCACAGTCCCATAATGCCCCGGGAGGTGATGTCATAAAGGGCGGAGTCACCGGATGACATCACCCGGTGACCACGCCCCATGCCTATATAAGTCGTTGCGCACTGCGCAAACGGCATTACAGCGGGAGAGAGCGTTGTGTCAACATCGGAAGAAGAGAAGAGGGAACAGGACAACGGAGAAGACTGGGCCACTGCTAGCAAGAGAGTGGCAAAAGAGCAGAAGATAGCGGAGGAGCCCGGCAGAAGAACAGGAGAGCGGGAGAAGAACTGGACACAGGGAGAAGAGGCCGGAGAGAGCAAAGAAGTCGGAAGTGACCCCCGAAGTCGGAAGAAGAGCCCCGGAGCTGCCTAATAAATTACTTTAAAAATCTGTGTAGTGTGTTTTTTTATTGACACTTTTTTCCCCCAGGTGTGTACTCATTCACATAGGGTGGGGGGCCGGGATCCGGGGGCCCCCTTATTAAAAGGGGCTCCCAGATTCCGATAAGCCCCCCCGCCCGCAGACCCTAACAACCAACGGCCAGGGTTGCCTAATAAATTACTTTAGGAGTCTCGGGCATGAATGGGGATCAGGTGTGTTAAATTTGGTGTTAAATAAATAAAATTGTGTTTGAAGCGCTTCACAGTGTGATTAAATAGATGAATATATAAATGTTAAAATACTAATACCCATATAATACATTTAAGCAAATCCAACAATTGTGCAAAAAAAACACAGTATAAAATTCGTGACACCATGTGCACAAATAAAATTGTAAAAATATAAAAATATAAAAATAAATCCTATTGGGTTAGATAATGTGCCACTCTAGTAATATTCCAAAAAAAGTGAAGAAATAAATCAGACAGCCAAATTCACATAGAGATTTACTCTAGTCCCAGTAAAAAGTTCTTCAATAGCTCTACAATTGCTTAATTGGGGTGCTCATTTAGCAATCTTGAACGACAATGTCATTTTGCTTCAGCCACATCAGATGTAATGATCACCATCAGACATCATATGTAAAGCAGATGTAGGAGAGAGAAATATCATTGCGCAATGCTCCTTATGACAAGTACACAAGCAAACATGTATTTAGATCCACTCACGTGCGCCCAATAGTAAAAAGCATATGCAGTCAGTCGCCACAGACGAGAGCAGGGTCGGTACACAGCCAGATACTGACAGTCTGCACAGTGCGTCCTAAGCTCCTCCCACGCGTTGCGTCACGGTCACGTGACTTTTTCAAGGATACACTCAAGACATCACGGTCTCAGATTTATAGCATAATGGCATAGCGGTTGCCATAGCTACAGCGTGATCAAGTCATCATCCTGCTTACTGCATATCATGAATTACTATTTAAAAGTTTCTTTTTATTATACATATAATTAACATAGAGATAACAAATTCTTAATAAAAAAACGCTGCACATACATACAATGCATTTAAGCATCCATAATTAAATTAAAATTATTAAGCGCCCTCCAGTGGTGTCAACCTGGTATAACACCACTAACAAAATCCCACATGGCAATCTCCAGCAAGGTATTAATGCCTAGCACAGGGCAAATACACAATTGTGATCAATATATGAGGCCCCTTGGAGATGATATATCATTGTGGCATGATAAATATATTGTTTGTATCATAAATAAATGTAATAAGAAAAATTTGTTATGGATATTAAAATATTAAAAAAATATTATTTAATATTAGACAGTAAAATGTTAGTAAAAATATTAGTAAAAATTATAATGTAATTCTACCTGGAAACAAGGACTGAAACAACTGATGCCCAAATAATATTGAAAATGAAATAGGGAAAAATACCAATAAAAAATTCCATATTATATTAAAGAATATTTAAAAAAATGCACTAAAAATCAGATATAAAACAACCAAGATCGAATTCAATGTTCAAGCCATTTGGTTCAAGCGTACGCATCTGGAATATCCATTTGGATTTATTCTTACTGAGTTCCCTAATCTTATTGGAGCCCCTCCAATGTGGTTTATACTTTTGAATTGCCCAGAACTTTAAACATCTGGGGTCTCTATTGTGGCATATGTCAAAATGTTTTGAGACACTGTGCTTAGGGTAACCTTTAATATTCTGGATGTGTTCTCTTATTTGCTTCCACATCGGCCGTTTGGTTCTGCCAATGTATTGGAGAGAACAGGAACATTGTAGAACATATGCCACACCTTTCGTCCTACATGATACGAAATCCCTTATTTCAAATTCTTTTCCGGTACTTGTTGAAGAAAATTTCTGACATTTGTGCCCATTTTGGTTAGTATTTTTACAGGCATAACACCTCTTATAGGGAAAGAACCCTTTACCCTGGAAGAAGGATAGATCAGTTATTCTTTTGGGAAGGTCCGGAACATTTTTTGCTATGATGTCCCTTAAAGTTGGGACTCGCCTATATATAAATCTCGGTTTCTCTGTGAGGATATTTGCCAAAGTGGTGTCAGCTTTTAACAGAGACCAATGTTTTTTGATAATTCTCTCCATTCTCTTATGTTGTACACTAAAGTCCATAATTAAAAGGTATATCATTTGTTACATTATTTGCCTTGATTTTATCTTGGATCAGCACATCTCTTGAGGTTTGGTTAACTTCTGTGATTTTTTCTTTTATAAAATCTTTGCTATATCCTTTGTCTTCAAACCTCTTCCCCATCCATTGAGCTTGTTTGAGATAGTCATTATTATCCGAACAATTTCTACGTAAGCGAATAAACTGGCCTTTTGGAATATTAATTAGCCACGGCTCATAGTGGCAGCTAGTCACTGGTATATAGCTGTTCCTCTCCACCGGTTTGAAGAATGTTTTCATACTTATGGTATTTTTTTAGTTCTATTTCTAGATCTAAGAACTGGATTTTTCGCTCACTGATTTGGTGTTCAAATTTAATATTTTTTAGATTCACATTCAGACGTTGAAAAAATGACTTTAGACTCAGTTCATCTCCTTTCCAGATGAGGATACAATCGTCTATGAATCTTTCATACAGTACCAGTTCCTCTGGAGTGTTTGAAAAAATGGCTTCCTCCTCCCATTTTGCCATAAATACATTGGCTACGCTCGGGGCAGATTTAGCTCCCATTCCAATCCCTGTTAATTGTCTAAAATAATTATCATTATACCAGAAGTAGTTGTGTTGAATTCCAAACGCCAGGCTTCTAAGAAGAAATCTTTTCTGTTTAGAGACAAGATGGCTATATGAATCCATAGCCCACTTGGACGCTTCCATTGCGTCACTGTGCTCAATTATTGTGTACAACGAAGCTACATCAGCGGTTGCTAAAAAATATTTCTCGTTAGAATCCAAAATCAGGGTCTCTAATATTTGTAACAAATGCTTTGTGTCACGCAGATATGCTTTAGTACTGGTTACTAGGGGTTGCAGAAATTTATCTACATATTCCCCCAGTCTTGCATTGATTGATTGAATCCCATTTATGATGGGTCTTCCTGGTGGCAACTCAGCATTCTTATGGATCTTCGGGATCGTGTAAATGATAGGGACTCTGCAGGTGTCAGGTATTAAGTACTTGGATTCTTTTTTAGTTAAAATATTTTTATTTATTCCTTTTTAAATCAAATAAGTCAGATCCCATTTATATTCTCTAGTGGAGTTACTTCTAAGTTTCAGATACGTGTTGTTGTCATTAAGATGTCCCATTAGTTCCTGATGGTAGTATTCCTTTGACAGTATTACAATGTTGCCCCCTCTGTCAGCTGGTCTGACTATAATGTCTCTATTTTGTTCCAATTGCTTGATACCTTGTTGAATATGCTGAGATTCCGAGATTCTACTAAACTTTAATTGTTCCAGATCTTTTATCACCATTTTATTAAACACCTCAATGTGTTCATTATTTGTTGAAGGTGGATTAAATAATGACTTATTCCTCAAATTACTATGCTGAATTCCTCTTGCAGGGTCCATGTCATTATTCAATGTAGAGGGGAGCTTGGATAGCAAGTATTTCTTAATATTTAATTTCCTTGTATATTTTTGTATATCAATATACATTTGGAATTTATCCATATTACTTCTTGGTGCGTACTAAAGGCATTTGTCCAATGTAATCAATTCTGCTTGTGTAAGATCTTTCCCACTAAGGTTGTAGATGCCTTCCCCTAGTGTTCTCTTTTTCTTTTTGACTTTCCATCCTGCTCTGCATCCCCTTTTGTGGTGTTTGGACTTCTTTCTCTGTTGTACTGTTCTTGTTTGGGAGGGGGATCTTCGTTTCTGCGAAATTCTAAAAATGATCTTGATTGTTCTTCTTCATTATAGTTTCTTAAAGGCTCATATCTGTTAGTAGTAGGTAATGGACTCCTCCTATCATCATACCTGTATTGTTCATACTCCCTAGCCCCATTCCTATTCAAATTGGACTGGTAATCTCGAGATTCACCTGTGTTATGTTGGTACTCTCTTGAATCTCTCCTATCCTTGTCATAGTGATAATCCATTGATTTATCTCTGTGAGGGTGTTGATAGGAGTTTCTAGGGTCATTTCTGGAGTTGTACTGGTGATCTCTTAGTTCAGTTCTATTTGATTGTTGGTAGTATCCTTGTTCCCCATACTTGGGGTTCCTTCCATTTTCCCCTTGATCATATTGTGACCCATTATTGGGTGGTTGGTACGGTCTCGGTTGGTTGTAGGGTGGGTGGTACGGTTTGTTTGGTTTTCTGTTACCATTATTTTTCCAATAAGGTCTTCTCTGTGATTTGTTTTTAGTTTTGTTCCTCCACCAAGGTTTTGGGGTTCTCGATCCATTGTCATCTCTATATGTATTGCTTTGTTCCCATTGTTGCTGTTTATTATATCTTGGGGTTTCTGGTGTCCTGGATCTTCTCTCTTGAGTTCTATAACCTAATTCTCTTCTAGGACTAACTATCCTCACCTCTCTATCGGGTGATGAGGCTATAGATCCAGTTTTGCCTTGTTTAGCATCAATTTGCCAATTAAAAACCTGTTCTAACTGGTAGACATTGGCATCTCTTAGATATTTCCTCTTCTTCCTTTGTTTCAATTCTATATCTTTCTGTTCTAAAACTTTATTGAGTTGTTTGGTTAATGACGAAAAAGGTACTGTCTCTTTAAAAGGATCTAGTGTGGTCTTACATTCAGCAATTAGCTGGTTAATGATGCTTAATTTCCTTTGTTTTCTTTTTAAAGCAAAATGTACTAGATCCAAACCTTTATCATTGAAAAATGTATACCACTCTTTTGTTCCATCTTGGTCTGTCAGGCCATCACAAATGGGAACATCCCATCTTAATCTTCTTGGGACCATACTATCTTTGATGTATTGTTCGTGAGTAGCTATGTCTCACCATAGGCTCACCTTTTTCTCCATTAGGTGGCCAAATTTCCTAAAATTGGTGTCTAAGTCCCCCTTTTCTTTGCTAGGTGCAGTAGAAAAAACATTTTCCAAATCAATTGTGCGTTTTTCAATAAAATCAAAAATATCCATTACTGCAGCTAAATGTGAAAAAACTGAATAAACAAATGATAATATATAAAGAACACAAATTGCTGTGATAATTAATAACCAATAAATATATACATCAATGAAGTGAGGCTGCTATCAAAAAAGAAGTGTTCAGAATCACTAAAAAATAAATAAATAAAATTGTGTTTGAAGCGCTTCACAGTGTGATTAAATAGATGAATATATAAATGTCACATCAGATGTAATGATCACCATCAGACATCATATGTAAAGCAGATGTAGGAGAGAGAAATATCATTGTGCAATGCTCCTTATGACAAGTACACAAGCAAACATGTATTTAGATCCACTCACGTGCACCCAATAGAAAAAGGCATATGCAGGTATATTGAGCAGTCAGCCGCCACAGACGAAAGCAGGGTCGCTGCAGTACACAGCCAGATACTGACAGTCTGCACAGTGCATCCTAAGCTCCTCCCACGCGTTGCGTCACGGTCACGTGACTTTTTCAAGGATACACTCAAGACATCACGGTCTCAGATTTATAGCATAATGGCATAGCGGTTGCCATAGCTACAGCGTGATCAAGTCATCATCCTGCTTACTGCATATCATTAATTACTATTTAAAAGTTTATTTTTATTATACATATAATTAGCATAGAGATAACAAATTCTTAATAAAAAACCGCTGCACATACATACAATGCATTTAAGCGTCCATAATATAATTAAAATTATTAAGCGCCCTCCAGTGTTGTCAACCTGGTATAACACCACTAACAAAATCCCA
Source organism: Lithobates clamitans (assembly GCA_037952925.1). Taxonomy (NCBI): domain Eukaryota; kingdom Metazoa; phylum Chordata; class Amphibia; order Anura; family Ranidae; genus Lithobates; species Lithobates clamitans. Next base: position 4,990,172 of record JBBGZY010000254.1, on the reverse strand, counting down.
CATGGCAATCTCCAGCAAGGTATTATTGCCTAGCACAGGGCAAATACACAATTGTGATCAATATATGAGGCCCCTTGGAGATGATATATCATTGTGGCATGATAAATATATTGTTTGTATCATAAATAAATGTAAAAGGAAAATTTGTTATGGATATTAAAATATTAAAAAAATATTATTTAATATTAGACAGTAAAATGTTAGTAAAAATATTAGTAAAAGTTATAATGTAATTCTACCTGGAAACAAGGACTGAAACAACTGATGCCCATATAATATTGAAAATTAAATAGGAAAAAATGCCCAAAAAAATTCCATATTATATTAAAGAATATTTAAAAAATTGCACTAAAAATCAGATATAAAACAATTAAGATCGAATTCAACGTTCAAGCCATTTGGTTCAAGCGTACGCATCTGGAATATCCATTTGGATTTATTCTTACTGAGTTCCCTAATCTTATTGGAGCCCCTCCAATGTGGTTTATACTTTTGAATTGCCCAGAACTTTAAACACCTGGGGTCTCTATTGTGGCATATGTCAAAATGTTTTGAGACACTGTGCTTAGGGTAACCTTTTTTAATATTCTGGATGTGTTCTCTTATTCGCTTCCACATCGGCCGTTTGGTTCTGCCAATGTATTGGAGAGAACAGGAACATTGTAGAACATATACCACACCTTCTGTCCTACATGATACGAAATCCCTTATTTCAAATTCTTTTCCGGTACTTGTTGAAGAAAATTTCTGACATTTGTGCCCATTTTGGTTAGTATTTTTACAGGCATAACACCTCTTACAGGGAAAGAACCCTTTACCCTGGAAGAAGGATAGATCAGTTATTCTTTTGGGAGGGTCCGGAACATTTTTTGCTATGATGTCCCTTAAAGTTGGGACTCGCCTATATATAAATCTCGGTTTCTCTGGGAGGATATTTGCCAAAGTGGTGTCAGCTTTTAACAGAGACCAATGTTTTTTGATAATTCTCTCCATTCTCTTATGTTGTACACTGAAGTCCATAATCAAAGGTATATCATTTGTTACATCATTTGCCTTGATTTTATCTTGGATCAGCACATCTCTTGAGGTTTGGTTAACTTCTGTGATTTTTTCTTTTATAAAATCTTTGCTATATCCTTTGTCTTCAAACCTCTTCCCCATCCATTGAGCTTGTTTGAGATAGTCATTATTATCTGAACAATTTCTACGTAAGCGAATAAACTGGCCTTTTGGAATATTAATTAGCCACGGCTCATAGTGGCAGCTAGTCACTGGTATATAGCTGTTCCTCTCCACCGGTTTGAAGAATGCTTTCATACTTATGGTATTTTCTTTTAGTTCTATTTCTAGATCTAAGAACTGGATTTTTCGCTCACTGATTTGGTGTTCAAGTTTAATATTTTTTTGATTCACATTCAGACGTTGAAAAAATGACTTTAGACTCAGTTCATCTCCTTTCCAGATGAGGATACAATCGCCTATGAATCTTTTATACATTACCAGTTTCTCTGGAGTGTTTGAAAAAATGTTATATGGGCATCAGTTATTTCAGTCCTTGTTTCCAGGTAGAATTACATTATAACTTTACTAATATTTTTACTAACATTTTACTGTCCAATATAAAATAATATTTTTTTAATATTTTAATATCCATAACAAATTTTTCTTATTACATTTATTTATGATACAAACAATATATTTATCATGCCACAATGATATATCATCTCCAAGGGGCCTCATATATTGATCACAATTGTGTATTTGCCCTGTGCTAGGCATTAATACCTTGCTGGAGATTGCCATGTGGGATTTTGTTAGTGGTGTTATACCAGGTTGACACCACTGGAGGGTGCTTAATAATTTTAATTATATTATGGACGCTTAAATGCATTGTATGTATGTGCAGCGGTTTTTTATTAAGAATTTGTTATCTCTATGTTAATTATATGTATAATAAAAAGAAACTTTTAAATAGTAATTCATGATATGCAGTAAGCAGGATGATGACTTGATCACGCTGTAGCTATGGCAACCGCTATGCCATTATGCTATAAATCTGAGACCGTGATGTCTTGAGTGTATCCTTGAAAAAGTCACGTGACCGTGACGCAACACGTGGGAGGAGCTTAGGACGCACTGTGCAGACTGTCAGTATCTGGCTGTGTACTGCAGCGACCCTGCTCTCGTCCGTGGCGGCTGACTGCTCAATATACCTGCATATGCCTTTTTCTACTGGGTGCACGTGAGTGGATCTAAATACATGTTTGCTTGTGTACTTGTCATAAGGAGCATTGCGCAATGATATTTCTCTCTCCTACATCTGCTTTACATATGATGTCTGATGGTGATCATTACATCTGATGTGGCTGAAGCAAAATGACATTGTCGTTCAAGATTGCTAAATGAGCACCCCAATTAAGCAATTGTAGAGCTATTGAAGAACTTTTTACTGGGACTAGAGTAAATCTCTATGTGAACTTGGCTGTCTGATTTATTTCTTCACGTTTTTTTGGAATATTACTAGAGTGGCACATTATCTAACCCAATATGATTTATTTTTATATTTTTATATTTTTACAATTTTATTTGTGCACATGGTGTCACGAATTTTATACTGTATTTTTTTGCACAATTGTTGGATTTGCTTAAATGTATTATATAGGTATTAGTATTTTAACATTTATATATTCATCTATTTAATCACACTGTGAAGCGCTTCAAACACAATTTTATTTATTTATTTTTTAGTGATTCTGAACACTTCTTTTTTGATAGCAGCCTCACTTCATTGATGTATATATTTATTGGTTATTAATTATCACAGCGCTTTGTGTTCTTTATATATTATCATTTGAATGTAAGACCACACTAGATCCTTTTAAAGAGACAGTACCTTTTTCGTCATTAACCAAACAACTCAATAAAGTTTTAGAACAGAAAGATATAGAATTGAAACAAAGGAAGAAGAGGAAATATCTAAGAGATGCCAATGACTACCAGTTAGAACAGGTTTTTAATTGGCAAATTAATGCTAAACAAGGCAAAACTGGATCTATAGCCTCATCACCTGATAGAGAGGTGAGGATAGTTAGTCCTAGAAGAGAATTAGGTTATAGAACTCCAGAGAGAAGATCCAGGACACCAGAAACCCCAAGATATAATAAACAGCAACAATGGGAACAAAGCAATACATATAGAGATGACAATGGATCGAGAACCCCAAAACCTTGGTGGAGGAACAAAACTAAAAACAAATCACAGAGAAGACCTTATTGGAAAAATAATGGTAACAGAAAACCAAACAAACCGTACCACCCACCCTACAACCAACCGAGACCGTACCAACCACCCAATAATGGGTCACAATATGATCAAGGGGAAAATGGAAGGAACCCCAAGTATGGGGAACAAGAATACTACCAACAATCAAATAGAACTGAACTAAGAGATCACCAGTACAACTCCAGACATGACCCTAGAAACTCCTATCAACACCCTCACAGAGATCAATCAATGGATTATCACTATGACAAGGATAGGAGAGATTCAAGAGAGTACCAACATAACACAGGTGAATCTCGAGATTACCAGTCCAATTTGAATAGGAATGGGGCTAGGGAGTATGAACAATACAGGTATGATGATAGGAGTCCATTACCTACCACTAACAGATATGAGCCTTTAAGAAACTATAATGAAGAAGAACAATCAAGATCATTTTAAGAATTTCGCAGAAACGAAGATCCCCCTCCCAAACAAGAACAGTACAACAGAGAAAGAAGCCCAAACACCACAAAAGGGGATGCAGAGCAGGATGGAAAGTCAAAAAGAAAAAGAACACTAGGGGAAGGCATCTACAACCTTAGTGGGAAAGATCTTACACAAGCAGAATTGATTACATTGGACAAAGGCCTTAAGTACGCACCAAGAAGGAATATGGATAAATTCCAAATGTATATTGATATACAAAAATATACAAGGAAATTAAATATTAAGAAATACTTGCTATCCAAGCCCCCCTCTACATTGAATAATGAAATGGACCCTGCAAGAGGAATTCAGCATAGTAATTTGAGGAATAAGTCATTATTTAATCCACCTTCAACAAATAATGAACACATTGAGGTGTTTAATAAAATGGTGATAAAAGATCTGGAACAATTAAAGTTTAGTAGAATCTCGGAATCTCAGCATATTCAACAAGGTATCAAGCAATTGGAACAAAATAGAGACATAGTCAGACCAGCTGACAAAGGGGGCAACATTGTAATACTGTCAAAGGAATACTACCATCAGGAACTAATGGGACAACTTAATGACAAAAACACGTATCTGAAACTTAGAAGTAACCCCACCAGAGAATATAAACGGGATCTGACCTATTTGATTCAAAAAGGAATAAATAAAAATATTTTAACTAAAAAAGAATCCAAGTACTTAATACCTGACACCTGCAGAGTCCCTATCATTTACACAATCCCGAAGATCCATAAGAATGCTGAGTTGCCACCAGGAAGACCCATCATAAATGGGATTCAATCGATCAATGCAAGACTGGGGGAATATGTAGATAAATTTCTGCAACCCCTAGTACCCAGTACTAAAGCATATCTGCGTGACACAAAGCATTTGTTACAAATATTAGAGACCCTGATTTTGGATCCTAACGAGAAGTATTTTTTAGCAACCGCTGATGTAGCTTCGTTGTACACAATAATTGAGCACAGTGACGCAATGGAAGCGTCCAAGTGGGCTATGGATTCATATAGCCATCTTGTCTCTAAACAGAAAAGATTTCTTCTTAGAAGCCTGGCGTTTGGAATTCAACACAACTACTTCTGGTATAATGATAATTATTTTAGACAATTAACAGGGATTGGAATGGGAGCTAAATATGCCCCGAGCGTAGGCAATGTATTTATGGAAAAATGGGAGGAGGAAGCCATTTTTTCAAACACTCCAGAGGAACTGGTACTGTATAAAAGATTCATAGACGATTGTATCCTCATCTGGAAAGGAGATGAACTGAGTCTAAAGTCATTTTTTCAACATCTGAATGTGAATCAAAAAATATTAAACTTGAACACCAAATCAGTGAGTGAAAAATCCAGTTCTTAGATCTAGAAATAGAACTAAAAGAAAATACCATAAGTATGAAAACATTCTTCAAACCGGTGGAGAGGAACAGCTATATACCAGTGACTAGCTGCCACTATGAGCCGTGGCTAATTAATATTCCAAAAGGCCAGTTTATTCGCTTACGTAGAAATTGTTCGGATAACAATGACTATCTCAAACAAGCTCAATGGATGGGGAAGAGGTTTAAAGACAAAGGATATAGCAAAGATTTTATAAAAGAAAAAAATCAAAGAAGTTAACCAAACCTCAAGAGATGTGCTGATCCAAGATAAAATCAAGGCAAATGATGTAACAAATGATATACCTTTGATTATGGACTTTAGTGTACAACATAAGAGAATGGAGAGAATTATCAAAAAACATTGGTCTCTGTTAAAAGCTGACACCACTTTGGCAAATATCCTCCCAGAGAAACCGAGATTTATATATAGGAGAGTCCCAACTTTAAGGGACATCATAGCAAAAAATGTCCTGGACCCTCCCAAAAGAATAACTGATCTATCCTTCTTCCAGGGTAAAGGGTTCTTTCCCTGTAAGAGGTGTTATGCCTGTAAAAATACTAACCAAAATGGGCACAAATGTCAGAAATTTTCTTCAACAAGTACCGGAAAAGAATTTGAAATAAGGGATTTCGTATCATGTAGGACGGAAGGTGTGGTATATGTTCTACAATGTTCCTGTTCTCTCCAATACATTGGCAGAACCAAACGGCCGATGTGGAAGCGAATAAGAGAACACATCCAGAATATTAAAAAAGGTTACCCTAAGCACAGTGTCTCAAAACATTTTGACATATGCCACAATAGAGACCCCAGGTGTTTAAAGTTCTGGGCAATTCAAAAGTATAAACCACATTGGAGGGGCTCCAATAAGATTAGGGAACACAGTAAGAATGAATCCAAATGGATATTCCAGATGCGTACGCTTGAACCAAATGGCTTGAACAGTGAATTTGATCTTAATTGTTTTATATCTGATTTTTGGTGCAATTTTTTAAATATTCTTTAATATAATATGGAATTTTTTATTGGTATTTTTCCCTATTTAATTTTCAATATTATATGGGCATCAGTTGTTTCAGTCCTTGTTTCCAGGTAGAATTACATTATAACTTTTACTAATATTTTTACTAACATTTTACTGTCTAATATTAAATAATATTTTTTTAATATTTTAATATCCATAACAAATTTTTCTTATTACATTTATTTATGATACAAACAATATATTTATCATGCCACAATGATATATCATCTCCAAGGGGCCTCATATATTGATCACAATTGTGTATTTGCCCTGTGCTAGGCATTAATACCTTGCTGGAGATTGCCATGTGGGATTTTGTTAGTGGTGTTATACCAGGTTGACACCACTGGAGGGCGCTTAATAATTTTAATTATATTATGGACGCTTAAATGCATTGTATGTATGTGCAGCGTTTTTTTATTAAGAATTTGTTATCTCTATGTTAATTATATGTATAATAAAAAGAAACTTTTAAATAGTAATTAATGATATGCAGTAAGCAGAATGATGACTTGATCACGCTGTAGCTATGGCAACCGCTATGCCATTATGCTATAAATCTGAGACGTGATGTCTTGAGTGTATCCTTGAAAAAGTCACGTGACCGTGACGCAACGCGTGGGAGGAGCTTAGGACGCACTGTGCAGACTGTCAGTATCTGGCTGTGTACTGCAGCGACCCTGCTCTCGTCCGTGGCGGCTGACTGCTCAATATACCTGCATATGCTTTTTACTATTGGGCGCACGTGAGTGGATCTAAATACATGTTTGCTTGTGTACTTGTCATAAGGAGCATTGCGCAATGATATTTCTCTCTCCTACATCTGCTTTACATATGATGTCTGATGGTGATCATTACATCTGATGTGGCTGAAGCAAAATGACATTGTCGTTCAAGATTGCTAAATGAGCACCCCAATTAAGCAATTGTAGAGCTATTGAAGAACTTTTTACTGGGACTAGAGTAAATCTCTATGTGAACTTGGCTGTCTGATTTATTTCTTCACGTTTTTTGGAATATTACTAGAGTGGCACATTATCTAACCCAATAGGATTTATTTTTATATTTTTACAATTTTATTTGTGCACATGGTGTCACGAATTTTATACTGTATTTTTTTTGCACAATTGTTGGATTTGCTTAAATGTATTATATGAGTATTAGTATTTTAACATTTATATATTCATCTATTTAATCACACTGTGAAGCACTTCAAACACAATTTTATTTATTTATTTATTTTTTAGTGATTCTGAACACTTCTTTTTTGATAGCAGCCTCACTTCATTGATGTATATATTTATTGGTTATTAATTATCACAGCGCTTTGTGTTCTTTATATATTATCATTTAAATTTGGTGTTATCACTCTCACTCTCTCATACTAGTCACTGGAAGTTCAACATGGCACCTCATGGCAAAGAACTGTCTGAGGATCTGAATAAAAGAATCGTTGCCCTACATAAAGATGGCCTAAGCTATAAGAAGATTGCCAAGACCCTGAAACTGAGCTGCGGCACGGTGGCAAAGACCATACAGCAGTTTAACAGGACAGGTTCCACTTAGAACAGGCCTTGCCATGATCGACCAAAGAAGTTGAGTGCACGTGCTCAGCGTCATATCCAGAGATTGTCTTTGGGAAATAGACGTGTGTGCTGCCAGCATTGTTGCAGAGGTTGAAGGGGTGGGGGGTCAGCCTGTCAGTGCTCAGACCATACGCCACACACTGCATCAAATTGGTCTACATGGTTGTTGTCCCAGAAGGAAGCCTTTTCTAAAGATGATGCACAAGAAAGCCTGCAAACAGTTTGCTGAAGACAAGCAGACTAAGGACATGGATTACTGGAACCATGTCTTGTGGTCTGATGAGACAAAGATAAACTTATTTGGTTCAGATGGTATCAAGCATGTGTGGCGGCAACCAGGTAAGGAGTACAAAGACAAGTGCATCTTGCCTACAGTCAAGCATGGTGGTGGGAGTGTCATGGTCTGGGGCTGCAAGAGTGCTGCCAGCACTGGGGAGCTACAGTACATTGAGGGAACCATGAATGCCAACATGTACTGTGACATACTGAAACAGAGCATGATCCCCTCCCTTCGGAGACTGGGCTGCAGGGCAGTATTCCAACATGATAACCACCTCCAAGATGACCACTGCCTTCCTAAAGAAGCTGAGGGTAAGTTGATGGACTGGCCAAGCATGTCTCCAGACCTAAACCCTATTGAGCATCTGTGGGGCATCTTCAAACAGGGGGTGGAGAAGCGCAAGGTCTCTAACATCCACCAGCTCCGTGATGATGTCATGGAGGAGTGGAAGAGGACTCCAGTGGCAACCTGTGAAACTCTGGTGAACTTCATGCCTAAGAGGGTTAAGGCAGCGCTGGAAAATAATGGTGGCCACCCAAAATATTGACACTGTGGGGGTTATTTACTAAACCTGGAGAGAGCAAAATCTGGTGCAACACTGCATAGAAACCAATCAGCTTCCAGGTTTTACTGTCAAAGCTTAATTGAATATGCTGAAGTTAGAAGCTGATTGGCTACCATGCACAGCCTCACCAGATTCTGAGTGCACCCGTTTAAGTAAATCTCCCCCTTTGGGCCCAATTTGGACATTTTCACTTAGGGGTGTACTCACTTTTGGTGCTAGCGGTTTGTTCCTTAATGGCTGTGTGTTGAGTTATTTTGAGGGGACAACAAGCTTACACTGTTATACAAGCTGTACACTCACTACTTTACATTGTAGCAAAGTGTCATTTCTTCAGTCTTGTCATATGAAAAGATATAATAATATACTTACAAAAATGTGAGGGGTGTACTCACTTTTGTGTTCGATACTGTATATTCTGTATTCTTGTTCAAATAAACAGTTCTTATTCTGGTTTACTCCAAAACTGGTGTTGCCTAGTTCTTGGGGCAACTATAGCCAGATTCACTAATCTCGCGTTCCAGAACTTGGGAAGCCGCTTCTTGGGGAGATACCCAGTCAGGGTGTGGGTCCATCACACTTGCTAGAAAGGGTTTGATGTAAAAAATAGCAAAGGAAAAAAAAATAAATATAAGAAGAAGGTTTGGTATCTCTCAGAAAAGAGAGAATGCGCCTGTATACTTAAGGACACTAGCAAAAACGAGTGCTTGTTGAGGGTGGGAAGATTATGTTAAGGTTTTCCTTACAGCTTTTTTTGACGTGAGGGCAATTTGGGATAGGGGGGCTCCCTCCCCAAAGCACCTGGTCCTGTTGATGAGGACAAAGGCCTCTTCCCCACAACCCTGGCTCAGTAGTTGTAGGGGTACGGGGCTTGACTTATTGGAATCTAGAAGCCCCCTTTAACAAGGGAGCCCCTAGATCCTGGCCTCCCTTCTATGTGAATGGGGTATTGTACCCCTACTCATTCACCAAAAAAAGTGTCAAAAAGTAAATATAAACACACACACAGTTTTTGACAAAACAAGAAAAACAAAACTAATATCCCCCAGTGTAGATCCATTGTCAATCATGATAAACGCTGGGCGCCAACCCCCCCCCAAAAAAAAGGAGAGGTCTGCACCAGGTGAAGGCTCCCGTCATATGACAGCTCCAATGCCTACTACCGCTAAGTAAACTATGGGGCATACCCCAACGATGACGTCACAAGGGGGCAGAGGTGGTGAAGTCACCCCCCCTACCCCAAAGCACACATCTTGGTAAAGGCATGTGGCCTGGTATGGTTCAGGGGGGGCGCTCGCACGTCCCCCCTTTTCTGGCCTGCCAAGCTGCTTACTCGGATAAGGGTCTGTTATGGATGTTGGGGGGGGACCGCCACATCATTTTTTTTCTACATTTTGGCGTGAGGTTTCCCTCAAAATCCATTCCAAACCTAAGGTTTTTTTCTTATGTTTGGGGTGGGGTTCCCCTTGAAAGCTGTACCAGACTCAAAAGAGCATGGTATGGATTGGGAGGACTGTTTTTTTCTCAATTTTTATTGCCATTGTTCTATCGATTTGTGCCCTCTGTCGAAAAGTGCCCGTGCATGCGCAGAACGGAAGGGCACTTCAGCTGAGTTGCCGATCAGCTGGAGTGATGTCACCGTAGCGCATGCGCACATTGTAGGAGGGTTTTTTCGACGGGCGATACCATTTCATGGGCACAATTGAAAGCAAAGCTTGTTAGGGCCTCAAGAAATGAGATAGGCCTTCAGTACATCAGGTGTGATCAGATGTGATCATTTTTCAATGATTTGCACCATAGCTTGTAGACTCTATAACTTTCACAGAGACCAAATAATATACACTAAACTTGGGTTACTATACACTATACTTGGGTTACTTTTACTAAAGATATGTAGCAGTATACATTTTGGCCCAAATTTATGAAGAAAAATTACTCATTTGCAAAAATTTCACAATAGAAACTAAAAAAGGTGTTTTTTTCAAAAAATTCTGTCTTTTTTCACTTATATTGCAAATAATAAAAAACCCAGCGGTGATTAAATACCACCAAAAGAAAGTTCTGTTTGTGAGAAAAAAAATAATAGAAATGTTATTTGGGTACATGATTGAGTAATTGTCATTCAAAGTGTGAGAGCGCTGAAAGCTAAAAATTGGTCTGGGAAGGAAGGGTGTATAAAAGCCCTGTATTGAAGTGGGTAAAATCCTTTTCTTGGAGTACATCATGGGATACACAGCCTAAGTAATAACTTAATGGGTTATGGACCACCTTCAGGTGTTGACACTGGTATACCCAATACAGGAAGTTCACTCACCTATATAACCCCTCCTCCTTCCATGAGTACCTCAGTTTTTGTAGCAAAGCAATATTTAGCTTATTTGCACTATATGTAATATATGTCATGAGGGCGATAGGGTCTGCGAAGTGACCTATATATACGCCACACATTCATCTTGCACTTTTTGCGTTGTTTGCACCATTTGCAGCGTATTGCTTGATTTTGCACATATTTTGTTTTTTCTTGCACTATATGTTATATTATATATGTGACTTTATATATGTAGAAGGAATTGTCTGTATGATCCCTACAAGCTCACAGTTTATGTTTGCACAGACAGATATATTTTTTAGAAGATTCTAATTTATTTTAGGTTAGCACATTAGCACCTTAAGTTTTTGCACATGTTACCACGCATGCATAAGGATTGATTATGTTTGTTCTCTGCATGCTTAGTGTTGCCACATTGGACACATGTTGAGGATTATAACACGAGCGAGTGTTCCACATATTATACACTGTGTGTACTGGTTTAATAGATATGACGTACGATTTTTTACTACTGTTTATTGATATATGATTTTACAGTTTTAAGCATTGAGTTTGCATGGTTATAGGATATTATATCCTTTTACCCTATTAGGTCAGTGCAGCACCCATTTTTATACTTTTACTGCCCATGGGCCTTGTTTGATCCCATTTGGTGTCCGCAGCTGTCCGTGTGTACACCTTTTTTCCTGGGTAGCGCAGGAATAACCTATACTTTTGAAAGCAATATACTTAAACCCCAAAAAGAGGGGAGGGACCTCTTTGTCCCATGATGTACTCCAAGAAAAGGATTTTACAGGTAAGCTGTTATAAATATCCTATTTTCTTTATCGTACATCATGGGACACAGAGCCTAAGTAATAACTAAATGGAAAGTCCCATAGCAATTCTACTTGAGGGGAGGGAGAGACAACCCGTAGGGCACCCCCAGACCTGAGGACTTATACTGCTGCCTGCAGCACACTGCGCCCGAAGGCGATATCTTCATACCTCCTTACATCCACCTGATGAAAGTTTGTGAATGTATGTACTGAAGACCAAGTTGCAGCCCTGCAGATCTGAGCCATGGAGGCCTGGTGACACACTGCCCAAGAAGCACTAACCGACCTGGTGGAGTTCGCCTTAACTTGAAAGGGGGAATCTTACTCCTTAAATCATAAGTTTGAATTATAACTTGCCAAATCCACTTAGCAACAGTGGATTTTAACGCTGCATGTCCTTTTTTAGGACGCACTGGCAGAATAAATAAGACATCAGTCTTCCGAATCTGAGCAGTTGTCTTTAAATAGATTTTCACTGCTCTCAGCACAGCAAGACAATGTAGTGACTTCTCTTCCCTGGAACATGGTTTTGTAAAAATCAATGGCAGGACAATATCTTGGTTCAGGTGAAAACCTGAACCCACTTTTGGTAAAAAGTCTGGACGTGGGCGTAACACCACTCTGTCCTCATGAATAATCAAATCTGGCTCTTTACAAGAAAGAGCAGCCAATTCCGAAACTCTCCCTGTTGAGGATATAGCAACCAAGAATACCAGCTTCCTTGTCAGAAGGACTAAGGGAATATGCTGTATCGGTTGAAAAGGCTGTTTTTGTAACACTGACAAAACGAAGTTCAAGTCCCAAGTGCTTAAAGGTGATCTAACTGGGGGATTAATCTGCATCACCCCTTGCATAAAACCCTGGACTAAAGAATGCGTAGCAAGCAGTCTTTGCAATAAAATCGATAAGGCTGAGACATGGCCCTTAATAGTACTCAGGGCCAACTTCATCTCTACAATAACAAATGTAGAGTACCCTGCGCTTAGGATAGTGGCTAGGTTGCTGCCTCCCCAAAAAAAGAACTCCCCAAAAAAAAGGGGGGTCCAGAATATAAATTGAGTCTGTAAATGGGATGGGTGGCGATACCTGAGATCGATAGGTGTATGAAACTAATCTCTCTGACATAAACTCTATTTACTTAAGCTAGAGGATGTAATGGATTTCTGTTCAAGAATGTAAAGGCGTGTGCAGGATAACATAAAGTGAAAAACCTTTTATAAAGTGCTAAGTGCTACAGGTGGATTAAATAGATAAAATCCTGTGTATTCGTGGCCCTCCCTGCGCAAATGTGGCAAGGGAGTCTTCACAGGTCCATCCAAACGAAGTGAAAAATATAATATAATAATATATGTGTGATAGCTTAACAGAAATCGTATGTGCACATGTTTATCCCTGCACAGGTGGGACCAAAAAAACTCACAAATCCAAACAATTATTTAAGTGCAGTCCAAGGATATACAGTGGGGATGGAAAATATTCAGACCCCCTTAAATTTTTCACTATTTGTTATATTGCAGCCATTTGCTAAAATCATTTAAGTTCATTTTTTTCCTCATTAATGTACACACAGCACCCCATATTGACAGAAAAACACAGAATTGTTGACATTTTTGCAGATTTATTAAAAAAGAAAAACTGAAATATCACATGGTCCTAAGTATTCAGACCCTTTGCTATGACACTCATATTTAGCTCAGGTGCTGTCCATTTCTTCTGATCATCCTGGAGATTGTTCTACACCTTCATTTGAGTCCAGCTGTGTTTGATTATACTGATTGGACTTGATTAGGAAAGCCACACACCTGTTTATATAAGACCTTACAGCTCACAGTGCATGTCAGACAAATGAGAATCATGAGGTCAAAGGAACTGCCTGAAGAGTTCAGAGACAGAATTGTGGCAAGGCACAGATCTGGCCAAGGTTACAAAAAAAATTCTGCTGCACTTAAGGCTCCTAGAAGCACAGAGGCCTCCATAATCCTTAAATGGAAGACGTTTGGGACGACCAGAACCCTTCCTAGAGCTGGCCGTCTGGCCAAACTGAGCTATCGGGGGAGAAAAGCCTTGGTGAGAGAGGTAAAGAAGAACCCAAAGATCACTGTGGCTGAGCTCCAGAGATGCAGTGGAGAGATGGGAGAAAGTTGTAGGAAGTCAACCATCACTGCAGCCCTCCACCAGTTGGGGCTTTATGGCAGAGTGGCCAGACGAAAGCCTCTCCTCAGTGCGAGACACATGAAAGCCAGCATGGAGTTTGATAAAAAAAACACCTGAAGGACTCAAAGATGGTGAGAAATAAGATTCTCTGGTCTGAGACCAAGATAGAACTTTTTGGCCTTAATTCTAAGCGGTATGTGTGGAGAAAACCAGGCACTGCTCATCACCTGTCCAATACAGTCCCAACAGTAAAGCATGGTGATAGCAGCATCAGGCCGTGGGGGTGTTTTTCAGCTGCAGCTATAGGACAACTGATTGCAATCAAGCGAAAGATGAATGCGGCCAAGTACAGGGATATCCTGGACAAAAACCTTCTCCAGAGTGCTCAGGACCTCAGACTGGGCCGAAGGTTTACCTTCCAACAACACAATCACCCTAAGCACACAGCTAAAATAACAAAGGAGTGGCTTCACAACAACTCCGTGACTGTTCTTGAATGGCCCAGCCAGAGCCCTGACTTAAACCCAATTGAGCATCTCTAGAGAGACCTAAAAATGGCTGTCCACCAACGTTTACCATCCAACCTGACAGAACTGGAGAGGATCTGCAAGGAGGAACGGCAGAGGATCCCCAAAACCAGGTGTAAAAAACTTGTTGCATCTTTCCCAAAAAAGATTCATGGCTGTATTAGATCAAAAGGGTGCTTCTACTTAATACTGAGCAAAGGGTCTGAATACTTAGGACCATGTGATATTTCAGTTTTTCTTTTTTAATAAATCTGCAAAAATGTCAACAATTCTGTGTTTTTCTGTCAATATGGGGTGCTATGTGTACATTAATGAATTGTCAGTCCAACAATACACATAAAAGTTCATTGATAAAAATGGCATGGGAACCCCGAACCAAAATTAAAAAAAAAAAGCGTGGGGGTCCCCCCAGGTCTGGTATGGATTTTAATGGGAACCCCGCGCCAAAATTTAAAAAAAAAATGGCGTGGGGTCCCCCCAAAAATCCTTACCAGACCCTTATCTGAGCACGCAACCTGGCAGGCCGCAGGAAGAGGGGGGACGAGAGAGCGCACCCCCCTCCTGAACCGTACCAGGCCACATGCCCTCAACATTAGGAGGGTGTTTTGGGGGTAGCCCTTGTCCCCATGTTGATGGGGAGAAGGGCCTCATCCCCACAACCCTTGCCCGGTGGTTGTGGGAGTCTGTGGGCTGGGGGCTTATCAGAATCTGGAAGCCCCCTTTAATAAGGGGACCCCCAGATCCCGGGCCCCCCCTGTGTGAATTGGTAATGAGGTTTTTTTGGTCACACCTGTGCAGGGATAGACACGTACACATACGATTTCTGTTAAGCTATCACACATATATTATTATATTATATTTTTCACTTAGTTTGGATGGAACTGTGAGTACTCCCTTGCCACATTTGCACAGGGAGGGCCACGAATACACAGGATTTTATCTATTTACTCCACCTGTAGCACTTAGCACTTTATAAAAGGTTTATAAAAGGTTTTTCACTTTGTTATCCTGCAGACGCCTTTACATTCTTGAATAGGAATCCATTACATGCTCTAGCTTAAACGTAAGTAAGGTAGAGTTGATGTCAGAGAGATTGGTTTCATACACCTATTGATCTCAGGTAGCACCACCCACCCCATTTACTGACTCACTTTAACTTCATCTCTACGCCTAATTGTAGAAAGGCAAGAATTCTGCCTATGATATAACTCCAAGTGTGCCAACCCTTGGATTCACACAAGGAAACATAAGCCTTCCAGACGCTATAATATATAGTTCTGGAAGCTGGCTTCCTTGCATTAATCAAAGTAGAGATAACTGACCCAGAAAGACCATGTTTCTTCAGATTGTGGGTTTCAATAGCCAGGCCATTAAATTTAGCGTTCATAAAATAGGATGGCATATCGGCCCCTGTGAGAGCAGGTCTGGCCTTATAGGGAGGGACCATGGACCCTCCAGTACCATCTTTATGATTTCTGCATACCATGACCTTCTGGGCCATGCTGGTGCTACCAGAATTACCGGCTTTTTTTCCAGCTTGATTTCTGCACCAGCTCTCGTATGGAGCTGATCTTTTCCGGAGGCAAGAACACCTTTTTCTGGACTGTGTCTATGATCAGGGCCAAATACTCCAGCTTTCTTAGCGGTTTTAAGGAAGACTTCTCTAGGTTGAGAATCCAACTCAGACTTTCCACGTATAAAAGAAAAGATTTATACTCTGCGCTAGAGTAAACAATATCAATCTGATATCTCTTAAGTAAAAATATGTTGAAAATAACGCTCTCTGAGTGAATCAATTAGTGACAAATAAAAATCCAAATGTATATATACACATAAATGAATGAATATAAACCAGACACATTAAAGTGCAATGTGCATAAAAAAATGATGCAAAGGGGAGATGGGCGGAGCCTAGCAGAGCAGACATGCATTGTTAGAGCTCTGCACCGCTGAGGAGAGAAGAGAAGGACAAAGCGGAGCCTGCAGGCTCAAAAGGTATCCATTTGAACCTTTTTGCCCCAGGGAACAAACTGCGAAAGTTTGGGCAGGAAATATGGTACTGGGAGGAAACCGTGGCAGAAATAAAAATCACCTCACAAAGAGCTCACAGGCACTCACTGCAACTAAAGCAGCTCCAGTCACCTCACAAGATACAGCATCAGGGAGCTCTCACAGACAGAAAATGTCACAGCAAGACTCTCCATTTGAGTCAGATACAGAACAAATCCTCTCACAAACTTCTCCACAAGCCTCCTCAGCATCCCCAGTAATATTATTACAATTTGAAAAGATGCTTCATAAGGATTTAAAACAAACCTCAGACCAAATAACAAAAAGCCTAACCAAAGAAATAAGAGAGCTGGGAAACCGCACCGCAGCCTTAGAAATAAAAATGGATGAAATTGAAATTACAACCCAAGTAAATATAACAGAATTGGAACAATTAAAAGAAGAGAATTTAATACTTCAAACTAAGCTCGAAGATTACGAAAATAGAGCCAGACGTTCAAACTTTCGCATAAGGGGAATACCTGAAACTGTGACAGACCTGCAATCTACTATTACTGCTCTATTACAAGAACTAAAGCCAGATATCCCTATTGAACGTTTAGAACTGGACAGAGTACACAGAGCCCTCACAGCCAAAAAGAAAGATGGACCCCCACGTGATATAATCACAAAATTTCATTATTACAGAATGAAAGAACAAATACTAATTGCTGCAAGAGAAAAGAAGGAACTTAATTTTCAAGGACACAATTATCAAATTTTTGCTGACCTATCCCAACTTACTATTACTAAAAGACGATCCATGAAACCCCAACTAATGGAACTGCAACGCCACAACATTATGTATCAATGGGGCTTCCCCTTTTCAGCCAGATTTAACTACCAAGGTACAATTTACAGAAGCAGATCAGCAGATGAACTACAACAAACCCTTTTAAAATTAAATCTGACAGAACCCACAAGCAGCAACTCTCCCACACGCAGAAGAATGGCATCATCTTCACCTTCAGGCAGCACCCAGAAAATTTCAGAACAAAATGGAAATCATCATTCTCACAAAAGAGGCCGTTATGCCACATCATCCATGGACCAAGAAGATTCAATGGACTGACATCCTAATTCCTGATATCTCTTCATTTATTATACTAAGAGATGGTTCTCTATAAAAAACCTGTATTTATAACTGAATGTAACTGCATTCTGATAGTCACACACTGTGTGAGATCATGTTACATTCCAGTTATATTTCTTATTACTTCTGATTCATATAGCCTTAGAATATATAAGTGAAATAAGGAAATTCTTGCTCAGTTATATATTATCAGGTAATAACAATAGATTTAATACTTTTTAGGACAAATATGTTCAATAATCCAGAAGTAATGGAAGCTTTTTCTTTCTTTTCTTAAAACAAATATATTATTACCTAACTAGTTCCTAGAATTATGTTTTTGTTTATTCTAATCTGAAACAATACAACCTCAATTTTATGAGTTAACATATCTAAACAGTTACATATGAATAAAATATGTAATTGTTTACTCTAAAAGGGTTAAAATCCCAAAATAATTCAAACTATCTTCATCAATACCAAAGTTATTAACAGTACCTTTCTAACTGAATTATTTAGCCTAGGGCAAGACTAACCATATACAACCACCCTGGAATAAATAATTTCAACAAAAACTATATTCTGCACTCCAATTAATGAAACATCATTTTGATGTCTTTTGACATAGCACTTCTCTCCTGTAAGCGGAAGATCCGTGTACCCTCATTAGCCCTCCTCATTCTCCCAACCATATTATGTGGGAGTGTGACGAAGGCACTTATTCCCCTGAGAGAGATATTTATTCTCTTTCACGGGTAAATTGTGATTACTTGCAAAAAATAATTTATACAATGTATCATCTAATCTCATATGTTTTTTGTTTACTCTTTACTCCAGAATTCACTGGTTTCTTTTCTATCTATTCATCTCTTCGGTCCACACAGGTTGACCTGCGCAGTCAGCTCTGCATAACAAAACTTAAGTCTAAACTATTTGATCTGTTGCCATGGCACCACTGAATATACTTTCCCTGAATGTTCAGGGAATAAATGTCCCTCAAAAAAGGACCAAAGCCTTCCGTACTTTCCATAACAAGAAGGCTCACATAGTATGCCTCCAAGAAACACACTTCACCAAAGATTCTACTCCAAAATATATTTCTCCTTTTTATCAACAAATTTACACGGCTTCTGCCTGTACCAAGCAAAGGGGAACTCTAATTGCATTTCACCGATCCACACCATTCACCTTATCATCAGAAATTAAAGACCCAGAAGGTAGATACCTGATACTCATGGGTTATATAATGGATACAGCAATCACGGTGATTTCCTACTACGCTCCTAACAAACAACCTACACCATTCCTCTCACATATATTAGAAGTGATTAATACACACAAAATAGGAACAGTGATAATGTGTGGGGATTCGAACCAGGTCCTCCCCCCATTTCTAGATAAATCACCTTTTACACCATCCAAAATAACCTCTAGATTACCTTTTTCTCAACTTCTTTCCAAATACTATCTGGTAGATTCGTGGAGAGAAAGTAACCCAATGAAAAAGAAATTCACTTATTTCTCGCACCCTCATCAAACCTTCACCAGAATAGATCATATTTTTCTAACAATAGGAATGATACCAGAAATTATTGCATCAGATATAATTCCGATTCCGTGGTCTGACCATAATGCAGTATACACTACTATAGCCTCAGCCATACCAAAAGCGCATGACCCAACGTGGTACTTACCGGACATAATGCTCAAACACCCACTACATCAGATGGCCATTGAACAAGCTTTAAAGGAATACATATCAATTAATAATACAACAGACATCTCCCCAATAACACTGTGGGAAGCTCATAAGCCTGTCTTGCGTGGTACAATACAAAGACAAATGGCACTATTTAAACGGGAATGCAAAAATCTAGCAAAAAAACTAGAACTCAATTTTAATGCAACCTACATATCATTTCAAGATAATCCATCTCAGAGTACAAAATCTCATCTGGAAAAATCTAGATTGGAATACGATCTATTTCTCACTGAGGCAGTTGATAAATCCCTCAAACGCTCCAAACACAATTTCTACATGAATACAAACAAACCAGGTACATATTTGGCTTGGGCATTAAATTCAACTAACAAATCTTTCAAACCAATACGTTTGAAATTATCAAAAAATGTTTACACTTGTAATCCAGTTAAAATAGTCCATAAATTTCACTCACATCTCGCAACTTTATACAAGACAAACAATGAATTTAATGCTACAGAGGCTGAATCCTTCTTCTCAAAAATAACCTTACCTGCATTATCTCAGAATCAAAAAAGCAGTTTGGATGAGCCTATAACTATAGATGAAGTTGCTAACGCCATAAAAGACCTAAAACTTAACAAAAGACCAGGCCCAGACGGCTACTCGGCTTTATACTATAAAACATTCTCAGAAATACTCTCTCCCATTCTCACTGAAACTTTTAACAAACTTCTAGATGGACATTCTTTTCGGCAAAAAAAAACTAATGGCAATTGTTTGTATGATCCCAAAACCCCTTTCTGATGATACTTCCTGTGTGAATTATCGGCCTCTCTGTTAAACCTCGATATTAAATTATTAGCAAAAATAATAGCAAAACGCCTCAATAGCATTATAGGAAAATTAATACATAGAGATCAAGTAGGCTTCATGCCAAATAGACAGGCAGGCGATAATATACGCAGGGCAGTGTTATTGGCACATATTGCTAAAAAACGGAAAATCCCTTTATGTTTTCTGTCTCTCGATATTAAGAGGGCATTTGACACAGTATCCTGGCAATATATGCAATATTCATTACAAAAATGGGGTTTTGGACCCCACTTTTTAACATGGATCAAAGCATTATATAAAAAACCCAAAGCCTATATAAAATATGCTGGATACAAATCTGAAGCCTTTAATATCGAAAGAGGTACCCGACAGGGTTGCCCATTATCTCCCTTATTATTTGCTCTTATACTCGAACCCATGGCCCAATACATCAGAACAAACCAAACTATAACTGGCATTGAAGTAGGAGGTATTACACACAAATTATGTATATTTGCAGACGATATATTACTTTTTCTATCATCACCACAGGTCTCTGGTCCTAACTTAATACCAGCTCTTGATGGATTTGCAGCCCTATCTGGCCTTATGATTAATCCTAAGAAATGCCTAGTGCTTAATATTTCACTCACAAACATGGAATTGATCCCGGCTAGGGCTGCACTCCCATTCACATGGGCAGAAAAATCAATCCCTTATCTTGGAATTCATTTAACAGCATCTCATTCTGACTTATTCTCAACCAATTATCCTCCTGTATTAAGACAGATCAAAAATCTAATAAAACAATGGTCGCAACTTCCTTTATCCTGGATAGGGAAGATTAATGCAATCAAAATGACTATTCTACCCAAATTGCTTTATCTATTCAGAGTCCTCCCTATTCCAATTCCTTCCTATTTTTTGAGAAAAGTACAAAAAAGAGCAACTTCGTTTATATGGGGCTCTTCTAAACCACGTATACCTATACACACATTACATCTTCCCAAAAATAAAGGAGGCCTGGGATACCCTAATTTTACTAACTACTACAGAGCAGCACATTTGGCCAGTCTGTCCAAATACCATGCAAAACAGGAAATCCCATTATGGGTATTTATAGAGGCTTCAGAAAATGACCCTCTATTATTATCAAATATATTATGGCTTGATCCTAAAGACCGCTTTAAAATTCATAATCCCATAACTAAACACTTCTTATCTCTCTGGGATAAACTAAAAAACAAATATCAGTTACAATCTCCACACAATCCTCTCCTTTCTTATATCAGAAATCCGGCCTTTTATCCAGCATGGATCTACCCAAATTCTTTTAAAGCTTGGACAACATCAGGCATTCAGACACTAAAAGACTTCATAGCATCTAAATCATTCCTTTCATTCCCATCGCTTAGAGAAAAATATAATCTACCAAACTCTGAGATATTTAGATATCTCCAAATCAAAAATTTCTATACACCATTCCTAAAGGGGGATACACCATTATCCCAATTATCCATTTTTGAATCAATCTGTACAAAAGATCCATTTGCTAAAGGTACAATTTCATCACTTTATAATCAATTATATGGAGTAGCAAATCTTAATAGACCCTCTTACGTTCAGAGGTGGGAGGAGGACCTGGGACGAACTTTAGAAGACACGGACTGGTCTAACATATGGCTCACATCTAAGTCATCTTCACCCAACATCTTAGCACTGGAGACAAATTATAAAGTCCTAACTCGCTGGTACCTTGTACCCGCTAGAGTGGCAAAATATTCACCTAATACCTCAGCTCTTTGTTTTCGAGGATGCCCAGAAATAGGCACATATTTACACATATGGTGGACGTGCCCAGTAATCCAAACCTTCTGGAAGGAAGTCTTTGTGATTGCATCTAAAATATTTTAAAAAATAATACAACCAGATCCATATTTAACTTTACTTAAACCGGAATGGTTAACACTCTCTCAATTCAAACTTATGATCCAACTAATAACGGCTGCAAAACAAACAGTGGCCAAGGCATGGAAATCTCCTATACAAAAGTTATCCCTGCACTAGTTTAGGTCTCACCAGGTGTAAAGCTGATCTTGCTCTCCAGAGATGAGAGGTTCCAGGTGCTGGCTCATGCTAGTAGAGACTATATGCAAACGAGAAGATCTGGACAACCGCACTCCAGGAAGTAATAATTCAAGTTTCTTTATTTTAAAATCAGGAACACATTAGATACAGGACATCATAGACAGAGTGTACAGATCATAGGCTAACGCGTTTCACACTTGTCCAAGTGCTTACTCATAGCTTACTCATAAAACAACAGTTCCTGTCAAACTTCAATGACTCTGTCCTGTTGCCATGGTAACAGATTAAATGACTTACAGAGACACCCATTCTAAGGCTTCAAAGAAAACTAAAAAGAATAATAAACTGACGAGCGGGACAACCTTGTGGACCATACCTCTACCTTTCTACCCTTTTTCTTCTCCTTCCTTTTCTCCACCTTACGATTAAAGCTCATTATCAGAATTTATTTGACCTATATACACTCTACATGTAAACAATATGTATAGTAGGTATAAATCATTTAAATACCTACAAAAGTAACTAAGGAAATGATATATATCTTTAATTTAGGTTTACGTGAACCCAATGTTTAATATTTGAAATTTCATGATATTTACCTATATAAACCCTACTGTAAAACAATGAGCTTACTTTATAGATCCTTGTAAACTTACTTTATGTATCTTTATAACATTGTATACTCAAACTTCTTTTGACAAGGAAAAAATGATGCAAAATAATTAAAGTACATACACAGATTCGAAAGCGCTTAGTGCTCCACAATAATCATAATAAATAGTCCTGATAGGTAATATTAAAGTGATTGGTGATATATAAAAAATCCTGTGAATCAAGATCAAAAAAGTGTGTAAAAAAAGTGTCCGTTGATGGTGTTATCCAACATGCTCATAATATCCTTGGTGCTGCAAACCATGCTTCGGTGCAATTCAGCACCCCCCGGTAATTCTGCTCACCTCAGAGTGTGTGACTCAGCTGCTACACTGAATCAAAACACGCTTTGGAGCCACCCCCGGCTCTGTGCTGATTACCAGATGTCAGTCTCCAGCTTGGATCAATGCAGCTCCATGGGCCTATTATAGGGGTTCCACTCCTTTGGACCTGTATAGCACCCCTCAGGAGCAATGTTAGGCAATGTAGCATAACCAAAAGGAGTCCTGGTTCCTGGGGTCCAGCCCTCAAAAGAGAGGCTTACAGGCAAAACCTCGTTCTTCTATGCGAGGCCCGGTTACCATCCTGTGGTCTCAGTGGCTAAGATGGATCTGGTCAATGGAGGAATTTAAAACCAGCATGGATCGCTCCTGGAGCTCCTCAAAGCACATCTTGACTTGTGACCAATACCTTAGACATTGGCGAAAAAACTGAGGTACTCCTGGAAGGAGGAGGGGTTATATAGGGGAGTGTACTTCCTGTATTGGGTATACCAGTGTCAACACCTGAAGGTGACCCATAACCTATTAAGTTATTACTTAGGCTCTGTGTCCCATGATGTACGATAAAAGAAATGCAAAAGTACAACGCATGACCTGCAGACTCAGGGTTGCAAATGTAAATTTGTTTACATACCCTGGCAGAATTTATGATTTCTTGGCCATTTTTCAGAGAATATGAATAACACAAACTTTTCTTTCACTCATGGTTAGTGTTTACCATCAATGACAGCTGAAAAGTCTTTTGTGGTATTTGTGGATGAGGCTCTTTATCGTCCCAGATTGTAAAGCTGCCCATTCCTCTTGGCAAAAAGCCTCCAGTTCCTGTAAATTTTTGGGCTGTCTTGCATGAACTGCACGTTTGAGATCTCCCCAGAGTGGCTCAATGATATGGAGGTCAGGAGACTGAGATGGCCACTCCAGAACCTTCACTTAATTCTGCTGTAGCCAATGACAGGTCAACTTGGCCTTGTGTTTTGGATCATTGTCATGTTGGAATGTCCAAGTACGTCCCATGCACAGCTTCCTGGCTGATGAATGCTAATGTTCCTCCAGTATTTTTTGATAACATACTCCATTTATCTTGCCATCAATTTTGACCAAAATTTCTGTGCCTTTGTAGCTCACCCATCCCCAAAACATCAGCGATCCACCTCTGTGTTTCACAGTAGGAATGGTGTACCTTTCATCATAGGCCTTGTTGACACCTCTCCAAATGGAGCGTTTATGGTTCTGGCCGAAAAGCTTAATTTTGGTCTCATCACTCCATTTGACTTTGTACCAGAAGGTTTGAGGCTTGTCCCAGTGCTAGAGCCATATGCAAAAGTTTAGGAACCCCTGACAATTTCCATGATTGTCATTTATAAATATTTGGGTGTTTGGATCAGCAATTTCATTTTGATCTATCAAATAACTGAAGGACACAGTAATATTTCAGTAGTGAAGTGAGGTTTATTGGATTAACAGAAAATGCGCAATATGCATCAAAACGAAATTAGACAGGTGCGTAAATTTAGGCACCCTTGTCATTTTGTTGATTTCAACACCTGTAACTACTTAGCACTGATTAATTGGAACACACAATTGGTTTGGTGAGCTCATTAAGCCTTGAACTTTGTAGACAGGGACATCCAATCATGAGAAAAGGTATTTAAGGTGGCCAATTGCAAGTTGTTGTTCTCTTTGACTCTCCTCTGAAGAGTGGCAACATAGGGGGCTCAAAACAACTCTCAAATGACCTAAAAACAAAGGATTGTTCTACATTATGGTTTAGGGGAAGGCTACAAAAAGTTATCGCAGAGATATAAGCTGTCAGTGTTCACTGTGAGGAACATAGTGAGGAAATGGTAGACCACAGGCACAGTTCTTGTTAAGGCCAGAAGTGGCAGGCCACATAAAATATTGGAGAGGCAAAGGCGAAGGGTGGTGAAAATGGTCAAAAACAGCCCACAAACCACCTCCAAAGACCACCTCCAAAGACCTACAACATCAACTTGCTGCAGATGGTATCACTGTGCATCCTTCAACAATTCGGCACACTTTGCACAGGGAGAAGCTGTATGGGAGAGTGATGCGAAAGAAGCCTTTTCTTCACACACACCACAAACGGAGTCGCTTGAGGTATGCAAACGCATATTTGGACAAGCCAGCTTCATTTTGGAATAAGGTGCTGTGGACTGACGAAACAAAGATTGAGTTATTTGGTCATAACAAGGGGCGTTATGCATGGTGGCAAAAGAACACAGCAATCCAAGAAAAACACTTGCTACCCACAGTAAAATTTGGTGAAGGTTCCGTCATGCTGTGGGGCTGTGTGGCCAGTGCCGGTACTGGGAATCTGGTTAAAGTTGAGGTTCGCATGGGTTCCACTCAATGTCAGCAGATTCTTGAGAATAATGTTGAGGAATCAGTCACAAAGTTAAAGTTGCGCTGGGGCTGGATATTTCAACAAGACAACGACCCAAAACACTGCTCAAAATCTACTCGGCCATTTATGCAGAGGAACAAGTACAAGGTTCTGGAATAGCCATCCCAGTCCCCAGACTTGAATATCATTGAACATCTGTGGGGTGATTTGAAGCGGGCTGTCCATGCTCGGCAACCATCAAACCTAACTGAACTGGAGATGTTTTGTAAGGAGGAATGGTCCAAAATACATTCATCCAGAATCCAGACTCTCATTACAGGCTATAGGAAGCGTCTAGAGTAGTGGTTCTCAACCCTCTAGTGCAGTGACCCCTTGATGAAATTTCCCAAGTTGTCGGGACCCCTAACAGTAAAATTATTTTCATAGTGTGGGTTGTCAGCACCCAAGGCAAGACATTTAGCGCTCCCTGAGTCCTTTTATTGGCAACTATAATCACAGGTAGTGTTACTCACTGTGTCTCCGACTTTGTGGTGTCTCGTAGCAGTGACACCTATGCCGAAATCAGGAGATAGGGTCTCCTCCAGCCCCTTCCACTTCACATTCCTCACCAGTCAGCTGACCTCTAGTCTCTGCCCCCCCAGCCATGGCATGAACTGAATGGGCGCCTGCGAAGAGGCTGAGTGGGCGGCCACAGGCTCCAGGAACAGCCCAGCTGGGAGGCCACAGGCTCCAGGGATAGCCCTGCTGGGCAGCCACAAAAAGGCTGGGAGAGCGGTGTGTGGGCTTCAGGAACAGCCCAGGATTCGGTGACCCCTGGCAAATCATCATTTGACCCATGAGGGGGTCCCGACCCCCAGGTTGAGAACCACTGGTCTAGAGGCTGTTAATTCTACTAAAGGAAGCTCTACTAAATATTGATGTGATTTTTCTGTTGGGGTGCCCAAATTTTTTCACCAGTCTAATTTTGTTTTGATGCATATTGCGCATTTTCTGGTAATCCAATAAACCTCATTTCACTACTGAAATATTGTGTCCTTCAGTTAGAGAGATCAAAATGAAATTGCTGATCCAAACACCCAAATATTTATAAATGACAATCATGGAAATTTTCAGGGGTTCCTAAACTTTTGCATACGACTGTATTTGGCGTATTGTAAGTGGGATACTTTGTGGTATTTGCATAGTATTGGCTTTCCTCTGCCGACTCGACCATGCAGCCCATCTTTCTTCAAGTGCCTTCTTATTGTGCATCTTGAAACAGCCACCCCACATGTTTTCAGACCTGTATTTCACCTGAAGTTATTTGTGGGTTTTTCTTTGCATCCCAAGAAATTTTCTTGGTAGTTGTGGCTGAAATTTTAAGTTGGTCTACCTGACCATGGTTTGGTTTCAACAGAACCCCTCATTTTCCACTTCTTGATTAGAGTTTGAACACTGCTGATTGGCATTCTCAATCCCTTGGATATCTTTTTATATCCCTTTTCTGTTTTATACAGTTCAACTACCATTTCCCGCATATCCTTTGACAATTCTTTTGCTTTTCCCACGACTCAGAATTCAGAAACGTCAGTGCAGCACTGGATAAAAGATGCAAGGGTCTGTCAGAAGTCCAGGAGCTGATTGACCCTTTTATACATACACACACACTAATTACAAGCAAACAGATCACAGGTGAAGATGGTTACCTTTATTAGCCATTCAACCCCCTTTGTGTCAACTTTTGTGCATGTTATCATGCCAAAATCCTTAGGGTATGTAAACTTTTGATCAGGGTAATTTGGGTAGTTTCTGTTGCCATTGTGATGTAATTATTTTTATGATTGGTTAATAAAAGCATTAATGTCCCACTCAACATTGAGTCCCAGTGGTGTATGGGACTGGGATTTCATATATCCAATACGTTTCTAATTGGGATACACCACGAGTAGATGCCCCTCCTCGCCATGGGGGGACATACCGGTCGAGGATAAGAAATTGTGATCCGGAGGGGTCTCAGTTGTGATACTGTCTGAAGTGTCTAGGGACAGTATGTTTGGTATCACCCCCTAAAATCTTTACCACGTGTTCACCGACCCGAGTGGAAAACGTCCTAGTGGTACGACCCACATAGTGTTTTCCGCATGGGCAGGTGATAAGATAAACCACATTTTTGGTTGCACAGGTACAAAACGTCTTGATTGGATGTTTTATTGGTTACATTAGACTGAAATTCCAATGTTTTGTGTCTACCATTGGTGTTGTAATGACACACAGTGCATTTTTTACATGGAAAGTATCCCACTAGTTCATGGAAGAAGGATTGGCGCTTAGGGGGATCAATTATATTGGGTCTTTCCGGTAAGATGTCGCCCAATATATGGTCATTTTTCAATATCCCCCAATGACGTTCCACAATGTTTTTGATGTCCTTATGTTGAGTTGAAAAGGAAGTCAACACGGAACATTTGTAAGTGTCGTTGGGGGAATGGGAGATTTTAGGAGTCAGTAATGATCTCCTATTTATCTTTTTAGCATATTGTATTTCTGATTCCAGAATAGTTACATCATACCCCTTATCCATGAATTTTTGTTTCAAAGATAAAGCCTGTGTTTGAAATGCCTCAATGGTAGTGCAATTCCTCCGCAGCCTTAA
The DNA here is from genome assembly GCA_037952925.1 of Lithobates clamitans. NCBI lineage: Eukaryota > Metazoa > Chordata > Amphibia > Anura > Ranidae > Lithobates > Lithobates clamitans. The sequence goes on along the minus strand of JBBGZY010000254.1, from coordinate 4,962,095 downwards.
GAACCACCTGCGGGGGACTGATTTAAGCCAAGATTTGTGGTGGCAAATGTCGATAGGTATGAAACTGTTGCGATCGGTTGGCTTGAAATGGGTCTTGAAATTAAAATGACGGGAGTTAATTTCTATATCCAAATCTAGAAAGTGCACTTTGACAGGACTATATTCAAGGGTAAGAGAAATTCCTCTATCATTGCTATTAAGCATGGAGAAGAATTCTTCAAGTGATTCCGGAGGCCCATCCCATAGGAGGAGGATGTCATCTATATATCTGGCCCAAAACACTAGACGAGGTCTGTGTTCAGAGTAGACGACATCCTCCTCCCATTTGGCCATAAAAAGATTTGCGAGGCTGGGGGCAAATTTAGCCCCCATTGCTACGCCTTTATGCTGTAAATAAAATTTGTTATCAAACCAAAAATAGTTGTGTGTTGTTGCAAACTCCAATAGTTTTATAATGTATTGTAGTTGGGTGTCAGTGAGTGATAAATCCCCCTGTAGGAAATATGTGACAGCTTCCAGACCCAAACTGTGTGGGATGCACGTATACAAAGATGCTACGTCAGCAGTAGCAAGTAGATAATCCCCTTTTAAAGGAATACTTTCTGATAGTATCTGTGGTATCTTTTAGATATGATGGAGTCTTCTTAACTAGGGGCTGTAAGTAGAAGTCCACATAATGGCCAATACGTGATGTTGAGTGGGACATTAATGCTTTTATTAACCAATCATAAAAATAATTATTGTCCCCTTCCCCTTACCACTTTATATCATAATTTTTTCATCATTTTTGTTTACTTAAGTTTCCTTCTCTCTTTATTGTGAGATGGTACATAATAGATGCAACTAAGTACTAGTTATCATTTTGATTGTTTTATGTAGACTGAGATTATACTGATATATATTATACAAATTGTATTGCAAGTCTTAGACCCCCATGTGACACTGTGGCTCCGTTTTTCTTTTCCCCTTTTTTTGGTCTTTTCATATTTCCTTATTATAGTTAAGTATATTGATATTGTGGTAGTCATACCAATGTTTATATTTAATTTACTTAATATGAGGAGTGTTGTTCGTTGGGGATACTTTTCTCCGGTATGGTGTCTTTTGCCTATGTGGAACACACCAAGATAAAAAAACACCCTTGCTTCCTGTCTTTGTTGCGTTCCACCTTTCACCCGGAATGAGGCCCGACACGCTGCGCCTTGACGTTATTATGTCCTTAGATCAGCGCAGCATTGCAGCTCCATATCGACGATTGAGGAGAGATGGGGTCACAGCAGGCATGCCACGCACGCGATCGTCACTAAGCATGGTATTCTACCATAGCAACACATACCTCTGCGCTCCACTATACCTACCTAAGAGAGGCGTGCAACGCACGCAGCCGACGCCATGTTCTCTCTACCCGGAAGTCATTTCTGTTTCACAGTACTGCGGATTGGAGCCACATTTCAGCAAGGGGGTCACTTACTGTATATAAGGGGCAGTGTGCAGAGTGGAGAGGCACCCCAGATGAAGTCCGGTAGGACGAAAGGCGTCGGGACCATTTGCTGACACTGCCACGATTTTATCTATATTCAGCGCTGTTTTATCTTCTCAAATGTGAGTGTTTTACTTTTAATAAATGGGCTGTAAAGCTTCTTTATACAGTATTACGCTATGTGTCTTTCTATCTCTTCCTTATATGATTTGAATTTTTGATGGGATTCACCCCTGCCATATATACCATCTACAAGTATCCTGGTTACCCCCGTGACATCTCCTGGGATCCTCATCCATATAAGCCTACTTGACACAGTGGGTGTAGACCCATCTGTGCCCAGTTGCTCTGGTAAGCCTCCCTCTTATGCATATGGTGGTGGATCTCCTATCAACACGATATTTAGATTGCTTTTACACTTTTTGGTGCTATACATATACTTCAACGGATGTTCCATTGACTTTTTTCCACACCAATATATGTTTGATATGTTCATTTCAAGCGGACGTTTTTGGGACTCTATTTTTAACAAATGTGCTACCTAAACATGTCCTCCTAACCACATTAATTTTGTGTATTTTTCAACTATATTTGTATACACTTTTGTGATATATCTACATTGTATATTATGAATCAATGGTAGTTATTACTGATTCTATAGTGCTGCACTTTTTTTTCCTTGATGTACATTTAACCTGACACAGATTTCTATCACAGAGAATGTGTATAGCAAGATAAACCCCACATAACTACTGAGTCTTGTATGGTCAAATCCCAAATGAATGAAGGCACAGTACAGCAGGTGACAAGTCCATCAAAAATCTCTGGAGTTTACACTTTCTCCTTCCCAGCTCTGTACTAGTGGGGAATGGGGGGCTCTGTAAGACAAGCTGAGATTAAACTTTTGCCAGCTGAGTTAATTGACTTTAAAATTGCACCGTGTGTAGGAAGGCAAGCCAAAACACCTTTGATACAACCACACCCAGATAAAAGACAAAAATGCAACGCCACATGCAAACGCAGTAGCACCAAAATGGTTACTACACATCACATCCAAGATGCAAAGTATAGACCTTAGGCCTAAAAGACAGTCTTGTGCTAAGGCTGTAAATTCACCATGAGACAGACTTCTCCACTGAGGCTTGTATAGTCAGATCCCAGGTGAGCGAAGACTCCTCCATAAAAGAGCTTTAGGAGTTTACACTTTATCCTTCCCAGTTCTAATGGGAATGGAAAGTTCTGAGACAGGTGGAACAAAAATGATTACTACTGAGACCCTTGTGAAGTAGAACATTAAACCTTAGGCTCAAAAGACAGACTTGAGCCAAGGCTGTAAATTTACCATGAGAAAAAAAAAACTTTCCTCTCTTAAGCTCTACACAAACTAGTATGCAAACAAACTAGTATAACTAGCATGCAAAAACACTGACACTTTCCCCTAAATGTCAAGCCTACTAGATAGCCCGAAAAAAAAAAAAAAAAAAAAAAAAAAGACATCCATGTCTTCTAGGGACAATAACCCCTGAAGACTTACTGTACTGTGTTCCCTTACTGCCAGGGAATTTAGCAACTATACCAAAAGAATCATCCACTCCCCTTAAAGCAGAGGAAGATGTCCTTTTACTTGACCTATTGCATGAATCCAGCTGAGTAGTGGGGCCAATTATCCCCCACTCAATGCACCTTCTAGGGATCCCCTATAGCCCATCGCACAGGGTAGGGGATCTTGGCACTATTCATGTTTATTATCCTACCTGGTAAATAGGGGGAGTCCAACAGTGCCCTGTCACATTAACCCCAACTCAATGGGCACCAGGTGACAAATTATAGGCTAGGTAACCTAGGAGCAAGCACAAGTGAATGTAGGTAGGTACAGCAACCTCCATCTTACCTGTGTCCTGATGGTGCCAAGGGCGCCTGTATCCGCCTGAGCTGTAGTCTGCATTGAGCCCAAACTGCAATATTAGCTCCTCCACCTGTAGCTTCCTGAGAGCCTGTGCTTGAATGAAATGCTATTTAAAAAAGGCACCAGCTACAAATTATCTTGGAGAATCCTGAAGAACCCAGTGACAATGGGAGGAGCTGCACTTCCAGATTTTCAGGACTATTATCTTGCCTCCCATCTGTCCCATTTCTATCATTTTGACAAAAACGAGCTACCACGATACCAGCTACTACTCTGTGAGCACCCTGATGACCCAGCCCATACCCCACTTCAGTCAGTCCTCAGAGCCCCATTGACAAGACGTCCCTCCAAACATAAAGCGGACATGCTGACACACTAACGGAGGGTATGGCGGATGGACCTACAAAAACTCGGGACCCCACAGGTCCACTCTCACACCCCTCTCTGGTTTAACACACGCTTACCCGAATTATTGTCCATTCCAGACCCGGCAGCATGGATACGCCATGGGATCATGTACATACACCAGATCATGAACACTACGGGACTTAAAACATTCAAAGCGCTAAAAGGACGAATTTTCCCTCCCCAATTGCGTTCTCTTCTGGTATCTACAACTCCGCCATGCTATACAAACCCAGTTTACTGGCTCCAACCCATCCCTGGCAATCCCCTCTATTGTAGACACATTCACAGGTACTGAACCAGCCAAACTAATTTCAACCCTATACTCCGCCATCCGCCTCCCTAGTACCACAGCATTGGCCTATACTGCCAAGACTAGATGGGAGGTGGATGTTGGAGTAATTGAGGATGAGGATTGGGCTGAAATTTTGGAGGATGTGAAAAGAGTTTCCCCCAAACTGTCGGAACGCAGTTGTATATTATACATAGGACGTATCTGACTCCTCAGAGGCTAGAAACAAACCCACGTACAATCCAGGGTGCTGCCTACGCGACCACACCCAAGGCTCCCTCTATCACCTCATATGGTCCTGTCCAACTCTACAAGAGTACTGGATACAGGTGGTTGTTTCCCGCACAACCAGATGGGCTCTCCTGCTACCCTAGATACAAAGGATGTGCCTGCTCGGTCTGCTGCCAGACTTAGACGCTGATAAACCCCTCCGTACCTTTCTACATGAGACGCTATTCTTGGCGGCGAGAAAAGCAGTGGCTCGCAATTGGATGCAGGCCCTGCCCCCTACAATTCAGTGCTGGAGAAAAGAGATTAACGATACTCTTCCATATAAGAAGCTGATCTATGTATGAGAAGGTCTGGAGCAGATGGTTAGCAGATGGTGAAACGTGTCCTTGATATGTCTATCCCTCCTCCCCCCCCTTTTTTTTCTCTCTCCTTTTCTTTATTATGTACTGGTTCCACCTCCGATGGGTATTTCGCCTTATGTCACACAGATATTACAATGTGTTTACATATGTACTACTGTTTTGGCCATGATGGCTTATACCGATTTATGTACCATGCATATACTTTCCAATAAAGTTGGTTTTCCAATTAAAAAAAAAAAAAATTCCAATATCAAAAAAAAAAAAAAAAAAAAAAAAAAAAGGCACCAGCTAGCCCTTCCCCCACTTCTGCTCCAAAAAAAAAAAAAGAGGCTTGGAACCGGAGCCTCCAGCTCCTGGAAATTACGTTTCCCCTACCAGGAATACTGCCCCTGCATCATCTGGTCACACAGGAACACAGACAGGCCACAACCCAACGTAGCTACTGCCCAAAAATGTCCTATAGTGCAGTCAGTGCATGCACCCAGACACTTGGAACCCACGCTGCCTGTGCCGGTTCCTGTCAAGGGCGTATGCCACTTCCAGTCATGGCCTTCATCAGGCACAGAAGGAGGAAGGGAACTTGGAGGGTCATCTTGCAGAAAATCCTACTAGCTGCTCCCAGTGGAGCCAAGTAGGTAAAGATGTAGGTGAAACAAAAAAAAAAAAAAAAAAAAAAAGAGAACAGAGGCCTCCCTTACCCAGGTTCCAGGTGATGCAGCTTCTCCATCCAGAGGAAACATGAAAAACTGACCAGTTCAGCAGAGGGACTGCCTTTTAAAAAGTATATTGGTGATGCGTTTCCTGTTCCTGTTGGAGGAGGTGCTTCTCTCAAGGGCTGTACTGGAAGATGGCTGGGGAAAATTCCTTGCTGATCCCCCGAGAGGCAATCAGATATTCCCTGGATCAACTTTACCTATAAAACTGTTAGTATCCAGTTATATTACGTACATTTAGGAAAGAATCCAGACCTTTTTTTAAAGCGGTCTACTGAGCTGGCCAGAACCAGCTCTTGAGGGAGTCTATTCCACATTTTCATAGCTCTTACTGTAAAGAAACCTTTCCATGTTTGGAGATTAAATCTCTTTTCCTCCAGACCTAAAGAGCACCCCCTTGTCCTATGTGATGACCTTAAACTGAATCAGAACACCAAGTTCACTATATGGACAACCTATGTATGTATACACATTTATCATATCCCCCCCTTAATTTCTTCTCAAGAGAAAAGAAATTCAGTTCCTCCAATCTTACCTCATAGCTGAGCTCCTCCATGCCCCTTATCAGTTTCGCTGCTCTTTTCTGCACTTTCTCCAGTTCCCCGAAATCCTTTTTGTGAACAGGTGTCCAAAACTGAACTGCATATCCCGGTGAGGTCTTACTGATGATTTGTACAAGGGAAAATTTATATCTTTCTCTCTGCAGTCCATACCGCTCTTAATACAAGACAAGAACTATGCTCGTTTTGGAAACCGCAGCTTGGCATTGCATGCTATTATTAAGCTTACGATCTACCAGAACACCCAGATTCTTCTCCACCAAGGATTCCCCCAGTTGTACTGCCCCTAGTATGTATGATGCATGTATATTCTTAGCCCCCAAGTGCATAACTTTACATTTATCAACATTAAACCTCATTTTCCAAATAGTTGCCCAATTAAACAGTGCTTTGAGGTTGGCTTGTAAGTTGGAAACATCCTATAAGGATGTTATTCCGCATAGCTTGGCATCATCTGTAAACACTGAAACTGTACTTTAAATCCCAGATCCTATATCATTTATAAATACATTAAAAAGTAAGGGTGCCAACATTGAACTTTAGACCATCCAGAGTATGAATCATTAACCACTACTCTCTGAATATGCTCTTTTAGCCAGTTTTCAATCCATTTACATATGATTTTTCCAGACCTGTAGACTTAATTTTACATATTAGCCAAGAGTGGGGAATTGTGTCAAACGCTTTTGCAAAATCCAAGTACCGTATTTATCGGCGTATAACACGCACCGGCGTATAACACGCACCCCAATTTAGGAGGGAATTTTAAGGAAAAAAAAACTTTTAGGAGGGAAGTTGAAGGGAAAAAAAACTTACATTTAAACGCCCATCATTGCAGCCTTGTCAGTGCAGCCATGTCAGTGCAGCCATGTCAGTGCAGCCATGTCAGTGCAGCCTTGTCAGTGCAGCCTTGTCAGTGCAGCCTTGTCAGTGCAGCCTTGTCAGTGCAGCCTTGTCAGTGCAGCCATGTCAGTGCAGCCATGTCAGTGCAGCCATGTCAGTGCAGCCATGTCAGTGCAGCCATGTCAGTGCAGCCTTGTCAGTGCAGACTTCCCCAGTGCAGCCTTGTCAATGCAGCCTTCCCCAGTGCAGACTTCCCCAGTGCAGCCTTGTCAGTGCAGACTTCCCCAGTGCAGCTTTACCCAGTGCAGCCTTCCCCAGTGCAGTCTTCCCCAGTGCAGCTTTACCCAGTGCAGCCTTCCCCAGTCCAGTCTTCCCCAGTGCAGCCTTCCCTAGTGCAGCCTTCCCCAGTGCAGCCTTCCCCCAGTGATCCCAGCCATTCTGGGCTTCAAAATCGCCGATCGCGATTTGAAAATGGCGCCGCCGGCGCCGAAATACACAGAGCCGGTCCTCGGCTCTTTCCGGCGGCTGTCGTTCGTTTTCGGCTCCACTCGTAGTCCCGAGCGGAGCTATCCGAACCTACTCGGCTAGGTTCGTATAGCTCCGCTCGGGACTACGAGTGGAGCCGAAAATGAACGACAGCCGCCGGAAAGAGCCGAGGACCGGCACTGTGTATTTCGGCGCCAGTGGCGCCATTTTCAAATCGCGATCGGCGATTTTGAAAATATGACAGGTCGGGATCGCAGGGGATCGGCGTATAACACGCACCTGCAACTTTCCCCTGATTTTAAGGGGAAAAAAGTGCGTGTTATACGCCGATAAATACGGTATACATCTACAGCCACCCATCTGTCCAAGGTTTTACTTACCTCATAAAAACAAATCAGATTCGGCTGACAACTTCTGTTTTTCATGAATCCATATTATCTTCTGCTTAACAATTACTTTTTTTCCAGCAAGAACTCACCTATGTGGTCATTTATTAAACAACTCTGCAGCATCTTCCCAACTATTACGTGATAAAGACTTTGATCCCTTTTTAAATAGAGGTACTATTCTAGTCTTTAAAGAGTCCCTAAATATTATTTCAAAGCCATTGATACTAACAGCTCAACTCTTTTAGGATCTGTGGGTGGATGCCATCTGGTCCAGGTGCTTTATCCACCTTTATTCTGTCTAAATAGTTTTGGACCGTATAAATTTTGAGCCATTGTGGATCATTTGTGGCTGTTTCAATACCACCCCCATTATAGCCATGAGCCCCCCCCCCCCATGCTCCTTTGTATACACAGAGCTGAAGAAGGTATTTAACACATTTGCCTTCTCTTTGTCCCCAGTCACCCACTCAAGATTATTTTGTAAAGGGCCCACATGCTCAGACCTGACCTTTTTACTATTAATATATTTAAAACTTTCTGGGGGTTTGTCCTACTATCTTTTGCAATTTATAAAAACTTTCATAACATGGTGAGCAAAGCGGATGGCATACATTTATCACCCCTCTGAGCCCATCATCAGGCAAAATTTCTCATACTCATACTTGAGAAGAAAAAACAACAACATTGAAACTGGTTAGTGATGAGATATCAGTCTCATGGCAAAGCGATATTGAACCTGGTCATGTACAAGGTAAATACACAAACTGTAAAATGTCAAACTGTATACAGACATCCCTGTCACACATATTTGGCTTACTTACAAAACAATGAAATACATTATGTACACTCATACAATAAAAATTAGAGAGGAGTTCATTGATTTGTCGACCACATTTCATGGGCAGCTGAATGACAAATCACAACCGCAAACTGCAATCTAGCTGTGCTTAGATTTGATGATCCCGTGTCGGTTTGTAAGTCAATTCACTCACCTCTTAAAAGAAAATAAAAAACACAAAGCACTGAATATTGCATAGCAGACAGGAATAGGCCACTTACAGAGAACGCCAAACTATTTGAGCTGGAGTAGTGTTTGGTGTACAACACCTAAAGTTAATTACTTTCTGCTCTTTCTTCTTGGCCAAAAGAACCCTTGTGCATTTAACTCCACCCTACTCTGGTTTAAAAAAAAGAGACAGAAGGTATTTCCGAATGACATAAAGCCTGAACAGACAGCGCAAACTGGAGGCGACAATGCTCCGAGCAGAACAAAACACACTGGATGCCAGGCATGAAATCTGGTACTGTATACACCTTCATATCTCAACTCTAAACAAAATACTTTTGTGAAGTTCTTCTTTAAATGCATAAAAGCACACATTGCGTAAGGTTTTAACATTGGTTTTGTTCATTACTCTCTCATTTTCTCATTCTTAAAATAAGTAATATTTAGTGAAATGCAACTTGCATATTGAAAGAAAAAAAAAGTCTGTAAAAGCCAGAATGGCTGGAGTTCCTTCTCCCAGCCCAATTCCTTTGACGGACTATTATATTTGAAGATGAGATGCAGATTTTATAGGTCATCTTCACTGCTTCTGTATATCAGGACAGTTAAGAGCGTCTTTGCGGACATAACCATCCCAGGCTATATCTGATTGTTGTGCAGAGTCTGCTGCGGAGTGTGGCAGGAAGTACATCCGACCCTCTCCTGACGGAGGCTATTTAGTGCATTCAGTACAATGTCCGGCATGTGGTCTGTGATCATTCTGGGGCTGATATAAATACTGCTAAATGAAGTCTCCTTTGACCACCTTGCGCTATATTTGACATCAGAGAAACACAACCTGAAAAAGATTTAAAAAACAAAACAAAAACACCACACATTTACTCATGAACCGTGTACAAACCCAGAAAAAAAAAAAAAAAAACTATGTTAAGACATAACAGTGCATATCTATCTTCAGATGTGCAATCCTCATTTACACTTGTCTGTAAGCAGATGTCTTTTTTTTCCAGAATGTATACAGTGGCAATATAGGATGCACTACTCAACAGAGGATGAAGATTCTTCAGGAAACAATGATTTAAGTGAATTTATCTAACATAATTCGTAACAACGCAGACAGATGGCCCACTTTTGGGAAGCCAATCAACTGACCAATCTATTTTTTTATTGTGGTAGAAACTTAAGCACCTAGAACAGGGGTCTCAAACTGGCGGCCCTCCAGTTGTTGCAAAACTACAAGTCCCATGAGGCATTGAAAGGCTGACAGTTACAAGCATGACTCCCACAGGCAGAGGCATGATGGGACTTGTAGTTTCTCAACAGCTAGAGGGCCGCCAGTTTGAGTGCCCTGACCTAGAGGAAACATATGCAAAAACTCAGACCATATAAAAATTGTATGTAGATGGTGTTCCTGGACCAGTTTGATCCTAAGACCCATATCTGTAAGGTAATAACCACTTATACACCGTATTTGCCCATCTGTCATTTGTGGTTTGCAAGATATGAACAAGTTAAGCTGTCTATGGATTTTGATGACTGGGGTCTTCAATCATAGTCAAAGTCTACTGACTGGGTGTGGAAAATTAAGTTCATAAGTTAATTGTTTCTTGCACTGAAGACCAGATCACATGCAAGGATAAAGAAGCACAAGCCTATTGTGTTGGGTGTAAAACAAATCTTCTAAAGGTTGGACCACTACATAACATCTGAACACTAGCTAAACTATATGTTTAACTTAACTGGTGCTCTTTTTCAGTTGGTAATTTTGGCCTAGTTTACACCATGTGCAGAAACGCAGAAAGAAATCCATTGTTCCCTATGTGCCCTGTTTACACCTGAACACTTATGTGCAAATTTTTTCTGCGCAGAAATCTGCAACATGTATGCAGTTTGCAGCGCAGAAAAAAACCTGACATTACCTCAACATTTTCTTTGTGTCCTTGTATAGACCTTACGCAAGTCAAAACTAAAATTTTCCATCCGTTTTTATGCAGGTATGGTGTGAACAAAGCCTAAATGCACATATTTGACTTGCACCTCATCCTTTTTAAAAGCAACCTCCCAATAACCAATGCCATACATGTAATTAAACATGTTAAAGTGTTCATACCAGATATTAATTCTCTATAAATGGGATAAAAGAAGGCTAATGGTGGCCATATATGCTTTGGTTGAAATTATCCGATTGATGCACAATTTAATCAAAATGATCAAATATGGAAACAATTGAATAGCCGTGACTTCCTTTCTGATCGATTTAAATCGGATTAGAGCAAACTGACCCTATCGGTTTAGAAAGTAAATGACTTGATTGTTCTGCATTGATCAGCAACACTGGAACATTGATCAGCAACCCTGGAGATAATTCTGTTCATAAATACAATTATATTTCAAGCGATCAGATTATGAGAGTACATGGGGGAAACAGAGATGTGATCGATATGACAATGTTACCTTAACTATCAATTGAAATTGAGGTGTGTGTTGTGTGCTAGGATTATTATATATCCGCTGGCTGTTTACTGATGCATATTACATTCACAATAATTTGCACTTTATATTTTGTACGTTTTTGCTCACATTTATTATTGAGCACAAGCACTTTATTGTATACATACTTATGAACACATTTTGTATGCTATTGTTCACATTGATTATGAACTATTGAGCACAAGTACTCTATTGCCAAAGGCAATACTATTTGTACTAGTTCTATTAGTGCGAGGTTCTTTTTTATTTCTGGCTTGGGAGTGCGCATGAATGGGTGCCTCTTTAGCACCCAGCTTGCTAAGGAAGCATCTGAAGCAGGGAGATGCGGATAGCACCGGCAAGGTACAGACAGAAGAGCAGAGGGTTCTTTCTGTGCAATATCATTGTACAGAGCAGGTAAGTATAACGTATTTTATTTTTATATTTTTTTAAAAAGACTTTTATATTATTTTAAGTGGAAAAGGAGACCCTCCCTTATGCCGTGTACACATGGGTGGACTTTTCAGCATGAAAGGTCCGATGGACTTCCGACGTACTCACGAACGAACGGACTTGCCTACACACGATCACACCAAAGTCCGACGGATTCGTACGTGATGACGTACGACCGGACTAAAATAAGGAAGTTGATAGCCAGTAGCCAATAGCTGCTTTAGCGTCGGTTTTCGTCCATCGGACTAGCGGATTTGTCGACCAGACTCGAGTCCGTCGTAAAGATTTGAAACATGTTCCAAATCTAAAGTTCGTCCGATTTTCACCCGAAAAAGTCAGCTGCAGGTCCGATGAAGCCCACACACAGTAGGATTGTCCGACGAATTCGTCCCGTCGGATCAGTCCGGTCGAAAAGTCCACCCGTGTGTACACGGCATTAGAAGTGCCCCTATTGGGTTGGCCACAACTTACAGCCAATGCTCTACTTCTCTGTTCATTAAAAAGGGCCATAGTGTTTCACATAGAATTGGAAACTTGTAGGATAGAAAGAATGTATTACAAGTCTATGCTACCTATGGGTCATTTTAAAAGGCACCAGGGAATCCTGAAGGTGAGCAAATAAAAAAAATGGAATAAACAACAAATATGTCAGACTTTGTTTTTCTTTGACGATCTGGGCTTGTTTGCATCACCAATTAGATCTTTCAAAGACTGACAATATGCTTTAACATTTCAATTCATCTTGAGCTGAATCAATTCAGTTATTAAAGTGCTAGATCCTATATAAACCTGCACAATCAGTAACATCTACGTACCATCCTGATCTGCTTTCTTCTGTAATGTGGATGATTTTTCCTGGAAGGTACAGAAGAGGGTGTCGTGGGGAATCTAGAGGGGAACCATCAGTCAGAGTATTATATGAAGATGACTTCTGGACCAAAAAGCTCTGTTCAGCCAGTAGAGGCTGTGACAAGGAGGCCAAGTTTCTTCCATCCAGTTCTGTTGGGAAGTTGTCTGGATCGCCTCCAAATAATTCATACCAACAACCACGCAGTAGGATCTGGTACTGAGGATAGATAATCCCAGAAATAATTGTAATAATTAGACCACCACAATCACACAATGCGTTTTCAGGGGTTCAGGATTATCTATACAAGGCTCTCTTTTAAGGTACAGCATGAACATTTCCTTATCTAACAAAATACAGTGAAAGGGTATTTTCAAGTAGTTTTGTCCAATAGCTAGCAATAAATCCTATAATGCATCAATACCCCCTCTTATGTGGCTTTACCCTCAAATCCTGTCTGTATAGAGAGGGCGATTATAATCTTGCCAGAATGCAGTTAGCCTAGGCCCCAGACTCCAAAGGGGGCTAGGGGATTTAATGAAGAAAAAAAAAAAATGTGCATTTTAGTGTTCTTCAAAGCTTAGACAACGTCTGTACCTGGAAGCATTATTTCAATATTTGCCACCCTCAGGCAGGTAATTTGCAGAGCAGAGTTCTTTATAAGCTCCAAGAGAATGATTAGGACCACTGTCAGGTTTTACAGCTATCAGGGGCTCTGTTATAAGACCTAGAGCTCCATAACAGAGCTGTGATAAAGAAACTTCCTGTCCTGGTGATGCTGATTTTACCAGACAGGACATGTGGTTAAACCTCCAACAGCAACACAGACAGAAAATAAATAGCATTTGTTTTTTATTTTTATATACAGAGCTTCTGTGTAGATAAAAGCAAGAGGTTCGTATCGTTTTTCACTGCTGTCTGTGTTCCGGGTTGCAAATTCACCCTCACTTACTGTCTGGTAAAACCTCTGTCACGTAGACAAAAAGTGATGAAAAGTCTGTAAAGAGAACCCACTGCTGGGTGCGTTTCTATGCTATACAAACTCTTCATCACTCCATCTGATAAACATTTACCAGGTGGCATAGGAAAGGGATCTGGGCATAGCTCCTGAGGCGGAGGACTGGCCCGTATGCACAAAGGCATGCTGAATGCTGCTTTAAATGAATGATTGGGTATAAAGTTTATGCCAGGTGGTACCCTGGCTCGTCCGCTTCCTGCTTCGGGGTTTGTGGCCAGATGGGACACAAAACTTTGCACATATAGTGGACTTGACCTAAAGTTTGTTGCTTTTTGGATGAGGCTACACTCTTATATACTTGGTTATTATGGTAAATGTTACTAAAGACACAACAAACCAGTTGAGAATGTCCCGAGCCACATACAAACTTTAATTTACTTCATGTATATAGCGACCAAAATTGCTATTGCATCTGCAAGGAAAAGTTCAGTTATTGATTTAGCGCTGGTGAAATGTAAGCTTACCTGAATCATGCTGATTGAAAAGATTGTGAGTGCCTTGCGGGATATCATGGTTTGAAATAATTTGGCCCCCTGGCTTAATTACTTATAGGTACCGGACACACGGAGCTGACTCCTAGGTTCAAGAGAGATGGTCACCCGGCCGGAAATTCTTTCTTGCTTTCTTGCTTTCTTTCTCTTCTTAGATCTTTCATCCTCCTCCTTTACCCTCCTTCCCTTCTTTTACCCTTTCTCCTATAGTTTTTCCCGTTTCCCTTCTCCCACCCCATACACTTTAGCGTTAGTTGAGGGGTTACTAGACCCCGATAAATTATTAGGAAAATGGTTGGTAATGGCCCTTTTAAGTTTCCTGATACAAGTTGTGTGTATTACTTTTATACAGAGCTCCTTGCAGATGTTAAAGCGATTGTAAAGGCAGAAGGTTTTTTTTATCCAAATGTATTCTATGCATTAAGATAAAAAGCCTTCTGTGCATCAGCCCCCCTAATACTTATCTGAGCTCCCTCTAGATCCAGGGATGTTGAGGAAGTGTCTTGGGACTCCCCTCCTCATTGGCTGAGACAGCAGAGCAGCGCCATTGGCTTCTACTGCGGTCAATCAAAGTCAGTTCGTCAATGAGGAGAGAAAGGGTTCAGGCCGCGGCTCCGTGTCTGAAAGGACACCGGGAGCTGTGGCTCAGCTCGGGTGCCCCCATAGCAAACCGCTTGCTGTGGAGGCACTTAACAGGAGGAAGGGGCCAGAAGCACCGAAGAGGGACCTGAGAAGAGGAGGATCCAGGCTGATCTGTGCAAATCCACTGCACAGGGCAGGTAAGTATGACATTTTTTTTTTAGTTAAAAATAACAAACAACGAGATTTTAGTATCACTTTAAGTATTGACAGTGCCCTATTCCTCATGGGCCTTTCATAATTTATAGTTGGAACCAGTAGTGTATTTAGATTTTGTGCTGCCCTAAGCCACCCCTACCTGTCAAGGCCACACCCCTTGCTGTTTAAGACCTGCCCTGAAATTTTCGATTGGGGACACTAGTTCTGAGGGCCTGGTGGGGGGGGGGGGGCAATGGATTTCCTTAATTTGCATAGATTTCCTCTCACATCCTGTTTGGCTATGGGGCAGGAAGTGAAGGGACATCACTGCAACGGGACAGGGATAGTAAAAAATAAACTGACAGGGTCTATAATCCTCCCTTACTCTATCCAAAATGGGAAAAAAATAAAAATAAAAACCCTAGTTAGACTTACCGGTAACGGTATTTCTACGAGTCTTTCAGGACAGCACCTGGAGAGAGCGCAGCTCCACCCACTTTCCCAGGAAACACTGCAGTCAGTTTCTTTAAAGACCGGACACTTCCACCATGGCCTCAGTTGTTCATAGAGTACCTCCAGCCATGCTGAAATTAGATAAGCAGAACACAGCAATAACACATCTTACAACCTCAAAACTTAGGGTGGGTCATCGGCGCTGTCCTGAAAGACTCGTAGAAATACCGTTACCGGTAAGTCTAACTAGGGTTTTCTCCCCTCGTCTTTCAGGACAGCACCTGGAGATGATAAAAGAGTACTTACTCTAGGGTGGGACCACCGCCTGCAGGACCTTCCTGCCAAACGACTGTTCCGCTGCTGATAGCAAGTCCAATCTGTAGTGGCGGGTGAAGGTGGAAAAACTTGTCCACGTGGCCGCTTTACAGATCCGACCCGGGGAAGCCCCTGCCCTCTCTGCCCAGGACGTTGCTACTGCCCTTGTTGAATGGGCTACTACCCCCTTAGGGGGCTCTGCTCCTGAAGCTTTATAAGCTTCGCTGATGGCCATTCTGAGCCATCTACCTATGGTGCTTTTGGATGCTCTATACCCCTTCCGAGGACCAGAGAAGAGAACAAAGAGCGAATCTGATCTTCTAAAATCTTTCGTTATCTCTATATAGTGTAATAAACACCTTCTCACGTCCAGGGAATGGAAAGACCTCTCCTTAGCACTGGACGGGTTAGGACAAAAGGTAGGGAGAATTCTCTTGTTCCCTATGAAATGCTGAAGCCACTTTTGGCAAGAAACCCGGGTCAGTTTTTAGCACTACCCGGTCTGGAAAAATGTAACAAAAGGGTTCTCTTATGGAAAGAGCTTGTAACTCGCTTACTCTCCTAGCTGAAGTTACTGCTACTAACAGGACTATCTTTAACGACCATAGCCTGATTGATGCCTCCTCTGGAGGTTCAAAAGGCCCTTTGATTAGACCCCGCAGAACCACAGACAGGTCCCATCTAGGAAAAAACTTAAAAGGTACTGGCCTAGCTCTGGCCAATGCCTTGAAAAACCTAATAATAAGCGGCTCCCTTGATAATTGTCTCTCAAGGAAAACCGATAATGCAGCTACCTGCACTTTTAGGGTGCTAGCTGCCAACCCCATCTCCATTCCCTCATGGAGGAACTCTAGCACTGGAGCAATTTCCTGTGGCGAAAGTATCCTAGTCGCACACCAGCTATTAAATCGCTTCCACGTTTTGAAGTAGATGGCCCTGGTAACCTCCTTACGACTATTCAGCAGGGTAGAGACCAGCTTATCTGAAAGGCCCTTATTTTTTAACATCTGCTCCTCAGTAACCAACCTGTCAACCTGAGATGCTGGGTATTTGGGTGATGAAGGGGGCCCTACGTTAGGAGGTCCTTCCGAAGCGGAAGCTCCCAATAAGGTTCCACCACCATCCCCTGTATTGTTGCGAACCAAGCCCGTTTGGGCCAGAAAGGAGCCACCAGAATCATAGTCGTGTTTTCTTTCTGTAGCTTTCTTAAGACCAAGGGGATCATCTGAAAAGGGGGGAAAGGCGTAGCACAACTGGAATTTCCATGTCTGCGCTAATGCATCCAATCCCTCTGCCTGATCCTGCCTGTTCAGTGAGAAAAAGGCCTCTACTTTTGCATTCTTTTGGGATGCGAAAAGATCTATTTGGGGCACTCCCCATCTTTCTGTTAGTTGTTGGAAAGTCTCTACATTCAGACTCCATTCCGCTTCCAGTATTCTTTCTCTGCTCAGAAAGTCTGCTAGAAGGTTTAAATCTCCCTTCAGATGAATCGCTGTTATGGAGTTTAGCCTGTTTTCTGCCCAGGCTAGAATCTGGAGTGCCAAGGATAGCAGAGCCCTGCTCCTTGTTCCTCCCTGCCTTGATATATAAGCCACCGCTGTGGCATTGTCCGATAGGACCTGAACATGATGGCCCCGGACTGTTCTTTCGAAGGCCCATAGACCCAAGAGAATAGCCCTCAGCTCTCTCCAATTGGAGGACTTTCTGGCTTCCCAGTCTGTCCAACTCCCCTGAGCCATCTGCTCGTCCAGGTGGGCGCCCCAACCCCAGGAACTTGCGTCTGTTGTTAATCTTTTCTGCAAAGGAAAACTCCAGAGCAGACCCCTGTTCAGGTTTGAGTGATTTCTCCACCACCAAAGCTTCCTCTGAACCCGCGCAGGTATGCTTATTAATTTTTCCAGGGACTCTCCATAGGACCAACTCGTTAAAATTGTCTGCTGGAGCTCCCTTGCATGCAGACGTGCCCACTGCACCGCTGGAATAGTCGCAGTGAGTAGCCCTAAAACCGACATAGCTGCTCTTATGGAGATTGGCATATTTGTCTGTGTCTTCTTCACTGCCCCCTGAAGCTTCTCCCTCTTCCCTTCGGGGAGAAAAATTTTCTCCTGGATGGAATCTATCGTGTAGCCCAAGAATAGTATGGTCTGAGATGGAATCAAGTTTGATTTCTCCTCGTTGATTATCCATCCTAGACCCACCAGGTGTCTCATTGTCTTTTCCAGATCTCTCACTAACAGGTCCCTTGTTTTGGCAAAAATTAGTAGATCGTCTAGATAGGGCAGGACTGATACCCCCTCTACTCTGAGTGGGGCCAAAGCCTCCGCCAGGATTTTTGTAAAAATCCTCGGAGAGGATGACAGCCCGAAAGGGAGAGCTCTGAACTGGAGATGAAGGGTAGACTCCCCTAGTTTTATCGCAAACCTTAGGTGCTTCTGAGATGTTGATGCTACTGGTACATGTAAGTATGCATCTCTCAGGTCTATGGAAGCCATAAAACATCCCGGGGTCAGGAGATTCTTCACTGAGAATATTGTGTCCATCCTGAACTTCTTGTACCTGATAGTCTTGTTTAGAATCTTCAGGTTCAGGATGAGCCTGAATTTTCCCGACGGTTTCTTCACAAGAAATATGTGTGAATAGCACCCCTGTTCTAATTCCCCGGGGGGCACTTTCACGATCACCCTTTGTAGCATCAAGTCCTTCAGGATAGCTGTCATTGCTAGTGACTTTTCTGAGTCTCGGGGAGCCTGGGTTATGTAAAAACGCACAGGAGGAGGTTGAGAAAATTCCAGCCTGTAACCCTCCAAGATGGTCTTGAGGATAAACTGGCTGCTTGTTATAGTCCTCCATTGTAAAAAGAAGGTCTGTAACCTTGCTCCCACAGTTGGGTGACCGTCACTGGGTTTTTGGGGTTGTGGTTGGGGGGCGAAAAAGTACTCCTGACTTACCCCTCCCTCTTTGAGACTTCCAAGGCCTTTTATAGCCTGCCTCCTTGGTATCTGGGGTTTTCCGAAAAGCACGAAAATTTTTATTGCCTTGCGGAAGTACCTTCTTCTTTATAGGGAAAGCCTTCTTTTTGTCAGCTGTTCTGTCAAGAATAGCTTCCAGCCCAGGACCAAACACTAGATCACCTTCAAAGGGTAAACCGCATAACTTTGTCTTTGAAGCAGTATCTCCTGTCCATGTCTTGACCCATAACGCCCTGCGAGCTGAGTTTATCAGAGCTGTGGATCTGGCTGACATCCTGATTGACTCCGCTGAGGCATCTGCTATATACCCTACCGCTTTTGATAACACCGGAAGCGTATCAAGCAGATCCTTACGAGACGTCCCTGCCTCAATGTGGACTTTCAGCTGCTCCAGCCAGTGTTCCAGATTTCTGGCTACCACGGTTGAGGCCATGGCAGGCTTCAAATTTGCTAAAGAAGAATCCCATGCCTTCCTTAATAGGGAGTCTGCCTTTTTGTCCATGGTATCTTTAAGGATACCCATGTCCTCAAAAGGCCAGGTCTGTATTCCTAGATACCTGGGAAAAAGCTGCGTCTAGTCTTGGCTTTTTATTCCAAATATGCGAGCTATCCTCATCAAACGGAAACCTTCGCTTGAGGGATTTAGAAAAGAAGGGGGCTCTCTCTGGATCCTTCCACTCCCTCTTAATGGTCTCTGATAGGAATTTATGTACAGGAAAAACCCTGTGTTTTTCCTCCCCGAGGCCTTGGAACATCTTATCGTGTAGGGATAGCTGAGCCTTATCCTCTGTGATGTTAAGGGTAGTATGAATTGTTTTTAGTAGATCATCTACCTCCTCAAGGGATAACTTGTACCTAGAAGAAGGAGAAGAAGCTTCATTTACTTCTTCTGCTTCCTCATCCGAATTTAGTAAAATGTTACTTTCCTCCTCCTCTGAGTCACTGCCCCCTCTGGATGCTGAAACAGAGGATTGAGAATGCGGCACCACACTGCTATGCGCCGTTGGACGCTTATCTAGGTAGGACCTGAAGGACTCAAAGGTGTCTGCCAGTTCCTTCCTGAAAGAGCTTAGCAATTCGCTTTGCTGAGCTGCAGGACTAGCAGGAGCTGTCTCCTCCTTAACTATGTCCGAAATGCAAGATTTGCATAATATTTTGGGCCAGGAATCCCTCAGTAACCCCTTACAAGAGGGACATTTCCTTTTAACAATAGGGGAGACATGCTTAGTCTTTTCTTTAGCCTTCTGCAATATCCCAAGGGAAAAAAAAAAAGACAATTGCTGAACCATGTTTCACAAACAACAGTTTACATGCTGTATAAAAAAAGGAACACAGAAAAAAACACCACCAAGGAAGTTAACCCTTTAACACCCATGATCTGTTCCACAGCCGGTGAATCACCCCACAGATCCACCTAAAAACATAATTAGTCACTTATCCCTCCTTTAGTACTCAGGACCAAGTGATCTGCAGGCTCCCCCTTTTTTTTTTTTTTTTTTTTTAGGGAAGGGATAATATATAAACATTATAAACATTATAAATGCCCATAGAGTAAAGACAGAGACCAGTATCCCTGCTTACCTGAGCCTGGCTGATTGTTGTGGCTCCTGCTCCTGCCACCGCCGTCTGATCGTCCTCCATTACTGACAGGACACACAGCGGCGTCTGTGCTTTTTTATTTGATTTTCCCGGGCCGCTCACCGCTGTGAGGGCCGGAAATGAAATCAGCCGTGGAGACCGCCCCCTCCTCCTGCGTTCCAGCGGCCGGAACCGGAAACCGCGTCGCGCCGCTCGAGGCCCCGCCCCCGGTCGGAAATGACACGCTTGCCATCCGAACCCGGAAGGCGTGCGGCCCGTGGAATAGACGCCGCTCTATCCCAAAAGCCCTGCCACCGGTCTGTAGGAGCGGGACCCTCGCAGCCTGGCTCTCGCCGAGCATGAAGAGGAGGAGGCACCGGAGAATCCCCCACACGTCAGGGAGGATGCTGGGCTGTCTTAGGAAGAGAAGAAAAAACGATCCGGTATGCCCATACTTTCACCACCTGGAGAAAGCGCAGCACACCCCTGGTTCCCTGCAGCGCTTCCACCATGGCGGAGGAAACACTACAACTGAGGCCATGGTGGAAGTGTCCGGTCTTTAAAGAAACTGACTGCAGTGTTTCCTGGGAAAGTGGGTGGAGCTGCGCTCTCTCCAGGTGCTGTCCTGAAAGACGAGGGGAGAAAGTTCTATATAGTTCTACTATAAGCACAAATTTCTGATAATTTTATGGAGAGGACTAAGAATAAGATATAACCATACCAATGGTGCAGCAGAAAACACATAGCACATTGAGGAAGGTTTGTGATCCAGGATGATAGGACAGTCAAAATTAGAAGTGGCGCAATTGCCCGCCCCACCCCCACAGTTGTGGAATGCCGGCCGCCCGCATACCGGAAGCAGTGTGGCCGCTTTATGAGGGTGCTATACTAATTTGCCTCTCAGCCCAGTCCACCTCATAAGACTGACACTTCACTAACAGTGTAGCGCAAGCCGGCGGGGACTCTTTGCGTGCTGCCCCCCTGCAAAGTGCTGCCCTAGGCCTTGTCGGCCTAGGCCAGGATACAGCGTTGGCTGGAACTGTAATGTAATTCTTTTAGAAGGGCCCCTCACATTATAGAGCTGGTGTGAGTCGCTCTTATTTTGCCATCTGATCTCCTTATTGAAATAATGTTATGATCAATAATGTGTTTCCATTTTTCTATCATGACCAGACTATTCATTACCATACCATTGGTCGCTGATGCATTCATTTTTTTTTTTATTTTTTTTTTAATGTTTTACATCCTATGCTTTTTCTTTCTATTAAATGCAACCAAAATAGACCCATTGGATAGTCCAAGCCAGTTATGATTTTCACGTGTACCTATGTTACTGTGTGTGCAGCATTATACAAGGCTTATATTGTCGTTATGCTTTGTATTTCCTCTTTTTACTTGGAAAGAAAACGTAATAAAAAAAGATTGAAACAGAAAAGTCTCTGTAAAGTATCCCTGGATAAGAGTTATAAAGAGGAGTTTTTATCCTTACCCACTCGAACAATAAAAATAAATAAAAAAGATTAAAAAAAAAGGTGGCTGCACATACACTTTAATGAAACAAAGAGAAATTGGACTTTGCATCCTTCCACCCAGCTATTCTTCTTCATCTCACTTTAGCACTGCACAGTCAAGCACAGGCATGCTCACCAGAATGCGCATATGATATTTCAGCTGGTTTGCACAAGAAATGGAAAATGTATTCAAAGAAATAACTACAGGTGATACAAATAGAATTTAGCCTATTTGTATATATAGGCATAAACCGGATGAGGATTTTTTTCACCTTTTACCAAGAAATTCAGGATACAGCGGCTTGTAAAAAGGCATAGCCAAAGCTTACATACCTTGGGCCGGTTACAGTTGACCACCATCCTTAGTATTCTGTTTTTCAAGTCTTCCATGTTAGGTAAACTCAATCTGTGCAGAACAAGGTAGCAATCAATAATGAGGGAATCATACTACATGTGTATGGAGTATGGAATACATATTCAGAGTTGGGTACTTACCTTGGTACAAGATCTTTACCCAGAATTATGGAGATAATGAAACTTTGTGAATATTCAGCAAGAGCTTTGCTAAAATAGGAAAAACATATTAGGGTTATTTTTTTTTATCACACAGGCTTACCAGACCAGAATAAAATGGGCTCTAAGCAACACTGAAGGCACCATATAAGGAAAATATTCTACCTAAATGGTAAGTCCACCATTACATAAATTTCCCCATGCACCACAGTGTCCCCAATATATTAAAATGCTGTTTTCTGTTCCCCAAACAAATGCTCCCTTCTTTAGCTGCCGATATTTTCCTTCTCAATCCATCCTGCAGATGGCAGGAGGTACCCAGTACTAGATACGTAACCCCAAAAATCCGCGAACAAGCACTCCTTTTTTTCTAGTTCCCTCTGTAAGCTCCGCAGTGCATGTCATTTATAAAAATATGCTGTATAACAGCTTACTTCAGAGCGGTGTTCGGCGCTCAGCTGACTGCCTGCTGGTCTCCTCTCCCGATCCGATATCTGTAGGGGGAGGTGCTGGGAAACCCCTGCTAACGTCAGCTGAGATGAGGGAGAGGTAAAGACCGGCGGGCAGTCACATGAGCGCTGAACGGCACTCTGAAGTAAGCTATTATACAGCACATTTTTTAAAAAGACATTCACTGGGGAGCTTAGTGTTATATATCAGAGGCAACTATAGAAGAAAAATACTTTTTTTTTTTTTTTTTTTTTTTTAGGTGTTACATGGGGCCAAATGACACAGCACAAGCACTGTCCTGTATAACATGCTTTAAGGGGACAGGATCTGATTTTTTTTTTTTTTTTTAACAAACACCTTAAGTAAACATATAACACATATTAGCTTGATGTAAATAGTCTTAGTGGATCTTATATGGGGTTGGAGAGTAAGGTATTTTTTAAGTTTTTCTCCTGCTTTTTTATGCTTTTAAAGAGTGAGTAAATGCCCACGCATAAGTTGTACCTATAATAAGGCTTACCTATAGGTACTGTAAATATGTCAAAAACGTGCACAGTTTAGGAGATATTTACGGTCGTTCCTTCAGAGCCCTGTGCCGTAAACAGCAGCTCCCGCGTGCATGAGCATGAGACGCGTTTACATGTAAGCACAGGGGGGAGGGGACGCTTTACTTTTTTTTTTTTTAATTTTATCCAAAACTTATTTTACACTCTCCTGCTTATTTTGTTTTTATCAACTTTATTGCTTTCACAAGTGATGAACAATCCACCATTTCCTTAATCTGTGTGAAGCTGATACTCTCCCCAACTGAAACTAACAGCAGACGAATGTCAGGCCCTCCCACTGGAGTCCCTCTGCTTAGGAGTAATGTCCGACAAAAGGCTGTCCGATAGACTTTTGGCGGACTTCCGACAGACTTTCTAACGAACGGACTTGCCTACAAATGATCACACAAAAGTCAGACGGATTCGTACGTGATCACTTACACCGGACTAAAATAAGGAAGTTCATAGCCAGTAGCCAATAGATGCCCTAGCGTCGGTTTTTGTCCGTCGGACTAGCATACAGACGAGCGGACTTCTGGGTGCGGCGGAGTTACGACGTAAAGATTTGAAGCATGTTCCAAATCTAAAGTCCGTCAGATTTGCGACTGGAAAAGTCCGCTGAAGGTCCAGTGAAGCCCACACATGATCGAATTGTCCGCCGGATTTGGTCCGTCGGCGTCCATCGGACCAGTCGGGTCGAAAAGTCCGACCGTGTGTACGCTGCATAAGACCCGAGAAACCCATGTTACTGCACAAAAGCACTGCTGGGAAAAGGTATTTAGAGATTATATGGCTGGAAAAAACACACTGCCATTACTATTTCTCCATAAGAAAACCTATCATGGGAGTTTATTGTGGAGACTTTACAACCATAAAAAAAATACAAATACTATCGCTGTCTTTTCTCTTTGATATCACAGATACAATAGGCTGCTCACAACATATATTATGCATGCCTCAATATGGTCTTACTGATATAAACAACCATATGTACTGATATAAATTCTATAAAATGGTTGTATATGAGCTGCCATGTTCACTAACATCAATAGATATTGTGTGGTTTATACGTTCAATACAGCAATCAAAGAACAATCCAAAACAAATAAAAAACACATCCGCTGGCTAGATGTGTTTGAAAAGTTTTAACATGCCACGAGCGGCTGAATTTTGTTTGTTTTGTTGGATTGCTGTATTGGACATCTACTTACCAGAAGCACCAAGACCCCCGATTGTGATCTTACTGTGGTCAGAAGTGTGGGCTCTCCAAGGACTAGTCTGAGCTCCCTGCAGAGTTACTAATAGAGAGTACCATACATCTGTCTTACTTGGTTTATATGCATTTACATTTAAAGTGGTTGTAAAGGCTAAAGGTTTTTTACCTTCAAGCACTCTACGCATAAGGGTAAAAAACCTTCTGTGTGCTGCTCCCCCCACAGCCCCCTCATGATTCAACAATGTGCACAGGAGCCTTGGCTGTCCTAGGTCACTCTCTTCTTATTGGCTGAGACACAGAAGCCAGAGCCATTGGCTCCCACTGCTGTCAATCACAGCCAGTGAGCCAATAAGAAGAGGGTGGGGCCGAGCGACAGCTCTGTGTGTTTTATGGACTCAGAGTGAGGCTTAGGAGCAAGCACGCACCAGTGCCCCCATAGCAAGTGGCTTGCTATTGGGGGCACTGGTCAAGAGTGAGGAGCAAGGAGCACCGGCGGGGGACCCAAGAAGAACACCGGGGCTTCTCTGTGCAAAACCAACCACAGAGCAGGTAAGTAGGACAGGTTTGTTATTTTAAAAAAAAAAATCACTTTAGGTGGCTTATAACAGACTAACAGAATTATGTTGTACAATAAAATTAGTGCAGGATCCAAGCTAGTTTTTAAGCAATTTAGAATTGCCTGTGTAAAAGTACAAGAAAAGAAATCTCTTAATCTAAAATGTAAAAGCATAACGTCTCACTACCAGTAGCATCATTTGTTATCCTTCAGGTGCCTGTACATCAATTTTTATGGATTCTAGTATTCAAAAATGACACTATTTGCATCTTAATTTTTGTTTTAGTCATGCTATTTATTAAACCTTAGCAAGTTCGTGTGATGACTGCATTGGTCAGGCAAGTTGTCTTCACCCTGTAGATTGCTGCATTAGACAGACAACTGGCCAATGTTTATTGAAAAAAAAAAATTTAAAGGCTGAACTTAATCTTTCCTTTCTGTCTTGAAGTTAAAGAGACTCCTCTCCTTTATTGAAATTGCTTATTCTGACTTCACTGCACACCGTAAGATTCTCAGTGTGCATTAGAAACTGCAGCAAATCAGATAGAGCCCATCTCATTTCCTTGCTGATGTACACGCAGCATCAATTAGCCCTTTCCTTCCCAATGTTAAGCCTGGTACACACTACTATTAAAAACTGAAGAGCTCAAAAGTCGCCACTGTACTATCGGATGTTAGTACAGCGGTCTTTCCTGGTGAGATATTGTGTTCTGACAGGGAGGTGCCCCCCCCTTCCAGAACACATCAACGACAGTATGTACAGCACCCTGTTGGCCCCTCCTACCAGTTGTGATCTTCCTGCATTGCACAGAGAAGCACAAAGGTCTAATGATGGAGCCACTGTGTCTAAAATAAGGTATGCAATGATAACAAAAAAGTTTGTGTTTAATAATTTTATTAGCATGTTGAGAAGGAAAGGGGGAACAAGGGAAGGCAAAATAAAAGCAGATTAAACTTCAGCTTTAAGTATATAATTTACATGCGATTAGGGCCTTGCTGCTCTCTAATAGCTTAAGCCAAGATTTTTTTGGTATGAGGTACCCCTGTCCGGTTTTTAGAAATATCTACAACCCCCAGTGGGGAATCTCCCTCAAATTTCTGGCTTCCTAATCAAGTAGAAACAAACTGAACTGAAACTGAAGATCAATCTGATATTTTCTGCACTTCTTACCCTGGTGGTGACATACTAAGTATATCTGAATTTTGACAAAGTAAACAGCTGGATGCAGCACAGACAATGCTTATTCTGCCTAATGCCCCATACAAGGGAGAAGTGGGGATGTTAAAAAGAAAATTTGAAAAATAAGCCACGAGTTATGTATTGTGTGGACAAATCCGAAGACAGATCATAGGTGCCTTAATGTACTATTTACTCCTTACTACACAAGTCAACAGAAAACCACATGCTTACCTCAGCAGGCCCCCTGGTGGAGAAAATGCATAGCATTTCAGGGTAGGAAATGAACTTCGAAGCAATATTGCCAATAGAGCAGCAGCTCCAGCTCCTAAGCTATGTCCTACGATGACCAACTTGTATTCCTGCAGGAAAAAGTAGTAAAAGACTTCTACAGAAGATGAAAAAAAACATTATGACGTGCCCCAGATAGGAGAGTCCTCAGCATCCAAAAGCAATTTAAAAAGGTAATATGTAATTTTGCACATTCAACGTGGTCCCTTGTCCCTCTGTCAGAGCTGTGGGTCTAAAACCATATGCAAGCTCCATGTCAAAGCTTACACAGGGTCAATCTTCTCCCCTCCCTTATGTGATGATGCTCTGACCTGAAAATTGGTCAAAGCACTGGATCCTGGTAGGAAGGGAAGGTCACATGTTTCAATCATACCCAGAAGCACAAAAGAGGAAGAAACAAACAGAAGAACAAAGTGATGTGGGAGCACCATTGATTTTTCCCAGTGCTTTGCACATAACGTTCTGAGATATATTCAGGGATTGCAAGGATTGACCATTACAGAAGGGGAGCTCATTCCAATTTCTATTTTCATGGTTTGATAAAGGATCATTTATAGCAAAAGTATGTCCAATTTTGGCTAAATTGGCTCACTGGGACTAAAACGGAACTCCAGGGTAATAATACATAAGTAAAAGAGGACAATGCATATTTCAACTCTATTAAAAAAAAAAAAAAAAAATGACCAAAGAATGTTTTTTTCTTCCACTAAACTGTGCCTACCATAACGCTTTGTTACGTATCAGAATAAAATTTTATATGAATGGAGGGGGGCCTAGACATAAATTTGCATTCAGCAGGGCTCAACTTACCTATTAAACAAATCTGATCCTTAAAGTAGAACTATAGGCAACCCCCCCCCCATTTTGGATAGCGCCAGTGAGGGTTTTAAAATAGCCAAAACAGAAAGAAAAAGGAAATCCCTGCAAATTGGGAATTTCTTGGGAACACCCAGGTCACCATAACAAGTGACCCCATTAGACGATTTCTCCTCTATTACTTTTCTGGGGACAACCCAAAATTTGGGATTTTATTCTACTTTCAATAATAATGGTAAACAGGACAAATGGAGAAGGTGAATCTTCCTAATGGACACAGACAGCAATAAAAACTGACAAGCATTCTAATCCTTCTGCACTATATTCAAAACAAAAACAAAAAAAAAGGTTTGCCTTTACTTATACTTCAATATCCAGAAAGATGTTGGAATTTAGTCTACTATTGTAAAACAGCCCAATTCTTCCACAGAACACACACAGTCAATTTATTGCATCCTGGTGACAGGTCTGAAGATCTAATACTGGTGACAGAGCAGAAGAAAAATAGGATTATAGACTCAGGACTTTAGTAAGGTGCAAGGAAATACTTACTGGTGCAATTGTGAAGGCTTGATTCAATATGCCATCATTTATTAATCTTCTGTATATGTAACTTGCAGCTTGAAATATACCCTGGAAAATGACATTTTTGTATGCAGTTAATAACGTGCCATCATGTGGTGGGAAGTTTAGCCTGATACGATTTCAGAAAGTCTGTCTAGAACTGTTAATGACCCATTTAGCAAACAACTAACCCAAACAAGGACTCCTTCAAGTGCTAAAATTCACATAATGCGACAAAGTGTACAAATGGAAGCCCCTTTACAAATCAACTTACGCCAAAACTGAAATTTAAAGTAAAGTAAACCAAACCTAAGAGGCTGTTGAGATACCAAATTCCCCGTTATACGCTGCCTGTAATTTGACCTCAAGCTCTGTGCAAAAATGTGGGACATGCAGCATGGCAGGAAACAAGAGCTTCCATGGGAAGCACATGCAAGAACACAGATTTAAAGTGGTTCTAAAGGCTGAAGGCTTTTCACCCTAATGCATTCTATGTATAAAATTGTTTGATTGTTTGATTGTAAAGCCTCGTTTAAAACAAAACAAAACATACATGTTATACCGTATATACTCGAGTATAAGTCGTTCCGAGTATAAGTCGAGGCCCTAATTTACCACAAAAAAAAAAAAAAAAAAAAAAAGGGAAAAACTTATTGACCCGAGTATAAGACGAGGGTGAGAAATGCACAGCTACTGTAAGTGGAAAAGAGGGTCAACAATGCCCATTTGCATGCCTCACTGTGCCCATTTGCAGCCATAGGTCCCCTGAACTTCAAACTCTGTAGTTAAGGGTTCCTAGATGCCCCCTAGCTGCAGCCAAAATTTGGGGTCTCTGAACCCAAAGGGTCCCGAAATTACATTGCTGCAGATTGACACAGTTGACCGAATTTGGGGCCCTGTATCTCGGAGCCACTTAGTGCTAAGAACCCCAAATTTGGTGTGAAAACCCAGTGGAATTAGCTCCATAAACTTTTCAAAGCTGGTGTTTCTAGCACCAAGTGGCCCCAAGATACAGGGCCCCAAAATTCAGTTCAGAAAATGTCAAGCACTTTTCTGCAGCAGAGAATGACATTTTCCGAACCGATTTTGGGGCCCCGTATCTCAGGGCCACTTAGTGCTAGGAACCCCAGCTTTGGATATGTTATGGTACCAGTTCCACTGGCTTTGCACGCCAAATTTGGGGTTCCTAGCACCAAGTGGCTCTGAGATACGGGGCCCCAAAGTCAGTTCGGAAAATGAAATTTTTTGCTGCAGAAAAGTGCTAGACTCGAGTATAAGTCGAGGGGGGCACTTTCAGCACACAAAAAATGTGCTGAAAAAAAAATCGACTTATACTCAAGTATATACGGTACTTACCTGTTCTATGCAGTTGGTTTTGCACAGAGCAGCCCAGATCCTCCTCTTCTTGGTCCCTCTTTGCTACTCCTGGCCCCTCCCTCCTGATGAGTGTGCCCACAGTGAGCAGCTTCCTATGGGGGCACTGGAGCCGAGTCACAGCTCTTTGTGTCCATTCAAACACGGAGCCCCGACCCAGCCCTGCCCCCTCTTTCCCCTGATTGTCTGAATGACTGCCAGGGGAGCCAATGGCACCACTCCTGTGCCAATCAGGAGGAATGTCCCGGACGGCTTAGACATTTGTGGACATCGCAGGAGAGAGATGGGGTTTAGGTAAGTAATTAGGGGGGTGCTGGGTGGCTGCTACACACAGAAAGTTTTTTTTATCCTAATGCATTAAGATAAAAAAAAACCTTCTGCCCTTACAACTCCTTTAGCCTGGGTTCACACTGATGCAAATACACAGCGGGTGTGATGGAACACTTTAGGAACACTTTAGGAACACACAGACTCGCAGGTCATGTAAAAAGCATAGTATTCCATGGCTTTGGTTCACATCTATGCATTGCAAATTTGGTGCAAGGAAAAAAAAGGGTCCTGTGCATGTTGACTGCGGGTGCGATCCAAATTCCTATGGTGCAGTGTGAATTTCATCTTCATAGGCTTTAATTGAACTTGCAGTAAACTCACAGCACACAGTTCACATCTCTGCGAATTGTTCACTGTCTGCCTCCTGAAATTTGCGGTAAAATCGCAGTAAATTTGTGATAAATCTTGGTAAATTCGCACCTGTCTGCCTCAAAATGCAAAGCAAATTCGCACCTCACACAGCACAAAAAAATTGGAGCAAATTCACAGTACATAACAGTAGTGTGAACCTAGGCTTAAGGTAAAAATAATCTTCTGCATGCAGCTTCAACACCCCCCCCCCCCAACCCCCAGCCCTCCTCATACTTACCTGAGCTCAATTTTTTTTGTTACCCTGTACTAGCTCTACAGGTTTTTGTCTCCTCCTGTTGATATTTCACTGGTTTTCATTATGCTACCACTGACATAGAAAATATAGTTCAATGTACTTCACATGGTTACAGTATTGAAATGGACAACTCTCTTGTACCTGAATATGCATTTATTACTTAGTGTGTGCTCTAAAATTGTACTGCTGAAGTTTCAATAAAAAAGGTTTATTTGAAAAAAATAAAAAAAATCCAGCAGCCATACATGTAAAAATTGTCACACGGTCTAATGCTTAAGCATCTACAAAAACTAAAATATTAGTTTGGTTTGACAAACCCTTTCAATACTTCAAGGTAAAAGCCGACACCGATGACAGTATGAAATCAAACATTCTGGCTATAGAAAATTGATGTGTGCAGTGATGGGAATAAATTAGTTTCAAGAGAAGTGCCTTAAAAAATATACAAGCATTTAAACCATGTAGTGATAGATATTTTTTTTTACCTTATGTGAGAAGCAATCTCCTTCCACTCCCTCTGTTTGCAGATTCTCGCATTCTGCTGATAGGTCAGTCAGAACATCCTGTGCAAAGAGTAAAATAATAGATAT
Organism: Lithobates clamitans; assembly: GCA_037952925.1. Lineage (NCBI taxonomy): Eukaryota > Metazoa > Chordata > Amphibia > Anura > Ranidae > Lithobates > Lithobates clamitans. The sequence continues at coordinate 4,931,512 of JBBGZY010000254.1, read as the reverse complement.
AAACATCTAGCGGCTGATGTAACATGCCTATCCCCAGTCCTAGAAGATCAACAATAGAAAACCTAACAAAGATAACCCAGATTACATCTCCAGGTTCTACTTTGAGATTACTAACAAGTCGACAATGGCAAGTCTTGGCAGTAAATAAGAAATACCTCTGTGCTGCCTCTGTGTGGAACAAATCCACAGTGTATTAACTAATGTGTATAATAAGAAACTCATAATATATATATATATATATATATATATATATATATATATATATATATATATATATATATATATATATATATATATATATATACACCCCAAGTGTGGTTGCTGCAAACACCGTTATGTGTTTCCACCAGTAATGAAATAATGAATATGAATAAGTGTTGTGCATACCAGAAAAAACAAACTGATAATGTAAAACAAATAACCTCAAATGATCCGTGATCAAAATATATCAAATCAAATGAAATCAATTCGCACTCCATGAATTTAAATGGTTCAATAAAAGTAAAGCGCACGTGTGCTAAAAAGTGCATAATAGTATATACCAAATAATAAATAAGGTGTTTAATGTTCTTTCTTCAGTACAGGCAGCTTCAGTGTGACATATAAAACAAATGGTCTACTTCCACCCGATCGTGTCACCTCAGTGCTCCCAAGTATTCTCACCTCAATGAGTAATCAAATACACATTACATATAGAAATCCTCCTCCATAGATTTTCACCCACATGTAGACCTTTTCAATTGGTTTAGCTATCCGCTGGTGTTGGTCCCTTTAAGATTCCCACACATGCGCTCATCCATATGATTAGAAAAGCAGTAAAAACGCCTTTGGTATTATATACTTAGTGTGTTACTAAACCCAGTAATATGAAAATAGTTCATCCGCCCCCCACAGTGCCCAAAGCTGATAAATTATCTTTTTACATTACAATACTGCCACTATATACATTTTGGATGCTCTGTATATCACGGTTACAGGATAAACTGCACAGTTTATCCAGTGCTGAGAGTTATGGAGGGAGGAAATTTCCACTGTATACACGCCCACATGTTAATATCATGTGATCTGGCTATCTCTGAGAACAAGTAACTGTTCTCTCCAGCATAAAAGACACAATGCTGCATATACAGACTGATTTTACTGTTGTGGGTTTAGTAACACTTTAATATAAAAGATCTACAACACATCACCTCCCCATCACTATACAGTCCACAAACTTCACATATGAAGTGCTCAGCATAAATGAGTACACCCCTTTTTGAGGATTAAGATTTTATCCAATATCTCAATGAACACAAGAACAACTTTCAAAATGTTGACAAAACTGTGCTTTTATAGAACATTTGTTTAGCTTATTACACGAATAACTTAGATTACAAACTCTTTACTCAAATTAGTTGATGCAAAAATGAATACACTCCACAAACAAACTACTACGTCTAGTATTTTGTATGACCTCCATGATTTGTAAGGACATCATCAAGTCTTCTAGGCATGGAATGAACAAGTTGGTGACATATTGCAACATCCATCTTTTTCCATTCTTCAATAACAACCTCTTTTAGAGCCTGGATGCTGGATGGTGAGTGATGCTCAACTTGTCTCTTCAGAATTCCCAATAGGTGTCCTATTGAGTTCAGATCAGGAGACATACTTGGCCACTGAATCACTTGCACCCTGTTGTTCTTCAGAAATGCAACAGTGGCCTTAGATGCGTGTTTTGGATTATTGTCAGGTTGGAAAAAAAGTGTACCACGACCAAGGGCACGTAGTGATGGTAGCATCTTCTCTTTCAATGTAGAACAGTACATCTGTGAATTTATGATTCCATTGATGAAATGCAGCTCCACGACACCAGCAGCACTCATGCAGCCCCAAAGAATGACACTGCCACCACGTTTCACTGTAGGCATCATGCATCTTTGTACTCCTCACCTATGTGACGCCATACAGTTTTGAAGCCATCAGTTCCAAAAACATTTATCTTGGTCTCATCACTCCAGAGTAGAGTCCCAGTAGTCTTCTTTTGAGCATTGGCCCTGGCAAATTCTAGGTGGGATTTTTTTTGCGCATGGGCTTTAGGAGAGGCTTCCTTCATGGACGACACCCATGCACGCCATTCTTCTGTAGTATACGCCGTATTGCGTCACGGGACAATCACCCCAGCTTGGCTTTAGCTAACTGCAGTGAACTTGCACGGCGATTTTCTTCAACCCTTCTTATCAGAAGATGCTCTTGTCAAGGTGTTAACTTCTGTAGACGGCCTGGATATCTCTGCGAGATGTTTGCAGTTTCATCACTGTATCATAATTGCTACAGTATTTTGACTGATTAGTAAAAATTTGCTGATCTTGTAGCCTTCACTAGGGATAAGCTTCGAGTTTGAGTCGAACTCATGTTCGACTCGAACATAGTCTGTTCGCCGAACAGCGAACAATTTGGGGTGTTCGCGGCAAATTCGAAAGCCGCAGAACGCGCTTTAAAAGTCTATGGGAGAAATAAAAAGTGCTAATTTTAAAGACGCATGGTATTGTCGTAAAAAGTGTTTGGGGACCTGGGTCCTGCCCCAGGGGACATGGATCAATGCAAAAAAAAGTTTTAAAAACGGCCGTTTTTTCAGGAGCAGTGATTTTAATAATGCTTAAAGTGAAACAATAAAAGTGTAATATTCCTTTAAAGTTCGTACCTGGGGGGTGTTTATAGTATTCCTGTAAAGGGGCGCATGTTTCCCGTGTTTAGAACAGTCTGACAGCAAAATGACATTTCAAAGAAAAAAAGTCATTTAAAACTACTCGCGGCTATTAATGAATTGCCGGTCCGACAATACACATAAAAGTTCATTGATAAAAACGGCATGGGAATTACCCACAGGGGAACCCCGAACCAAAAAAAAAATTTAAAAAATGGCGTAGGAGGTCCCCCTAAATTCCATACCAGGCCCTTCAGGTCTGGTATGGATATTAAGGGGAACCCCCCAAAAATCCATACCAGACCCTTATCCGAGCACGCAACCTGGCAGGCCGCAGGAAAAGAGGGGGGGAAGAGAGAGCCCCCCGAACTGTACCAGGCCACATGCCCTCAACATTGGGAGGGTGCTTTGGGGTAGCCCCCAAAGCACCTTGTCCCCATGTTGATGAGGACAAGGGCCTCATCCCCACAACCCTTGCCCGGTGGTTGTGGGGGTCAGCAGGCGGGGGGCTTATCAGAATCTGGAAGCCCCCTTTAACAAGGGGACCCCCAGATCCCGGCCCCCCCGTGTGAAATGGTAAGGGGGTACCTACCATTTCACAAAAAAAGTGTAAAAAATGTTAAAAATGACAAGAGACAGTTTTTGACAATTCCTTTATTTAAAATCCTCTTTCTTCTATCCTCTTTCTTCTATCCTCTTTCGGTTTCTTCCTCCAGCTTCTTCTTCTGGTTCTTCCTCCGGTGTTCTCGTCCGGCATCTTCCTCCGCGGCGTCTTCACCACTCCACATCGATGATGGGAGGCTCCCGCTGTGTGACGCTTCTCATCTTCTGACAGTTCTTAAATAACGGAGAGCGGGGCCACCCGGTGAAGCACGGGGACTTGACGGGGACTTCCCTGTGGCATTACCCGTGACGTCAGAGGGGGGCGGGGTCACCGTTATGTAAATGGTGACCCCTCCCCCCTCGGACGTCACGGGGAATGCCACAGGGAAGTCCCCGTTAAGTCTTCTATCTTCTTTCTTCTATCTTCCTTCGGTTTCTTCCTCTTCTGGTTCTTCCTCTGGTTCTTCCTCCATCAGAGGGTAACAGGTGACCCCGCCTCCCTCTGACGTCACGGGGAATGCCACAGGGAAGTCCCCGTCAAGTCCCCGTGCATCAGAGGGGGGAGGGGTCACCGGGTGGCCCTGCCCTCCATTATTTAAAAACCGTGAGAAGACAAGAAGCGTCACACATCGATGCGGAGCGGACCGAGAAGAAGAAGGGAAGAAGACGCTGCGGAGGAAGATGCCGGATGAGAACACCGGAGGAAGAACCAGAAGATGATGGAGGAAGAAACCGAAAGAAGATAGAAGATGGAAAAAAGAAGAAGACTTTAAATAAAGGAATTGTCAAAAACTGTCTCTTGTCATTTTTAACACTTTTTGTGAAATGGTAGGGGTACTTTTGTACCCCCTTACCATTTCACACGGGGGAAGCCGGGATCTGGGGGTCCCCTTGTTAAAGGGGGCTTCCAGATTCCGATAAGCCCCCCGCCCGCAGAACCCCACAACAACCGGGCAAGGGTTTTGGGGATGAGGCCCTTGTCCCCATCAACATAGGGACAAGGTGCTTTCGGGGGCTACCCCATAGCAATATCCCAAAGTTGAAGGCATGTGGCCTGGTATGGTTCAGGAGGGGGGGCGCGCTCTTTCGTCCCCCCTCTTTTCCTGCGGCCTGCCAGGTTGCGTGCTCGGATAAGGGTCTGGTATGGATTTTTGGGGGGAACCCATGCCATATTTTTTTTAAATTTTGGCGTGCGGTTCCCCTTAAAATCCATACCAGACCTGAAGGGTCTGGTATAGATTTTGAGGGGGACCCCCACGCCATTTTTTTTTTTTAAATTTGGCCGGGGTTCCCCTTAATATCCATACTAGACCTGAATATTACACTTTTATGGTTTCACTTTAAACATTATTATAATCACTGCTCCCGAAAAAACTGCAGTTTTTAAAACTTTTTTTTTGCATTGATCCATGTCCCCTGGGGCAGGACCCAGGTCCCCAAACACTTTTTATGACAATAACTTGCATAAAAGCCCTTTAAAATTAGCACTTTTGATTATTCATGTTCGTGTCCCATAGACTTTAACGGTGTTCGCACAAATTTTTTGCCTGTTTGCATGTTCTGGTGCAAACCAAACAGGGGGGTGTTCGGCTCATACCTAGCCTTCACCTTTCTTGTGTAAATAAATAATTTTCCTTTCTCAGGTCAGGACATTTCTCTTCCATTTGGTGCAATTATTGACAACATGAAATAGGAAGGGGTTTTCTTTGTTAAGCAATGCCCTTTTATAATCAACTGTATAAACACCTGTTTAACCACTTGCTACCCAGGCCAATTCTGACACTTTGCTCCTACATGTAAAAATCACCTTTTTTTGCTAGAAACCTTTACTTTACTTAAATTACTCAGAACCCCCAAACATTATACATGTTTTTTTACCAGAGATCCTAGGGAATAAAATGGTGGTCATTGCAATTTTTTTTATCTCGCAAAGTAATTTTTCAAACTTTTTTTTTTTTTTTTTTAACTGTTTCATGCATTAAAAAAAAAACAAAACAGTAAAGTTAGGCCAATTTTTTTTGCATAATGTAAAAGATAATGTTATGCCGCGTAAATAGATACCTAACATGTCACGCTTTGAAATTGACAATCCATCAAATGTACATTGCTTAATGTGAAATAATGACAAAATTAGACAAAAGTCAATGTGCATAAAGTGCATATACATCACCCATGTGATAAAAAAAGACCATGTGAACTATGATTCCTGCTAAAAGTAGACAAGAGTGCTTGATCCACCACCGTAGGTAAACAATGGCCGCTTACCAGAAACTCATGATCCCCCGCTACAGAGAATCAGAGAGAGCTGTTTAGAAGGATGACAATCTGGATCACAACCATAAAACCAGAAGCCTTGGAGTATGATGGCACATCAGAGACCTTGATACCGTAGTGAAGGAATTCCAACTGACCGGTAATAGGGCACCAACCCGCAGCAGAGTGGATATGATCATGAAAAGTACTGACTCTGGCCTACCCCTCACACAGATTTACTTTATCACGAAATTGTTACAATATGGTGCCAGTCATAACTATTTCTGGTTCGAGCACCTGTTCTACCGCCAGGATAGGGGTGTGGCTATGGGGGCAAAGTACACCCCGAGCCTGGCTAACCTTTTCATGGCCAAGTGGGAGGAGGACGTCGTTGATGCACCCAGGAGACCAGAAGTGCTCCTGTGGGTCAGATACATCGACAACGTCCTCCTCCTATGGGATGGCTGTGAGATGGAGTTGCATAATTTTATAGCAGCTCTTAACAATAACAACAGAGGTATTAAATTCAACTTTGAAGCCAGCCTTAATACTAACCATTTCCTAGATCTCAAAATTCAAATCATTAATGATCAGTTTGTAACATCAACTTATTTTAAGACGACCGACAGAAATTCATACATTTCTGTCGACCGCTGCCACTATGAACCTTGGCATAGGGCCATCCCTCAGGGCCAATTTCTAACGTAACTGCTCAGATGTAAACACCTTCGATGAGCAGGCATCCATACTTATGGATAGGTTCATTGAGAAAGGGTATGATCAAACTTCCCTGTCTTTGGCCGTTAAAACGGCACGAGATAGGGACAGATCCTCACTTTTGTCTGACGTGTGTGTGTGTATTATATATATATATATATATATATATATATATATATATATATATGTATATGTATATATATATATATATATATATATATATATATATATATATGTATATGTATATATATATATATATATATATATATATATATATATATATATATATATATATATATATATATATATATATGTATGTATGTATGTATGTATGTATGTATGTATGTATATATATATATATATATATATATATATATATATATATATATATATATATACACATATACACACACGCATAATTTTTCCCCTTTAGTTTTTTCCAATTAACTGTTTTCTAATTTCAATTTTACCTTTTTACTTTTTTGTATGTGGGCATTGGATCCAGATATGCCCACATATATTATGATTATGAATCAATCGCCTCTGGATGTCTATACTCTGATGCCCATGGAGATTTTTGATCCCTTGCCCCCATTCTAAACAATTATGTCAGCTCGCTTTCATTTTTACATTTATTTCAGCTTGCAACTCTTACTCACCACCATTTGTTTCGGATCTGATGGCTGAGTTGCTTGCAATAATCAATATGGCCACTGGGTGGCCATTGCTCTTTATGAGCGTGTCCCCTTGGGCCTTCATTCAGCACTTCCGGTTTTGACACGGACCACGTTGGTTGCCGTGATTGCAAGATTTATGGCTCTGTCGGTGTCTGTTTTTCTTCCGGACCCCAGCACATCCATTTTTATCCCTGCCACTCCGAGCAGGTATATAAATATGGATGTTTTTATCTATTCTATTCACAAACATTTTTTATTTAGTCATATTTAGGCATATTTGTTGGCCACCGGTACTTAACAGTTGCAGTTTTTGTGTGTCTCTCATATAATGACACAGATATGTGCAATCTTACTTAGTGCCCGGTTGTGGCGTTACTTTGTTATGTCCTCTCTGTTTGACATATTGATTTCTTACTTACTGTGGGTGTACCTGTGCACTCGGGGCCATTCATTGTTTTGGACTTAGGCGTATTGCGCATGTCCGTAGATGCAATGGAACTCAGAGCGAGGCTTGGTTAGGTCGTTGTGCTACAAAAGGGAGGTGACGCGACACGCCGCCTGTGCCCCTGGACGAAGTTACTCTATTACGAAATGCCACATAGGGCAGAGCAACGCATTCGCGTCACCTCTCATTGCTGCTGCGGTTACCAGTAGGACGGGTTGTCTGTGAGCTTTCGGCCGGTGCTCTGGACATTTTCAGGCGCTTACTTTATACTATCAGCATGTGAGTGCATTGTTTTTCATTTATATTTTAATAATAGTTTTTACGGTTTTACACTATTGGAGCCTTTCTACTTTTCATAATCATATCCACTCTGCTGCGGGTTGGTGCCCTATTACTGGTCAGTTGGAATTCCTTCACTACGGTATCAAGGTCTCTGATGTGCCATCATACTCCAAGGCTTCTGGTTTTATGGTTGTGATCCAGATTGTCATCCTTCTAAACAGCTCTCTCTGAACCTCTGTAGCGGGGGATCATGAGTTTCTGGTAAGCGCCCATTGTTAACCTACGGTGGTGGATCAAGCACTCTTGTCTACTTTTAGCAGGAATCATAGATCACATGGACTTTTTTTTAATCACATGGGTGATATATATTCACTTTATGCATATGGACTTTTGTCTAATTTTGTCATTATTTCACATTAAGCAATGTACATTTGATGGATTGTCACTCTACTAATATTTTTTTATATTTTGTGCTTAATTTGTTTATTTACACATTTTAAGAATATTGTGGATTGGTGATCATACGCATGGTCACGAGTCCCTTCTAGCACGATTCCGTTTTTTTCCAAACTTTTTTCACTGTGTTTTTGTTGCATAGAGGAATTGCAGCTCATTTATTTTATTTCTATACACTTCACCTAAGCGCAGTTTCTCTCCCCCTTTTTTTCCCATTCACGCTTTGAAATTGCACACACTCATGGAAGGACGCCAAACTTCGGTACTTAAAAATTCCCATAGGCGAAGCTTTAAAATTTTTTACAGGTTACCCATTTAGAGTTAAAAAGAAGGTCTAGCGGTAGAATTATTGTTCTCGCTCTAACATTCACGGCGATACCTCACGTGTGGTTTGAACGTTGTTTACATATGTAGGCGCAACTTACGTATGCATTCGCTTCTGCACGCGAGAACGCGGGCGCTTTAAAAAAAATGTATTATTTTACTTTTCTTTTTCTATTTTGCCATTTTTTTTTAATCACTTTTATGCCTATTGCAAGGAATGTAAACATCCCTTGTAATAGGAATAGTGCATGACAGGTCCTCTTTACAGCGAGATCTGGGGTCAATAAGTCCCCAGACCTCACCTCTAAGCTGGGAAGTCTGCAAAAAAAAAAAAAAAGATCCTAGTTTTCCAGCCGAGGCGGTGCCATTTTTTCAAATGCAGAGGCCGGACGTGACATAACATCTTGCAGGCCTCCGAGTGATCAAAGAGACGCCGGGGGGGCCCCATCCGGCCTACCGGATCCTCTATGGTAAACTTCTGGCATGGACCATTTCCTTCTCCGGCTCTTAACCTTCCGGCAAGCCAGGAGAAGCACCGAAGGAGGGGGGGGGGTCTGGTGGGGGAGAGAACGAGGTTCCCTCCCGCTGCCTGTAAAAATGATCAAGCAGCTGAACAGCCGCTAGGAGTGTTCTTACGGTGCAGGGACTCACTGGCTCTAAAAGAAGATATCTGAATGATGCCTGTAGCTGCAGGCATAATTCCGATATCCCTACTTAAGGAAGTCGACGACATCATATGACGTCGTTGGGTATGTAGTGTTTAATGAATTATTAGACTCATCTGTAGTTGAATTCTTGATAATTAGGATTTTTTTCGTCTAGAATGTAGTTTTGCTCTTAAGACTTTCATAGGGGTGTATTTATTTTTGCAACACGTTCTTGAATAATTTAATAATATAATAATTTATAATAATATTTGTGAGGAAAAATACTTTTGTGTGTGCAAATTAACAAATTTTGGTTGCAATCAATGGCCTGCATTTGTGGGAGCATTTTGTATTATAGTGTCCCATAGAAAATGTTGATTCTGAAAGGAAAGTAAAGGTCTCCTGACATATCTGTTGGGGTGTACTCATTTATGCTGAGCACTATATATACCTGAAAATTGTTCAGTCCTGATGTACCAACGAAATAGAAAGCTATCCCTGGGAGGTCTGCAGATTGGACATCCCTGGGATAAAAGACAGCTACTTTTGGTCAGAAAGGGCAGTCAAAGGAACAATAAGTAAAAATAAGTATCAAATTTTATTAATGATTTTAAACACAGAAAACACTGATATAAAAGAATGTTGCTTTCCGATGAGATGAGTAACCTTTAGGTCAGGGATCCTCAAACTACGGCCCTCCAGCTGTTGCAGAACTACACATCCCATGAGGCATTGTAAAACTCTGACATTCACAGACATGACTAGGCATGATGGGAATTGTAGTTCCTGAACACCTGGAGGGCCGCAGTTTGAAGACCTCTGCTTTAGGTCCTCTGTGACCAACCATAAAATGATACATCAAATGTATATGTTTACAGATGGTGTATCAATGTAACAGATAATAAGACTATGACTATGACTGACAATACACACACAATAACAAACAAATACCACATGCAGTGCAGGCACCTGAAGTGATCCACGCTTGCATAGGAGCCCCAATGGCTAATCGCCAATAATAATGATTTAAAAAACGTACAAAAAGATAAAAGGGGTTATTGTGCAAGGGTGGTCCCCGGGGGTACTAATAACCCAAAGCTAACTAAATAACTGCCGTCCTATACGTGGAGCCATAGGTCTGGGAACGGTTAAAGCTGCAATTGAAAGCAATAGTTACTGAACCTGTAAAGTCCTGCCAAGATTTGTCTCAAGTCTTTAAATACTGATTTATCCAAAAATACTGTCCCGTACATTTAGAACAGAGAGAGAACTTAATAGAAAATATATAGTTCCAACAGTCTAAGATCGTGGATCAAATCAAGCTGGTCGGGTAATATCAGGAGTCAATTGCTTGTATATTTGTGACCGGTGAGAGTAAAAGCTCTGAGTTTTAAAGTTCCATAATGTTTTCCTAAGCTTTCATCGGCACACAATATACTCAGGCTCATTCATATACATTAACCACGTTTGTATATTAAAGGTGCTGTGGGGTGAGCAGATCTGTTACTCATATTACATTACCGCCTCTCTTCCTTGTGTGGATTTGGGCGCTTCAGGGGTATAACAGACTCCTCACCTTCCCGTCCATCTGCGCTGAATGGCTGGACGGTTGCTGGTGGGTCTGGCGTCCTGGTAGTCTAGCGGTTAACTGCTCATTACTCGACAGCGCCACAGTTGGATATCAGCTCTCACTGGAAGTGATTGCAGCTAAGCATATGATGTTACTGAGACACGGCAAACCTCCACTTCTCCGCTCCCATGAGATACATCGGGGATCACTGAAACGGCATCCAAACAGGCAGCTTACGTCGAGGCGTTTCACAACGTTTTGTTACGTAGCTTAGCTGCAATCACTTCCAGTGAAATCTGATATCCAACTGTGGCGCTGTCGAGTAATGAGCAGTTAACCGCTAGACTACCGCCACGCTAGACTACCAGGACGCCAGACCCACCAGCAACCGTCCAGCCATTCAGTGCAGTTGGACGGGTAACTGCTAGACTACCGGGACATTGGACCCACCAGCAACCGTCCAACCATTCAGTGCAGATAGACGGGAAGGTGAGGAGTCTGTTATACCCCTGAAGCGCCCAGATCCACACAAGGAAGAAAGGCGGTAATGTAATATGAGTAACAGATCTGCTCACCCCACAGCACCTTTAATATACAAACGTGGTTAATGTATATGAAAGAGCCTGAGTATATTGTGTGCCGATGAAAGCTTGGGAAAGCTTAGGAAAACATTATGGAACTTTAAAACTCAGAGCTTTTACTCTCACCGGTCACAAATATACAAGCAATTGACTCCTGATATTACCCGACCAGCTTGATTTGATCCACGATCTTAGACTGTTGGAACTATATATTTCCTATTAAGTTCTCTCTCTGTTCTAAATGTACGGGACAGTATTTTTGGATAAATCAGTATTTAAAGACTTGAGACAAATCTTGGCAGGACTTTACAGGTTCAGCACTATTGCTTTCAATTGCAGCTTTAACCGTTTCCAGACCTATGGCTCCACGTATAGGACGGCAGTTATTTAGTTAGCTTTGGGTTATTAGTACTCCCGGGGACCACCCTTGCACAATAACCCCTTTATCTTTTTGTACGTTTTTTAAATCATTATTATTGGCGATTAGCCATTGGGGCTCCTATGCAAGCGTGGATCACTTCAGGTGCCTGCACTGCATGTAGTATTTGTTTGTTATTGTGTGTGTATTGTCAGTCATAGTCTTGTTATCTGTTACATTGATACACCATCTGTAAACATATACATTTGATGTATCATTTTATGGTTGGTCTCAGAGGACCTAAAGCAGGGGTCTTCAAACTGTGGCCCTCCAGGTGTTCAGGAACTACAATTCCCATCATGCCTAGTCATGTCTGTGAATGTCAGAGTTTTACAATGCCTCATGGGATATGTAGTTCTGCAACAGCTGGAGAGCCGTAGTTTGAGGATCCCTGACCTAAAGGTTACTAGTCTCATTGGAAATCAACATTCTTTTATATCAGTGTTTTCTGTGTTTAAAATCATTAATAAAATTTGGTACTTATTTTTACTTATTGTTCCTTTGACTGCTCTTTCTGACCAAAAGTAGCTGTCTTTTATCCCAGGGATGTCCAATCTGCAGACCTCCCAGGGATAGCTTTCTATTTCTATATGTTATATAGGCTACGGCCAGAGCCTCCGACGTGGAGGAGTGGCAGCGAGCAACTAACTGTTATCAAATCATTAGAGTGTGAGCAACTTCTATGGTCATCTTTTTTTGGTAAAGTACTGATGTACCAACGGCCTCTCATTTCTAGTGGCCCAAAAATGCCAGGACAGTACAAATTCTCCCTAAATGACCCCTTTTTGGAAAGTAGACAGTCCAAGTTATTTAGTAAGCAGCATGGCGAGATTTTTTGAAGTTGTAATTTTTTGTCACAATTTTTTTTAGGAAAATAAAGAAAATTTAAGGATTTTTTTTTTTTTTTTACATACTGCCACCAGTGCAGTACAGCAGCATCATATAACTGGTGTGGCAGTGATCAGGGACACTGGTGACACTTTTTTTTACTATTTTTTTTTTATTAATACACCAACCAGAGCAATACAGTGTTACATTACGATTGCTTATACAAGTGAATTTCACTGGTATCAGCAATTACTTTTTTCACATTGATTGCTTATAGCAGTGCATTACATTGTTTTGATTAGCTGCGATTGGCCAGAGCTAATCACATAGTACAGATGGGCTGTGATTGGCCCTATCTGTACCATGTGATCACTGTGACCAATCACAGCTAGCAACACAATTGTACACAATGGATGGCATGAAAGGAAGACATCCATTATTTACAATTGTCATGTAATCTGATGTGATTGGTTACAGCAATCACATGTTATCAGCAGCGAGCCAGTACACTGATCAGTCATCGGCTGTGTTTGCTGGACACAGCTGGTGACAGATCTCACTGCAGTGCAGCCCCACGACTACGCGAGGCACGTTCTGGAAGGATGTCATATGACGTCCACCTGGATCAACGAATGTCCTGTCCAGCCATTAATTGACAATAGGAAGTGGTTAAATAGCACCTGTGCCAAGCAGGTAACCTCTTTTGTTCAGTAGGCAGCAGTGCAGGCGCTCAGCACTGGACCAGGAAGCTAATGGAGATCACTGTAATGGAAATCATACCGAAAGTAACTATAATCGTATGCAGTACCAAAAAAAAAAAAACATGTAAAATGTAACCAACTAGTGGAATTAAAAACAGCAGAAATAAAGACAGCGTAATAATCAGTTACCACAAAACTAGATTAACAAATCACTGTATTTACCTCAAGGGATAATGTTCCTCTCACAGCTACCAAGATGGCTTCAGTTTTGTGATCAAGGGCAACAAAAAAGGGTATTTCATAGATCTAAAGTAAAAGATTTAGTAACACAATTACAAGCATTATAAAAAAAAAGAAAAAAAAAAAAGTCATCACTGTTAAAATAGTGACGCACCTCATTACTTCCTTACCCTGTTATGGAAGCTGATGTGGATAAAATCTCTGTACTGGAGTCCTGTTGTCTGCAAGATGGAGCCAAAATGGCAGTTAAGACCATCACCACCTACAATATCATGCTGGGCACTTCGGTTCTGGCAACTGAAATATACGATTGTTAATAACAGCACTAGCAATAACAAAATGAACAGGGTGCATGGATCAAGAAATTTCAGTGGGTAAATAAACCTGACAAAATGTATTCTCATTAACTACCATTTTTACTTGTTTTAACACAATATGAAGCACAGCTATCTTAAAGCTGAAGTTATCCAGAAGCCAAGTATGCAACAAAAGGCAAAAGGTTGCAATCAGATTAAGTCACTCCACATAAAAGCCTTTATGCAGCCAGAACTGACACATGTGAGATCTCTATGATTAAGCCCAAGTGGGGTGAAACATGTCAGAGGAGTGGTCTTGGGAAGGGACTTTTAGCCTTCCAGTTCTGGATGAATAAAGACTTGGGGTGATGTTAATGCAGTCTTCTGTTGGAGACTTGTAGCAATGCATTAAACGGAGACAGGCTCCTCAGGCTGGTTGACCTCTGGCTGGAGCAGCTCTTATTTCTTTGGATTCTAACAACATTGAAGATATGTTTGTCTCAATTCAGAAATCAAGGGGGTGTATTCTTAATTATAACATAGTAGGCAGATCCATACAAATCATTCCTTTATGCCTCTGGGCCAACTGTGCATCCAGAACTGAAGGTGTATAGTGCAGATTACAGGATAATATTATACAGTCATTTATTCCAATACAGCTGTTTTTGGCCATCATAAACTTACTAAATTGAAACAATAGCTCTCATGGAAAAGGGCTAGGGAAGCAACAATAAAATGCAAGCAGACAGGTTAGGATGAGGTGGGCACAAAGAAGGAACAAAAAGCCCTTCACTGCATCCGTGAGAAGCACAACAGGCAACTGCATGTCTTATACTCTCAAATATACCCAAAAATAAGAAGTTTATTCCCTCATTGTAGGACACTGGTCAGAGCCATGCAACATTGTCAATTAAGGGCTTTGATCATTTTTTTAAGCCACAGTTGAACCAGATGTGGTCACTTCTTTTGTACACCTCTACTTCTGTTGGCTGTGGTAGGCAGATTATAATGAAGTCTCCTAATGGTCAGGAACTGCCGAAAACAATTCTTTGTACCTTAAAAAGTGATGATGTACACTCACCATTCCCCGCACAGTTTGCACAGTCCAGTAAAGGGGCGGCTGTATACATAGAGTGGCCATCCATAGGCGGCAGCTGCAAACTGCATGTAGTGAGCAGCCTTATCCAACTCCACATCCAGGTCCTCTCTCTGCAATAACACAAGATGTTTTACAACACAACACTAATGGGGAAATTCAACTGTTTGTTGTATAAAAACGGACAATAAAACTAAACACATGCAACGGTTTGCCACAGAGTTTGTTTTCTAGCGAGAACTGATGGGAAACACCTGATGGGAATTCTTCCAACTTTGGAGAGATTTCCTCCCATTTTTGTTGCATCTCAAGGATAGAAAGTGAAGCAAAATCTCCCCAGTGGAACAGAGGCAGCAAGAAATAACTTGATAGGGGATTTTAACCCTTCTCTGCTCCAAAATAAAAAAAATAAAAAAAGTTTGGGCTCTACATACACTAACAATGTACATTACTGTTCACAAGCAGTTAGATAGGTGCCTGTTGTACTCTCAGTCAATATCACAAACAACCCCATTTTCCTGACTAAGGACATCTTTTTTGAACAGGCCTATTCGGATATTATTTTAAAAAGCAAATGGTTTCAGCAACCATGGAATAATGCAATGACACAGCTATGACGGCAGCAGAACTGTCCCAAACAGACAAGCTATTAGGTAAGAACTACCCTAGCACAACCAACATTTCGCCAACCCTAATGCCGCGTACACACGAGCGGACTTTACGGCAGACTTTGCCCGGCGGACTTTTCGACGGACTTTCCGAATGAACGGACTTGCCTACACACAATCCACCAAAGTCCGTCGAATTCGTACGTGATGACGTACGACCGGACTAAAACAAGGAAGTTCATAGCCAGTAGCCAATAGCTGCCCTAGCGTGGCTTTTTGTCCGTCGAACTAGCATATAGACGAGCGGACTTTTTGACCGGACTCGAGTTCGACGAATAGATTTAAAACATGTTTCAAATCTAAGTCCGTCCAACTTTTGAGAAAACAAAGTCCGCTGGAGCCCACACACGATCGAATTGTCCGACGAAATCCCGTCCGCCGGGCAAAGTCTGCCGTAAAGTCCGCTCGTGTGTACGCGGCATAAGAAATATAAGCGATTTATGGCCATTGCCATTTTGACTGTTAAATACATATCATTAAGTATGTTCAGTACATACTCTGGATTTATTATGGAGGATATCTTGAGGGTCCAATATGCATGGATATTAATGAATATGGATAAGAGAAGTAAAATTATGGCAAAGTACAGTGTGTTTCAAACAGAATGACCCGATTTTAAATAGTTATATTTAATAATGAAAAAGTGTTTCAACTGCATAACAAATTACAAACTATAAAGTAAGTCCTCAAGTATCACTCACCATGTTATAAATTAGGGCTGCAACTAAATGATTATTTTCATAATTGATTAGTTGGCAAATTTTTTTGATTGATTGCATAAAAACCTCAAAAAAGGTTTGGTGTATAATTTAGTTAGTTAAGTTCTACCACAGAGACGGTAAAAATTTCAAGGAGCAGGACAGAAAACCTCAATTTTTGGACAGTGTATGTGGTTTTCGTTCAGGAATTACAATTTTAAAACTGAATATTTAAAGCAAGTGAAATTTTTGAATGTACAAAGAATATTTGTACGAATATTCTCGTCCAAAAAATTATACATGTATGGCAGTATAAGACATTTTTTTTTATCACGTCATAATGGCGTTCAAAAAAAAAAAAAAGCCCTTTATTAGCACAAAAACCGCATATAATCACTACTATAAGGGGGAATTTATACAATGAAACCGTAAAAATGATAAAAAAAATAAAAATAAATAAATTACCGTATTTTTATATACATACATATAACACGCACTTTTTTCCCCGTGGGTGTGTGTTATACGCCGATCCCTGCTGATTGTGAGTGGATCGCCGTATGTGTGTGTATGATGGACATAACACAGGTCCAATGGCGTGACTGTGAGCGGAGCCGAGAGGAGTGAGCGCCGCCGATATACACATAGCTGAGTGTACTAGGCTAGGCTCAGCTCGGCTCACAGTCATGCATGTGAGCGGAGCCGAGTACACTCGGCTATGTGTAAATCGGCGGCGCTCGGCTCCGCTCACAGTCACGCCATTGGACCTGTGTTATGTCCATCATAGGACGGGACAGGACGGGGCTGCGAGAGGAGCCGAGATACACAGGACATCCGGCTCTGTATCTCGGCGGCACCATATTTAAACTGCAAGGCTGCAATAACACTGGGGCAAGGCTGCATTGATGGGCATTTAAATGTAAGTTTTTTCCCTAAACTTCCCTCCTAAAAGTTTTTTCCCTTAAAATTCCCTCCTAAACTTGGGGTGTGTGTTATACGCCGATAAATACAGTATAATAGATAAAAATATATATACCGTATTTATCGGCATATAACACGCACTTTTTTCCCCTGAAAATCAGGGGAAAATCGTGGGTGCGTGTTATAGGCCGATACCCCCCCAATTATGTGTGATCGGAGCGATCGCGGCAATTGCCGCGATCGCCGCCGACATACACAGCAGTGTGGAAATTCAAATACGGCGCCGAGACTGCAGTGTCTCGGCGTAGCGGAGCTACACATAGCGGAGTGTCTTCGGGTTTTTTCGGCGCCGCTTACAGTCCCGCCCATAGGGCGGAACTGGGCGGGACTGTAAGCGGCGCCGAGAAAACCCGAAGACTCTCGGCTATGTGTATCAGCGCTCCGCCGAGACACTGCAGTCTCGGCGCCATATTTAAATTTACACAGGGCTGTGTATGACGGCAGGGATCGCGGCGATCCCACAAAGCTGGACGGGGGCAAGGCTGCACGGGGGGGGCAAGGCTGCACGGGGGGGCAAGGCTGCATGGAGGCAAAACTGCACTGGGGCAAGGCTGCACTGGGGCAAGGCTGCACTGGGGCAAGGCTGCACTGGAGCAAGGCTGCACTGGGGCAAAACTGCACTGGGGCAAGGCTGCACTGGGGCAAGGCTGCACTGGAGCAAGGCTGCACTGGGGCAAAGCTGCACTGGAGCAAGGCTGCACTGGGGCAAAGCTGCACTGGAGAAAAGCTGCACTGACAAGGCTGCACTGACATTGCTGCACTGACATGGCTGCACTGGGGCAAAGCTGCACTGACAAGGCTGCACTGACACTGACAAGGCTGCAGATGGACACCGATAACGCTGCATTGATGGGCATTTTAATGTAAGTCTTTCTTCCTTAAACTTTACTCCTAAAAGTTTTTTTCCTTAAAATTCCCTCCTTAACTTGGGTGCGTGTTATACGCCGGCGCGTGTTATACGCCGATAAATACGGTATATATGTATGTGTGTGTGTGTGTACACATGTGTGTATATATACATATACACACACACACACACACACACACACACATATATATACAGTTGTGCTCATAAGTTTACATACTCTGGCAGAATATATTATTTCTTGGCCATTTTTCAGAGAACGTGAATGTTAAAACACACAAAAACTTTTTTCACTCATGGTTAGTGTTTGGCTGAAGCCATTTATTATCAACTGTGTTTACTCTTTTTAAATCATAACAGAAAACTACCCAATTGACCCTGATCAAAAGTTTACATACCCTAGTTCTTAATACCGTGTATAGCCCCCTTTAACCAGTTGCCGACCGCCGCATGACTATATACGTCTTCAGAGCGGCACAGGCAGGCAAAAGGGCTTACCTGTACGTCCTTTCCTGCCCGCGGGTGGGGGGTCCGATCGCCCCCCCCCCCCCCCCCCGGTGCCAGCGGCGGTCGGATTCAGGTCAGGGTCGATCACAGGTGAGGGGGAGGCCACTCATTTGTGGCTCCCCCCTTGCGATCGCTCCTGGCCAATGACGGGCTTCCTTGGCTTCTGTGAATGTAAACAGAAGCGGAGGAAGTGATGTCACTCTCCTCGAGCCGGTCTTTTCGTTCTGGCGTCGAGGAGAGAAGACATCCAAGTAAGTTTGCACCAACACTACACTAACAGTAGAACACGCAGGCACACTTGTCACCCCCCTGTACCCCCTGTCACACTGACAGCAATAGCAGTTTTTTTTTTCCTGATTATTGCATTGGTGTCAGTTTGTGACAGTTATAATTGTTAGGGCAGTTAGGTTAGCCCCCTTTAGGTCCAGGGTACACCCCTAACCCCCCCTAATAAAGATTTAACCCCGTGATCACCCCCCGTCGCCAGTGTCACTAAGCGATCGTTTTTCTGATCGCTGTATTAGTGACACAGGTGACGCTAGTTAGGGAAGTAAGTATATAGGTTCGCCGTCAGTGTTTTATAGCGACAGGGACCCCCATATACTACCTACTAAAGGTTTTAACCCCTTGATTGCCCCCTAGTTAACACTTTCACCAGTGATCACCATATAATTGTTACGGGTGACGCTGGTTAGTTGGTTTGTTTATTATAGTTTATTATAGTTTTAGGGCACCCGCCGTTTATTACCTTATAAAGGTTTAACCCCCTATCTGCCCGGCGGTGATATAAGTAAAGTTTTTAGGGTCAGATAAGGTCTGCGTCGCCCCAGGCAGCGTCAGGTTAGTGCCAGTACCGCTAACACCCACGCACGCAGCATACACCTCCCTTAGTGCTATAGTATCTGAACGGATCGATATCTGATCCGATCAGATCTATACTCCCCAGCAGTTTAGGGTCCCCCAAAAAAACGCAGTGTTAGCGGGATCAGCCCAGATACCTGCTAGCACCTGCGGTTTGGGCATAACCAAAAAGAGTGAGTTGCGGTCATATTGGTCCACTGACCCAATTCACCATATGCCCGTGTTCTCTGCTTCCATGGCCAGGGCACGATACGAGCAGATTTTGCGGTTCATGCACTTCAACGACAATGAACTCTGTCGTCCTTGTGGAGACCCTGCATACGATCGGCTCTACAAAATTTGGCCCCTCGTAAACCACTTCAACCAGCGTTTTGCAGACTTGTTTACTCCCCATCAAGTTGTCTGCGTTGATGAGTCCCTGATTAAATTTTCTGGCCGCTTGTCATTCAAACAGTACCTTCTAAGCAAGCGTGCCAGATACGGGGTCAAGATGTATAAGCTCTGTGACAGGGCCACAGGCTATACATGTAGTTTTATGGTTTACGAGGGCAAAGATAGTCACGTAGAGCCGACAAACTGCCCTGACTACATAGGAAGCGCTGGCAAGATAGTGTGGGACTTGGTGTCACCCTTATTCGGAAAGGGGTACCACTTGTACGTGGACAATTATTATACGAGTGTGCCACTTTTTAGTCACCTTTTTGATCATCAAATTGGAGCATGAGGCACCGTGCGACCTGATCGCTGGGGCTTTCCCCAGCGGCTTGTAGATTCCCGTCTTAGGCTGGGGGAGAGAGCCTGCTTGAAGTATAATAACTTGCTCGCTATGAAGTGGAGGGATAAGAAGAATGTTTTCGTTCTCACCTCCCTTCATGCAGACACGACGGCCCAAATTACTACGGCGACTGGTGTTGTGGAGAAACCCCTCTGTGTCCACGAATATAACCTTAATATGGGAGGGGTGGACCTCAACGACCAGTTGTTGGCGCCGTACCTAATTGCCCGTAAGGCCAGACGCTAGTACAAAAAAGTGTCTATATACTTATTTCAATTAGCTTTGCTGAACGCTCATGTGCTATACAGAGCTTCAGGACGGACTGGATCCTTCCTTAAATTAAAGGAAGAGATCGGCAGAGCCCTTCTGTTTCCAGATAGTGCTCCACCTCACCTTCCCCAACCAAATGCAGTAGGCCGGCTGCATGAGAGGCATTTTCCTTATGCCCTCCCGAGTACCCCTACCCAACGAGCCCCCCAAAGAAAATGTCGTGTCTGCATAAAGCGCGGATTTAGGTGTGACACCCGGTATTATTGTCCCTCCTGTCCTGGCAATCCTGGTCTTTGCATTGTTGAATGTTTTGAACGCTACCATACACTAGTTGAGTTTTAGCGTATGGTACAGCACTGCACAGACTAGGACACGCTTTCACAGGGTCTCCCAAGATGCCATCGCATTTTGAGACCCAAACCTGGAACCGTTACAGTTTTAAAAGTTACAGTTATAAAAAAAAAAATGTAAAAAAAAAAAAAAAAAAAAAAAATACACAAAAAAAATATAAAATAAAAAAACCAAAAATAGTTGTCGTTTTATTGTTCTCTCTATTGTTCTGCTCTTTTTTACTGTATTCTATTCTGCAATGTTTTATTGTTATGTTTTATCACGTTTGCTTTTCAGGTATGTAATTTTTTTTATAGTTTACTGTGTTTTAACCATTTTTTTGTTTTCAGGTACGCCATTCAGCTGCAGCGCGGATTTATCTTGACAGCAACAGCGTTTGCTCCCACGATACATAAAGCCGTGACTCCAGCGCTGTCGGAGGTGATTTCACCACCACAGTTACATACTTCAGCATATATGCCGAAGCGTGGGGGCAGCAGTGGGTGGAGGAGCGATTTGCTCCTGCCTTTTGTAGGAGGATGCCCCCATGCTTCGGCATATATAAACGGTGCATGTATGCCCATCATTAGAAGTGGGTGGATGAAGGGAGGTATTCTAATGGTGGGCATACCCACCGATCAATATCTTTTTTTCGTTCAGCTCATAGGCTGCATGAAAAAAAAGTTTACAATATATGCCCAACAAGGACCAGCAACATACTGGTATGTTGCTGGACTTTGAGTGGTTATACCAGAATGATGCCTGCAGGTTTAGGTATCATCTTGGTATCATTGTTTTCAGCCAGCGGTCGGCTTTCATGTAAAAGCAATCCTAGTGGCTAATTAGCCTCTGGACTGCTTTTACAAGCAGTGGGAGGGAATGACCCCCCCCCCCCACTGTCTTCCATGTTTTTCTCTGGCTTTCCTGTCCCAACAGGGAACCTGAGAATGCAGCCGGTGATTCTGCCAGCTGACCATAGAGCTGATCAGAGACCAGAATGGCTCCAAACATCTCTATGGCCTAAGAAACCGGAAGCTACGAGCATTTCATGACTTAGATTTCGCCGGATGTAAACAGCGCCATTGGGAAATTGGGAAAGCATTTTATCACACCGATCTTGGTGTGGTCAGATGCTTTGAGGGCAGAGGAGAGATCTAGGGTCTAATAGACCCCAATTTTTTCAAAAAAGAGTACCTGTCACTACCTATTGCTATCATAGGGGATATTTACATTCCCTGAGATAACAATAAAAATGATTAAAAAAAAAAAAAATGAAAAGGAACAGTTTTAAAATAAGATAAAAAAGCAAAAAAATAATAAAGAAAAAAAAAAAAAAAAAAGCACCCCTGTCCCCCCCTGCTCTCGCACAAAGGCGAACGCAAGCGTCGGTCTGGCGTCAAATGTAAACAGCAATTGCACCATGCATGTGAGGTATCACCGCGAAGGTCAGATCGAGGGCAGTAATTTTAGCAGTAGACCACCTCTGTAAATCTAAAGTGGTAACCTGTAAAGGCTTTTAAAGGCTTTTAAAAATGTATTTAGTTTGTCGCCACTGCACGTTTGTGCGCAATTTTAAAGCATGTCATGTTTGGTATCCATGTACTCGGCCTAAGATCATCTTTTTTATTTCTTCAAACATTTGGGCAATATAGTGTGTTTTAGTGCATTATAATTTTAAGTGTGTTTATTCCCCAAAAAATGCGTTTGAAAAATCGCTGCGCAAATACTGTGTGAAAAAAAAAAATTAAACGCCCACCATTTTAATCTGTAGGGCATTTGCTTTAAAAAAAATATATAATGTTTGGGGGTTCAAAGTCATTTTCTTGCAAAAAAAAAATAATTTTTTTCATGTAAACAAAAAGTGTCAGAAAGGGCTTTATTTTCAAGTGGTTAGAAGAGTGGGTGATGTGTGACATAAGCTTCTAAATATTGTGCATAAAATGCCAGGACAGTTCAAACCCCCCCCAAATGACCCCATTTTGGAAAGTAGACACCCCAAGCTATTTGCTGAGAGGCATGTCGAGTCCATGGAATATTTTTTATTGTGACACAAGTTGCAGGAAAAAGACACATTTTTTTTTTTTTTTATTGCACAAAGTTGTCACTAAATGATATATTGCTCAAACATGCCATGGGAATATGTGAAATTACACCCCAAAATACATTCTGTTGCTTCTCCTGAGTACGGGGATACCAAGCACTGCCTTCAGGCTTTCTAAGGGCGTAATTTTTTGATTTCACTCTTCACTGCCTATCACAGTTTCGGAGGCCATGGAATGCCCAGATGGTACAAACCCCCCTCCAAATGACCCCGTTTTAGAAAATAGACACCCAAAGCTATTTGCTGAGAGGTATAGTGAGTATTTTGCAGACCTCACTTTTTGTCACAAACTTTTGAAATTTGAAAAAAGAAAAAAAAAAAACGTTTTTTCTTGTCTTTCTTCATTTTCAAAAACAAATGAGAGCTGCAAAATAATCACCATGCCTCTCAACAAATAGCTTGGGGTGTCTACTTTCCAAAATGTGTTCATTTTGGGGGGTTTTGTGCCATCTTGGCATTTTATGGCCTTCGAAACTGTGATGGGTAGTGAGGAGTGAAATCAAAAATTTACGCCCTTAGAAATCCTGAAGGCGCTGCTGGGTTTTCGGGGCCCCGTACGCGGCTAGGCTCCCAAAAAGTCCCACGCATGTGGTATCCCCGTACTCAGGAGAAGCAGCTGAATGTATTTTGGGGTGCAATTCCACATATGCCCATGGCCTGTGTGAGAAATATATCATTTAGTGACAAATTTTTGTAAATTTTTTTTGTCATTATTCAATCACTTGGGACAAAAAAAATAAATATTCAATGGGCTCAACATGCCTCTCAGCAATTTCCTTGGGGTGTCTACTTTCCAAAATGGGGTCATTTGGGGGGGTTTTGTACTGCCCTGCCATTTTAGCACCTCAAGAAATGACATAGGCAGTCATAAACTAAAATATGTGTAAATTCCAGAAAATGTACCCTAGTTTGTAGACGCTATAACTTTTGCGCAAACCAATAAATATACGCTTATTGACATTTTTTTTACTAAAGACATGTGGCCGAATACATTTTGGCCTAAATGTATGACTAATGTATGACTAAAATTGAGTTTATTGGATTTTTTTTTATAACAAAAAGTAGAAAATATAATTTTTATATCAAAATTTTCAGTCTTTTTCCGTTTATAGCGCAAAAAATAAAAAAACGGCAGAGGTGATCAAATGCCATCAAAAGAAAGCTCTATTTGTGGGAAGAAAAGGACGCAAATTTTGTTTGGGTACAGCATTGCATGACCGCGCAATTAGCAGTTAAAGCGACGCAGTGCCAAATTGTAAAAAGTGCTCTGGTCAGGAAGGGGGTAAATCCTTCCAGGGCTGAAGTGGTTAATATCAATGACAGATTGAAGTCTTTTGTGGATGAGGCTCTTTATCTTCTCAGATGGTAAAGCTGCCCATTCCTCTTAGCAAAAAGCCTCCAGTTCCTGTAAATTTTTGGTCTTGCATGAACTGCACGTTTGAGATCTCCCCAGAGTGGCTCAATGATATTGGAAGTCAGGAGACTGAGATGGCCACTCCAGAACCTTTAATTCTGCTGTAGCCAATGACAGGTCGACTTGGCCTTGGGTTTTGGATCATTGTCATTTGGAATGTCCAAGTACGTCCCATACGCAGCTTCCTGGCTGATTAATGCAAATGTTCCTCCAGTATTTTTAAATAACAGTAGGAATGGTGTACCTTTTATCATAGGCCTTGTTGACTCCTCTCCAAATAAAGCGTTTATGGTTGTGGCCAAAAAGCTCAATTTTGGTCTCTCCAAATTACTTTGTGCCAGAAGGTTTGAGGCTGGTCTCTGTGCTGTTTGGCGTACTGTAAGCGGGATACTTTGTGGCATTTGCATAGTAATGGCTTTCTTCTGGTGACTCGACCATGCAGCCCATCTTTCCTCAAGTGCCTCCTTGTTGTGCATCTTGAAACAGCCACACCACGTTTTCAGAGAGTCCTGTATTTCACCTGAAGTTATGTATGGGTTTTTCTTGGCATCCCAAACAATTTTCCTGGCAGTTGTGGCTGAAATTTTAGTTGGTATACCTGACCATGGTTTGGTTTCAACAGAACCCCTCCTTTTCCACTTCTTGATTAGAGATTGAACACTGCTGACTGGCATTCTCAATTCCTTGGATATCTTTTTACATTTGTTTCCTGTTTTATACAGTTCAACTACCTTTTCCCGCAGATCCTTTGACAATTCTTTTGCTTTCCCCATGAATCCCGAAACATCAGTGCAGCACTGGATGAAAGATGCGAGGATCTGTCAGGAGTCCAGAAACTCATTGACCTTTTACACACACACACACACACACACACACACACACACACACACACACATTAAATTACAGGCAGACAGATCACAGGTGAAGATGATTACCTTTAATAGCCATTCAAACCACTTTGTGTCAACTTGTGCGCATGTTATCAGGCCAAAATCACCAGGGTATGTAAACTTTTGATCAGGGTCATTTGGGGAAATGTTTTTTGTCATCATTCATATTCCATGATGCATTGCTCCCCACACATGCACATTAACAAGTTCTCAAGCACTTACTAACAAGCACAGATGGCGTACTGAGCTGTATGTGTGGTGCACTGCATTTCCTAATATGTAAACACATAATGCATTCTGTTTGCAGGCCAACTAATCGATTGACCAATTATAAAAAAAGTTGACAACTATATTCATAATCGATTATGCCGATCAGTTGTTTCAGCCCTATTATAAATGCTCTTTGTGTTCCCACCACCTGCTGCATGGATAAAATCAAGATGATAGCTGAATTTGTTCCAAATTCATCTGAGAGTGTCTTCTACCGCATAAGTTACTACCTTCCCGATTCTGTTTTTGAGCCCAAGTCAGCGGGTAATGGTGGAACATAAACACATGGTTTTACAGATCTCCACAAGAAAAAGTCACAAGGTGTAATGTATGGAGAACTTGGGGGCCTAGAGTGTAGTTGCCAAGTCCTGGGGTCCTGTGCGACCTATCCAACGTTGAGGCAAGGTTTTACTTAGAAACTGACTAAATTGGTTGTGCCAATATGGCGGTGCTCCATCTTGCTGAAAAATTTAATCTTTAGAGTCTTCATTAAGTTGTGGGAAAAGCCAGTCCTTCAGCATTTTAAGATAGGAATGTCCTGTAACAGCGTGACCCTCAAAAAAAAAAAAAAAAAAGGACTAAACTAAACTGCACAAAGCACATTGATTTTTGGTGAAGCTCGCTCATGCTGTACAAGTTCGTGTGGATTCTCAAGTCCCCATATGCGAACATTGTGACGCAAAACTTCACGGCTTAGATGAAACGTTGCTTCATCACTAAAAATCTGTCATCCTTCATGTTGTCTAAGAGTATATGACTTCTGTCGCTTACAGAAAGAGTTTGCACCAGTTGCAATCGGTAAGGCCTCAGAAGCAAACTTCATCTTAACACACACCAAACAGGATTTATCTGGGATTGCAAGTTCTCAGCTAGCATGATGAGCGGACTTATGCGGGCTTCACTGAAAAGTCTCTTGAATTTGTTGCACATTTTCCTCTGAAGTGTGTGTGGTCACCCTGACACTCTCCATTACATAAACACCACGATTCTTTAAATTGTTTATACCAACGACGAATGTTCTTTGTCACTAGTGGATCGATCTCGAAATGCTGTCGAAAAGCATTTTGCACCGTTTTTACAGACTAAGTCTTGCTAAATTGGAGGACACAATGCCTTCTGTTGCAAAAACGCCATCTTGTTAACAAATGAGGTTATCATCTATTTGGACACTAGTAGTGGTATCTAACTGCCGTCATTTGAAATTCCAGGCCACACCTGTTCAAGTAGTACAGGTTTCATTCAATGGCAGTGCGTGGTTGCACAGATATAAGGTTTTAAATTTGGGTCTTTTGAAACACACTGTATTTTAAAAAGGTCATTAGAATTACCCATATCTCCATTTGGAAGGGGAGAGGTATTGTAAGCGACCAGATGTTGTTTACGGTCATTGCGACACTTATGCGACTGGGGAGAACGTGGCAAGTGTGGAGTGTTCATATGTTGTTTTTAATTGAACTATATTAAGCCCTTGTAAATTGACGGGAAGTAAGCTGATGCCATAGCAAGGTCAGAGCTGGGTAGAAGATTATCCAGCATCAATGAGAAAGCTGGCAACATTAAAACAGGCTAATGAATATTACATATGTGAATGCAAAGGGGAGAACGCCACAAACGCTTTAAGATAATATATAGATTGGTAGCAAACGAGGTTAAGAAAAAACACTTTTCAGGTGCAGAGACATCAATACGCAAGAAAGTACTAAAAATTACAAAAATGTATTTGTTTATAAAAATTGGTTTAAAAACATTTATACAACCATTTGTTGCCATACACCAAAATGGGAAAATTGTATTCATCACACTTGTAATTCAAAATGCTTAGTCGTTCTGGTCTCTTTAGGAAAAAGCGTGGTGAGAATACTAATGAAATAAACAAAAACTTAAAAAGGTCTAGAAAGCAACAAATTGATAACATTGTTAATTTCTTGATTTTATTTTATTTTTTAGCACAACCCAAATTCCAAAAAAGTCAGAGCTCTACATAAAAACAGAATGCAATGATCTGCAAATCCTATCAACCCATATGTTTTCTATTGTGAATAAAATATCAAATGTTTAAACTGAGAAAATGTACCATTTTAAGAAAGAAGATCATTTTGAAATTAATGGCAGTGAAATGTCTCCAAAAAGTTGAGTCAGGACAACAAAAAGCTGGCAAAGTAAATGGTACTAACAAGGAAGAGCTGGAAGAACATTTTGCAACTAGTAAGGTTAAATTGGCAACAAGTCATTAACGTGATTGGATATAAAAAAAAGCTTCTTAGAGAGTCAGAATCTCAGAAATAAAGATGAGCAGAGGTTCACCAATCTGAAAAGCTGCGTCTAAAGTTGTCAAACAATTTCAGAACAATATTTCTCAACGTAAAAGACGTTAAATATATCATCATCTACAGTACATAATATCATCAAAAGTTTCAGTGAATCTGGAGAAATCTCTGTGCACAAGGGACAAGGCCAAAACAGAATATTGGATTCCCGTGATCTTTAGACGGTGCTGCATTAAAACAATGCACGATTCTGTGATGCACATCACTGCATGGGCTCAGGAATACTTCCAAAAATCACTGTCTGTGGACACAGTTCCCCGTGCCATCCATACACCTAAGATAAAGCTCTATCATGCAAAGAAGCAATATCTGAACATGATCCAGAAACGCAGTGATCTTCTCTTGGCCAAAGCTCATTTAAAAATAGTCTGTGGAAAACTGGAAAACTGTTTTGTGGTCAAATCAAAATTTGACATTTCTGGCAGCCACGGGCGCTGCACTCTCCGGACTAAAGAGGAGAGGGACCTAAAAGTATGTTATCAGCAGTCCCTTCAAAAGGCTGCATCTCTGATGGCATGAGGGTACATAGTACATATGGAATGGGCAGCTTGCACACCTGGAAAGGCACCATCAATGCTTAACCACTTGCCGCCTAGCCTATAGCCGGGAAGTGGTTCAGTTATCCTGACAGGACGTCATATGACGTCCAGCAGGATAACATGCTGGCGCGTGCCAACGGCAATCGCGGCGTGTCAGTCTGACACGCCGCATCTCCGATCGTGGTAAGAAGCCTCTGACAGAGGCTTCTTACCACGTGATCAGCTGACCAATCACAGCTGATCATCGCGTGAATCAGGAAGTGCCAGTAAATGGCATTCCTTGGTTCGCGTTGACAGGGAGAGCCGATCGGCGACTCTCCTTGTCAGAGGGGGGGGGTCTGTGCTGATAATCAGCACATTGGTTATCAGCACAGCCCCATCAGATGTGCCTCCACAGCTGCTAAAAAGTGGCCATAAGCTGCCAGTCAGTGACCCATAAAAAAAAAAAAAACAGATGACAGTGCCCATCACAGCCCATATCAGTGCCAATTAGTGGCCATCACAGTGCCATTCAGTGCCCAGCAGTAAAACCTGTCAGTAGCTCATCAGTGCTGCCCATCACAGCCGCCTGTCAGTGACCATCAGTGCCACCTTATCAGTGCCAACCCATCAGTGAAGGAGAAAACTAAATTGTATAACCGAAATGAAGAAAAACTTTTTTTCAAAAATTTCGGTCTTTAGTTTGTTTAGCAGAAAGAAAAAAAAAGGCAGAGGTGATCAAATACCTCCAAATGAAATCTCTCTTTGTGGGAAAAAAAATTATAAAAAATTTTGTTTGGTTACAGTGTAGCATGACCGCGCAATTGTCATTCAAAGTGCGACAGTGCTGAAAGCTGAAAATTGTCCTGGGCGGGAAGGGGCAAAAGTGCCTGGTATTGAAGTGGTTAAAGATATATCCAGGTTTTACAGCAACATATGCTCAGGCAAGAATGGAACAACATTCCTCTCCCAAAACTCCAGCAATTGGTCTCCTCAGGTTCCAGACGTTTACAGAGTGTTGGTAAAAGAAGAGGGGATGCTACATCATGGTAAACATGGCTCTGTCACAACTATTTTGGAATTGGAGTTGTACTTTACCAGCTTTTTGAGATGTGTTGCTGCTATCAATTTCAAAATGACCTTATTTTTTTTCCTAAAATGATACATTCTCAGTTTAAACATTTAATATGTTTTCTAATTTTTAATGTGAATAAAATATGGGTTTAAGTTATTTGCAAATCATTGCATTCTGTTTTTATGTAGATTTTACCCAGCATCCCAAAATTTTTGGTATTGGGGTTGCAGAGGGAAGGATTAAAGTCTCTTTTACTCTTCCACTCCAGTGCTTTGTGCAGGCAAAGCAGAGTAACAGCCAAACCCCTTATTGCCTGTGTCATCGCCCAGACTTGTACTGCAAAGAAGAAAAGCATGTCTGACCAAGTCTGTGTAAGTTACGGCGTTTTGTTTTGTTTTTTTGGTGCTTTTTAGACTACACTGGCATAAGTAGACACCTTGCACCACATCTGTAGTAGGACCATGACAATGAAGTTTGAAAAATAGGATTTTTATAACAGCTTACCTGTAAAATCCTTTTCTTTGAAGTACATCACGGGACACAGAGCCATAGTAGTTATAATGTGGGTTATAGGCCACCTTAAGGTGGTGGACACTGGCACGCCCTAAGACAAGAAGTGCACTCCCTATATAACCCCTCCCACTACTGGGAGTACCTCAGTTTTGTAGCAAAGCAATACACGTGCATACCAAAGAAGGGAGGGACCTCTGTGTCCCGTGATGTACTTCAAAGAAAAGGATTTTACAGGTAAGCTGTTATAAAAATCCTATTTTCTTATCATACATCACGGGGCACAGAGCCATAGTAGTTACTATGTGGGATGTCCCATAGCAATGCCAACTAAAGGGATGGAGACACAAAAGTAGGGCACTAAGAGTCTAGAGGACTTACACTGCAGTCTGCAGTACACTGCACCCAAAGGCGATATCCTCAGGACCTTTTCCATCTACTTGATAAATTTTGGTAAATGTATGGACAGAAGACCAAGTTGCGGCCTTGCAGATCTGAGCCATGGAGGCTTGGTGATGCACTGCCAAAGAAGCACTAACAGCCCTGGTGGAGTGCGCTTTAATATGAAAAAGAGGAATTTTCCTCTTTAAACCATAAGCTTGAACAATCACTTGACGAATGCATTTAGAAATAGTAGATTTTGACGCTGCCTGTCCTCTTTTAGGACTGTCTGGCAATACAAATAAAACATCCATTTTATGAATCTGAGCGGTCACTTTCAAATAGACCTTGACCGCTCTCATCACATCAAGAGATTCTACAGAACTAGGTTCTGGAAAAAATGAAGGCAGAACAATATCCTGGTTTAAATGAAAACCTGATGCTACCTTCGGTAGGAAATTAGGATGGGGCCGAAATACAACCTTATCCTTATGAATAATCAAATATGGCTCTTTACAAGAAAGAGCAGCCAACTTCGATACTCTTCTTGCAGAAGATATGTCAACCAAAAATATTATTTACCTCGTCAAGAGGACCAAGGGAATATCTCAAATTGGCTCAAAAGGTTGTTTTTGTAAAGCCGACAGGACTAAATTTAAGTACCAAGGGTTCAGGGGTGACCTAACTAGGGGATTAATCTGCGTTACCCCCTGAATAAAGTTAAAAACCAGAGTGTGAAGCAAGTGGTTATTGAAAAAATACCGATAAGGCTGAGACCTGGCCCTTGATAGTACTTAAGGCCAGCTTAATTTCTAATCCCATCTGTAGGAATTCAAGGATCCTACCTATGACATATTTCCTGGGGTGCCAACCCCTGGATTCACACCAGGAGACATATGCCTTCCAGACTCTATAGTATATGACTCTGGAGGCCGGCTTCCTAGCATTAACCAAAGTAGAA
Organism: Lithobates clamitans; assembly: GCA_037952925.1. Lineage (NCBI taxonomy): Eukaryota > Metazoa > Chordata > Amphibia > Anura > Ranidae > Lithobates > Lithobates clamitans. The sequence continues at coordinate 4,900,290 of JBBGZY010000254.1, read as the reverse complement.
ACTACTGAAGCAGACAGCCCACGGTCCTTTAGAATGTGGGTCTCCATAGCCAAACTGTTAAATTTAGCGTTTGTAAGGTAGGATGGAATACCGGACCTTGCAAGAGAAGGTCTGGCCACAGTGGAAGGGTCCAAGGGTCCCCTACCGCCATCTTTATGATCTCGGCAAACCAAGATCTCCTGGGCCACACTGGGGCCACCAGAATCACCTCCTTCTCTTCTTGCTTGATCCTGCGAAGAAGGCGCGGAAACAGCAGAACAGGAGGGAATGCATAGATCAGTAATAACTGATCCCACAGAAAGACCAAAGCATCTGTTCTGTATGCCATCTGATCTCTTGTCCTTGACACAAAGTTGTCGGTCTTGTTGTTGAACATGAGCGCAAACAGATCCACGTCCGGAACTCCCCATTTTCGAATATTGACAGAAAGATGTCGGGATGAAGGGACCATTCTTCCGGGAACAATTGTTGGTGACTTTAGTCCGCCTGCCAACTCTCTATCCCTGGAATGAAAGTTGCTTATAGGCAAGGAATGTTGTTTTCTGCCCAAGAAAGAATATGATTCACCTCTTTCTGGGCCGCACAACTTCTTGTGCCCCCTTGGTAATTTATATAGGTCACCGCTGTGGCATTGTCGGATTGGACTCTGACAGGACAATTCCGTAGTCTGAACGTTCAAATTATGTTGTTGGTAGTCCTTCACCCTTAGGGATATCCATATTCCTATATATTTAAAAGAATGTCACAACTTTTATTTACTGAACCTCACTTGATATACTTAAATTGGGATCGTCTATAGGAAATAAAACTGATTTGTCCCAGTTAATGATAAATTCTGAAAATGAGCCAAAATTTTTTATACAGGTCATTACAGAGATCAAGAAATTATCCGTATCTCCCAAAAACAACAAAGCATCATCCGCATAAAGTGATATTTTTTCAGTTTGTGCCCCTCTAATAAATACACAGATATCCTCAGACTGCCGAATCGCTTCTGCCAACGGTTCTACAGCTAATGCAAATAGGGCACACCTGCCTCATGCCCCTTGATAGTGTAAAGAATTCTGTCACATGCCCATTAATTTGCATGCAGGCCGTTAGAGCCGAGTATAATAATTTAACCCAGCGTATAAATCTATTTCCCAGGCCACATCTACCCAGTACCTCCCACAAATATGTCCACTTGACGCTGTCAAACGCCTTTGCAGTGTCGAGTGACAAAATGTCTGTTGGTAATTGCATATTCAGATATAATCTCCTTAAATTTGTCGCTGTAGACCTGGTGTGTATGAAACCAGGTTGGATCAGTCCCTGAATAACCTTGCCCAGTCTCTTCACCAAGATCCTTGCCAGAATCCTAGTGTCCGAATTCAAAGATATCGGTAAGGTTCCGGGATCAAAAGATCCTCATCCGGCTTTGGCAATACAATAATGCAAGCGTCATTCAAAAAGTCTGGAAGTTTAAAAGATTCCCATGCCTGGTTTAATACCTTCAATAATTCCAGTAGTAAAACATCTCCATATTGTGTATATATTTCTGATGGTAACCCATCTAAACCTGGTGCTTTATTATTCAGAGATTCTGCCACCGCCCACTCTAATTCCTCCATAGTCAGAGGTGCATTAAGTTCTACTCTTGCCATGGTGGACAGAGATGGTAGCTTCAGAGGGTCTAGAAATTCTCTAAGATGTAGCATGGGAAAATCTGCTTTACTCTGATACAGATTGCTATAAAAAAGGAGAAAAAACTGTTCATTATTTCACTTTGATCATGTGTAACCTCGCCCTCTATTGTACGTATGGCAGATATATAATTAATACTTTCTTGAGATTTTGCTACTACCGCTAGCATATGACCTGGTCTCTCACCCTCCTCAAAACCGCGACACCTGGAGAGAAAGCAAGTCCGATCAGCCTTATCCAAGGCTGTTTGTTCATATAACATTTGTATATCTCTCCAGGCGCATCGTTTAGAGGGTGTTGGATTCTGTATGAACTGGGCTTCCCTTTGTTGCACCTCCGCTGCTAATGCTGATTCCCATTCTACATCAGATTTACATCAGATTTATAAACACTTATTGCTTTTAAAAGGACCCCTCTTAAAAAAGCTTTCATGGTGTCCCATACCACCTGATGTGACGCCAATTTCTCCCCGAGACAGCCAAAAACTAGGAACATGGCAGTTAGGTTTGTTCCTAGGTTTTATTTTTTTCTAATGTAACTAAGATGGAAGAACGGTCTGATAAACCCCTAGTCAAATATTGTATGCTGACGCGTTTCGGCTAAGAAGCCTTCAAAGCATTGATGCTTTGATGAAGGCTTCTTAGCCGAAACGTGTCAGCGTAGCCTGTACCCGTGTACCCATGTAACCCAATAAAGGACTTTTATTCAAGAGCATCCGAGTCGCCAGCCCTTTTATGATTCAAGTATTGCATTTTGGGGCCTGAACGTCCTGGCTAGAGCACCGGATCACAGTTCATAGAACATCATACTGGCAGTGGAGCTGGGGTATCATTTTGCTTCTCAAAATATTGTATATCTGATACCCATTGAAGAATTGATTCCGTACCAAACGTCAAATCTATCCTAGATAGGGTCTGGTAAGTACTAGAACAACATGAGTAGGCATAAGATGACAGGTTTTTAAGACACCATATGTCCTGTAGACCTATTTTTGTACAATGCCTATAAAACGGGGTATCCCCTTCAGGACCCGCTGGGTTTCTGTCTCTACCAGGGTTATTATTATTATCATTTATTATTTCAGGTACTTGTATAGCGCCACCAATTTAGGCAGTGCTTTACATATACATTGTACATTCACATCAGTCCCTACCCTCAAGGAGCTTACAATCCAAGGTCCCTAAACTCACATTCATACATACTAGGGACAATTTAGACAGGATCCAATTAACCTACCAGCATGTCTTTGGAGTGTGGGAGGAAACCAGAGTACCCGGAGGAAACCCACGCAGGCACAGGGAGAACATGCAAACTCCAGGCAGGTAGTGTCGTGGTTGGGATTCGAACCAGCGATGCTTCTTACTGCTAGGCAAAGGTGCTATACACTACACCACTGTGCCGCCTATAAACACTTAAAATCCCCCACAATCAACAATGGTAACCCTGGGTTATCTATCAAAAATAAACCTGACGAATTACCTCACAATTATAGGGTGGGGGGGGGATATATACGGACCCCAATATAATTTGTGTAGAAAATATTTTACAGACTAATAAAATAAATCTACCCTGTGGATCCACCATCGTGTGCCTGCAGGAAAATTGTAAATTTAGATGAAATTAAATATACTTGTACCTCTAGTATACAGCATGATACTGAGTAGGGTACATTTTATTCTTTAACAAGGTAACCGTGTCCTGAGTTAAATGTGTTTCCTGCAGGCATGCTATCAATGGTGAAGGTTGACTCAAAAGTATTAAACATAGCCTGTTTAATACAATCCTTAATTCCTCTGATATTCCATGATAATACTAATATTTCAGTCGCCATCTTTCAGTTTATACAAAATATAAACTATTATTAGTACTATGCCTATATACCCATATATATCAATATACCAGTATCTATCCCCACCCAAATGATACATAGTACACAGAAGCAGAAGGGGATCCCAAGCATTTACCCAAACATACATCCAGGGGAGGGGATACAAACTGTTTGAAGGTAGAGCGGGCAGGGGAATAAATAAATTTAAAAAAAAAAAGGAAGAAGACAAATCAGCACATGCATCCATAATTAACGAATGCAGAACCAATTTCCCGCAGGAAGATGTAAATGGGGGGAAAAAAAAAAGTTCAACCAGGCTTGCAAAGGGGGCCTGTTGCCCTATAGTAAAGGGGCATGTTTGTCCGGCCGTACTCCATCACAGCTCCAACTATAGCTGAACACACACACACACACACACACACACACACACACAAAAATAAAAAAAAATAAAAAATAATGAAATACATACATACGTTTTATTTTCCGCGAGACTATTTAACTGCATAGTACTCTAAATAAGAAATATATTAAGCTATATAAAACATAAGTCATATACAAAGCCATAAGTAGACCATATAACACATAACACAACATATATCAAATACCCAGCTATACCCCAATTACAGCATTGCACACCAGCACAAGTTATGGCAACCTCTAGCGGGTCACAGCAAGTTGTATATGCATTACACGATTCACATATACAAAAATCCAAAATCCAAATTTATCCCGAAAAAAAAAACAAACAAAAAAAACAACTCTACCCCCCCCCCAAAAAAAAAAATTTACGCGAAACTATTTAACTGCATAGTAGATACTCTAAATAAGCAATATATTAAGCCATATAACAAAGTCATATACAAAGACATAAGTAGGCCATATAACGCGTAACATATATAAAATACCCAGCTATACCCCAATTACAGCATGCTACACCAGGTTACAGCACAAGTTATGGCAAGTTATAGTAGGTCACAGCAAGTTATATATGCATTACACGTTTCACATATACAAAAGTCCAAAAATTCAGAATCCAATTTATCCCAAAAAAACACCACCAAAAAAACAAACAACCAACCCTATACCCCCCCACAAAAAAAAACCAAAAAAAGGTGGGGGGGGGGGGGTTAGAGGATATTCCGGCCATCAAGCAATATGCATACTAGAATCAGGGGCAGTCAAGTATCAAATCAAGTGTTGCTCATTTCTATCAAGCCAATCATTTGCCTCTTTAGGATCAACAAAAAACATAATCTCTCCTTTAACCACGATCCATAGTTTAGCAGGATAGAGCATTGCATACAGGATTTGAAGACTAAGGAGTTGCCTTTTAAATATCCACAAACTGAGCTCTCTGTTTTTGGACTGTCACAGAAAAGTCCGGAAAGAAAGAGACTTTAGAGTTGTTAACTTCAATATTCCCCTTGGTACGGGCTAAAGACTGTATTTTGTAAATAAATCGGTCGGGGCATATTACCCGGGGGAGGTGGTCTAGCAGGGATAGGATGTGCCCGTTCTACCGCAAAGAAGAGTGTAAAAATGTTTTTCTCAAACACATCCAGCAACCATTTTTCAATATACTCAGCAGTGTTTCTCCCTTACATGCGTTCTGGGAACCCAAGAATAGGTATATTGTTCCTTCTAAGTCTGTTTTCAATCTCATCAATACGATTTGCATAATATCTAGATTGAAGACCCATTGTCTTAAGTCCCTGCTGTGTACCTGCTGACTCCTCTATATTGGAAACTGTTCTCTAGCACTGTCGTGCGATCTCTCACTTTCTGGATGTCTAAATGCATGATATTAACATCCTCTCAAACAATTAACCTGAGCAGCTAGTGCCTTTAAAGTATGTTTACAGTTCTGTATATCAAGAAACACATCTTTAAGGGTTGGCTCCCCCTCTAAGATAGAAACATTTTGAGTATTCTGAGCATTTTGATCAATAATCACAGACTTGGGGATAGCTCCTTTAGCAGAGACAATAGCAATAGCAGGGGTATTTGATACACTTAATACACTTACTGCAGAGCGTCCTTCTCTCTCTCCCTCTCACCAACATATCAGTAATCATACCACCCTCTGCTTGTCTTCCTTCAGTCTCAATCTCTATTGCCTCCACTGTAGCCAACGCTGTAAACACCTGAGGTGCAGTAGCTAGACTGAAAGGCAGAGCTACAAACTGGAAATGAAGATTTTCCACCACGAAGCGTAGAAATTTCTGGTGAGCGGGGAAAATCTGCACATGGAGATAAGCATCCTTGATGTCGATTGACGCCAGAAGTTCTCCCCCTTGTAGGATGGAGACTACTGATTGGATTGACTCCATGCGAAAAGAACAGATATTCAAAAAAAAACGGTTTAGATCTTTGAGATCTAAAATGGGTCTGACATCCCAGTTTGGTTTTGGAACCGTGAACAGGTTTGAATAAAACCCCAAACCTTGCTCTTCCAATGGGACCACCAATATCACTCTTTGAGACAAGAGATGATCCAAAGCTAGAAAGAGAGACTGGATCTCTGGGAACGTTTGATCTGAGAAAACGAGGAGACGGGAACTTTCGTAACTCTAGTTTGTAACCTAGACAAATTGAGGAAGCCACCCATCTGTCTTGACATTGTTCCTGCCAGACCTTCGAAAACTGTAGAAGCCTTCCCCCCACTCGAGCGAGCGGGGCGCCCCTTCATAAGGATGGTTTAGTATTCTGATTTGTGGGTTTCTTCCCCCAGGTCCTTTTTTGGCCCTGGGACTGACCCTGAGGTTTACCTCTTGAACCTGATGGTGGAGGCAGTCGTGACTGCCTGGAGGCTGATGCCCCCGGCACTGGGGAAGAAGCACGTTTAAAAGAAAAATGCTTAAACGGCTTCTTAACCGCTAAAAGGGAACTTTTCCCCATTAGAAATTCTTTGGATATACTTATCCAGATAGTTTTCAAATAACCGTTCACCATGAAATGGGAAACTGGCCAAGCATCTACTGTAAAACACAACGCTTTTCATATTCCGGCCAAGTCCTGGGCCTGCTGATCAGGAATAACTTTAAGTACCTCTATAAACTGGTCCTTTAAGGACTGAGATACACCGATCGCTGCCAGCGCAGGTTGGACAACTGAACCTGCGAGCGAAATATAGTTTTTAAAAAGGAACTCCAACTTCTTATCCATTGGATCCATTAGCATATTAGCATTGTCTACTGGACAAGTCAGATTTTTATTCACAGAGGATATAGCAGCGTCAATTGCTGGAATTCCCCATTTCTTATAAAACTCTTGCTCCATAGGATAAAGTATTGAAAACTTTTTCGGAGGAAAAAACTTTATCTGGGGGTTCCCATTCAGAATACATTAGCTTCCTTAACCATGAATGAATAGGAAAAGAATGAATAGATTGGGGAGGCTTTAGTGAACCCAAACCAGAAGTGGGCTCATCGACTGACTGCGTTATTGGCAGTAAAAATGTGGAGCATACCAATTCAGTGAGAGACTGTACCAACAATCTTTTCTGCGAACCTGACACTATCGGGTTCTTCGGAAGAGGAGACTTCAGCCTCTTCCTGGTCCTTTGAAAGAAATTCGTCATCTCTTGCTCCTTGTTCCTCAGCAAGAGAGTTCTGAACAATGGACGGGGACCTGCTGCGCTTAGTCCTACTCTGGGATGCAATTAAAGCATCAATTTTTTGCTCCAAGCTTAAAATGGTTGAAGGAAAAACCTCATTAGTAATATACACAGGGGCTGCAGTGTTAAGAGCAGCTGCAACACTTGCCCCTCCTGATGGCTCACACTGACCAGCCATATTACTCTCAGGAGAAGATGCCATCTTTACTGGGATGGATCGAGGCTTCCGTGTGACTGTAGCAGTCCTTTTAAAGCCCTTTTTGAGGTGTTTTTCACCCCCCTTCCGACCATAGCCCAATGCACAAAGCAGAGGTGCTACCAGAAAGAATGCATCCACTGCTTGAGCAATAGTCCAGCCCTGTCGCTGCTATTAATGCTCAGCCTGATGCAGTAGTAAATGCGTCAAAAGGAATCACCAAACCTCTTATATGCCACCTTTGCTCTTGTGTCCTTCCTGCAGCATGTAATAGCACAAATGGTGCCTTTAAAAACATACCTTCCCTCGCTGGGCATTGGAGGACGCCAACCCCACGCTAAGCTCCGCCCCCCATCGCCTACGGCCCTTTCCCTCTTTTTTTAAAAAAAGAGCTCTTTCCCGCGCGGGCACCTGATCCTATGGGATCCACAGGGAGGAAAGGAGAAATGGTGAGGGGGGTCTGGAAGCTGAGCGGCGTGCTGTTCGCGACATTTTTTTTTTCCGTGGCGCTCTTTCCCCGAGAAGAGGGGAAGAAAAAACGGAACAGGGGGGCGTCTGGTGGGGAGAGGGAACCCCCCAGACTTACCGGAGGTCTGCTGCTTGGCCGGAGGAAGAAGAAACTGTTGCTTCCTAGACACAACGTGGGTTTTCTGAGAAGCATGAGACGGTAAGTGCTCAATACAGCCCCCAGTGGTGACACATAGGCATGACAACACTTACTAAATTTTAAAAGGAGATAATCATAAGAAAATGTAAACAATTTCTTAGAAAACTCCACTTCATTTTCACGCCGCAGGGTTTTCTGTGGTAAACCAACAGACCCAATCTTCACCCTTCACGGTGGGTTCTGTTAAACCTTCAGGAGCTGGGAATCCTTGAGGAAACCCACAATCCTGGACCTGTAATAGCACCACCGCCAGTAAAAACGTTATGGCCTTAACACCAAAAAGTACTGGATCCCGGGGTCCAGCTCTCTAAAGAAGAGCGTTACAGGCAAGACCTCATTTTTTCGGATACGAGGCACGGGTACAATTAAGTTCGGCCAAAAAGACACTTTGAATGGATCCGGCTGCATGACTAGCCCCACAAGGATTGCTCTGGTGGAGCTCAGCACAGCACATCTTTACTCGTGACCAACACCTTAGACACTGGCGCAAAAACTGAGGTACTCCCAGTAGAGGGAGGGGTTATATAGGGAGTGCACTTTTTGTCTTAGGGCGTGCCAGTGTCCATCACCTGAAGGTGGCCTATAACCCACATAGTAACTACTATGACTCTGTGTCCCATGATGTACGATAAGAAAAATGTCTGTCTGTATGAAAATAAATATATATTTTCTGTGACAATTTTGGATTTAAACAAAAAGGTGATAAGTTCTTACTGCAGAACGAGTTGGAGACTGGCAAAGCACTTCATCTGGATCCCGGCTTAGCTCTACTTTGTCCTGCTCCTGGTGAAGGAGAGTCAGTCCTGCAGCAATGTCACTAGGAACCAAATCTGTGTCCTACAAAAAAAGAAAATGTTAGTTATATCAGCACAAAAAAGATCAACAGCTCTGGAAAAAAAAAATAAAAAAATTATTAATTGCAAAAATGGAATAGGACAAATCGTAAGACTCAAGTCTCCTAAAGTCATCCTAAACAGATGTTCTTAACTAAAAAGTGATAGTAAAGTCTCTTTTTTTTTTCCTATAAAAATAACAATGTCATACTTACCTGCCCTGTGTACTGTATGTGCACAGATAAGCCAGTATCTTCTCGGGTCCCTCTTCAGCTCTCCTGGCCCCTCCCTCCTGTCAAGTGCCCCCACAGCAATCAGCTTGCTATGAGGGCACCCGAGCCGAGTTGCAGCTCTGTGTGTCCATTCAGACACGGAGCCTTGGCTCGGCCCCTCTCCTAGCTGGCTAACTGAATTTGACAGCAGCGGGAGCCAATGGCACCACTGTGGTGTCTCAGCCATCCGTGACTCTCCCTCCTGATTGTCTAAGACATTGCTTAAGGAAGATGTTGCTCAGGTAAATATTAGTGGGTGCTGGGGCGGCTGCTGCACATAGAAGGCTTTTTATCTTAAGGCAAGGGTCAGCAACTTGTAGATCACGATCTACCAGTAGATCTCGGACAGGCAACTGGTAGATCGCAGTCTGGGCTTGCTGACCTGCCATTCCAGAGCATCAAACAGAGTGCAATGCAGAGAGTCTACTTCTAAAATGGAGCTGTAATAGGGAGTAGGGGCCACATAAGCCAATGCCTCCTCTGTAGTGCTGGCTCCTGCCCCATGCGGAGTGATACCAACTGCACTCCACCTCTTATCCCAGCTGGCGGTCTCCAGAATGCCAGCAGCAGGAAAGAAGAAATCCTCAGGTCAGTGTGAAGCAATACACTGGGCATAATAGCAGCGTTTTGTGTTGCTTTCTCACCACCTGCTTTAACCCCTTGGACCCCCCAAAATCATGCAGTTGCGGGGTACTTGTAGAGTAGCCCCATTTACTTGAATGGGTCATGATTGGCAACACGGGGGTTTAATTCTTGCTGCAGCATTTGTACACCAAAGGAGGTATTGGGGGCAGTAAAAAACATGACTCAACCACTGGGTTTTACCACCAACTCCTCCCCCCCAACTTTACGTGTGAAGGGTGCTGCTGCCGAATGCAACTAAGGGCTCATTCCCAAGTGCAGCAGGCACTGCTGCTCCTCTTAAAAGCGATCCGAGTGCGTTTGACAGGTGGTGAGGAGGTGATATATGTTGCCTCCTCACCACCTGATTTAAACCCTTGATTGCTGTGTGTCAGGTGATCTTTGACTTCTCCCATGTTGTTCATGTAGATCTCCACCTCTTTAAGGTTGCCTACCAATGTCTTAATGCATAGAATACATTAAGATAAAAACATAATGCCTTTACAACCCCTTTAAGCCCAACCAATTACCCTTTTACATTAGAAAGAAGCAAATGTGCAGACCTGACAATCAAAGTATCGTCACTGTCCCTTTCTCTATAACATCATTGTGAATGACAGCAAAATTTGTACTGAGAATGAGAAATGTTCCTACTAATTCATGGGAGCCAGTTGTACCAGATTCATATCTGCTCAGCTAGGCTATTTCAGACACAGTAGTAGTAGTAGTAATATAACAGTAGTATATTGAACTATGTGAAACTTTCTGTCAGGTGCTACATCAATAAGAGCACAGCACTCATGTAGGAACCACACTGTCCAGTAGGGGGCACTCTGACACACCCAAACTCGATTAAGTTTTTTTTTTTTTCCAACATGTTCCACAAGATCTTATTCTTTACAGGCATGAGAAATGTATTGTTTCTACAGAAAAGGTTGAAGTCGTTGAAAAATGGTTTACATGGAAAGAGGTGTAAATGCCATTTAACAACTTCAATAGAAAACGAGAAACATGAGCAGATCAGGAGTGCCAGCTTCATGAGGACTTCTATCTTCTGCATGTTTGTTCCAGGGCAGTAAATATTAAAAATGCTGAAGACAAGCAGCCAGGCAATTAGTTTCAGAGGTAGGTCAACAATGGCAGCCCACATATTTCTTTCAATATGGAGCAATATTAAAAAGCAATATTAAAGCTTTGATTTTTTTTTCTTTTGTAATAAATAAACATGTTTTACTTAACTGCTCTGTGCAATGGTTTTTGTGCAGAGCAGCCCTGATCCCCCTCTCTCCGGGTTCCCCACTGGTGTTCCTGGCTCCACCAACTCTTTAGGGAGTGCCCCCATAGAAAGCTGCTTTCTATGGGGACACTCATGAAGGCTCTCCCCTGAGCCACCCTGTCTGTGTCTATTGACACAGACAGGGTGGCTCGGCCCCATCCCCCGTCACAAAATCTTATGGACACTCTGTCCAGTGAGGAGGGAGAGAGCACAGACCACCGCTGTGCTCATCACAGGATCAAGCTCACGTATGTATAAGGGAGGCTGGGGATCTTTTTGCACAGGTGTTTTTTTACCTTACTCCACAAACTACATTAAGTTAAAAAACCTGTGACTTAACCTCGGCTCTCTGGGGACTCTTCCTAATTGGCTGAGACAGCAATCACAGCCAATGAGGAGAGATAGGGGGTCGGGGGCCGAACCGCGGCTGTATGTGTGAATGGACATGCCGAGCAGCGGTTCGGGAGCGAGCCTGCTTAGGTGTCCCCATTAAAAGCTGCTTGCTCTGGGGGCACTTGGCAGGAAGGAGGGGCCAGGAGCACCGGGGGCTGCTCTGTGCAAAATCACTGCACAGAGCAGGTAAGTATAACATGTTAGTTATTTTTCTTTTTTTTAAATTGCCTTTAATATCACTTTAAGAGTGAATTTCACAGGAAAATACACAGTGACAGATTAAGAACAATTGTGAACCTTTAACAGCTCTCTGCTGGTATATGCCATGCATTAAAGCATACTGCATGTGCCAAGCACCATACTGCTAGACTGTGCTAAGTACATTGAGAGGAATTTATCAAATCTGAAGTAGCCAGAATCTAGAGGAGCTGTACATGGCAACCAATCAACTTTTAGCTTTTATTTTTAAAGCTTAACTGAAAAAATAGAACAATATCATGCGATTGGTTACTATACACAGCTCCAGAATCTGTCTGCCCCAGTTTTGATAAACGTCCCCCATTGTACCTTGCACTGTTGACACATAAAATCACAAAACAGCAGAATAGTATGAACAGGCCTTAATGGGAATGACAAATATTTTATAAATCTCTTACAGAAAAGTAAGTGGTGAGGAGTTCGGCAATACTCGAGAAAGCCACTCTGTTGTCATTGTTACTGCCTATGCAGCAACACAGAAGTCTGATCCGGGTTTCCCAGACTCTTGTAGCCGCCTTCTTGACACTGTACAGTAGCTGCTGCGATTGACTACTCTCCAGGTTGTGATCTGCTTTATCCACATAATACAGAGCTTTCTTGTGGCCCAGCGGGTCAAACACAATAATAATGGCGATTGCTGTGAACAGAATGATAATCCAACTACAGTACACAGAAGAGAAAAAAAAAAAAAAAAAACACACACCACACCTATTAATAACAAAATATGAAAATAAAGATTTAAAAAAAAAAAAATGTAATTCCACTTACGTGTGAAGAAAACAGCAAATAAGATAAATTATAGAATATATCCCTACTCTGCACTTTAAACATTAAAAAATACAGCAAGCAAAAAAAATACACAAACCCAAATTTTTAAACTATAAGGCTACTTTCAGACTGGGGTGTCGGCGGTAAAGCGGCGCTATATTTAGCGCCGCTATTCGGCCTCTGACTGGGTGGTTTTAACCCCCGCTAGCGGCCGAAAAAGGGTTAAAACCGGGTTTGCGGCGCTGCCCCATTGTTTTCAATGGGAAGGGGCGCTTTAGGAGCAGTGAATACACTGCTCCTATGGTGCTGCAAAGATGCGGCGCAGCAGGGCTTTTTTGACCATCCTGCAAGCGCACCGCTCCAGTGTGAAAGCCTGAGACACAGGAGAGGCACTTTACAGGCGCTATTTTTAGCGCTGTAGCGCCTCAGAGTGAAAGTAGCCTTACATAAACCCAATGTTGCTGCAGTATTACCCCACCAAAATGTCACTATATAATGAATACCGATATTATTCACCACTGTGCAGAGCTCTAAATGCAGCTAATCACATCAAACTCATATATGGTCATACAGTGATTAGCTGTGCATATAGTCAACATAAAATGTCAAGTATTCTCAAACATAGAATAAAGTTACCGTATATACTCGAGTATAAGTCGTTCCGAGTATAAGTCGAGGCCCTAATTTACTACAAAAAAAATGGGAAAAACTTATTGACCCGAGTATAAGACGAGGGTGAGAAATGCACAGCTACGGTAAGTAGAAAAGAGGGTCAACAATGCCCATTTGCAGCATCACTGTGCCCATTTGCATGCCTCACTGTGCCCATTTGCAGCCATAGGTCCCCTGAACTTCAAACTCGGTAGTTAAAAGGTTCCTAGATGCCCCCTAGCTGCAGCCAAAATTTGGGGTCTCTGAACCCAAAGGGTCCTGAAATGACATTGCTGCAGATAGACACAGTTGACCGAATTTGGGGCCCTGTATCTCGGGGCCACTTAGTGCTAGGAACCCCAAATTTGGTGTGCACACCCAGTGGAACTAGCACCATAAAATTTCCAAAGCTGGGGTTTCTAGCACCAAGTGGCCCCGATATACAGGGCCCCAAATATCAGTTCAGAAAATGTCAAGCACGTTTCTGCAGCAGAGAATGACATTTTCCGAACCGACTTTGGGGCCCCGTATCTCAGGGCCACTTGGTGCTAGGAACCCCAAATTTGGTGTGCAAACCCAGTGGATCACAACATATCCAAAGATGAAGTTCCTAGCACTAAGTGGCCCTGAGATACGGGACCCCAAAGTCGGTTCAGAAAATGTCAAGCACTTTTCTTCAGCAGAGAATGACATTTTCTGAACCGATTTTGGGGCCCCGTATCTCAGGGCCACTTAGGGCTAGGAACTTCATCTTTGGATATGTTGTGGTACCAGTTCCACTGGGTTTGCACACCAAATTTGGGGTTCCTAGCACCAAGTGGCCCTGAGATACGGGGCCCCAAAGTCGGTTCGGAAAATGAAATTTTTTGCTGCAGAAAAGTGCTTGACTCAAGTATAAGTCGAGGTGGGCACTTTCAGCACAAAAGAAAATGTGCTGAAAAATTCGACTTATACTCGAGTATATACGGTAATAAAATAAGTCCACTTCATTGAATAAATGAACCTTCAATCTTCACTTAGTGCTAGGGTTGCCACCTCATCCCTTTAAACCCAAACACATATGAATTGCACAGGTTCGAAGGCCAATTTATTGCAGATAAGGCACCGAGTTTAATTACCACCTTAATCAGCTACAGAACCTGTGTAATTAATATGTGTTCAGTTTTAAAGGGATGGCAACTCTACTTTGTGTGCTTAGTGATTCTTTTCCGCACTTTTACTGCTTTCCACCTAGGTCATTGTAAAATGACGTTCGTGCTGGAACCTTATTGTTCTGGGAGAAAGTCATATGACGTCCTCCCAAGAATGGACTGCACTCCGGCGCGATCTGTCAGCAACACAGCAGATGACAGATTCAGTGTACTGGCCCACTACCGGTAACACGTGATGGCTGTGACCAATCACAGCAGATCACACGACAGTTGTAAGCAATAAATGGCTTCCTTTAATGCCATTCATTGTATACAATTGTGTTGCTAGCTGTGATTGGCGGTCACAGTGATCACACGGTACAGACAGGGCCAATCACAGCCCATTTGTACCATGTGATTAGCTGTGGCCAATCACAGCTATTCACAATACAGTGTGTCCCCACACTGTCATTCGGTAAAAATGTTTGCTTATTGCAATGAAATCTACTGCTATAAAAGCAATCATAGTATAAAAAAAATCCTGATCAACTCCCCAGAGTGGTACAGTGTTACTATGGTATCACCGCCACACCAGTTACATGATGATGCTGTACTGTACTGGTGACAGCATGTAAAAAATTTTCTCTTCAAATTTTGCAAAAAAAAAAACAAAAAAAAAATAAAACACACACACACTTCAGACATTCAGCCCTGGTGTACGTCGGTCTATTCGGTCGGCTTCTGACGCACGTGCATGCTGGAAAACCAGCATCCGACCGTCTCCTGATCAGAGCTCCCAGCCAATTACAGGGAGCATTGATCAGAGTGTTCTGGTGGGGGGGGGGTATTCCATCCCCCTGTCAGAACACAACAGTTCAGCGGGGGAGATCGCTCATGGCCTTACATGGTTAGTACAGTGGCTCCGATCCGGCTTTAAGGCCAGATCCAGTCCCCAAGTAACCTTGCCAAAACACGAGAGATATGCCCATGGGAATTTTATAGGATCCAACCAGAGAAAAAAGAAAAATATATTACTAAAAACGGTTGTATAGGAAGAACTATAGAGCAGCTTTATTATTCACATTCGAATGTATGAAAAATACAGAGAGTTACTGTTTTTTTTTTTTTTTTTTAAACCAATGCACTGATATACATTGCAATACACAAGATTAGACATAACTGCCCAGATATACGAGTAAAAAACAGATACTGTAGGAGGCCAAGACAGAAGCCTATAGGGCAAGCAGGGGGGGCCAGAATGGGATAGTGCAAAATAAATAAATAAATAAATAAATAAAAACCCTGACAATCAAAATGCCCAAGGAAAAAGATGAGCAGCCCCCCGTGACTCCAGTGGTAGAGTAAGGAGTAAACACATCATGATAACCCCCACTATAGTCCCCCATACCATGGAGGACTATATAGTGGGGGTTATCATGGTGAACCTGCCGCTGGGACCACTTTATTGGTTAGAGAATCACCGGCGTATTGCTGCAGCCATAACCCCTGCATTCCACTGCCAACCGAAGACATCATTTGTCTATGCAAGTGGTTAAGCACAGATTTAAAGTGTGGAAAAGAATCACACACCACACTGAGCGAAGACTGAATGTTCCATTGTTTACTGAAGTGGACTCATTTTATGAACTTTATTCTACGTTTGAGAATACTTGATATTTTATGTTGAATATATGCACAGATAATAACTGTATGACCATATATGAGTTTGATGTGATTAGTTGCATTTAGAGCTCCGCAGTGGTGATATTGGTATTCATGATATAGTAAAAAGAAATATAGCATATGCAATTCCTACACACATAATATTGTAATTGGACGTTATTAAAAATGATCTTTCTTTTCAATCTGCGGTGCTGTAATTTTCTGTAAAGTTCAATGAAATATGGCTACCTGGAGGCCTTCTGTACACAAATGTTGTACAGAACGCCCCTAGAAATGTTATTTCCTGTTTGTGTGATTGGCTTATTGATTTTCCCAGAAGTCTGCACGAAGATACAAATCTGATTTTAAACATCCCCTGCAACAACATTTTTCTGGTGAGATACTTCCAAAGGGAAATCACATCTAAAAAGGGATGCAGACACTGACAATTTCCTCAGAGCCCTGCAGGTGCCAGCAGCTGATAGATAATTATAAAATGACTCCCATTCATTTTGCAAATGGACACAGACAAAGAGCTATTTCTAAAGTATAAAAAAACATTGGAATCTGCAACAAAGTTTGTTAATGTACATACAATGTACCCAGAGGAGAATGTTTTTTTTCTCAACAAAAGTGGAGTTACTCTTTGACATGCAATATTTTTTTTATAGAGTAGACTGCCTTTAGTACATGCATGGGAGTTAAAGTGGTTGTAAACCTCAGACCTGAAATATGAGCAAAGCATATCTACAGTGCATTTGGAAAGTATTCACAATGCTTCACTTTTTCCACATTTTGTTATGTTA
The DNA here is from genome assembly GCA_037952925.1 of Lithobates clamitans. NCBI lineage: Eukaryota > Metazoa > Chordata > Amphibia > Anura > Ranidae > Lithobates > Lithobates clamitans. The sequence continues at coordinate 4,883,630 of JBBGZY010000254.1, read as the reverse complement.
CAGCCTTATTCCAAAATGGATTAAAATTCATTATTTTCCTCAAAATTCTACAAACAATAACCCATAATGACAACACGAAAGAAGCTTGTTTGAAATGTTTTGCAAATATATATTAAAAAAAATTAAAAAGTACATGCACATAAGTATTCACAGCCTTTGCTCAATACTTTGTTGAAGCACCTTTGGCACCAATTACAGTCCTAAGTCTTTTTGAGTATGATGCTACAAGCTCTGCACACCTATTTTTGGGAAGTTTCTCCCATTCTTCTTTGCAGGACCTCTCAAGGTCCATCAGGTTGGATGGTGAGTGTTGGTACACAGCTATTTTCAGATTTCTCCAGGAGATGTTCAAATCGGGTTCAAGTCTGGGCTCTGGCTGGGCCACTGAAGGATATTCACAGAGTTGTCTTATAGCCACTCCTTTGTTATCTTGGCTATGTGCTTATGGTAACTGTCCTGTTGGAAGATGAACCTTTGCCCCAGTCTGAGGTCCAGAGCGCTCTGGACAGGTTTTCATCAGGGATGTCTCTGTACATTGTTGCATTCATCTTTTCATCAATCCCGACTAGTCTCCCAGTTCCTGCTACTGAAAAACATCCCCACAGCATGATGCTCCCACCACCATGCTTCACTGTAGGGATGGTATTGACAGGTGATGAGCGGTGCCCGATTTCCTCCAGACACAACGTTTGCCTTTCAGGCCAAAGGGTGCCATTTTTGTTTCATTAGATCAGAGAATTTTTTTTTGTCATGGGAGTCCTTCAGGTGCCTTCTGGCAAACTCCAGGCAGGCTGTCATGTGCCTTTTACTGAGAAGTGGCTTCTGTCTGGCCTCTCTACCATACAGGCATTATTGGTGGAGTGCTGCAGTGATGGTTGTCTTTCTGCAACCAGATGCTCTGTCAGAATGACCATCGAGTTCTTGATCACCTACTTGACTAAGGCCTTTCTCCCCCAATCGCTTAGTTTGGCCAGGTAGCAAGATCTAGGAAGAGACCTGGTGGTTCCAAACGTCTTCCATTTATGGATGATAGAGACCACTGTGCTCATTTCGATCTTCAATGCTGCAGAAAGTTTTCTGCACCCTTCCCCAGATCTATGCCTCGATACAATCCTGTCTCGGAGGTCTACACCAATTTCTTGGACTTCATGGCTTGGTTTGTGCTCTGACATGCAATGTTAACTGTGGGGACCTTATATAGACAGGTGTGTGTCAATCAACTACATTTACCACAGGTGGATCCCAACCAAGTTGTAGAAACATCTCAAAGATTATCAGTGAAAACAGGATGCACCTGAGCTCAATTTTGAGTGTCAAGGCAAAGGCTGTGAATACTTATGTACTTATGTGATTTTTTAAAAATTTTTAATAAACTTGCAAAGATTTCAAAACAAACTTCTTTCACGTTATTATGGGGTATTGTTTGTAAAATTTTGAGGAAAAGGCTGTAACATAACAAAATGTGGAAAAAGTGAAGCGCTGTGAATACTTCCAGATGCACTGTATTATGTATACTTGTCTCAATTAAAGCATTTGTTACCCCAACACTTCATATTTATAATATGTGGCTGCTGTACCATGTAAGAACATATCCTGTTCTCTTTGTATTACTTCCTTTCATATGAAATCCCTTGTGTTCCTGTCTGTCCCTCTGCTTTCGTATTAAAAACTGACCACACTAAGCAGGTAAGCACACTGTGGTCAGTTCTCTAGCTATGCTGGGAAGTGAGCCTGCTCTCCTCCAATGATCAGACTTGTCCTGACATGCCCCACCTGCACAGCCATTCACTGGGAAGCTCAGTGTGCTACTGCTTTGCTTCCCCCAGCTCCTATGCAGCTGAGAACAGAGGGAATATGATCATTTATTAAAAAAATAAAAATAAAAAAAAGGGGGGGAGGGGGGTATTTATAGTGTTTTTTTTTAATAGCTATACAAAATAGTTTTGACTTTCCTTACTATTTTAAACGGAATGGGTTGTTAATCACTTTAAGCATGTCCCTCATAAAAGAAATAAAGGGGCTGCCATTCAAGATCTTCAAAAAAGTACTATTTGGCATACCACTATGACCCAATGGGGCCCAAACTAACAGTCACTTACCCAAGAAAAATGTATGCAGCACAGAAAGTCAGAACTTCTTATCTGCTTGCTGGTTCGGATTGGTGACTAAAAATATTAAAGTTTAAACTAAAGGCATTTTTTTTTAAAGTTTTGGACAGAATGGAGATGGATTAGAACCCCTGTCATGTTTTATTGCCGTCTGTGCCCCCCATGAGGGAGATTTACCCTCTCTATTTGTCTCGTTTACAATTATCACTGAAAGTGAAAGTAAAAGAAAATCCCAAACTTTGGGTTGTACTGGTTTGTAAAGTAATAAAAAGGAGACACCTCCCAAATGGGGTCATTAGTTCTGACGACTCGGGGTCCCCAAGGAATTCCCTTAAAAGGATAAGTTCACCTTTTTTAAAACGAAAAAAAAAAATAAAAAAATTAAAAATGCACCTCTTTTTGCAGGTAAAAAAAAAAAAATGTGCATTTATAATTTATTTTATTGGGAGTCTGGAAAGCATTGCACCCACAATCAGCACATTGTGGGTGCAATTCAGGGCTCTTGCAGACTGTGTGTGTAAACTGTTTGGCCATGCATCGTACGGGCAAGTAGTTACACAGGAAGCATCAGTGAACTTTCCAGGGACTTCCTCTCACTTGCGGTTTTGTCTATGGGACAGGAAGTGAAGGGAACTACTCTTTCCAAAATGAAAAAAAATAAAAAATAAAATTTTACCTGTAGATCTACGTTAAAGTAAGAGGGTCAGCATGACAGCCAGGCAACTTGCATTTTTCACAAGTTGAGTCGTGAGCAATGGCAACCTCTTACTTTCATGTCACGGTTATTTTAGGAAGCAAGAATGTAAAGTAAAAGGGTAGGAGAGGTATACAACAAACTTGGTTCTACCAGTAATGAAAATTGTATGTAGAAAGATTATGGTAAACCTTTAAAGAAGTAGTCTCATTTCAATTTTATTAATGTTCTCTGTAGGAATAAAAGTACATGTAGTATTTCTTTGTCTATGTACTCTCTAAAGCCAGCTGTGAGGTAGGACAGGGCAACCCTCCTCAATCATCTGACAACACAGCTAGCAAGGAGATGGCTACACTTTTCACCCTCTCCACGCACTTGCACAAGACAAACATCTTATGAGGAATGCAGGAGGATGGGGTCTTGCCAGCCAAAACATTCCAATCTCTTTGAGACAGAGAAACGTGCAACCTGTCAAAGCCTTCTTCTTGCTAGCTGTGTTGTCAAACGGCTGTGCAGGGGAGGAAGGGGCCTTGTCCTACCACTCAGCCAGTTTTAGACAGTTTTTAGGAAAATGGGGCAAAGTACTACATGTACTTTGTGACTTGGGGAACAGAAAACAAATTGAAAGGAGACTTCTTAATTAACCAACATGCAGGGCAAGAAAAATACTAGTCAAATTTGTTAAGGATTGAAATTACCTAGCAATAACTGTAACCAAAATGACATGAACCACTGATTTTCCACACTGGACTCCATTGTCTGACACCCAGATTGCTCCTAACACTGCCCACGCAAGCTCTGGTACATAGAAAGCCAGGCGGATGTAAACCAGCTTGGGCATGCACTTCCTGGGTCCTGGGTTGGAGATTGTACCTGAAAAACAGAGCATCTGTAAAGAACATAGTGCATGGTAATCACATAATGCCACAATGAAAAAAAGCTTTCAACAATCAGCCAGAAGTCAAGCCAAGAATAACAGATACACAAAAAACAAAAGATTAATTTTTTCAATGGTTAAATTTATGCAATGCATAAAAACAACGAACCTGGTCCCAATTCCACACAGTCAACTCTTCCAACACCTATAAAACTTTTTTCTCTTTTTGTCACCTTGGTATACTCACTTTGTATCAATTCATGAAATGGTCCAAATGGGTAGAAGGTAGGGGTGCAACGGATCGTCATCGATCCGTGATCCGATCCGCGGAGGTTGATCCGTACGGGACACCTCTGTGGCCTCGGCCATAGGAAAGGCCGCGGCTTTGGCCTAGCTCCGGAGCGGCGGCCATCTTGGTACACCCGGCGGCTGTTTGGCACGTCGAATGACGGAGCGATCACTTGTAACAAACCAGCGTCATGTCATGACGCCGGTTCCTCTCTCTCCCCTCTGTGTACTGATCTGTACAGTGGAGGGGAGAGATCGGATGGCAGCAGTGCCAATACTCTGCAATGCCCTGCCAATACTCTGCAATGCCCTGCTGCAATGCCCTGACAATACTCTGCAATGCCCTGACAATACCCTGCCATACTCTACCAATATACCCGCCAATACCCTGCCAATATACCCGCCAATACCCTGCCAATACCCTGCCAATAGGGAGATTGTGGATATTACTGTGGGGGAGATTTTTTTTTTGTTGATCCGAAAATGATCCGAACCGTGACTCCTGATCCGAGGAACGATCCGAACCGTGAATTTTTTGATCCGTTGCACCCCTAGTAGAAAGTTGTTCAATTTAAAAAATCTTAACAAAAAGACACAGGGGAACTCCACTTGGAAGAAAAAAGTTTAACCTCCACCTATGGAAGTACCATGAAAATACACAATAGTCTTCTACAAAAGCTAGTTTCAGCCAGCTCAGTAGAATTGTTAATCTCCTTTTCTAAAGGTTGTACTTTTTTTTATTTTTGCACTGGTGACAGAACCTCTTAAAAGGCCAGAAAACAATTTTACCTGGTTGGAATAAATTTGGGCCAACATCGACAAGGGTATTTATGCCTCTCTGCATAAACTGCAGGTTTAGAATTTTTGTTTTTGTGAAGTCAGTGGACAAGTGCATTTTTTCAATGTAACAAAGGAACTAGCACTTTAGAAACAGCAGCAGCCTATATATTTATCTAGAAAAAGGCTACCTGTAAAGTAAACTGGTCACAAACCCAAGCAACTGAAAAAGAACCTAATGCCCAATGGATGCGCTGCCCCAGTTTTTCCACTTATGCGTTCACCAATCCAGTGCTTCTCTTTCATGAGGTTAAATGATGCCCAGAGGTGTCACAAGTGTGAGACTGTAGGCCACACCCACCCAACCAAATACCTTCCCCATATAAACAATTAAATAACACAAAACATTCGTTTGGCAAAAATTGGCCGCGGCACCTTTATTGGTTTAAACAATGTATTATCCATAACTCTTTTATTATTATTATATAACATCATAAATTCAACGAAACGGTTTTCTTTCTGCTCAGTTTTTAGAACTCGAGCAGCAATTCACATATTTAAATATAAATAACAGTCCCCACAAGCCGGGCTTGAAAAACATCAAGACTGGCCCACCCCCACTTCCGCGGCAAACTCGATACTGTACTACAGCCCCAGGTTGAAAATATCGAGACCAACATCAGAGAGGTGAACTCCATCCGGCCTGCATAACCCTGGAATACCACCTTTAAGATCTACGTGCCGATACGACAAACCACCAATCCTGGGCATGCATTTTTCAAGCGCCCTATTAAACCCTTTTCCTAATTTTTTCCATAACCCTCCTCTGACCAGAGGAAAGCCAAGAAAGACGAGGGACAACTTCGGTAAAGACTATCGTTGTACCTGGGAAAGAAACACTAAAACGATAGAGGTCCTGCTTTATCATGAACAGCAAGTCTAAGGTTCTCATGTACCCTAAATCATTACCCCCTAAATGAATGACCAAAATAGTAGGTGAGGGCCAACTTTGACATAACCTGGATAAATGAAAATAAAATAGATACCACTGAAGGCCCCTTATACCCTTCCAATATAACTGAAAAGATTCCAGCTGCAAGGACAAATTCATTGAATAACTGCGCTGAGTCGCTCTTTTACGAGCCCAATACACAAACGAATGTCCCAGAATCCACACGGTATGTTGCATACCTAGAAAATTTAAACAAACAAATTAGGTCGAACATATAGCTGAAAACATTTTGACTTCTACCTCCCCAACTCCTTAATGTCAGACTCCGGTAATCCCCTACGGGCTGCCTCTGAAGCTGCGCTTATCCCAAATTTGTGAGGAGAACCTAAAAAGTTGCTTAATCCCATATGCACTAAGAATTTACGGAAGACTGCATCAAACTGGTACTTGGTAAGAGGCAATACATTTGTATGAATAAGAAAGTGCCCCACCCCAGTAGGCCTAGACCCCATGAATTGCCGAACTGAAGCTACCGGGCACAGGAAAACTTCATCGCTCGCCCGGAGGTTGACCTACCTGCCCTTGCCACATTGATCTGTTTTGGAACTTTGTAGCCAAATATGCACTCCTGAGTGGTCAACCACCACCTGGTCATACCTAATTCCAGAACTACCTTGCTTGTTTACCGGCACCAACTCCGAGATACGGAATGCACTGAAAAAGGCGAGCGCAAAGGCAGTTTTGAAAAGTGAAGCTTCATAGGCGAGAGAAGCAAACAACCTGTGTAACCCTGCAAAGGCCACTAAGGATGTCAAGAGAGATCGGTCTTCTGTTATCAGAGACAAAAGTTGTCCTCCTGTAACCCTTCAGTGCCTGTTTCACAGAGAAATAAGACGTACAAGGTTGCAAACCCATTAGCCTACAGAAAAAGGAAATGCCAGCCAGTGTTTTCATCACCTGACTACAAGAAAAGGTGCTGCCGCATTAAAAAAAGGGACAAGAAAGCCAAAACAGATTCCTCAGATCGTTTTATAGCACCGAACCCTTCAGAGCTGGCAAATACCAACCAACTTCTTCAAGCAGTGTGTGAGTAACAGGACCAGGTCTTGGGGGCTAACGAACCCCTAACTGCTGCTGACACCACCGTCATATCACTTCCCACAGATGCTCTGGGTATGGGAAGCCTTCTTCATCTGCCTCCGGAAGCAAAAAACGAAAACGGTCCATCTGAAATCGAGACAGAGAAATCGGCAATATTATTCAAAACACCGGTAGTATACCTAGCTTTAAGCCAAATATTGAATTTTAAACATCAAAAAACAACCTGCCCTAGCACTTTGATCACCAACCAGGAACTCCACGAGAGGCAATTTACTGCATATAAACACAACCTTATTATCCGTCCTCACCAGAATACGTCTATTAGCAAAATCCGGCCCCCATAACTCCAATGCCACTAGAATTGGGAACAAGTCTAACAGGACCACATTATTGGTGGCCCGCATTCTCACCCACGACTCTGGCCATGCCGCGCAGCACCAATGCTATTTCCAAATAGCACCAAAGCCTTTGGAGCCAGCAGCATCCGTAAACAAACGGAAATCCGGGGCAAGAATAAAAAGTTGGCCTGGAAAAAGGACTGCCCATTATAACAATTGAGGAAATTGGACCAAACCAATAAATCCTCCTTAAGGGGACTGGTCAATCTAATGTGGGCCAGGTGCAATTTCAGACCCGAAATGGAAAAGGTAAAGATGACATGAAAAGATCCTGCCAACCTGCATAATCCTGCACACAAATGCCAGGATACCTAAAAGCGATTGCATCTCTTACCTATACCTTCTTCATCAACACCCCTGCTATCGAAGACTTCAATTTTCTCAATTTTGCCACAGGCAAACTAAATTCCATCATACAAGTATCCATTTCAATGCCCAAGAATTCCAATGACGTGTTAGGCAAACGTGTTTTTTCCTCTATCAGCGGAACACCAAAACACTGAGACCTAACCCGAAATGCTCAGAACAGAGAGTGGAATCCGATAAATAAAAAATCATCCAGATAGTGCATTACACTATCCGAACTGGATTGCACACAAAGAACCCAATAAAGAAATGTGGAAAAGGCCTCAAAATACGAGTATGACAGCGAACATCCCATAGGGAGACACTTATCAAATAAATTGTGATCATCAAAATAAAAACCTAATGAATTGAAAGCCGATGGGGAAATAGGCAGGAGGCGAAAAGCCAATTTTATATCGGCTTTCGCCAATAGCGCCCCAGGGTGCATAACCTGATTTTACTGATTGCGTCCTCAAACGTTGCATATGAAACTGAGCATGAAACACCATCAATTTCATCATTCAACTAATCGCCTTTCGGGAAAGACAAATGGTGAATGATGCGGAATGTGTTGGGCTCTCTTAGGAACCACTCCTAATGGGGAAATACGAAAATTATTGAAAGGTGGATGCTCGAAAGGCCCTTCAATTCTGTAATGTTTGTGCAGAATCACTGTGACCCTTAACCCCTTTCTCCTGATGCATGCTGGGGGAGGGGCTGTACCACGAAGTCAGTTTCGAGTGTGTGTGGGAGTGGAAGCAGCCGCATGATACTTAGAGGGAGACCTGTTGTATTACTACTCCTCCATGCAAGAATGTACATCGCTTTCTGAGTGAGTAATAAACCTTTCCCTGGTTAAGAAGTGCATCTGGCCTGTGTGCAACTTGCTGAGCGGATACTGGCAGCATTGCTAGCAACACCCTAAGAGACCGCGTGTCGAAAGTACATAAGAAAATCTCCCTTCAGCAAGTTCTTTGCACAACTTATCCCGGACCACCTGAGGAAACAGATCCACAGACTTTAAAATTACCAACCACTTTACACCCTTCTCCCAAAAAAGTAGGCAATGGAAAGCAGTTAGCAAATCCCTCAATGAGAAAACATGCCTTCTCCTTGTTTGGGTAGCTGTCCAGCCATGGGCGCATTTTTTGCAGCCTGGAGTGCAGACTTTTGGAAAAATATCCCTTTGCTCTCGACTCGGACCAACATTTGCATTCCTATTAAAGCACTTTGCCACCGGATGCGCTCCCGCACAGAATGAGCATTCGTGCCTGTATTTGCAGGAAGTATTCCAAAAGCATTGACCGTCATTGAATGCAAAACAGCCTTTTTTAAAGGCCATATTTGAGGGGTTAACCATGGCTTGCTTAGGTGCCAATTGTTTTTGTGACAGTATCAAACTGAGCCACAGATCCACGTCCTTCATTCCCCATCTAAGCGACGGGTGAATGGACAAATTTTGTATGAAAGACTCATCATAATAGAACCACCCCAGCCCCCCAAAATTCTTGTAGGCTTCCAAAATGTGGTCCAAATGCTGGAAAAGGCCCCCGCATAATTCAGGGTTCTTTTCCGCCATTATGCCCGAATAGATACAGTAAGCCTGCAACCAATTATTAAAAGACCTAGGGATTGGCCTGTGCCTGCCCCTCTCGCTCTACTCCCCCCTTTTTTCAGTTCTGGCCATGAAATCCTTATGAAAAGGCAGGAAAGAAAGGATATCTACAAATTCACCTTTCCAAATTTTCTCTTTGACCTCTAAACGTAAATGGTAACCCAGGGGAGACATCTCGCAGGGCATAGCATCTTTCATGCAAGCTTCAGGGACTTTAACCCTTACAGGCACAGCCGAGTGTAATGGCTCAGGAACTAAAACAATGTCTTTGTGAATGCCAACATTAGGATCAACCACAGCACTGTGTTGAGTAGGTAAACTGACAGGATGATTAGTAAGGAGAGCAGTAGGAGGGTTAACTGGTGTAGAGACCAGAGCTGGAGAGACAGCAAGAATGGACACATGAGAGAAAGATTGAACAAGAGATGACAATGAACCCACTAGACCAGATAAAACACTTAAATGTGTTAACTCACCAGCTGCTGGAGGCTGTACCACGTCCTGCTGAACCTCCTCCTCCAGCAGCAACCTGGGGTCTGGGACTTGTAGTGCCTGCCCAACCTGCAACTGCTGTGGCACCTCTGCATACTGAGTGCCATGCTGTAATAAATCTGCTACATGCTGAACCGTAGACTGTAGTGTGGGCTGCTGCCCCCTTGCTGCACTTGTGAGCTGCTGAGGCTGGCCCCGCCGTCCTCCCCTGCCTGCTAGCGACTGTAAACAAGTCCGCCTTTTCTTGGTAATTCAGCGACCCCGAGTCGCCCTGCTGCCACCTTCCTCCGCTCTTCCCAGCGGCTCACGAACCTCTTCGCCTTCTTCTGTAGCCTGTCTGCTCCGGAGGCGTGCACCTCCTCTGTGTCTCATGCTGGGCGGGCTCCTGCTCTCTCCACCCCAAACTCATCAGGTGTGCCCGCTCTCCGTCCACCGCCATGACGCCCCTTCTGCTTCCCTCAGGATGCACGTCTTCCTCTTCTTCAGCTAGTGCCAAGCAGCGAAGCAGCCATGCTTCTCCTCCTTCCCTGCCCGACTTCTCCAGAAGCTGACTGACCATGGGCATCATAGCAGCAACGGTATGAGCTCCTATCTCCCTTCTCTGGCCATGGGAAGAGGGAAAACCCTTCTCCTGGTAACCCTTTTATAACCTATCCCAGAACATTCCCGGAACTCCAATTGGTTCCTCCTGAATCCCTTGTTTTACTCCTTAAAAGGGGCAGCATCCCTAACTACCAAATACCCCTATAGCTACTAATATGTGCTTAAACTAACCTGGGATGGGGAGGCCACAGTCTCAGGAAAGTGGGCCCATATTGTGCCCCCTTTATTCATTCTTCTTCCTCTGGTGTTGTGCGGCTCCTAAATAGCACAGAGAGCAGTGCCACATAGTTACATGGTACCACTCGATGTAGCATTCTCAGGTTAGTCCAGGGCATGGGTCAGGCCCTTGGTGACCTGGGTTCACAGGATGTGGGTTGAATGTGACTGGTCTTTAAATTATTCAACCCAGAAGAGAACCAGCGCTAGATTGGTATGCAAGTCTGCAGATGACAGCACCAGAGAGGAGGCGAGTACTGCCACCAGATTTTTAACTTGTGCACGTGAAAGTTTTATAATTTTTGCTCCAGCTGGACTTGGGCTTTAAGAAAAGGTTACTTTAACCGCTTGACGACCAGCCACCGCAGTCGTACTGCGGCAACATGGCTTGGCTGCGCGAATCGCCGTTACATTACGTCGCTTCCTTTTTTGGCCACTAGGGGCCCCTGCTCGCCCGAGGAGCCACTGCAATCACCGCCAGGCTCCTGCGATCGCTCAGGGCACACCGAGAACCGGGATCTGTGTGTGTAAACACACAGTTTCCGGTTCTCTGAGGGGAGAAGAGACATTGTCTGTTCATACAGAGTATGAACAGCGATCTGTCATCTCCCCTACACAGTCCCCTCCCCCTTCAGTTAGAACACACACTAGGGAACACAATTACCCCTTGATCGCCCCCCTAGTGTTAACCCCTTCCTTGCCAGTGACATTTTTACAGTAATCAATGCATTTTTATAGCACTGATCGCTGTATAAATGCCAATGGTCAAAATTGTTGCTCTTTTTTGTTTATAGTGTAAAAAATAAAAACCACAGAGGTGATCAAATACCACCAAAAGAAAGCTCTATTTGTGTGAAAAAAGGGACGTCAATTTTGTTTGGATGCACGACCGCGCAATTGTCAGTAAAAGCGACGCAGTGCCGAATTTGAAAAGTGCTCTGGACAGGAAGGGGCTTAAATTACTCCGGGGCTGAAGCGGTTAAGCAAGACAAATCAGTTTCCGGAGACATAGGCAACTGAAATAATATAGATATCTCAACTTTTTCTATAAAATTTGAAATTGGGATCAACCTTTCCTGCCTTGCAAGCACCCTACTGGTCCTCATATGTGAATTGCAGCCTCCTCCACCAGACAGGCTTAAGTAGACCTTGCCCATACATTCCTGGAAGTGCCAGGTAGTGCTGGCAGTTGTGGAGCAGTATAGAGCTGCGAGGAAGCACAGGTAAGTAAACAAGGGTGGGAGGATGCCCTTTTATTTAATTTAAAAGAGAAGTATGGGGAAAAAAAAAAAAAAAAAAAACACTTATTACGCACCTAGGTGGATCTTTCCCTTGATGCCTTTGCAATGAGAAGTAAACAATTAGACACCGCTGATTACTCAGTTCTCCCCTCCGATCAGAGCAGAGAGCTGTGACTGTCAGTCTTCGGTTTTCAGCTCTGCCTCTCCAGTGTGCAACTGAGAGACTGAGCCTGGACCAGTTGAGTGACGTCAGAACTGTACTCCTGTGATCCATTAGAGAAGTAGCGCCAAAAAAGCTTTGGCCCTACTTCTTTTAAGAAACTCTCATTTTTCTGGCATGAATAAGATGCCTCATAAGGAGGTGAGAAAGGGCAGGACCAAGCTCCACTTTATGGGAAATGTTAAGATTTACAAACTGTCATTATTAAACAGGATTTATAAAAACGCCAACAGTTTCTGCAGTGCTGCCTATATCTGTGGATATGTGGTTTTCAGCGACAGTAAGTGCCGGTTCACACAGGGGCGACTTGTCAGGCGACCTAGCCGCCTGACAAGTCGCCTCCCGTTCTGTACAATGGAACCGTTCTAATAGGAGCGACGCAAGTCGCTCCGACTTAGAAAAAGGTTCCTGTACTACTTTGGGGGTGACTTGAGGCGACTTGTATAGACTTCTATACAGAAGTCGTTTTGCAAGTCGCCGTGGAAGTCGTTTGCAGGTCGCCTCGGTGAGGCGACTTGCAAGTCGTGCCGCCCCTGTGTGAACCGGGGCTAACATCTGTTTATGCCTTTTTGTCAATAAAAAAACATGTAAAAAAAAAAAAAAAAAAAAGTTTAAGATGTCCAGATTTACAATTATTATTTTTTAGCCTAAAAAGCCAGCCATGACCAATCTTGTACAAAAACAAGTGACTGGGTCCCTTTTATGAAAAAATATGAATACGAATCTGTGATGTAGCTTTGTGTCATTCCAAAATCTCTTCTAAGAAGAAATGCGAGACAAGTTAAAACAAGCTACAAAATTCTAGCATGATGTATGGCTTGGAGGTATTCAAAGATGCTAATGTGTAGAATGTGAATGTACACAATTACAGTGCCTTACAATAGTATTCACCCCCCTTGGCTTTTTACCTATTTTGTTACATTACAGCTTTTATTTCAATGTTTTTTTAATCTGAATTATGTGATGGATCAGAACACAATAGTCTAAGTTGGTGAAGTAAAATTAAAAAAATATATACATAAAAAAACTATTTTTTCAGAAATAGCAAAATATAAAAAGGTAAACAGAGTTGCGCTACCAACAACATAAAATAAAATAGATAAGCAGCCAGCATCAACAATGTGATAGATTGTGTAGAAATAAATAATAAAAAAATAATTAAAAAATGCAGCAATAAGAGAATACAAAATACCCCCCAGAATCACCTTGGGGGTGAATGATTCATTGGTGTATAGTGAATAGTGTTGTGACTGTACTCAAATACAATACAATGAAAATAAACATGAAAATGTTCAGTGCCTCAAAAGAGATGATAGGTAAGCTCTTATGTGCATAGCACAAAGGAATACATATAGCACATATGATAACTGTACAAAAATTGTCATCTGACAGCAGCAAATCTATAATCCAATGAGCTTATAATAAATCTATAAAAGTCCATAAACACCTCTCATAAAAGATATATAGTCTCTTATAGATAACAGTGGACTTTCTTGTGAGAAGAAATGAAGGATATGCAATATAATGAGTGACTTCCACACACAGCAATCTGGGATGTGCAACCACCACTGGGGGAGGGGGATGGGTACTCTTACCCCAAAACGTGGACACACACGCCAGCGGCAGTGGGTCAGACATAAAACAATCGTCTCCAGCAAAACTCTCTGACCAGGACTGTTGCGGTTTAGGATGGTATGTACCTGCATCAACGTCCAAGGGGTTAGTGATAGATAATCACAGTAGGGGCTCCAGCCGACCAGTGCTTGTTGATATCCAGCCGACAGCGTAAATCATGGGAAAAAAAGATAAAGAAAGGCCTCCACATAACTGTTATTGAGGAAGAGATTAATAAAGTCTCTTTGCTAGATTGACATTCTCTGACTATTGAAAAACCTAAGCGCATGCCTGATAATAAATTTAAATGGTCCTTTATCACACCTCCTAGATTGTAAGCTCTAATGAGCAGGGCCCTCTGATTCCTCCTGTATTGAATTGTATTGTACTTGTACTGTCTGCCCTAATGTTGTAAAGCGCTGCGTAAACTGTCGGTGCAATATAAATCCGGTATAATAATAATAACACAATTCTCTGTGCAGCATAAGCAGATAAAGAGGATTTTCAACCGTCACTGGGGGGTTTCGAAAAATGACCCACTTTTGGGTCCAGTCCTTCCAGATAAAGCAGGGGTTATTTATAGGGCTGCTCCGTCTTTAAAGAACCAGATTGCCCCCAATGTAATTAACCCCCTGATGAAACCCACCTTCTTTCATGATTTTAAAGGATATTATCCATGCAGAAAATGTAATCCGGACCCCTCAATTTCTAACATCACACACTGTCTTAAAAGAGAACATTAACAATAGAAAAAATAAGCTAGATAAAACAATAATGCTATAAAGTTACCCAGGACAAATATAGATATAATATGAACCGCCAGAGGAATGTAATCATGTTTTAAGACTTATTTATGAAAGCGTTTATATCCCAGTCAATGTTCAACCCATAAGGGGAATAACACTTGAGCTGGTATATCCAGAAGGTCTCTAACTTAGAAACCCCCCGGTACGTGATTCACTCCTCCAATGTGTGGGATGAATTTTGTCAATCACTTGAAATTTAGTACCAGTGGGGTTCTTATCATGACAGTGCAAATAATGTCTTGGTACGCTGTGATTCGTGAGACCTTGTTTAATACAAGCAATATGCTCATTGACTCTGATGGAAAAAGATCTAATTGTACGTCCCACATACTGCTTTTTACATGGGCATGTTATCAAATAAACAATGAAGCGTGTAGCACACGTGAAATGCTTCATTTGGTAAATAGCAGACATGGTGGTAGATTCAGATGATACGCATCATCTCACCGTGCTATCGGTGACAGGGACCTCTGGATGTCCACCTATGCCCTGAACCCTCTCCACACATCCCTACTCCGGGCCATTGCGAGCAGCCGCACAGTCTGAAGCATTACGGAAGCGGCCCTCTGCACTTAGTGATTCTTCACTGAACCTGGACACTGCTCTCCGCTCTATGCTCCACACAGCCCATGGACACTGCTTGGTCTGTAGATATGAACCCTGCCGCTCACCGTATGCTGTGAGTCCGCAGCAAATCAACACAGATGTAAGAGCATAGTGTGTCAGTAGGTATTCCTTGGAATGAGGAGACCACGAACGGACAGGAGTCTGAGTGAGTAAGAATCAACCACAATAGGTTCTTCTACTGTTGAGCTATTTATACATCCCATTATTGGGGAACGTATGCACTTGGATCAGTGAGTTTCAAAACAGCATTGGGGATACTTGAATTTCCAGATTACAGTTTGCTTCCTATCTGTGAATACCAGCACCGCTTTATGCATGTTTAACCGGGAGTAAACACGTGTATGTGAACTCTATATCCATCTTATTAATCCAACTCATGCAGACAATTATTTACATTATTAGACCATTTGATGTCCTCACTGTGTCCATTTGAATTGGAGCCTTTCTGGACTATAGAAGTATACATCGGACCCGGGTCCAAGATTCTGTCTGCATGTGTATGGTAGATGTTGGTGTGAGATGTGTGTATCAGGTTCTGGTGGCCACCCAAGTCCTTTAAGACGTTAGTCTTATTTTAATCATCTGTTGTTAGCAATAGCAATCTGATGTGGATGAGTTATCTGCAACATAGTTGCCTTTTTCTAAATTTTGTTTTTATTTTTGATAACTAATAAAGATTTGTAACTAAGATGTTAGTTGTTCCTTGTTGAAGAACTGCTTTGCAGTATCCTCCGCTGTTTTTTTTGCATAAATGTTTGATTAGTTCAGAGGACAATCACCCCATGCCTGGCAATATCGCTGCCGTCCAATATAGGGGTTGATTAAACATACAGGTGTTCTTAATTTGAGTGGGTAAATGGTAAGCCCCGTCTGTTACTCAGATTCACCTTCTTTGCAAATTGGCTGGGTCTTTGGTCGTTTTTTCTTTTTTGTGAATACATTTTTCACCCTAGATTTATCTGCACTATGTGGAGGCCTTTTTTATTTTTTTTATCTTTTTCCCCATGATTTACGCTGTGGGCTGGATATCAACAAGCACTGGTCGGCTGGAGCCCCTACTGTGATTATCTATCACTAACCCCTTGGACGTTGATGCAGGTATATACCATCCTAAATTGGCTCCCGCTGCTGTCAATAAAATCGAATGACGCGGGCGCCGGGGGGGCGGGGCCGAGTCATACATTCGGCGCCTATGGATGCCAAATGCTGGACTCGGGAGCGTGCCCGCTAGGTTCTCCCCTCAGGAGAGCGCTTCTCTTAGGGGGTTATCTGATTTGAGGAGGAGCCGCGAGAGCCACCAGGGGACCCCAGAAGAGCAGGTTTAGGGCCACTCTGTGCAAAAATGAGCTGCACAGTGGAGGCAAGTATGATACGTTTGTTATTTTAAAAAAAAAAAAAAAAAAAAACACCACACACAAACCCTTACAATCACTTTAAGGACTGAACTTTTACTGTTTATTTCACATCATTTTGATATTATTTGAAATATTGTGTCGTTTTATGATTATGCAGTTTTAAAGAGACAGTAACACTGTTTAAGGAGCGCGGCACCAATTTTGATTATAAATTTTGCATCTGACTAATTGCCCTCATCCTGAAAATGCTCTCGACCCTCTGGGAAAACGGTCGAGGGCCTGTCTGAGGTCACCTGAGTTTCAAATAACAAAAATCTACCTCAGAGGATCCATCTTCCGTAAGAGAACAGACAAATGTCACCGCTCCAAACTCCAGTGCTCCTTCCGATCTAGGCTCAGGTGCAGGTTTAGAAGTCCATCCACACTCCATGAATCTCCGTTCAAAGCAAACAAGTAGCCACACACCAATGATGTCACTGGCCAACAAAGAGATTTATGCAGACACACAAATCATGAACATGCTGTCTTCCCCATCTATAAACTGCTAATTTTTTACGCTTTTTACCCTGAAATGCTTAGTTGTAGAGATCTCTACAACTAAAGCCTGGAACACAAATACATTTTTTTTTTTTATTATTTGTTCAACGCAGCAGGCTAAATGAAAAAAAGACTAAAAGGAGCTTGGGAGGAGCCCGCTGTACTAATTATATGATGTTAGTACAGCAATCTCCTCACTGAGCTATTGTCTCCCCCCCCACCACCACTGAACACACCGAACAGCTGCTCTTTTTCCAGCATGCCTATTTGACAGAAGCCTGACATTTGGCCAGCATCAATACCGTCCAATATTTGGCCCGAGTGTACCAGGCTTAAAGCGGTGTTCCCATTTAAAAAAAAAAAAAAAAAAATTACAAAGTCAGCAGCTACAAATACTGCAGCTGCTGACTTTTAATCGGACACTTACTTGGGTCCAGCGATGCAGGGGAATGAAGCCCTGCTCGTCCCCCCCTCCGCTCAGCGGCGCCGGAATTTTAACTGTGGGCGCCCGGCTTTGTCTTCACAGCCGGGGACCAACTGCGCATGCGCGAGCCATCACTGGCCCCGCAATCATCTGGGACCGGTCACGTGTCCCAGATGATTGACAAGAGGGAGGGGGAAGAGGCGATCTCCCTTCCTGCGCTGAGGGAAGTGACGTCAGGAGCCCAGGTACCGAAGGAGGCAGACTACGATGGACCCCTAGCAACAGGCATTTAGAGGTGAGTAAAAAATAAAAATAAAAAATATCCCCAAATGTTGTTTTTTTTTTAATTTTTTTTAAGCACATTACTAATTTTTTTTTTTTTTTTTGGGGTGGAACTCCACTTTAAGCACATAAGAGGTTAAACGCATCAGTTGTGGGTGGTTTGTAGGCGGGGAAGACAGCATGTTCCTGCTTTTTTTGTTTAAATAAAGATTTGTTGGCTAGTGACGTCAAAGTATGTCTACTTATTTACTTTAGACCATACAGAATGTCACCTGCAGCTACGCATTGACCCAGCAGAATAGAAGGCCTGAAGTCACAAAAGAAAACACAGTAGAAACAAGTTTAATGAAAACTGCTTACCTTGCATGCTGACATAGACAATCGATGAAACTGAGCAGATTATTGCAGCCAACATAACAATAAGTACAATCAAGTAACTGCGCAGTACAGGTCCCCCGACGCAGTCAAAGTTCCCTTTATGGACAGAATAGAGCCACAATATCCCAATCCACCTGAAAAACAAACAAAACTATTTTTATATAGCCAGGCAATATTGTACACAACCTTTAAAACATGAATTATAATTGTTATTTAAATGATACAAATTTATGATCAACTGCCCAAAAAGACCACAGAAAGAGCAATATAAGACAGCACCATGCAGATAGTAAACTGCAGTTAAATTCAGCAGGGCTAAGGCTTTGATGCCCCTCCATCTGACAAATTACTAAGAAAAAAAAACATAAAACAAAAATAAACAAAACCCATTAAGCACTGTTATAGAAATATCAGCCTCTTGGTCCACAAGCACTTATCCTTCATCACTAGACCATAAGAGTAGTGGGCAGCCTATTCATCCCAGCACAGGGGTGGCCTACTTGATATTAGCATAATGCTGCATGCTGGGTTTTTCAGCTCCCAAGCACTATAGACAAAGTTACCTTAGATTGAAGGGGTGGTTCAGGGATGTAATCTCCACTATGGCCTTGCATTACTTTATGTAGACCCCGAATTAAAGATAACAAATCTAAATCACCATGTTCCCTCACTGGATCATTTACTCTTTGGAGAGACAACAACTCATTCTCGGTGACATCACGGTACGGTTGTGTGCGTTCTGCTAGAGAAGTGCCAATAGCATTGCTCTGAGAGGATGTGTGAATTAGTTCACAGCAAGCATGTCTTTCTCTCTCCAGAGGGAGAAGGATCACGGCCTACACACTGCACCAAAATGCAGGTTGACTTTTAGGCTTCATGTATACGGGACGTTTCTCGACCTCTCCTGAGCGCTGGAACATCACAGCTAATAATCCACGTTTAAAAACGTGCGTCTAGCAGCTTTAACAATCCGTGTTTGCGTTCAATAGCGTTTACTAAAGATAACCTCAGGAGACCCTCCCAAATGATTAGAAAGCACTAAAAACAAAGTATTTATTAACTATTTCAGCCATTCTGTGAGAGAACAGTGTGATTAGCAGCTGAGAAAGCAGTGTGCTTGTAGCTAGCTGTTTTTTGGTTGGTTTGTTGATATGGATCCCATGAGGAGCATGTGTGAGGAAATGTGTGAGGAAATGCTCCTGATGTTGCTTTTGCTGAGGCTCCAAAGACATAGAAAATTGCGTGAGAGGACCAGAGTTCGTTGCTACTGGACACATCCACTGATGGCTCAACGCATGTCCACAGGATACTTTTCTAATATGTATGTTCAGCTGCGTAAATTACGCAGAGAAATTTTTTAACTTTACACGCATGTCAATTACCACCTTTGACGTTCTCTTGGAAAAGGTTAGACCCCGTCTGGTTCGCATGGACACCAACGTGAACAAAAGCGTGCCACCAGAGGAACGTCTGTTGGTGACTCTGAGATAGAGATATCCAACGTGGGGGTCATCAGGTTCTCAATGGTTGACGGGTGAGTGAAATTCCTATTCAACTTCAGCGTCAAGTAATGCTAGTTGTGTATTGTACAGCATAATTGGCCGATGAGGGGAATATTGCATGGTATATCAAGCTTGTATACAGTGATAATTGAGTTTTTGGTATGTTTTTAGCATTTTCCAGGCTCAAAAGTAATAAATAAAATGTTTCCCTTTAAAAACGCTACTAAACAAAAACGCGCCTAAATGCCTCTAAACACAGCTTTTGAATGCATTTTTTTGGGTTCCAAAAAAAGCCTCTAAACACAACTGCCTAGAAATGACTATAAATGACCCTGTGTACATGTACTGATGAGATAACAGAGGAGAGTTCAGGAGCAGTTGAAAAAAAATCCCAACTGCTCCTAAACGTCCGTTTACCAGCAGCCGTGTACATGAGGCCTTAGGCAGGACAATATTTAGCTTGCAGGCAGAGGTACACCCTATGTTACACTTTTCAAACGCATCAAAAAGCGTTATTACAGATGCACAATATGCATAATACGAGCAATGCATTGATCAGCTCGACATCTGAACATTGCTGTTGGTTCCTGAAAGAGAACCACTAGAAATAAAATCTATTAGATAAAATTAGATATAAATGACTTCCATTGTAAGAGATCCTGGGACTCACCTTACACTGGGTGCACCCCCCCCACCAACGTCACAGGAACAAGTGCTCTCCTATTAAAACCCATGCATGTACAGTGTGCCCTCTCACCATCCTGAAGTGATGACTGCGTATGCATGGGTTTTCAAGAACTGTGCTCATTCCTGTGATGCCCGCAGCACGCCCGACATACGGTGCATCCCAGAACCTAGCCAGGAAGGGGCTGATCTTACAGTTTGTTGTGGGGAAGCTTCCATTGGTCTACAGGTATAGCAATTTATAAAAAACACTCATTTTGAAACCTGCACAGTGAACTACTGACTACATGATTTACTTACAAAGATGCACCTTTGAACCTTTAAGCCATCTGACAGCGCATATTTTTCAGGTCACCTTACTCAGGTGGATTTATCAGTGGATCAGCAATGCAGTTTAGCAACCTGTATCCACTAAACAGTCTTACGATATCCTTCCGGTACGTGTGAGTCATTTCGCCTTTGGTAAAGTGTTTCATAAGGGTTAGTCAAGTAATCTATTGCAACATTCAACTTTCAGCAATGAATTAAAAAAACATTATATAAAAGCTGCAAGACTTGATCAAAATAGACTGAGCTAAAACATAAATCTGTCACAATCCAGTCTTTACTAAAGTGTTAAAACTAGTAAGCACTAGAGCTGCACGATTCTGGCCAAAATGAGAACCACGATTTTTTTGCTTAGAAGCAAAAGATCACGATTCTCTCACAATTCTTGCCGCGTAAAATCTTTCACATTATACAAAAAAAATTGGGCTAACTTTACTGGTTAGTTGTTTTTTTTTTTAATTCATTAAAGTGTAATTTTTTCCCAAAAGATTGCATTTGAATGACTGCTGCACAAATACAGTGTGACATAAAATATTGCAAAAACCACCATTTTATTCTCTAGGGTCTCTACTAAATATAATATAATATAATATATATATATATATATATATATATTTGGGGGTTCTAAGTAATTTTCTAGCAAAAAAAAAAGATTTTAACTTGAAACCAACAAATGTCAGAAAAGGGTTTAGTGTTAGACAAATTGTTACAATGTTTCTACTTAAGTTCCACTGCTAAAGAATGTTGTGATTCTTGACAGACTGCCCGTTTTTTTTTTCCTTTCTTTTGACAGCTGTTGGCTTTAGCAGAGCAGAGAGAATTCTCTGCATAAAAAGAATCGGGAAATACTTTTTTTCAAGATCGCAACGAGTAAAAAAAAAAAAAAAAAATAGCGATAACGATTCTTCACGATTAATAGTGCAGCTCTAGTAAAAACACTGCTAGTGGCAGGCTGAATGAAAAAAACTGGCAGCTCAGGTTGGAGCCACTGTACTACCTATCTGATGTTAGTACAGTGACCTCCCCTGCTGTTCTATTGTCTTCTGACAGGGGGACGGCCCCCCATAAGAAAACTCCGGTCAGCGTTCCCAGCCACTGGCCGGTTGTCAGACCTTTTTCGGTCACGCCCCTTTGACAGAAGCTGCAGCACATACGGGCTGACTGTCAGCTGGTTTCTATTTAACCAACGACACCCGACATTCGGCCCATGTCTACAGGGCTTTACTCTAAGGCAGGGGTCTCAAACTCAAAATTACCTGAGGACCACAAGACAAGTTTTCATATCCCATGGGGGCTGCATACAAACTTTTAAACTTCAAAAACCCCAGCACTGGTGACAGCGGACGCACTATTAAACCCCAGCAATGGTGTCAGCGGACTAGGGCCAAAGCAACTAATCAATTAGTTGACAACTAATCAACTATGAAAATAGTTGTCAACTATTTTCATAATGGATTAATCGGCTAGCCAATTAGTTGGCCTGCATACAGAATGCATTATTTGTTTACATATCCAGAAACACAGTGCAGCACACATACAGCTCAGTACACCATCCATACATGTCAGTGAGTGCCTGAGAACTTGTGAATGTGTGAGGAGCAATGTCTCATGGGACGTGTAGTCCTGAGCAGGAAGTGAGTGGTTCTAAAGGCAGAAGTTCCTTTTACCTTGCTATAGGGGGCACTCCATACTATAATTTGCAGCTTGATTTTGGGGCACTCTGAAGGCAGGAGGAGGACCCCAACAAAGGAGAATCAGGGCTGCTCTGTGCAAACCATGGAGCAGGTAAGTATAACATGTTTGTTGTTTAAAAAAATATCACATTAAAGACTGTGTGCGGGGAAGATCCACATCTGAACCCAGAGAAGGTGGAGGCTGATAGCCTGGAGGTAATAAAAGGCATTATAATTACATTTAACGTAAACTTTTACCAGTATTGTGCATTACATTTAAAGCCTAGCTCTAAGGAAGGGGGTGCGCCCCCGAAACGCGTTAGCTGTACCCCGTGTTCTGTGCATGTCCATGGATTGTTTTTATGGCCTTTTGTGAGTACCCACTTTTATTATTAAACTATCTTTGGTAATGCACTAGGTGTGCGCGCCTTTCATTTCTGATATATAATATATGTTGCGCTGGTAGATTTGCGATCTACCATCTGATAGGTAAATTTAGTAAATTGCTCGTTAGGGGAAGTTAGATTTGCCTCTGTTCCAGCTTGGCTGATGTTGCATGTGTTTCCATACTGGGCCAGTGGGTGTCGTTACTATCAGCTAGTATTGGAACGGCAACGTGTCAAAGCGTATGGATGCTCTTCTGTTCCGGAGACAACTGGGTGGAGGTGGTCCTCCGAGTGGGATTCTGGGAGAGGGTATTTATGTGACAGACGCCATGTTTTAGGGTCGTTTTACAGCCACCAGCTGGCCCTCCTGGCCAACAGGTATGCGTTAGAGTGCTACCTCGTGGTCCTCCGTTCCAGAGGCCCACATCGCTGCGGCACATGGGTGGGCCCAGAAGCTTGTCTGGGGCCTACCACAGCAGCCGAGGAATGGTCCTGAGCTGTCAATCCTGAGTGAAGAAGCTGGACAACCGAGGAGATCCCAGAGGAGGACCCGTCATGGAAGGATCATGCAGGTCTGCTGGTCTGGAGAGGGGCCTGGTGACTCGGTTGGAGGATGTATCCTAAAGTAACTTTACAGCATAGTGTTGCCGGGTTTGGCTCAAGGTTCAAGCACTGTGACTGACATTCACCACAAAACCAATACATCCTGTGGCAGAGGATCGTACGGGTTCATCCCAAACAAGTCTGTGGCAGAGACTTTGATTTGTGCTGCGTACTGGTTGCTAGGCAAGTAAGAGAGGCCTATCCAGGCGGGAAAAGATTGAATCCCACGAGGGGAGCGCATTCAACTGTAATATTCAACTCTAAAAGACATTTGTCATGAATCCTACAGAAAGGTATTTGAGCTCTCCCTGAAGTTTCCCTTCTGCCTCTTTCCTGCTACTTCCTTCGTTAATTGTTCAATAAAGCATTGAAAACACACTCAAGTGTTGGTGCTTGTATCGTCCAGAGGTAAACTCAACAGAACCCTAGACCCGGTGCTGGTGAAACAGAGGGAAGGAGAGTGAAGGTAACAGCCCGCTTTAAACCAGCAGCTCCACTGACAGTGATTGCTACATACACACACACATACATATATATCACACACACACACACACACACACACACACGCTACAGTATAAATAAATCCCTTATAGTAGCGATTATCTGCTTTTCTTTGTGCTATGAAGGGCTAATTTTAGTTTTTTTAACCCCATTATGAGAGGTGATAAAAAAGAAAAAAGAAAAAAAAAAAAAAAAGCATGCTGCTGCTACTAAACGTCGTAGGTCTGGTTCACACCTATGCGCTTTTTGGTGCTTTTTGCAGAAACACACTATAGTTCATTTAACATGGTTTCCTATGGAACCCGTTTCCATATTATCCGATTAGTCAAAACAATAATCGGCCAACTAATCGATTATGAAAATAATCGTTAGTTGCTGCCCTACAACTGACGCACTATTAACCCCCAGCATTGGTGTCACGAACCTTTATTAACCTCCAGAATTATCCCCTAAACTTCAAAAACACCCCTCTTCACAAATCTCAACCCCACTAAGGACTTTGCTCAGCCTCGGTGTGATGGCTCACTTACCTCTCCTCATGGCAGTAAGCTGGTGGCCTAATCGTCTGCCTCCCGAGTGGTCCTGGCTTCAACACAGACCTACTGGGAAGGCATACCGAGAAGGCCATGATCTCCCACCCTGAGGTGGCAGCAGGACCCTGGATCCAGGGCTGGGCATAGCTTTGGTTGAGCATCAGTGCCTATGTGGGCGAGGTGATGGGCGGATCCTCCCTCCGCTCTGTTCTCTCTCTGCTCTCCTGTGTCTGTCTCCTTTGCTGTGCGCAGTAGGCTGCAGCAGCATGCGGGGGAGAGGACACAGGAGAGAGAAAGCTCCCAGCCGCTGTGCGGTGCACCCCACATACACGCCCGGGATCGGCCCCTGGGCTGGTACTTTGAGACCCCTGCTCTAAGGGTTTCATAAATAAAACAGTGCAACTCATTGATCAGAGGAACCAAAAAGCAACTTCCCCTCACCCAGCCCTGTTTTCAGATGTCTGCAAGCCGGTCACCAGCCACAGCAGGGTTGTTTTCACCTCTTCTCTGGCACTGGGCAGTCCTTAAAGGGTAAGTTCACCTTTACAGAAAAAACTGTACAGTGAACTTACACAGGACCCCCTAGTTACACTTTAATGATGCAGAGAGAGGAGCCAATGTGGTTACGTCATCGCTGTTCTCTGCATCATTCGACTGTGCATACAGGGCCCCACGGTGACACCCCCCAGGGACCCCTGATGTCCAGAACTCACAGGAAGTGGGTTGTCACTCCTAAAAGACTGGAGGAATACAGTAGCAAAAAGTCATTACTGAGCGGGATATTGTACTTCCACACTGTCCGTCCATACATGTCAGCTTTACACCTCACTCCTCCTCGTTGTCCTCCCACACACCTCACTCCTCCTCTCCCTCCTCCCCCACACACCTCACTCCTCCTCCTTGTCCTCCCACACACCTCACTCCTCCTCCTTGTCCTCCCACACACCTCACTCCTCCTCGCTGTCCTCCCACACACACCTCACTCCTCCTCGCTGTCCTCCCACACACACCTCACTCCTCCTCGCTGTCCTCCCACACACACCTCACTCCTCCTCGCTGTCCTCCCACACACACCTCACTCCTCCTCGCTGTCCTCCCACACACACCTCACTCCTCCTCGCTGTCCTCCCACACACACCTCACTCCTCCTCGCTGTCCTCCCACACACACCTCACTCCTCCTCGCTGTCCTCCCACACACACCTCACTCCTCCTCGCTGTCCTCCCACACACACCTCACTCCTCCTCGCTGTCCTCCCACACACACCTCACTCCTCCTCGCTGTCCTCCCACACACACCTCACTCCTCCTCGCTGTCCTCCCACACACACCTCACTCCTCCTCGCTGTCCTCCCACACACACCTCACTCCTCCTCGCTGTCCTCCCACACACACCTCACTCCTCCTCGCTGTCCTCCCACACACACCTCACTCCTCCTCGCTGTCCTCCCACACACACCTCACTCCTCCTCGCTGTCCTCCCACACACACCTCACTCCTCCTCGCTGTCCTCCCACACACACCTCACTCCTCCTCGCTGTCCTCCCACACACACCTCACTCCTCCTCGCTGTCCTCCCACACACACCTCACTCCTCCTCGCTGTCCTCCCACACACACCTCACTCCTCCTCGCTGTCCTCCCACACACACCTCACTCCTCCTCGCTGTCCTCCCACACACACCTCACTCCTCCTCGCTGTCCTCCCACACACACCTCACTCCTCCTCGCTGTCCTCCCACACACACCTCACTCCTCCTCGCTGTCCTCCCACACACACCTCACTCCTCCTCGCTGTCCTCCCACACACCTCACTCCTCCTCTCCCTCCTCGCTGTCCACCCACACACCTCACTCCTCCTCGCTGTCCTCCCACACACCTCACTCCTCCTCGCTGTCCTCCCACACACCTCACTCCTCCTCGCTGTCCTCCCACACACCTCACTCCTCCTCGCTGTCCTCCCACACACCTCACTCCTCCTCGCTGTCCTCCCACACACACCTCACTCCTCCTCGCTGTCCTCCCACACACACCTCACTCCTCCTCGCTGTCCTCCCACACACCTCACTCCTCCTCGCTGTCCACCCACACACCTCACTCCTCCTCGCTGTCCTCCCACACACCTCACTCCTCCTCGCTGTCCTCCCACACACCTCACTCCTCCTCTCCCTCCTCGCTGTCCACCCACACACCTCACTCCTCCTCTCTGTCCTCCCACACACCTCACTCCTCCTCTCTGTCCTCCCACACACCTCCTCTCTGTCCTCCCACACACCTCACTCCTCCTCTCTGTCCACCCACACCTCACCTCACTCCTCCTCCTCCTCCTCGCTGTCCTCCCACACACCTCACTCCTCCTCGCTGTCCTCCCACACACCTCCTCTCCCTCCTCGCTGTCCACCCACACACCTCACTCCTCCTCGCTGTCCACCCACACACCTCACTCCTCCTCGCTGTCCACCCACACACCTCACTCCTCCTCGCTGTCCACCCACACACCTCACTCCTCCTCGCTGTCCACCCACACACCTCACTCCTCCTCGCTGTCCACCCACACACCTCACTCCTCCTCTCCCCCCTCGCTGTCCTCCTGTGTTCACTATAGTATTTATGTCACCGTGTGAGATTCACGCTCTCCATTAAAAGTTTTTAAAACAAAACCCAAATTTTGGGTTGATACCAGAACAACAATGGAGGAGGGGGATATCCTCCAATGGGGACACTAGTTCTGGTGACCCTGTCCTCACTTTGAAAGGATTTCCTCTCACTTCCTGTTTTGGCTAATGAACAGGAAGTGAAGGGAACTCTCCCCAATGGGACACAGATTTCCAGAGAGAAAAAAAAAAAGGGAGGGTTTCCAACCCTTCAGCACTCTATCAAAAATGAAAAAAAATTTTCCCCCTAGTCACACTAACATGATTTGGTATGTCCGGGGCAACAACACATAATAGAGCGGTGTGATGTCACGTGTGGGCATGGCACAGACAATGCACCGATATTTCTTCTTTGTGAAGCCCTCATTATATTCATATATTAGACATGTCCCCTCCATGTGAACAGGCCACCTGAATTTCCATATAAAGCGCTACTATGGCGTGCAGAACGCAGTAACCATGGAAACCAATTGCAGAGATTCTTCCGCATACCTGCACTGAAGTGTGCCCAGCCACACTGTGGAACTACAAGTCCCAGGCGCCTTGTCACATAAAGCTCGTAGCAGGACACACCCCCTACAGGTGCCGGTCAGCCCCCAGCCTATCACTCACCAGATGAACCTGACCAGCAGTTCAAAGGCTCCAGGGAAGACCAGGTCATCACTGGCTATGACCCAGCGGCGGCCAAACATCATGAGCCCCGGCATCTTTCCTCCTGTCCGGGCTATATCACCCTGGTGAGAAGCGGGAGAAGCAGCCTCAAGCCCCCGGTATGACTCTGACCACAACCATCTCAAGTCTGTCACTACACAAGCAGAAGGACCTTCGTGATGTCAGAAGCATGTGACCCCCGAGTGGGCGGGGCCGTGTGTGTGTTCACTGAGGGGAGGGAGGGGCTCTGAGGTCTGTTGTGACAGCTCCTGCTTTGTATTGTAGGTTGTGTCTTGGTAATGTCCGCGGTAAAACCTACAAAGATTTACAACATTTCTTTGTGTCAAAGCCTTACAAATCCTCTCTAATGAGCACAGGGTCAGTTTCCAGGTCCCCATGTCAATCATTAGAGTTGCGATTTGTGACTACTGCTATTCTAATGGTTAACCACTTAAAGGACCGTGCCTCTTTTTTAGATGTGGTGTTTACAAGTTAAAAAAAATTTTTTTGCTAGAAAATTACTTAGAACCCCCAAACATTATACATTTTTTTTCCTAACACCCTAGAGAATAAAATGGTGGTCGTTACAATACTTTCTGTCACACACACAACGGTCTTACAAGCGCGTTTTTTTGGAAACTACACTTTTTTAAATTAAAAAATAAAACAGTAAAGTTAGCCCAATTTTTTTTAATATTGTGAAAGATAATGTTACGCCAAGTAAATTTACACCCAACATGTCACTCTTCAAAATTGCGCCCGCTCGAGGAATGGCGACAAACTTTTACCCTTAAAAATCTCCATAGGCGACATTTAAAAAATTCTACAGGTTGCATGTTTTGAGTTACAGAGGAGGTTTAGGGCTAGAATTATTGCTCTCGTGCTACCAATTGCAGCGATACCTGACATGTAGTTTGAACACCATTTTCCTATGCGGGCGCTACTCACGTATGCGTTCGCTTCTGCACGCGAGCTCGGCGGGATGGGGCACATTTAAAACATTTTTTTTATTATTATTTATTTTACCTTTTATTTTTACACTGTTTTTTTAAAAAAAAAAAATATGTGTCACTTTTATTCCTATTACAAGGAATGTAACCATCCCTTGTAATAAAAAAAAGCCTGACAGGACCTCTTAAATATGAAATCTGGGGTCAAAAAGACCTCAGATCTCATATTTACATTAAAATGCAATGAATAAAAAAAAAAATTGTCATTTAAAAAAATGGCCCTTTAACCACTTGCCGACCGCCTCATGCCTATATACGTGAGCAGAGCGGCACGGGCAGGCAAAATCACATACCTAGTACGTGATTGCCTTCCCGCGGGCGGGGGGTCCGATCGGACCCCCCCCCCCGGTGCCAGCTGCGGTCGGCATTTGGCTGGGAGAGTTGAGAGACGAGGGGGAGGCCATCCGATCGTGACCCCCCCCCTCGCGATCGCTCCCAGCCAATGAGACACATCCCCTGCCTCTGTATAGTACACAGAGGCAGAGGATGTGATGTCATCTCTCCTCGGCTCGGGAGTTTCAGTTCCAGCGCCGAGGGGAGATGACATGTAAGTAAGTGCACAACACTACACAAGACAGTAGAACATGCCAGGCACACTAAACACCCCCGATCCCCCCCCGATCGCCCCCCGATCCCCCCCCCCAATCACCCCCCCCCTGTCACAAACTGACACCAAGCAGGTTTTTTTTTTTTTTTTTTTTTCTGATTACTGCATAGTGTCAGTTTGTGACAGTTAGCAGTGGTAGGACAGTGAGTGGTAGCCCCCTTTAGGTCTAGGGTACCCCCCTTACCCCCCCTAATAAAGTTTTAACCCCTTGATCACTCCCTGTCACCAGTGTCGCTAAGCGATCATTTTTCTGATCGCTGTATTAGTGTCGCTGGTGACGCTAGTTAGTGAGGTAAATATTTAGGTTCGCCGTCAGCGTTTTATAGCGACAGGGACTCCCATATACTACCTAATAAATGTTTTAACCCCTTGATTGCCCCCTAGTTAACCCTTTCACCACTGATCACCGTATAACTGTTACGGGTGACGCTGGTTAGTTCGTTTATTTTTTATAGTGTCAGGGCACCCGCCGTTTATTACCGAATAAAGGTTTAGCCCCCTAATCGCCCGGCGGTGATATGCGTCGCCCCAGGCAGCGTCAGATTAGCGCCAGTACCGCTAACACCTACGCACGCAGCATACGCCTCCCTTAGTGGTATAGTATCTGAACGGATCAATATCTGATCCGATCAGATCTATACTAGCGTCCCCAGCAGTTTAGGGTTCCCAAAAATGCAGTGTTAGCAGGATCAGCTCAGATACCTGCTAGCACCTGCATTTTGCCCCTCCGCCCAGCCCACCCAAGTGCAGTATCGATCGATCACTGACACTTACAAAACACTAAACGCATAACTGCAGCGTTCGCAGAGTCAGGCCTGATCCCTGCGATCGCTAACAGTTTTTTTGGTAGCGTTTTGGTGAACTGGCAAGCACCAGCGGCCTAGTACACCCCGGTCATAGTCAAACCAGCACTGCAGTAACACTTGGTGACGTGGCAAGTCCCATAAGTGCAGTTCAAGCTGGTGAGGTGGCAAGCACAAGTAGTGTCCCGCTGCCACCAAAAAGACAAACACAGGCCCGTCGTGCCCATAATGCCCTTCCTGCTGCATTCGCCAATCCTAATTGGGAACCCACCGCTTCTGCAGCGCCCGTACTTCCCCCATTCACATCCCCAACCAAATGCAGTCGGCTGCATGAGAGGCATTTTTATGTCCTCCCGAGTACCCCTACCCAACGAACCCCCCAAAAAAGATGTCGTGTCTGCAGCAAGCGCGGATATAGGCGTGACACCCGCTATTATTGTCCCTCCTGTCCTGACAATCCTGGTCTTTGCATTGGTGAATGTTTTGAACGCTACCATACACTAGTTGAGTATTAGCGTAGGGTTCAGCATTCCACAGACTAGGCACACTTTCACAGGGTCTCCCAAGATGCCATCGCATTTTGAGAGACCCGAACCTGGAACCGGTTACAGTTATAAAAGTTATAAGTTTGCAAAAAAAACACAAACAAAAATAAAAAAAAATAGTTGTCGTTTTATTGTTCTCTCTCTCTCTCTATTCTCTCTCTGGTGTTCTGCTCTTTTTTACTGTATTCTATTCTGCAATGTTTTATTGTTATTATGTTTTATCATGTTTGTTTTTCAGGTATGCAATTTTTTATACTTTACCGTTTACTGTGCTTTATTGTTAACCATTTTTTTGTCTTCAGGTACGCCATTCACGACTTTGAGTGGTTATACTAGAATGATGCCTGCAGGTTTAGGTATCATCTTGGTATCATTCTTTTCAGCCAGCGGTCGGCTTTCATGTAAAAGCAATCCTAGCGGCTAATTAGCCTCTAGACTGCTTTTACAAGCAGTGGGAGGGAATGCCCCCCCCCCCACCGTCTTCCGTGTTTTTCTCTGGCTCTCCTGTCTCAACAGGGAACCTGAGAAAGCAGCCGGTGATTCAGCCAGCTGACCATAGAGCTGATCAGAGACCAGAGTGGCTCCAAACATCTCTATGGCCTAAGAAACCGGAAGCTACGAGCATTTTATGACTTAGATTTTGCCGGATGTAAACAGCGCCATTGGGAAATTGGGAAAGCATTTTATCACACCGATCTTGGTGTGGTCAAATGCTTTGAGGGCAGAGGAGAGATCTAGGGTCTAATAGACCCCAATTTTTTCAAAAAAGAGTACCTGTCACTACCTATTGCTATCATAGGAGATATTTACATTCCCTGAGATAACAATAAAAATGATTTTAAAAAAAAAAATGAAAGGAACAGTTTAAAAATAAGATGAAAAAGCAAAAAAATAATAAAGAAAAAAAAAAAAAAAAGCACCCCTGTCCCCCCTGCTCTCGCGCTAAGGCGAACGCAAGCGTCGGTCTGGCGTCAAATGTAAACAGCAATTGCACCATGCATGTGAGGTATCACCGCGAAGGTCAGATCGAGGGCAGTATTTTTAGCAGTAGACCTCCTCTGTAAATCTAAAGTGGTAACCTGTAAAGGCTTTTAAAGGCTTTTAAAAATGTATTAATTTTGTTGCCACTGCACGTTTGTGCGCAATTTTAAAGCATGTCATGTTTGGTATCCATGTACTCGGCTTAAGATCATCTTTTTTATTCCATCAAACATTTGGGCAATATAGTGTGTTTTAGTGCATTAAAATTTAAAAAAGTGTGTTTTTTCCACAAAAAATGCGTTTGAAAAATCGCTGCGCAAATACCGTGTGAAAAAAAAAAATGAAACACTCACCATTTTAATCTGTAGGGCATTTGCTTTAAAAAAATATATAATGTTTGGGGGTTCAAAGTAATTTTCTTGCAAAAAATAATAATTTTTTCACGTAATCAAAAAGTGTCAGAAAGGGTTTTGTCTTCAAGTGGTTAGAAGAGTGGGTGATGTGTGACATAAGCTTCTAAATGTTGTGCATAAAATGCCAGGACAGTTCAACCCCCCCCCCAAATGACCCCATTTTGGAAAGTAGACACCCCAAGCTATTTGCTGAGAGGCATGTCGAGTCCATGGAATATTTTATATTGTTACACAAGTTGCGGGAAAGAGACAAATTTTTTTTTTTTTTTACACAAAGTTGTCACTAAATGATATATTGCTCAAACATGCCATGGGGATATGTGAAATTACACCCCAAAATACATTCTGCTGCTTCTCCTGAGTACGGGGATACCACATGTGTGGGACTTTTTGGGAGCCTAGCCGCGCACGGGACCCCGAAAACCAAGCACCGCCTTCAGGCTTTCTAAGGGCGTAAATTTTTGATTTCACTCTTCACTGCCTATCACAGTTTCGGAGGCCATGGAATGCCCAGGTGGCACAAAACCCCCCCCAAATGACCCCATTTTGGAAAGTAGACACCCCAAGATATTTGCTGAGAGGTATAGTGAGTATTTTGCAGGCCTCACTTTTTGTCACAAAGTTTTGAAAATTGAAAAAAGAAAAAAATTTTTTTTTCTGGTCTTTCTTCATTTTCAAAAACAAATGAGAGCTGCAAAATACTCACCATGCCTCTCAGCAAATAGCTTGGGGTGTCTACTTTCCAAAATGGGGTCATTTGGGGGGGGTTTTGTGCCATCTTGGCATTTTATGGCCTTCAAAACTGTGATAGGTAGTGAGGCGTGAAATCAAAAATTTATGCCCTTAGAAATCCTGAAGGCGGTGCTTGGTTTTCGGGGCCCCGTACGCGGCTAGGCTCCCAAAAAGTCCCACACATGTGGTATCCCCATACTCAGGAGAAGCAGCTGAATGTATTTTGGGGTGCAATTCCACATATGCCCATGACTTGTGTGAGCAATATATCATTTAGTGACAACTTTTTGTAAATTTTTTTTTTTTTTGTCATTATTCAATCACTTGGGACAAAAAAAAAAAATATTCAATGGGTTCAACATGCCTCTCAGCAATTTCCTTGGGGTGTCTACTTTCCAAAATGGTTTCATTTGTGGGGGTTTTGTACTGCCCTGCCATTTTAGCACCTCAAGAAATGACATAGGCAGTCATAAACTAAAAGCTGTGTAAATTACAGAAAATGTACCCTAGTTTGTAGACGCTATAACTTTTGCGCAAACCAATAAATATACGCTTATTGACATTTTTTTTACCAAAGACATGTGGCCGAATACATTTTGGCCTAAATGTATGACTAAAATTTAGTTTATTGGATTTTTTTTATAACAAAAAGTAGAAAATATCATTTTTTTTCAAAATTTTCGGCCTTTTTCCGTTTATAGCGCAAAAAATAAAAACGGCAGAGGTGATCAAATACCATCAAAAGAAAGCTCTATTTGTGGGAAGAAAAGGACGCAAATTTCGTTTGGGTACAGCATTGCATGACCGCGCAATTAGCAGTTAAAGCGACGCAGTGCCGAATTGTAAAAAGTGCTCTGGTCAGGAAGGGGGTAAATCCTTCCGGGGCTGAAGTGGTTAAGAGCTATGGGCGGAAGTGACGTTTTGACGTAGCTTCCGCCGTGCAATGTCATGGAAACAGGTGGGGGCCATCTTCCCCTCACTCGTCCCCATGCCAAGAAAGGAGGAACATCCGATTGCCTCTGCCGCTGCTGATGGCTCCGGTAAGTGGCGGAGGGCACCAGAGCGCGGCGGGAGGGGGGGCCCCTCTCCCGCCGCCGATAAAAGTGACCCTAGCTGCTGCCATAACAACGATATCCCCTGTTAAAGTAAGGATGTATATCGGCATGCTTCGGTCCGGAAGTGGTTAAAGTAGCACTAAAGACAAAACCTTTTTTGTTGTTTTGGATAAAGTGGAGAGGAATTAGGTAGTTCCTTCCAAACATCTTGGAGAACTAACCACAGATCTTCTGTCGATGTAGGCTGCCTCAGATCATTCTCCATGATGATGAGATAAGGACTCTGTGGGAGCCAAACCGTCACTTCCAGGACTCCTTGTTCTTCTTTACACGTTTTTTAACCACTTCAGCCCTGGAAGATTTGGCTGCTCAATGACCAGGCCATTTTTTGCGATACGGCACTGAGTCGCTAACTGACAATTGCACGGTCGTGCGATGCTGTACCCAAACAAAATTGACTTCCTTTTTTTTCCCACAAATAGAACTTTTTTTTTTGGTGGCATTTGATCACCTCTGCGGTTTTTATTTTTTGCTCTATAAACAAAAGAAAAAAAAAACACAATGGGGGTCATTTACTATAGCGCCAGGAAGTACTGGGCACTATTGCAAATAATAGCACCCATTTTTGCCAAATAAAATTTTAACAGGCGAATGTAAAAGAGCACTATTAGCAGCGAACAAACGTTAATAAATTCGAAATCAGCGCTAATTAGCAATTCCACGTATATGCAAATGCCAATTTCTACTAAGTTGTTATATAGCTCTGCACTGTAACCATGATCCATGTATGTGAAAGAAACATTTTTATGTGAGATGTGCTCTACCTCGTGCGCATCTATTGATGTGTATTGCAATTAGTATTCCTAGTTTTTTTCCTTCTTTTGCTAACGAATGCAGTTATGAAGGATTATTGCATAGTAATGTCTGCTATTCTGTAAAGTTACATGTATTAAACATTTAGGTTACCTATTTGTTGTTGTATGTTGTTTTTTATTTTTTAATTTAGGTGACTATAAAGCGGTAATTATGTATGTTCATTCTTTAATCATATTACACTATTATGCAGGTCTCGTACTTAGCACAATGGCTTAGTGGTCTATTCAGATGTCTCCACAGCACTCACGGTACAAGTTCAAATACCAGCCAACATACCATCCACCAGCTGTGTTTATTTTTTCAGTGCACAAGCGAATTAAAATAAACAAAGAAATGTAAACTGCCGTTAGCTAAGGTGTGGTGTTTAGAATTTCAAACCATAATATTATTGAATACTTACATACCTTTGCATGCATTTGAAGAGTTAATAGAATAGAATCAGCCAAATTAAAGTGCATTGGCATTCACCTATTTTCAGCATATGCTGCTTTGGCTAATTGGCATTAGCCTTTTTTTCACCAATTCAATCTTTTAGTATCCCTCTGTGGGATTTGAACCCATGAGTCCTTCAAAGCTAGAGTTTTTCAATGTACAAGTGCTTGTAAATACATTTACAAGTGTTTGATGTTTCTTCTCCCTGAGCTGTCTCTCCTGCCGCCACGTCTTCTCCCGCTGATGTGTTCTTCCGCGCAGCCGGTTACCCGCTAATTAAAAAAAAGCCGCTCTTCTTCTGTGGCGGTCTTATGTGGCCATCCGATAATGTCACCCAGAGAGTCCGCTCCATGGCTATGTTAGAGACGCCACACAGTGGGTGACAACACAGCGGCAGAAGACTGCCACAGAAGAAGAGCAGCTTTTTTTATTAGCGGGTAACCGGCGGGGCAGAAGAACACAGCAGATGGAGAAGATGGTGGCGACAGGAGAGATGGCTCTGGGAGAATACAGCTTGGGGAGAAGATGGAGGAGGGAGAGACAGCGTCCGAATAAGATGGCTCGGGTAGAAAGACAGCTCGGAGCTATTTTACAATAAAAGACTTGTCAAAAGCTGGCTATTGATTTTTTTTTTACATTTCACTGCTTTTTTTGGTGAACAGGTAAGGGTACGATTTATCCCATACCTATTCACATAGGGGGGCAGGATCTGGGAGCCCCCTTGTTAAATTCTGATAAACCCCCTGCCCGCAGACCGACAACCACTGACCAGGGTTGTTGGGAAGAGGCACTTGTTTGGGGCATGTGGCCTGGTACGGTTCAGAAGGGGAAGGACTCGCTCGTCCCTCCCCCTATCCTGACCTCCAGGCTGCATGCTTGGATAAGGGTATGGTATGGATTTTCGGGGACCCCACGTCAATTTTATTTTACATTTTGGTGTGGGGTTTCCCTTAAAGTCTATACCAGACCCAAAGGGCCTGATATGTAATGGGGGGGACCCTATGACATTTTTTTCCTTGATTTTTGGAATTCCACAACATAATATTATTGAATAAGTACATACCATTGCATGCATTTGAAGACTTAAAATATGGAGTAAACCAAACTGATGTGCATTGGCTAATTATGCTGCTGAGTACAATGCACGCTTCCAGGAGGTGATGCTGTCAGTGGGATACCTACAGAGAAAAAACATTTACTAATGTTCGATTCTATACAATAATGTTTTGCATTTCAGGCATTAATATTATAGTAACAACCATGCTGATGTGGCATTGGCCTCTTTTTAGCATATGCTGCTGAGTCTAATGCAAGCTTTCAGTAGGTGATACCATCTGTGTGATTTTCAGCCATTTGAGCACAATTATATTGAGAACATATGTTTACTAGTGTTTGATGGTGGGACTACTTTATATTCTAGGTATAATAGTACTCAGCACAGTGACTTAGGCCCCTTTCACACTTGTGCGACCTAAAAGTTGTGCGATTTTGATGAGACTTTAAGCAATGACTATGTAATATTGAGGTCTATGGACGCAGGAGTCACAGGGAAAGGCACCCAATTTTCCCACGATTTTGCGTCTGCAATTTTTGCCGCGATTCCAGTGAATGACTGTGTAAACTTGAGGTCTATGGACCTCAACTCGCATCAAAGTCGGACCAAAGTAGTACAGGGACTACTTTGAAGTCGGTGTGACTTGAAGTCGCACAGATATGAATGGTACACATTGAAAATAATGGGGTATGACTTGTCATGCGACTCTGTCCAAAGTCGCACAGGTGTGAAAGGGGCCTCAGCCCGACTTTGTGAGCGATTTCAGTGCACTTTCCTGCACAGATGTCTAGTGAAATCACGAAGGTCCCAACTGTCCCTGATTTGGAACAAAGTCCCTCTGTCCCTCTTTCCTCCTCATTTTGCTCTGATCTGTATAGTTGTATAAAAAATGCACTTTTTATCTTTCAAAAAGGGTTTCCCAGCGCTAAACCTTTCATCTAATTTCTAAATTGCTTTGTTTGTAAATTTCCAAAGCCAATCTAAAGGAATATTATTGGTAAAAAAAAAAAAAAACACTTAGAGGTTTAACTAATTTTTTTTTTTTTTAATAATTCTCCTTTAAGAAGGTGTTTTAGGAGGTGTGTCCTATGCCTACATACTTTAGTTAATAGGCGTCCCTTATACCCATCTCAAAAAGTTGGGAGGTAAGAAATTGCCCCCTGAAGTTGCCCAAAGTAGTGCAGGAACTACTTTTGGGAATCGTTGTGGCGTCGCACCAATTCGGACAGTTCCATTGCCGTCAATAGGCGCCGATTTGGCCTGCAAGTTCACATGTCAATTCAGAGTTATGTGAACATGGGTGAAGTTGCATAGATATGAATGGAAATCATGGAGAAACTTTTCATGTGACTCTGAGGTCCAAAGCTGCATGAAAAGTCACCCAAGTGTGAAAGTAACCTAATGAGATTAATTGATAACACCTTTGAATAAGGCCCTATTTGCACTTGTGCAACCTTAAAATTGCACAGCATTGCCATGACTTGAACCAATGTCTGTGTAATCTTGTGGTGTATGGACCTCAAATCGCATCAAAGTCAAACCAAGGCAGTGCAGGGACAAATTTGCCACACTTTCAGGATGCACAAGTGATAATAGGGCCA
This sequence comes from Lithobates clamitans, assembly GCA_037952925.1. NCBI lineage: Eukaryota > Metazoa > Chordata > Amphibia > Anura > Ranidae > Lithobates > Lithobates clamitans. Next base: position 4,846,059 of record JBBGZY010000254.1, on the reverse strand, counting down.
AATTCAAAGGTGTTACCCTTGAATCTCATTCACACTGCTGCAACCTGAAAGTCACACTATTTTGCAACTTGGACCCAACTTATGGTAATGCCTGTGTAATATTGCGCCCAATGTACCTCAAGTCACATGAAAGTCACACCAAAGTAGTACAGGGACTACTTTGAAGTTGGTGCAACTTAAAGTAGCACAGATATGAATGGTTATCATTGAGAATCATGGGGTACAACTTGTCATGCAACTCAGAGGTCCAAATTTGATGGAAAAGTCGCCCAACTGTGAAACAAGTTATATATATTTTAATAAAATGAGCTCTCATTTATACTTGCATAGTCCTTACTGATTTACATCAGCAGAACAAATGCAGGAAGTGATGTGTGCACATGGGCCAGAAGTAGAGCTGCACGATTAATCGTCAAGAATCGTTATCGCAATTTTTTTCCCCCGTTGCGATCTTCGTTATGCAGAGAATCTTCTCTCTGCTCTCTGCTGTCAAAAGTCAAACTCTGGGCAGCCTGCCAAGTTTCAAAACATTCTAGCAGTGGAATGTTAAGTCTACACATTGTATCAATTTGTCTTTTATATCAAAGATATAGACTTCTCTATGTAAATTAGGAACGTTTAAACACTAAACCTTTTTCTGACAGTTGTTGTTTTCAAGTTAAAATCATTTTTCATTGCTAGACCTTACTTAGAACCCCCAAACATCATATATATATATTTTTTTTAGTAGAGACCCTAGATAATAAAATGGTGATTGTTGCAATATTTTGTCACACTGTTTTTGCACAGCGGTCTTTCAAATGCAATCTTTTTGAAAAAAATAAACTTTAATGATTAAAAAACAAAACAAAAAAAAAAAAAAACAGTAAAGCTAGCCCAAATTTCTTTTTGTATAATGTGAAAGATTTTATGCCGCGAGAATCGTGATCTTTATTTATTCTAAGCAAAAAAATCGTGATTCTCATTTTGGCCAGAATCGTGCAGCTCTAGCCAGAAGCAAATGTGTGGTGATGCCAAACAAATCAATGAACCCCACCCACACCAAATCTAACTACCACATCCACCCCCACATTAAAGCGGAGTTCCACACAAAAATGGAACTTCCGCTTTTCGGAACCCTCCCCCCCCTCCGGTGTCACATTTGGCACCTTTCAGGGGGGAGGGGGGTGCAGATACCTGTCTAAGACAGGTATTTGCACCCACTTCCGGCATAGACTCCCATGGAAGTCTATGCCTCTTCCCGTCCCGACCGCGCTGTCTGCTGGGAACACACAGCTCCCAGGAGAGAGCGGGGACCACTAGGGACACGCAGCGCGACTCGCGCATGCGCAGTAGGGAACCGGGAAGTGAAGCCGCAACGCTTCACTTCCTGATTCCCTCACCCAGGATGGCGGCGGCAGCTGCCGAGAACCGAGCGGGTTCTCGGCGTCCCCTGCCGACATCGCTGGACCCTGGGACAGGTGAGTGGGCATGTATTAAAAGTCAGCAGCTGCAGTATTTGTAGCTGCTGGCTTTTAATTTTTTTTTTTTTTTTTGGCGGTGTGGGTGAACCCCTGCTTTAAGTACATATCCTACACTTACCCGGCAAATCAGCAGCACCTCCTCTTTGCTAAAGAGGGACCACGCTATGTCCACCTAGATGGAGATCCTGACCAGCACAGGAACTTCCGGGTGATTACGACGACTCATTTCCAGGTCAGAAGGTGAAACCACGCTCTTTTGATCGCAACCTTGATTAGTATTTTTTATTTTCATTTATTTGCAGATATGCAAATCTGTATTTCTACATATATTTAAAGATAAACTTAAGTGAGTTTGATAACAAATTGTGTCCCTGGGATAGCAGCAGGTGAATTACAAAGACAAAAAGGCCCAGTTTAAGCCCTGGTTCACCCTGAAAGCAGGAGGAAATCTTTCAGCTGAACTCACAAATTTCATTCCCGCATGTCCGTCAACTGCGGGGGCAATCTCAGCTATCTGTGCAGGTTTCTGCACTGATATCAATACAAGTCGCACCAATTAGAACTATGCAATTGCCCCCGATTTGAAATGGCAAATTGCACCAATGTGAACCAGAGCTGACATACAACACTGCCTATCCACCAGCTGAATTCCTTACCTGCAATGCTCCAAAATATAAATATATATATATATATATATATTTATAAAAAGATTCCACCTTTATCACTTACTTGCAGGTGTGCTGAAGCCTAGGCTTACATTGGAGCAATTTGTCATGCAATTTGAGAGGTAGAATCGCATGACAAGTCAGCCTATTGGCAGCAATGGCACTGTTCCATTGATGCAACACCGATTTTGCAGCGCTGCACCGATTTGCAAAAGTAGTTCCTGCACTACTTTTGCTGATTCCAGGTGTGACTTCAATAGAAATCTGTATGAAGCCACACAGATGTCTATCAAGTAGCACCTGAAATCGCGCTGACCTTGCTACTTTGAAAATCGGGCTACTTCAAGTGAAGTAGCCTGATTTCAAAGTAGCATCAATGTGAACCAGGGCGAAGACTTTTTTTTTGGTGCACAAATGCATATAGAAATAAGATTTAAAGAAGATATTGCACTTCCCTAAAACCACCACCCCCAAAACTAATTAAAAGAAAGAAAAGAAAAAAAATTAAAAGCACCACAAACAAGCTCAAAAATGTACTTTTATTTTGCCAGCAGAAACAAAAATTATGTACATTCATTTACTAGAAAAAAAAAAAAAAAAAAAAAAAACAGGATATATGGTGCTACATTTAGCAAAACAGCTAGCAATTGGATTTTAAGGGCCCTGCTCATGGGAGCTTACAATCTAAAATTTGTTTAAACCTTAGAGTGGACACAGCTTTACTTTCAGTGTATAATGGGCAACACATCACATTTTTATCAGCAAGATTATAGAAACATACTTAACAGTCATTCTTACAAAGCATTCCAACATAATATTAAAAAAGTCACTTATTCAAAACATAACACCCACCCCACAATCCACACATACGTACATTGGTGACTGTGTTCTGCTGGAAGCTGCATTTCTGTGTACATGATTAAGCAATGAGATCAAAGAGTAGAAGGTCAGCATATGCTCCCAAACCACGTTTGCACGGTCAGACAGGAACAATACACACAACAATGAAAGCATGGCCACAAAAACCCACTTTTGGTGGAAAAAATGCACAAGAATTTCAGCAAACAACCCTAGTTAGGCATTTGTCAATAGACACAATCTCATTCCTTCTTCCCCACAAATCACAGCAAAAAACCTGGCCTTCTCAGGCCAAATGAACTCTCCCAACTGCAGCCCTTTATATAAGAGAGGTTGTATTGTTAGCACACTGACACGCCCAATAGAAGTACACGCCCACCAGTATCCTTCAATCTGTCTCTTCCTGTATGTCTAAAGTGATTGAACCTGATGAGCAGGAACACATAATACTATTTGCAACTGTGTTAGCCCTTGGCTATGTGCATCAAATCTCCATCTATAGGCCAAAGATCGAAGTCTATTTGCATGCACATAAACAAAGCAACAGTTTTCTAAGGATATGTACCTGTGCAGTGTAAACCCTACAATTTTAAATGTCCAAGTCCTAGGCATGATTAGTGCTAACAAACATTGGGGGTTATTTATGAAAGGCAAATCCACTTTGCACTACAAGTGCAAAATACAAGTACAAAGTGCACTTGAAAATGCACTGAAAGTGCACTTGGAAGTGCAGTCGCTGTAGATCCGAAGGGGACATGCAAGGAGAATACAAAACAGCATTTTAGCTTGCAATTGAAATCAGCAGAGTTTCCCCTCATTTCAGATCTTCCCCTCATTTCAGATCTTCCCCTCAGATCTACAGTGATTGCACTTTCAGTGCAATTTTTAAGTGCACTTTGCACTTGTAGTGGAAAGCAGATTTGCCTTTGTAAATAACCCCCATTAACATCAGTCCCTGGCTGCAATAAGCTTCCAATCTAAAGTCCAAAATTAACTTTCTTACATTAGAGACTATTTCGACAGGAGACAAATAAAATGCCAGCATGTCTTTGGATTGTAGTGAGAACATATAAACTTCAACACAAGTATTAGCATGTTGGGGAATTGAACCAGCAACCCAGGTGCTGCTAGACAGAATTGCTACCCACTTAGCCAGCAGGCAGCCTCACACATGTTCTCTGCATCTCTGTGGTGTGAACCAGCCCTAAGTCCATAGCCATGCTCAGTGTCACAAGCAATATACAATATATTGGCTTAAGTATTGGGACGCCTGCCTTTAAATGCACATGAACTGTAATGGCATCCCAGTCTTAGTCCGTAGGGTTCAATATTGAGTTGACCCACCTTTTGCAGCTACAACAGCTTCAACTCTTCTGGGAAGGCTGTCCACAAGGTTTAGGAAAAGGGGCGGACTGACCACTCGGGCACTGCCCGAGGGCCCCATGCCACTAAGGGGCCCCATCAGGGTTGCCAGCCTCAATAAAACCAGGGACAGTATGTTAAAATCTGTGTCTTTTTTTTTTTAAATCTCAAGATTATAGATGCCCCGCCTCTCCAGTACCTTTTCAGTGTGTGTATGTGTATTCTGTGTGTGTATACTGTGTGTATACTGTATGCGTGTGTGTGTGTATACTGTGTGGCCCTATAATCTATTGCCAGGGGGCCCCATAATCTCCTATTGCCCGGGGGCCCCATAATCTCCTATTGCCCGGGGGCCCCATAATCTCCTATTGCCGGGGGCCGCATAATCTCCTATTGCCGGGGGCCGCATAATCTCCTATTGCCCGGGAGCCGCATAATCTCCTATTGCCGGAGGCCCCATAATCTCCTATTGCCGGAGGCCCCATAATCTCCTATTGCCCGGGGACCCCATGAGTAGTCAGTCCGCCCCTGTTTAGGAGTGTGTCTATGGGAATGTTTGACCATTCTTCCAAGTGCATTTGTGAGGTCAGGCACTGATGTTGGAGGAGAAGGCCTGGCTTACAGTCTCCACTCTAATTCATCCCCAAGGTGTTCTGTTGTGTTGAGGTCAGGATTCTGTCCAGGCCAGGCAAGTTCCTCCACCCCAAACTCAGTCATCCATGTCTTTATGGAGCTTGCTTTGTGCACTGGTCCAAATCATTTGGTGGAGGGGGGATTATAGTGTGGGGTTGCTTTTCAAGAGTTGGGCTTGGCCCCTTAGTTCCAGTGAAGGGAACTCTTAAGGCATCATCATACCAAGTCATTTTGGACAATTTCATGCTCCCAAATTTGTGGGAACAGTTTGCGGATGGCCCCTTCCTGTTCCAACATGATTGCCCACCAGTGCACAAAGCAAGGTCCATAAAGACATGGATGAGAGAGTTTAGGGTGGAGGAACTTGATTGGCCTGCACAGAGTCCTAACCTCAACCCGATAGAACACCTTTTGGCTGAATTAGAGTAGAGACTGCAAGCCAGGCCTTCTCATCCAACATCAGTGCCTGGCCTCACAAATGCACTTCTGGAAGAATGGTCAAACATTGCCATAGACATACTAAACATTGTGGATAGGCTTCCCAGCCGACCAGAAGCTGTTCTAGCTGCAAAGGGTGGGCTAAATCAAATTTTAACCCTACGGACTAAGATTGAGCTGCCATTAAAAGTCATGTGTGTGTAAATGCAGGTGTCCCAATACTTTTGGCTAGATAGTGTATCTGGCAAGATTTACAATGGTGGTGGAACCCTCCTACACATAAATACTACATTTAGATATAGTTTTAGGACCTGGGAGATGAGACATCTTCTCTACATGAAGTGGCATGTTTGGGATTCAAACCCAGACACTCAGGGATGTTAAGCAGAAGTTCTAACCTCTAAGCCACAGAGGTGCCACATATGAGAACCCCTTACACATAAATACTCATAAATACTGCATTTCTTTGGAGAGGTGATGGAATTACATTACTCAAGAGTTATTCTTCTTGATTTATTCTGTGATATTTGGTTGTTCTGTGTGGGTGAGTGTATAGTGATATTAGTAGGGAATAGTGATATTATTCTCAAATTTTGGGGAATTACATTTTGATTTCTGATGTTGGTACACATATTAAATTTTTTGGGCTCAAATTATGAATATTTGGAAATAATAAAAAGCACAAAAAATTGTGACTCATTTTAAATTTTCATCAGCAATGGTATTGTTTGTGCTTTGTAAAGACACCTGTGTGAGTTTGGGGTAAAGATTGTTGTGAGATGGAGAGTAACAAGTGAAAGTGACAGAGAAAAATATATTTTACTAAAGCATCAAAACATTCCACATTCTAGCATTCGTAAAAACAAAATAGATAAGAAAAAACAAAATAGAAGCAGCAACAATGTTGCAAGGAACATTTATTTCAGAGAAAGATAGATACATTTCATTTCAACATTAAAAGTATTTATACATCACGAACTGAGGTTCGCTGTCTCTCCACCCCCCACTCTCGCTTATACCCCTACAACTTCTCCCTTCCTCACCCTCATTCTCTTCTGTCCTGTTATTTCCAACTTCTTATTCGTCTCCTCCGACCACCCTGGGTTGCAATGCAATTCATAAGTTTTCCCTTCCCCAAATATGGGTTTTTCTATTCTCCACTTCTTGGGAGATTTGGAATTTTGTCACTGAGATAGTTCTGACAATCATTGTTGTTCTAGTTTAATTACTCAGTTTCCCTGGGCTTCTGGGTGCAGCAGGATCCCAAAGGGGCATTCAGACCCAGGGAACAATAGCACTTACATGCAAATCAGACATATGTTTACAAGGCTACCTTACAGATTGATTTCAAGTTACCTTTGCACAAGTACTGGATTGCACTATATTTGTTATTTGTATGACTCAAATTTGTAGACCAGGAGGCCTGATACCAGGCAACTGGCAATGCTTTTACTTTTCTCTTTTTCTGTTTAAATATATGTTAAAACAATAAAACTTATTGAACCATAAAAGTATTTATTTATTGTACCATTAGAATCAATGGCTGAAACTTGCATTGGACTATAATAGCGCTGATTTTCATTCTCAAAAACGCATTTTAGCCAAGCGCTCATTTTGGTATTTACTATAGCGCCTGGTAAAAAAAGCCACTGGAGCTAAAATGAGAGCTATTTGCAGTTATGAGCACGCTCAGTTGTGTTGGCACCTAGTTGTACAGAAACAGAGAATTTATCTCTTCTCGGACTTTTAAAGATATTTTAGTGTAGAAATAACTTTTTCACATAGTTTAAAAGCAGATTATCCTTAAATAATATACCGCATATTTCAGTACCATTTAGGCAATTATATCATGCTCTAAACATTATTTTCATGTGCAATTCTCCAGCTTTTAGCAGAGTAAGGATTTGGGCACTATTTAGTTTCAGGGAACGATAGTAAATTCGATTTTGGGAGTATTTTCTCACCAGCGCTATAGTGAATACAGTTATAGTGCTAATTCGCGCAAATTTGAGCAAATTAGCGCTGCTATAGTAAATGACCCCCATAATCTTCTACTTTTTGCTATAATAAATATCCCAAATTAAAAAAAAAAAAAACAAACACATTTTTTCCTTAGTTTTGGCCAATATGTATTCTTCTACATATTTTTGGTTAAAAAAAAAAAATCGCATTAAGCGTATATTGATTGGTTTGCTCAAAAGTTATAGCGTCTACAATATAGGGGATAGATTTATGGCATTTTTATGATTTTTTTTTTTTTTTTTTACGAGTAATTACGGTGATCTGCGATTTTTATTGGGACTGCGATATTGCGGCAAAACAAATTGGACACTTTTGACACATTTTTGGGATCAGTGACATTTATACAGCGATCAGTGCTATAAAAATGCACTGATTACTGTATAAATTACACTGGCAGGGAAGGGGTTAACACTAGGGGGCGATCAAGGGGTTAACTGTGTTCCCTAGGTGTGTTCTAACTGTAGGGGGATGGGACTGACATGGGGAAAAGAGAGCACTCGCATCGGCTCCGGGGGCACGCTTCGGGTGTGCGCACACCGCTGATGGCGTCTTAAAGAGCCAACGTACAGCTACAACGACTCGCGCAGGGGAGCCAACCTGCTGCAGTATAACTGCGGCGGCTAGTCCGGAATCGGTTAATGACATTGGGGTCAATTCACTAAGGGCACTTTCACACTGGGACGGGGGGGGGCATCGGCGGTAAAGTGCCGCTATTTTTAGCGCTGTTTTACTGTCATTTTAGCGGCGCTTTTCGGCCGCTAGCGGGGCGCTTTTAACCCTCCTAGTGGCGATGAAGGGGTTAATAGCGCTCGAAAAGCGCCGCTGCCGAAGCACTTTGCAGGTGCTGCCCAATTATTTCAATGGGCAGGGGCTCTTTAGGAGCAGTGTATACACTGCTCCTAAAGCGCCTCAAAGATGCTGCTTGCAGGACTTTTTTTAACGTCCCACAAGCGCACTGCTCCAGTGTGAAAGGAGAAGCGCTTTGCAGGCGCTATTTTTAGCGCTAAAATGCATGTAAAGCGCCTCAGTATGAATGTAGCCTTATAGTTACTTAACGGCAAATAAAATGCGGTAAAATACCATATGTGGTAAATCAGTTGTGAAAACTGAAAATTTATATCAAATACTTACCGTAATTTTCCTTTCCCGATGGACTCCATGGCAACATATGTATGGGTTAATCCCGCCTCTCATACCTCATAGGACCCCACTCCCATAAATCTTTGCTTCTAGTCAGAGACCGTGTTCCGTAACTTAGCCTACTCCAGCAAATGGGAGGGAACTCCTGCTCCCATAGAGTCCATCAGGAAAGGAAAATTACGGTAAGTATTTGATATAAATTTTCCATTTTCCTGAAAGACTCCATGGCAGCATACGTATGGGAAATAACTAGCCATACACACCCGGGTGGGCAATTGCTGGTTAAAGAGAAAAAGGTCTAATTGGCACCGTCAACAGATAAGACATGCAAACCAAAATTAACCGAAGACAAAAAGAAGCCGGTTCTACGCAATAGTGCGTCATAAATGTGTTAATCGACGACCATGAGGCCACTTTACAAATTACTTCTGGGGATATATGTCAGGAGACTGCCCACGATATAGAAACACACCTGGCATAATGAGCGGTCACTGCCTCCGGCGGAGCCAGACCCTTAGCCTTATAAGCTCACTGATTGGCCTGAACAATCCAGGCTGTGATGGTCCTAGAAGAAGCACACAATCCTTTGCTTTTCCCGTGGAAGAAAATGAACAGATGCTCAGACTTGGCGAAAAGAAGTTGTTGCGTCTAAGTATTGCTTTAAAACTTCTCCAACATCTAAAGGATGAATGCTAGAGTTCTCAGCTGACCGAAAGGTTGGAAGAACAATCTCCTGATTCTTGTAAAATATGGATGTTACTTTGGGATTTGATCCTAGCATACTAATCAAGACTACTCAATCAGGGAAGAAAGTAAGGAATGGCTCCTTGAATCCTAGAGAAACAATTTCGGAAACCCTCTTAGCCGATGTTATGGCCACCAGGAAGACAACTTTTGAGAGAAAGATTCCTTCATAGATAGCTGACCCATGTGTTCCATTTCTCTTCCTGAGAAGAAATCCAGGACAAGGGGAAGGTCCCATTTGGAAAATCTTGGTTTTCTTTGGTTTTCTCTGAGATCTGAGTCTTATTGCTCCATTGCCTAATAAGAGAGTGTCTAGCCCAGGATATACCCGTGAAGGCAGAGATTGCAGAAACCTGAAATCGCAAGGAGCTAACTGATAAGCTCCTGTATCTTTGGATCATTAGAAGAACTAGCAGTGATAGAAACATAGTCTGCGAATTTTGACCGAATCCTTTGGTAGACTTTGTTGGTACTTGCTCTCCTGGCATTCAGCAACGTAGAGATAGCCCTGCTTGGGCAACTTTGGGCCTCCAGCCTTCCCCTCTCAAAAACCAAGCCATCAGGTGTAGATGGGTTGGGAATGAAGAGTCGTTCCCTGCAACAGGAGATCTGGTCTGGATGGGAGAGGAACTGGATCCCGGAAGCTGAGTTGTAACAGCAGAAGAAACCATGGCCTGTTGGGCCAGTACAGGACTATCGCTGTACTATTGTCTTGACAAATACTGGAGAATGGCAGGTACCGGGGAAAAAAGGCATAGGCCCTGTGGAACCTTCACTGATCCGTTGGGGCATCCACTCCGAAGGCCTGGGGACAATGACATTTCGTGTAGTACCTCTTGAGCTTCAAGTTGCACGGAGAGACAAACAGGTCCACTTCTGGTACAATTCCCAGAGACAGGACCCAACTGAAGACCTCGGTGTGGAGAGACCATTCGTTGTTGTCTAGGGACACCCTTGAGAGAAAGTCTGCCTGGATGTTCTGAGTTCCGGGGGAGATAGACAGCTGTCAGATTTGTCAAATTTGTCAGAGCCCATGACATAATTGGCTCCACTTCCCTCAGCAGGGAGAGACTGCGAGTGCTTCCCATTCTCTTGATGTATGAGACTGCTGATATGTTGTCCAGTCTTAGGAGAACTGAGGCACCCCTTGTCAAGTGAAGAAATGCTTGTAGAGCACAGAAGGCTGCTCGGAGCTCTAGAACATTCAATACTATGGAAAGTCCCATTTCCCCTGAGCTACCTCCGTCAGGCAAAGAATGCTCCAGCCTCTGACGCTAGTATCCATTGTGATCATGATCCAGGAGACAGGTGCTATGGAATGGCAATTGAGGAGATTCTTCTGTAGTAGCCACCAGGGAAGGCTCTCTCACATGGACGGGGTTAACTGGATGAAATGATTTTGAGACCCCGTATCCCACTGCTGGAGGAAACCCTTTTGAAAGGGCCGCATTTACCATTGCTCCCATTTCACCATAGGGGCTGTGATTACCATGCTGCCTATTATCTTGAGACACTGTGAGGCCCTGAGAAGAGGAGAAGCCATTGCGAGACAAATTCTGTCCTGAATCACTGGAACTTTCTTTAGGGGCAAGGAGATGGTACTCTTTAGTGTATTGAATTGAGCGCCGAGGAAAATCAGGGACTGAGTAGGCTCTAGATGGCTCTTTTCTCTGTTCAACAGCCAACCAAACTCGGTCAGAGTGGAGATGACCTGAGATCGATGTATTAACAGCTGCTCCTTGTCTCGAGAGAGTAACAGCAGATCGTCCAGATAGTGATGTAACCGGATACCTCTGGTCCTGGTTAGTGCCATGATAGCCATTAGGAGCTTTGGAAATACCCGAGGCGATGTTGTAAGCCCGAACAGGAGACATGTAAATTGGAGGTTTACTTGGTCTACTGCAAATCGAAGATACTTCTGGAACTCCTCTGCTATCAGGACATGGAAATAGGCATCCTTCAGATCTATGGACACAAGCCAGTAGTCTGGTTTAATTGTCTGACGTATTGTGAGCAGCGACTCCATCTTGAAATTTTCCTTTTTGATAAAAGAATTCAAGCAGGTCGTCTATGACTGGCCTCCAGGAGCCGTTCTTTTTCAGAACCATGAAAAGGGGTGAGTAAAGCCCTTGAAATCTTTCGCCTGTTGGAACTTGTATGGCGGCGCCCTGAGCCACAAGAAAGTCTGCATATGATAGAAAGACTTGTTTTCTTTTTTTTTGTTTTTTGTTTTGTTTTTTTAAAACAAGGCAAGACTGTGGGTACAAACTGAAGTGTGGGTGAACTGACAAACGTTCAAAAATTACCTGAGGAGACCATTTTGACAGTCCAGAAATCCTTTATCGAGGCTGCCCAGACATGTCTCTCTATCACCACGTCAAGTTCAAGCTCTAGGGAATAATTTCCCATTTAAGATCTGTACTTCGACACTTCAATACTTGGGCATAAAAATTCCACAAGATCTTACTAAGCTATATATAGAAAATTATTATCCTCTTATGCAGCGTACAATACAGGACATTAAGAAATACGAGCGAGCCCATTACTGATGGTTTGGGAGGATCAATATATTAAAATTGGATATAATACCACGCTTTCTCTACCTTTTCCAAACCATACCTATAGCGGTCCCCCGTTCCTTTTTTACCATTCTACAATCTACCTTTACAAGGTTTATCTGGGGATGTAATAGACCTAGATTGCAAAGGAGAATTTTATCTCTCCCCAAAACAAAGGGGGGCGCAGGGGCACCCGACCTATATTACTACCACGCTGCAGCAGTGTTAACTAAACTATTAAATTGGTTCCATCACTCCCATCTTAAACAATGGGTACACATAGAACAGTCAATTGCTCCCTTGGATCTCCAGGCGCTTCCCTGGCTAGATATCTCTGCCCGAGGTCCATCTTCCTTGGTATCCTTTCTTACAGCACATTTATTGCATACCTGGGATAAACTACAAACCCAATTAGGACTTTCACCTAAAGTGGGATTAATGACACCCCTGTTTGGTAACCCAGGGTTCTTACCAGCAATGGCACGGAGACATTTTCTGGTATGGAGTAAGGAGTCAAATCGTCGAATATCCCAAATTATTTATCAGGGAGATCTCCCATTGCTTTCAGATTTGATCCCTACTCAGCAACAATCAATTAAACATTGGTTGGAATATCGGCAAATAACGTATTTTCTTTCTTCTTTTCCTGGACTTGAATGTTGACATTAAGCCAGAGGAATGGGAAAAAGCATTTATTCTTACACATAGTATGTCGTTAGCAATCAAGGCCCACGAGACAAATTTTAAGCTTCTCTCTCGGTGGTAGAGATGTCCGTTGTTGCTTCACCGGATATATCCAAATGTTTCAGACCTGTGTTGGCGTTGTCATTCTGCCAAAGGTTCTTTATTACATATTTGGTGGGAATGTCCTTCGGTACATAATTTTTGGGACATGATACTGCAGCTTCATACCCGTGCAACTGGGGTGACTATTCCCAACATACCTCAAATTACTTTGTTATCCATCTTACCTGGCTCGTACAAAAGCATTAAAAAAGGCCTTTTAAGACACTGGTTGACAGCTGCAAGGGCAGTAATACCGCGCCACTGGCGGTCAGCACATGCTCCATCGTTGACTGATTGGATTCTAGAGATGGACCATATTGAGAGGATGGAGACTCTTCTATCACAGGAATTGGACACGTACGAACAATGTCGTCAAACTTGGCTTCCTTGGAAAGTGCTAAGGGAGTCCCCTGAACTACGGAATCTGTATGTGGTTTGGAGGTAGGATATGAAACTGGTGGAGAGGTGGTTTGAGTGAGGCGATCCTGGTTTGAGTAACTACTTAGGGTAGTGTATTTAATCAGAACATTATGGTCTCTTTTTTTTTTTTTTTTCTCTTCATTTACTTTTTTTGTGTTGTGTCTGTGTGTGTGTTGTGTGATTATAGCTAATATTACTGTGGGAGTTGAAGAAAGGGAGTAGGAAATTATATATTTTATTTTTCTAAATGGATGAAAGAAAATAAGGCAGGGATATCCCTATTAGGGTTTAGGGATATATGGTCTTGGGCGGTGGTGGCGGAACTTGGTGGAGGGGATGTTTTGGGACCATGCCTCCCTTGAGTGTGGGGAGGGTAGGGGAGTGTCTGAGGTCCCGGGGTCCGCCATCAGGGGTCTGGAGTATGATCAGGGGTTGTCTCTCTCCCTTGTTTGTTTATGATTTTTATTTTCTCTTCTCTTTTCAGAGACCCCTTCAGTGTGTTGGTATATCTTTGTTTTATGTTTTATATATTATTATATATTATTGTAATGTGGTATTTATATATATATATATATATATATATATATATATATATATATATATATACATATATATATATATATTTATATATATATATATATATATATATATATATATATATATATATATATATATATATATATATATGTGTATTTTTTCTTTTTGGTTTTTTTTTTTTGTTATGTAAATTTAAAAAATTTTCAATAAAAATGGAATGCTGTAGACATGTTGGAACTGAAGTAACCAAGACCCAGCCTGCTCCATCTGGGCCGGCCCTATATCAAAAAGACTTGGAGGCCTCACGTCCACCAGAAGATGCCCCCTTTGAGGATTTCAGGCCAGAAGGCTGGTTTCTCTTCCAGTTCTTCCCGAACTCGCGACCAGGCTTATAATGACGAGCATCTGTTGCACGATCCTGATCTTGCCTAGGTCGAGCTCTTCTCTGACCTAGAAGGCGACGATCCTGGGGAAGGAACCCTGACTTACCCCCCATGGCACGGGTGATAGCACTGTCAAGCTTGTTCCCGAAGAGGGAGGAGCCCTCAAAGGGAATCCTGCACCATGCCTGTTTCGAGGCAGGATCAGCTACCCAAGGGTGCAGCCACAAGGCACGTTTAGCTGTGACGGAAGACATCACGAATAGTGTAAAGGGAGGCTTCTTCCAAAAGACCGACGCCATCCTGAGTTCATGTATCGGTATGCTCCTGGCCGTCTCCTCAGAGATGCTTCCCAAGGTAGAATCCACTTCATCTGTTCAGGCCTCTATCGCTTTGGACAGGGCTGCAAGGGCCAGAGATGGCTTACAGGCCATACCTGCCGTAATATATATACGTTTGAGGTCCGTATCGTATCTATCTTCCTCTCCAAACCGTCCTTAAAGGAAACCACGTCATCCAGAGGGAGTGTGACGTGCCTCACCAACCTCATTAAGGCTGCGTCGATGAGAGGTGCCGACTCTAGATGTTTCACATCCCCACTTTTGAATGGGTACATTTTTGCTATTTTAGATAGTAGCGAGTTTTTTTTTGTTTTGTTTTTTTTTTTTCACGCCACCCATTCATCTGTAATGATTTCACCAAGTTCACCCAAAAAGGGGAGAGTTTGGACCCTCCTTCTTTAGAGAAAAAAATCAAAACCCGTGCCAGGGTTAACGCCTTCCACCTCACTGTCTGAGGCTTTACTTATGGAGCGGTTATGCTGAGAGGGACCCGGAGCCTCAGGGTCATCCTGCACAAGGACTGGTGCTGGGTCAACAGGAGGAATGATGGTACGGTTGGAGTCAGATTTGCTCAGGGATTCCTGAAACCCCTTGCTGACCAGTGCCTCCACTTGATGGTCTCCACCTCCTCTCTCCCTTACGGCTCGGGAATAACATGGCTCACAGAAGGATTTACCTTCCGGGACCTGAGCCCTACATCCCCAGCAAACTTTTCTTCCAGAGTGGCTGGAATGGCGGTGAGAATGGTGCCCAGATCCAGATTTGGGTTCTTTACTATGATGTCTAGAAGATGATCTAGGACGCCTATAATCTTGATGAGGAATGATGGAATGTTGTGATCTAGAATGGTTATTATATTCCCGTGCCAAATTCCGATGTTCAGACCTAGAGGGGCTGAGGGAAAGAAAAAAGGGAATAAACAGGCTCCAGGTGAATAACCCAAACAGACAAGCAGAAGGAAAAGATTCCTATCTGCAGCGTAAGGGTTGGCCACTGGGGGGCAGTGACACATCCATAGCAAAAAGCTTGGTAACTGAAAATATCAAACTTATAATCAAAACAGGTAACACAAGCCATAGCAAGTCATCATCAGCCAGCAGCATAGCTTCCTACCTTAGTATCTTCAAACAAGTGCACCAGGAATCCGCCACCTGAGCCCGCAGGATATTTCAAGTAATAGCTGTATCTGACAGCCATTTAAACTTGGCGCCGATGATGACGTCACCGCTCCCCCGGCGCTCCTACGATAGGGCCGACATCGCCCAGTGGAGATCGCGCGCATGCGTGACCGCCGCCATCTTACCGGGACTGCGCATGCGCGAAACAAGCCTCGATCTCGGACAAGGTTCGCAAATGCGCAGACAACCCGGAAGAAGCGGCGGACTGGAAAGCAGATGCGCTCCAGCCGCCATAGAGCCAGAGGAAACAAACAGAGTCAGGTAGACAGACAACATAAACAAACACTGCTGCCATGTATATAAAAAAAATATACGATACCACCACAGCACGATCTCGATCCAGCCTGGAACTGGGAGTGATCACTTACTGCACGACAGGAAGGGCCTCCCGCTAATAGCTAGGACGTTTGGCCAAGTTGCCGCTTCATGGCATTGCATTTGTCGCCCGTATCCACCCTGCTAATAGCTGGGATTGCTGGACTCCAGAAATAAAAACCGCCATCAAACTTCGTGCAACCAGGACTGGACCGCAGAAACCTGAATAAGGTAAGACATAACCTTGGTCCTAGGAGGAGGACAAAAAAGGAACACGGTCTCTGACTAGAAGCAAAGATTTATGGGAGTGGGGTCCTATGAGGTATGAGAGGCAGGATCAACCCATGCATATGCTGCCATGGAGTCTGTCAGGAAATGTCAATTCACTAAGAATTTAGCATTAAATACCAAATGCGGTATTTGTTTGATTTAGTGGTAATTATCACATTATTCAATGTGGTAATTTACTGCATTGAGTTGGTTGCTAAGGAGCAGGCCGGGGAGCCGGCCACCGTGTCCCTAACAACCGATGACTCATGAGCTGTCAGCAGGTTCCCCGCTGACAGCTGAATGTAAAAAAAACAGCATGGGGCCCCACCCCTAATGCATAGCTGGCCCTTATTCGAGCATGCAGCCCAGCAGGTCAGGAAAAATGGGGATGATCGAGCACCCCCCCCCCCACCTCCTGAACCAGATTAGCGCCAAAATGTAAAACAAAAACAAAAAATGGTGTGGGGTCCCTCCAAAATCCACACCAGACCCTTATTCGAGCATGCAGCACGGCAGGTCAGGAAAAGGGGGGAGGAGACCCCCACCCCCTTCCCCTGAACCATACCAGGCCAAATACCCTTAACAATGGGGGGGTGGATGTTTTGGGGCAGACGAGGGGGGTCTTCCTCCACCACCCCAAAGCACAATGCATGGGTCTCACTGTATACAGCACAGTGAATGGATCAACTTGTATACAGTACATGTATCTCTTTACAGCACAGTACAGTGCAGTCATCTCTCTATATACAATGCATGGCTCTGCATATATACCCCCTATAGCTGGTGGTATTCTGCATTGTTACTGGATTGGTAGTCCTCTATACAGTTTCTTTCACCGGGTCTTTGAGGTTTCTATTTCCACCTCTCGTTAAATACACACATTTTCTGCTAAATATCAGCATATAAACAAGGAAAAATAAAACATTCCAAATTGTGCTACACCAGTGGGATATTAGGGTTATTCACTCCTTGATTTCTACCTAAACTCCATATCAGATCCCATGGTTACCACTTACCTCTCTACACACCACCCCCAAAGTGATTCTATGGCTGTCCCAGCCCCAATTAAAGAAAAACCTCACACACAGAAGGGAGCAATGATGGACATTCAGCTACAGTGACCAAAACTAGCAGAACCAGGACTTGCAGCTTGCACAATGTTTGCAAAGAAAGTTGATCTGGAGTCATGCAATGCAGACTTGCTGCAATTGTGCAACACATTTGTGAAGCCTGGCAAGTCTAGCAATAGCTTAGCAAGTCATTTTCAAACTTGCAGCACAATTACTTGCTATCTGTCATAGAAACTAATAATTTTTGTATAATAGATTTATTATTTTATGCAATGACACAGGATTTATCATTATATACAATTGTTGGATTAAATGTATTTCACCCATGTACAGTAAGGGATTAGGCTAATAGCAGCGGGTTCACTATCACCAGATTGTGCGATTATAGACTTGCACTGCTTGCTTCTTTTTTCTTGCCAATAACGAAGACTTGCATTACACTTGCTGTAGACTTGCGGGGCTCTTGGTATAGACTTGCGGGGCTCTTACTGTAGACTTGCGGAGCTCTTAGTATAGACTTACCACTGCAACTTCGCTCTTGCTAGAGACTTACCATGCAAATTTGCTACAAATTGAAAAAGTGTCAACTAGAACTTGTGTTTCAAGTGCTCTGCAAGTATACAACTTGCTAGGGAAGATGTGCAGCAAGTTAACAAGACTTACAATTCCATAGTTGCCAACATTGGAAAAATATTTATAGGGACACTTTTTTGTCTGTAGGCGGAGGCTTATTATAATTAGGGGGCGTGGCATTTGTTTGTAGGTGTGATGTAGTGGGGAAATAAAAATGGGTGTGGTTTAAGCTAAATATTGGGCATGGCTTAAAGGGGGCGTGACTCAAAGGGGGTGTGGTTAGAGTCTGAGATGAACGAGGGATGAATTGAGAAACAAAGAGAGAGGAAGAGAGAGAAGGAAGGAAAGAAAGAGGGATGGAGGGACAGCAGGCCCAGATCCTACACCACAATAGAAATATGTGTATTTCAGACAGTTTAACAATCAGCAGATAAAGATACTCCAAACATCTAATGTTAGCGCTTCAATCATCCCGGTACCATGGTTGTTATGTTGTCAGGATGATTGAAGCGCATTATTACTATTATTACATTATAATATTAAATTAAATAGTTCAACTCAGCATAATGTAGAATCAGTGGGAGCTCTGAGCGTGTCACCTGCCATGTTGCCTGCCATCAGATGCCATCAGGTGTCCCCAGCACAGTCTCTCCTTTATTGATGAGCTTCGAGTTTGAGTCAAACCCATGTTCGACTCGAACATCGCCTGTTCGATTGTTCGTTGAATTGCGAACGTTATGGCCCGTTTGCGCCAAATTCGAGTGGTGCGTCACGGCCCATAAATCACTACGGCATCTCAGTGCATTGCTGGCTGATGATTGGCCAAGCATGCACTATGACCCGCATGCTTAGCCAATCACAGTGCCATCTGTACAGAGAGCCGTACTTGGCCAAAGCCAGGATGGCGTTGGCCAATTATGGCTCAGGGGGTTTAGTACACGCCCCACACTATATAAGGCCGCCTGCATGGCGGCCTTATGTAGTGTGTTACAGCGGTGGAGAGAAATAGACAGAGAGACAGTGTCATTTGATTTAAGTTAGATAGAGTAGGCAGGCGAATCAGTTAGCTGCACTTACAGTGTATTGTGTATATATATGCATCCTAGGTGTTGTGTGTATATATATATATATATATATATATATATATATATATATACACACACTGTATTCAGTTTAGCTAGATCCGTTCCTGTTTTTGTCTTCCTAATATACTGACAGGCAGGCAGGTGTTTTTACAGTATTTACAGTTAGTGTACTGTGTCCTCTGCACAGTGTGCACCTAAAGCTACCTGAAGAAAATTGCTGGTGTTCTTCTGATCCTATTAATACCACAGGCAGACAGCTGCAGTATTTACAGTTAGTGTACTGTGTCCTCGGCACAGTGTGCACCTAAAGCTACCTGAAGACAATTGCTGTTGTTCTGATCCTATTAATACCACAGGCAGGCAGCTGTATTATTTACAGTTAGTGTACTGTGTTCTCTGCACAGTGTGCACCTAAAGCTACCTGAAGACAATTAGTGGTGTTCTGATCCTATTAATACCACAGGCAGGCAGCTTCAGTATTTACAGTTAGTGTACTGTTTCCTCTGCACAGTGTGCACCTAAAGCTACCTGAAGACAATTGCTGGTGTTCTGATCCTATTAATACCACAGGCAGGCAGCTGCAGTATTTACAGTTAGCGTACTGTGTCCTCTCCACAGTGTGCACCTAAAGCTACCTGAAGACAATTGCTGGTGTTCTGATCCTATTAATACCACAGGCAGGCAGCTGCAGTATTTACAGTTAGTGGACTGTGTCCTCTGGACAGTGTGCACCTAAAGCTACCTGAAGACAATTGCTGGTGTTCTGATCCTATTAATACTACAGGCAGGCAGTTGATTCTGCTAGCTGCAGTATAATCAGTATATATATATATACATCCCAGCTTTGTGCAGCTACATCTCACTGCAGGCCATTAGTATGTCTGGAAGGTCAACAAGGAGAGGCAGACAGTCACAAGCCAATAAGAGGGCAAGCAGGCTCTGTGTCTAGAGGCAACAGTGCGGGTTGTAGACACAGTGCATCCTCATCAGCACGTGGTCGTAGGACACACTTGTCCTTTTTTTTGGCAGCTGGCCGTGTTGAGACGCAACATGCCGAAGAGTTGGTAGAGTGGATGACCAAGCCATCCTCATCCTCCTCATCCTCTCCCACCCAGGCTCAGGGTACTTTGTCTGGCAAAGCAGCTGCCAACGCGGCCTCTTCCCTTGGCTCAATGGCATCAGTCACTCCTTCCCTAACCCCACAATGTCCTCCTGAGGAGTCCCCCGAACTGTTTGACCACAGTGTTGGGTACATGCTCCAGGAGGATGCCCAGCGTTTTGAAGGCTCCCATGATGGTACCCAGCTAGAGGAAGGCAGTAACGTGAGCCCAGAGAGAGGGGGTGCCCAAGAAGGACAGCAATCTGGCAGTCATGTTCCCCCAGCTGCAGCATACTGCCAGCTTTGCTCCAGTGATGAGGAGGGAGGGGATGATGAGGAAGTCACTGGCTCCACGTGGGTGCCTGATAGGAAAGAGGAGGAGGAGGCACATCTCCAACGAGGCAGGATACCCTCCAGGGGCAGCTTAAGGGCAGCACACCGACTGCATCACACCGCAGAGGTCCGCATGTGCAGGGCGCTGCTGTCACGTTATTCCAAAAGTTCTTTAGTGTGGGCTTTTTTGAGACAAGTCCATCAGATCACACCACTGCTATTTGCAACATATGTCTCAAGCGTATCTCAAGTGGCCAAAACATCACCCGCTTGGGCACCACATGCTTGACCAGACATATGTCAACCTACCATGCAGTTCATTGGCAAGCGTACCTAAAAGACCCACACCAAAGTACAAAGCGGACCTCTCCTTGCTCCTCATCAGCTGGGATCTCCAACCCCACTATACCTTCAGTCCTCTCTGAAACCTGCACTGAGAGGAATGAAGGTGTAGAATTAGGTGTGTCACAGCCAAGTACTTGCGGGCAATCTGCTATCGGTACACCAACGTTAGATTGTAACAGGCAAATTTCCCTGCCCCAGCTGCTGCACCGCCAAAAGAAGTTCGCTCCCAGCCATCCACATGCCCAGCGGTTGAATGCTAGCTTGGCTAAATTGCTAGCACTTCAAATGCTGCCTTTTCAGTTGGTAGACTCTGCCCCCTTCCGTGAGTTTGTGGAATTTGTGTTCCTCAGTGGCAGGTTCCCAAACACCACTTTTTCTCACAGAAGGTGATTCCGGCTCACTACCGACATGTGGAAGGCAATGTCTTGGCCTCGCTGGACAGGGCGGTCAGTGGTAAGGTGCATATTACCGCTGACTCATGGTCCAGCAGGCATGGACAGGGACGTTACCTATCTTTCACCGCGCACTGGGTGACTCTTCTGGCAGCTGGGAAGGATGCAGGACAGGGTGCAGTAGTGTTGGAGGTTGTTCCGCCACCACGCCTCCAAAATTCTACTAGTGGTGATTCTGCCATACCCCTCTCCTCCACCCCTCCTCTTCTTCTTCCTCCATGGCCTCTTTCTGTGTTGAATTGTCCTCGGAACCAGCGGTGCTCCGTAGGCGTTCAAGGGGCTACTCAAGCACGCAGGCAAAAAGATCCCATGCGGTGCTTGAGCTGGTGTGCTTGGGGGACAGGAGCCACACTGGGGCAGAGATTCTGTCAGCTCTGCAGGGGCAGGTTCAGAGGTGGTTAACGCCATGCCAGCTTAAGCCAGGAATGGTGATTTGCGACAATGGCACCAACCTCCTCTCCACCCTTCGACAGGGACAACTGACCCATGTGCCCTGTTTGGCTCACGTCCTTAACTTGGTGGTGCAGCGGTTCTTGGGCAGGTACCCGGTCTTACAGGATGTCCTGAGGCAGGCCAGGAAAGTCTGTGTGCATTTCCGCATGTCATATAATGCCAGTGCTCGGTTGGCTGACCTACAAAAGGAATTTAACCTGCCCAAGAACCACCTAATCTGTGACATGCCCACCAAGTGGAACTCAACGTTGGCCATACTGCAGCGGCTGCACACGCAGCAGAGGGCCATCAATGAGTACCAATGTGACTATGGCACCAGGACAGGGTCAGGGGAGCTTGTTTTTTTTTCCACACGCCAGTGGGCTATGATCATGGATGCATGCACTGTCCTGTCACCATTTGACGAGGCCACAAGGATGGTGATCAGTGACAGTGCATGCATCAGTGACATTGTCCCTCTTGTCCACCTGTTGGAGCACACGCTGCGTGAAATAATGGACAGGGCACTTGAGGCAGAACAGAGGGAGGAAGAGGAGGACTTCCTTACTTCTCAAGGCCCCCTTTATCCAGACAGTGTTCCTGCGTGCCCACCTATCACACAGGAAGAGGACGAGGAGGAGGAGGAGGATTGTGTCAGCATGGAGGTGGAGCCTGGCACTCAGCATCAGCAGCAGTCTTCAAGGGATCATTTACAGTACGAAGAAACCCATGGACTTGTACGTGGCTGGGAGAAGGTGGCTGCAGACCATGTCATCCTTAGTGACCCAGAGGACTCTGGACCGAATGCCTCAGCAAACCTACGCTGCATGGCCTCCCTGATCCTGCAAAGCCTGCGGAAGGATCCTTGTATTCGTGGTATCGTGCGGACCTTATCTTGCCATCGCAGAGGGAGCAGAGGATGAAACATCTTCGGGAGGCCTTGCAGAAAGGTTTGTGCAACGCGTTTCCAGAGCCTGGGAGGTTACAATTTCCTGGTCCTCCTGGACAACATGTTGCTGAGGCTTCGGTCAGTCACAGAAGGAGCGGTGGAAAGGTGGCCATTTGACCAATGCATTCAGACAATTTTTTAGTCTGCAGCCCCAAGGTATGATCGGTTGCAGCAACCCAAGGTATGATCGGTTCCAGTATCTGATTCACATAGTGCAGGAATACCTAGGGGCAAGATCAGACTTGGACATCTTTCCCACCGAAAATCCTCTGGGTTACTGGGTCTTGAGGATGGATCACTGGCCAGAGCTTGCACAGTATGCAATTGAGCTACTGGCCTGTCCTGCATCCAGCGTTCTTTCGGAATGCACATTCAGTGCTGCTGGAGGCTTTGTAACCGATCACAGGGTGCGCCTGTCCACCAAATCGGTCGATCGACTGACCTTCATAAAAATGAATCAGTCTTGGATCACCAGCTACCAAGCACCTGATGCTGATGTAACCAAATAATTTATTTTTTAATGTGAGATCCCTTCAAGATTGCAAATGCTGATACTGAGTGACTATCCTGTTATGCTGAGTGACAATCCTCTTCCTCCTCAATTTTCATGCTGTTGTAAGAACATTTTTGGTTCTGGGCACCGCCACCAGTGTCCAAGGCCCAATTTTTCAGCCCCCGTTTAACAGGGGCGTATAATTACAATTTTTGATGCAATACTTTGCAGCAGGGCTCATTTCTGCGCTCCAACTATAGCATCTGTGAGGGGTTGCAGTGTTTTGGTACCATTGCCTAAGGCCCAATTTTTCTGCCCCTGTTCAACAGGGACATGTAATTACAATTCTTGATCTAATATTTCACAGCAGGGCCCATTCCTGCGCCTTCCAAGAGTAATAGGGCGTACACACGGTCGGACTTTGTTCGGACATTCCGACAACAAAATCCTAGGATTTTTTCCATCGGATGTTGGCTCAAACTTGTCTTGCATACACACGGTCACACAAAGTTGTCGGAAAATCCGATCATTCTGAACGCGGTGACGTAAAACACGTACGTCGGGACTATAAACAGGGCAGTGGCCAATAGCTTTCATCTCTTTATTTATTCAGAGAATGCGTGGCACTTTGTCCGTCGGATTTGTGTACACACGATCGGAATTTCCGACAACGGATTTTGTTGTCGGAAAATTTTATCTCCTGCTCTCCAACTTTGTGTGTCGGAAAATCCGATGGAAAATGTCCGATGGAGCCCACACACGGTCGGAATTTCCGACAACACGCTCCGATCGGACATTTTCCATCGGAAAATCCGACCGTGTGTAAGGGGCATAACTGTGAGGGCTTACAGTGTTGTGGCAACAGGAAGTGAGATGAAATCTACCCCTGGGAAGGGAAATTCTCTCCTTTAAGAGTTAATATGGGAAAAACGTGTCTCCTCTTCAGTGATGCTTTATCACCAATCCTTGTTTCACTAAAAACCCCAAATTTTCAAAAAACATTTGTCTTTGGGACAGAAAGTGAGGTGAAATCTTCTGAAGAGGTGCACAGACAGCAAAGCAAATGTTACAGGGGTGATAACCCTTCCCTATGTTTTCCAAAAAGCTTAAAAATAGATTTTTTGGCTGGAGCTACACTTTAAAAATGTACCAGTTCAAAATTACAAACAGATTCTACTTAACAACAAACCTACAGTCCCTGTCTTGTTTGCACCGCCTGTATACTGCTGTTCAGAGTATATAGGCCACGCCTTTCCTTTTTTTAATTTGGATGCGTGGTTCCCCTTAATATCCATACAAGACCCAAAGGGCCTGGTAATGGACTGGGGGGTGGGGTACCCATGCTGTTTGTCTCACTGATTTTCATCCATATTGCCGGGACCTGATATTACATTAAAGTCGCAAGCAGTTTTAAATGACTTTTATTCCTTTACAAATGTCATTTTGTGCAGGGACTGTTCTAAGCACGGGAAACATGCGCCACTTTACAGGCATACTATAGACACCCCCTAGGTACGATATTTAAAGGAATATATTACTTTTTTTCACTTTAAGCATCATTAAAATTACTGCTCCCGAAAAAACGGCCGTTTTTAAAACTTTTTTTTGCATTGATACATGTCCCCTGGGGCAGGACCCAGGTCCCGAAACCCTTTTTAGGACAATAACTTGCATATTAGCCTTTAAAATTAACACTTTTGATTTCAAACGTTCGAGTCCCATAGACTTTAATGGAGTTCTAAAGTTTGCGCAAACTTTCGGTCCGTTCGCAGGTTCTGGTGCGAACTGAATAGGGGGTGTTTCGGCTCATCCCTACTCTCCTTACATCAGGTGTCCCCAAGCAGAGTCTCTCCTTACATCAGATGTCCCCAGCAGAGTCTCTCCTTACATCAGGTGTCCCCAGCAGAGTCTCTCCTTACATCAGGTGTCCCCAGCAGAGTCTGGCCTTACATCAAGCATCCCCAGCGGAGTCCCTTCTTACATCAAGCATTGCCAGTAGAGTCCCTCCTTACATCAGGCATTCCCAGTAGAGTCCCTCCTTACATCAGGCATTCCCAGTAGAGTCCCTGCTTACATCAGTCATTCCAAGTAGAGTCCCTCCTTACATCAGGCATTCCCAGTAGAGTCCCTCCTTACATCAGGCATTCCCAGTAGAGTCCCTCCTTACATAAGGCATTCCCAGTAGAGTCCCTCCTTACATAAGGCATTCCCAGTAGAGTCCCTCCTTACATAAGGCATTCCCAGTAGCGTCCCTCTTTACACCAGGCATTCCCAGCAGAGTCCCCCTTACATCAGGCATTCCCAGTAGAGTGCCTCCTTACATCAGTCATTCCAAGTAGAGTCCCTCCTTACATCAGGCATTCCCAGTAGAGTCCCTCCTTACATCAGGCATTCCCAGTAGAGTCCCTCCTTACATAAGGCATTCCCAGTAGAGTCCCTCCTTACATAAAGCATTCCCAGTAGCGTCCCTCTTTACACCAGGCATTCCCAGTGGAGCCCCCCTTACATCAGGTATCCCCCAGCGGTGTCTCCCTTACATCAGGTGTCCCCCAGTGGAGCCCCCTTTACATCAGGTGTCCCCCAGCGGTGTCCCCCTTACATCAGGTGTCCCCCAGTGGAGCCCCCCCTTACATCAGGTATCCCCTGGCGGTGTCCCCCTTACATCAGGTATCCCCCAGTGGTGTCCCCCTTACATTGGGTATCCCCCAGTGGAGCCCCCCTTACATCAGGAATCCCTCAGTGGAGCCCCCCTTACATCAGGTATCACCCCAGTGGAGCCCCCCCAAAATCAGGTATCCCCCAGTGGAGCCCCTTACATCGGGTATACCCCCAGTGGAGCCCCCCTTACATCAGGTAGCCCCCGCTTACATTAGATATCCCCCCCAGTGGAGCCCCCCTTACATCAGGAATCCCCCAGAGGAGCCCCCCTTACATCAGGTATCCCCCAGAGGAGCCCCCCTTACATCAGGTATCCCCCAGTAGAGCCCCCTCTTACATCAGGTATCCCCCAGTGGCGCCCCCTTTACATCAGGTATCCCAGCAGCGGAGTTTCTGCTGCCATTACAGAATTCCAGAAGTAACAGAGGCCGAGGGGGAACAAAATAGAGGTGGAGCCGGCCTGGTGGCTACAATAGAAATTGAGCTGCCGCCCACCCGCAGCCATGGTGAAAACATTGAAAATCACAGTGGTAATACAGCCGTGGATCTTGTCAACAGGCTGATATGTGGTGACTTATAGGAATGCTGCTCTACCGACGTGTTTCCCCGTAAGAGGAATCAGTTGGGACCGGAGGCTCCCTGTTATTTTCACAGTTTTCTTGAATGTAAGTGCTACATATCTTTAAATAAATATACATTCGAAGTACTACACCATGAAGTTTCTTCCTTCCATTATCCTGTGTACCTGAGACAACCCGGAGACAGATGTTCCATATCCACGAGAGATCCTTCATTTTAATATTGCTCACATAATGGTCACATTTGAGAGGAGCAGCGTTTAGAGGAGTCTGGGGAGAGGATTATCCGTGTTAGCTGACACTTGCATGAGCGCAATTGATCTCTATAATTTGAGATCCAACTGTTCTGGTAAGCGGCGCTGATTGTGTATGAAAGAGAAGCACTGAGTGAACACTGTTTTTTCACCATTTTTTTGAGCACTTGTTAGACTTTTATAGGGTCATTTATTTTATTTGTCATGTTTCATTTTCAGTTTCTATATGGACACTTATTCTTTTTGAATCCTTGTATTCACATTATTAGCAACTGATTATTGGTTTTTGCACGCATATATTTTTCTTACACACATTATTAGCTAAAGTATGCAAGCCATCATAAGCAGCAGCACCTTCACTATATATATATACATTTTTGGGATAAGCGCAAATATATATGTTTTACATATTTGGCCCCCTTCTTTAGCCCCCTGTCCGCAGACCCCCACATGGTTGTGGGGATCAGGCCCTTGTTCCAATCAACATGGGAACAAGGTTCTTTGGGGTGGGAGAGAGGAGGCAGAGCATTTCAAATGCATTCCAGGGCAAAGTCCCTGTAAATGTGTCATGCACACCCCCTCTCCCGACATCCACCAGGCATTTTGACAGCTGTCATCCTTGTGTGCAGCCTAGAACGATGCCGCTAATATCCATACTTAGAGCTGGCTGGCTCCCTGTCATCCTCTGTCTCTGTTTCCTCAGTGACGCCCACAGCCTCACACTGATCCCAGCTTCTTGGTCTCAGGTGTTCTCTATCCATGCTGTTTCATGCTAACATCAATGTAAGTGTGCTGCTTATTTTAATAAATAGTTTTTTACTTCATACTGACCTCAGCGTCCTGCTGTTTTTTTTCTCCTACATTGAATTACACAGGTTCGGAGTCTAATTTAATGAAGATAAGTGAGTTTAATTACCACCTTAATCAGCCACAGAACCGGTGTATGTAATATGTGTTCAGTTTTAAAAGGGATGAGGTGGCAAGTCTACTCCAACTCCAATTGTAGAAATGCAATCCCAAACTGACAAGGAACCTCCACTATGCTTCACTGTTGCCTGCAGACACTCGTTATTGTACCACTCTCCAGCCTTTCCGCAAACAAACTGACCGCTGCCACAGACAAATATTTTTAATTTTGGCTCATTAGTCCAGAGCACCTGCTGCCATTTTTATGCACCTCAGTTCCTATTTTTTTGTGTATAGTTGAGTCGCTTATCCTTTCTTCCATGTCAGAGATTTGGCTTTTTGACCTCAATTCTTCCATGACCACTTCTGGCCAGACTTTTCTAGACAGTAGACGGGTGTACCTGGGTCCCACTGGTTTCCACCAGTTCTGTGCTGATGGCTAGGGATGGGCCGAACAACCCCCGGGTTCGCTCCGCATCCAGAACATGTGAACAGACCGAAAGTTTGCGCGAACATTCGAGCACTGTTAAAGTCTATGGGACGCGAACGTGAGAAATTAAAAATGCAAATTTTAAAGGCTAATATGCAAGTTATTGTCCTGCCCCAGGGGACATGTATCAATGCAAAAAAAAGTTTTAAAAATGGAAGATTTTTCGGGAGCAGTGATTTTAATGATGCTTAAAGTGAAAAAATAAAAGTGAAATATTTCGTTTAAATATCATACCTGGGGGGTGTCAATAGTATGCCTGTAAAGTGGCGCATGTTTCCCATGCTTAGAACAGTCCCTGCACAAAATAACATTTCTAAAGGAATAAAAGTCATTTAAAACTGCTTGAGGCTTTAATATAATGTGGGGTCCCGGCAATATGGATGAAAATCAGTGAGAGAAATGACATGGGTACCCCCCCCCAGCCCATTACCAGGCCCTTTGGGTCTTGTATGGATATTAAGGGGAACCCCGCACCCGAATTTTTTTTAAAAAAGGCGTTGGGCCCCCAGGCCCTATATACTCTCTGTCGGACAGATTTGAAACATGTTGTATTTCTAGGTCCGTCGGATTTTTATCCCGAAAAGCTATCGGACTAGCCCACACACTATCGGATTGTCCGCCGGACTAATCCTGTTGGACCTAGTCCACCGGAAAGTCCGCTCGTGTGTACGTGGCATTAATTGTATCATCCTATTCTTTGCTGATGGAAGTTCTCTGGGCGGACATCCGGAAGGGACTGATATCTAAAATATATGCAGAGTTGCTGTCTTCTATCCAGGATCACACCTGTTTTAAATGCAGAACCAAGTGGGTGGAAGATATTGGAGATATACAGTAGATGGGGATCAATGCGACATGGCTTTGGAGTCAATACCTGCAACCTCTGTCTCAGCCTCTCATAAACTCTCGCAACTGTTTATTCTACATAGAGCCTATTGAACACCCATACAACTCCACGGTTGGGGCAGGAGAGACTCTCCTCTCTGTCCAAAATGTAAAGTGCACCAGGGGGACTTTATGCACCTACTTTGCTTTGGAGATGCCCCAAACTCCACAGATATTGGGCGGAAATACCCCAATGTATCCCTAGATTGACTCAGATAGCGGTACCCCTGAACCCCCTGATGTACTTACTAGGGGCAATTGACGAGAAGATGTACCCAAGGGGAATGTATCACATGATAACCAGGCTGCTGTACCTGGCTAGGAAACATAGCTAGATATTGGATGGCCTCTACAGTCCCTACAGTGAAACAATGGATTACTTATGTTAATTCACTTCTTCTCAGGGAGCGACTAGCTTATAGCCACAGGAAACCTGTGAGAAAATTTGAGCTAATTTTGCAACCATGGCTGGATGATCCCAGGAGAAACAAGTTAGGTCCTGTTTACAGAAAAGCACTAAAATCCACATAATCCGTTGGTTGAAGAAATGTATAATACTGTTCTAACAAATTGGACTGAAAGTGCTAGTTGGTGTTTTAGTCAAAAAATCACAATATTTGTATTGTCTTCTGTTATTGCTCATGTAATATGGATATTCAATGCAATTTGTATAATCTTTATATTCTTTCACTCACCGGCTGCAATTATTGTATGCATTGAAAGAGCAATTTATCAATAAAAAAGTTTTGATTAAAAAAAAAAAGAATTGTAATTACATGCCTCTGTTAAACAGGGGCAGAAAAATTGGGCCTTGGGTGGTGGTGGTGCCACAACACTGTAACCCCTCACAGATACTCGTGTTGGGCGCTGGAACAGGCCCTGCTGTGAAATATTATATCAAAATCTGTGAAACATGACTGCCAGTTTCTTGTCCTTCTGTGGCACCCAGGGGCAGACTGACCATTGAGCCACTCGGGCACTGCCTGAGGGCCCTGGGCCACTAGGGGGCCCCATCAGGGTTGCCAACCTCAGTAAAAGCAGGGACAGTATGTATAAATCTGTGTTTTTTTTACATCTGTCTGTGTATACTGTGTGTACATGTATGTGTATACTGTGTGATTGTATACTGTGTGTGTGTATACTGTGTGGCACCATAATCTGTGATTGCCTGGGGGCCCCATAATCTCCTATTGCCCAGGGGCCCCATGAGTTATCAGTCCGCCCCTGGTGGCACCCCCTCTCTCTAGACTCACGATACTCCCTTCCTCAACCCGGGAACCAACATCGGAGCCTTCAAATTGCTGCGCATCCTCGAACAGCATATAACCGACACTGTGGTCAAATAATTCTGGGGACTCCTTCGTGCATGATGGTGGGGATACGGAAGGAGTGACTGTGGACAAGGAGCCGGTGGAATAGGCCGCTTTGGCAGCTGCGTTGGAAGGCAAACTACTCTGAGCCAATTCTTCTGCATGTTGTGGCTCAATAACAAAACCAGCAGCAGCAAAAAAGGACAAGCATGCCCCATGGCCACCTGCAGAGGTTACACCATGTCCATGTTCACCACAGTTGACTGTAGGCGCAGAAGCTGCTTGCCCTCTTTTAGTGGCCTGTGAGCGTCTGCCTCTCCTTAGTGGCCTTCCGGTCATGATGTTTTGCAACACCACACTACACTGTATTAGATACCGTGTACATCACCTGAAGTGTATTAGAAAGTGTGCAATGGCTGTATACTGTGTACACCACCAGAAGTGTAGTAGAAACTGTACACATATATATTAATACACTGCCTAACATCTATTAGAAACTGTACACACTGTATTAGATACTGTGTGCACCGCCTGCACTGTATTAGCAACTATACACCATGAAGGCTACACTGAATGCAGAGTATATATAAAGTCTAGCAGTCTAGTATATATATATATATACATATACACACACTAGACTGACTATATATATATATAGATATATATATATATATATATATATATATCTATATATATATATCTATATATATCTATATCTATATATATATATATAGATATATATAGCTATATATATATATATATATATATATATATCAAATACACTGCCACTAACTGAATAACCTGCCTGCTTAATCTAACTCAAGCTATCTCTCTGTACACGCCAACAACACTACACACGGCTGCTCTGTAAGCAGCCATATATAGTGTGGGGTGTGGACTTAGTCCTCCTGAGCCATGATTGGACAAAGGCCTTTGGCCAATCATGGCTCTCTTAGCAGTGATTAGTCAAAGCATGCAGGTCAGGTGCATGCTTCGGCCAATCATCATACAGCAATGCACTGCGACCTCGCAGTGCATTATGGGGCGTTCCGCAGTGCTCAAATTTTCTGCGAACTCCCCATATGTTCGGTTCGTTTTAGAACAAACACCCGATATTCGACTCGAACCGTGGGCTCATCCCTAGTCCCTACCTGAGCACATGGAGTTCTTGGTAATGTGGCAAAAGATTCATACTGGAGAAAGGAGTCCATGCTGCACAGCAAGAAAGCAAATACCTGAAGCAGGTCTTCGAATGTGAATGTGTCTACCCCAATGCAAAAGTGCAACTGGTGCCAATGATAATATCCCAATGTTTTTTTTCTCTCTTTTTTCTCTCCAAGGAAGCCACAGGAGAGGGAGAAAAACAAATATTTACCAAAGGAAAAAAAAAATGCAGCACAGACTTCAGCATCCAAACACCAGCTCAGGTGCAGCACATGAGTCCTGACGTCTCTAGTTAAAGAACTCCTCAGCCCCAAAAGACCACCAGAAGGGGCTCCATCTTGTTGGTGCATTTAGCAACCTAAGATGTGGGACTACGCTTGGTAGAGAATTCAGTCGGCACGTAGGGACTTATCGTAACATCATGGTCTTACGTGTGTAGATCTTGAGGACAAAAAGGAGAATGGAGTGGGTCTCTCTTTACTTCCTTTTATAGATTTAAACTGGTTCTGTGGGTGGAGGTAGGGGTGGAGCTATATCATATGTATGCTGCCGTGTTGGCATCAGGAAAAACGTTTTGCCTTTAGTTAAAGCGGGGTTCCACTCAAATTTTGAACAATATCTGTATGTATTCTCTTCCTTGCCTAGATGCTGACATGCCGTTTAAAAAAATTTAAATCGCCGTAATTACTTATTTTTCTATTCTTCTTTGCACTTCCTGGTTCTCCTCCCGTGGGAGTAGCCGTGTTTCTAGCCTCTCCCAGACTCCTGGGAGCTAGTCTCAGGCTTCCCAGGATGCCACTGAGCATGTGCGGGAACGAGCAGTGAATGCTGGGAGCACAGCATTCACCACATCCAGGAAATAAATGCTTGTGGGCTTCAAATGCCCACAATAAAGATGGAAACCGCCTGCAGTGAATAATATAAGTTATTCTTTCCGAAAAAATCTGACACAGGCGGACATATTACACACAATATGTGAGTATGTAATGCTGAGAAGAAAAGTTTGTGAATGAACTCAAAAAAAAAAAACAATAGATAGGTGGACCCCCGCTTTAAAAACACATTGTCACCAGACCAATTATTTCAATAACTATCTTTCCAGACAAGTATTTGTGCATTTAAAATGTATGTAAAGGCATTTTGTTTAATTTTGGATAGATTGGGTAAGGGTCAAAACCAGTTTATCTTTTGCCATTTTTTATACCATTGAGGAAATTTCCTTTCACTTCCTGGATAGTTTTCTGCGCTTAGAGGTGGCGGACACAACATTCTGTGCTATGGACAATAAGCTGTGGCCAAAATGCTACAGAAATGCCATCCCTGGATACACAATAGCTGTGTCCAGGGTCAGTATTCGCATGTAACTGCTCATCTGAGCAGTAGCGACACCTCCCATTGATTTTGACTAAGCATTGACAGCTGCACTTGTTCACACACACAGTGAGAATTTATCAAAAACTGGAGCATACAGAATCTGGAGCAGTTGTGCATGGCAACCACTCAGCTTCTATACTCAGCTTGTTCAGTTAAGATTTGAAAGTAAAAGATACAGACACCCCAAGTCTCCCGCATTTGGCTGGGGGCTCTCAGACACCCGCGAGCGATGGGTGTTTTCCCGGCTGGGTCTGTCAATAGACCACAGACAGACAGAGCAGCCCAAGTGGCTGAATGGAGTACGGCCGCGCTGTCTGAGGCTGAGTGACAGGCGGATGTAAGGCTCTGCGAGCTGAGGCGGAGGGGGGAACAGCCCATACTGCTGTCCCCAGCCTGCTTTGGCTGCTGCATATGGGTACTTTTTTTTAAGGTCGGGTCGGTTCAGCCAATTCAGCAGGAAAAGAGGGGGGTTGGCTAGGGCAGAGAGAAGACTGTGCACCGCCCATGATCTGCAGGCTGTAGCAATTAAAAGAAAAGAAAAACCTTTCCCTAGTCCAGCGGACTCTTTCTCAACTTTCAGGTGCCGCTGCGCAGTAATCACCTGTGCGACAAATTAGTACATGACAGTCCCGGTCTCTTCTATATCAATCCGCCTGGCAGACCGGGACTGTCATGTACTTGTCACACAGGAGATTACTGCGCGGCAGCACCCGAAAGTAGAGAAAGAGTCTGCTTGACTGGGGAAAGGTTTTTTTTTTCTTTTAATTGCTACAGCCTGCAGATCACGAGCGGCGCACAGTCTTCTCTGCCTCTGCCCACCCCCTTCCTTCTGGGGAATTCTCTGACTGGGATGGCTCACCAGCCCCATTGCAGCCAGACCCCAGGCTCCAGGATCAGTAGCCAGATCCCAGGACCAGCAGCCTAGCTCCAACAACCAGACCCCAGGACCCGCAGCCAGACCCATGGCCCCAGAACCAGCAGCCGGACTCTTGGCCCCAGGACCAGCAGCCAGATCCTTGGCCCCAGGACCAGCAGCCAGATCCTTGGCCCCAGGACCAGCAGCCAGATCCTTGGCCCCAGGACCAGCAGCCAGATCCTTGGCTCCAGGACCAGCAGCCAGATCCTTGGCCCCAGCAGCTGGACCCTTGGCCCCAGGACCAGCAGCCAGACCCTTGGTCCCAGCAGCCAGACCCTTGGCCCCAGAAGCCGGACCATTGGCCCCAGAAGCCGGATCCTTGGCCCCATCAACCAGGCCCCACCCCCAGCAGCAAGGGCCCAGCAGCCAGACTCCTGGCTCCAGCAGCCAGACCCTTGGCCCCAGCAGCCACAGTCTTCTCTTTGCCTCTGCCCACCCCCTTCCTTCTGGGGAATTCTCTGACTGGGATGGCTCACCAGCCCCATTGCAGCCAGACCCCAGGCTCCAGGACCAGTAGCCAGACCCCAGGACCAGCACCCTAGCTCCAGCAGCTGGACCCTTGGCCCCAGGACCAGCAGCCGGACCCTTGGCCCCAGGACCAGCATCCAGACCCTTGGCCCCAGCAGCCGGACCCTTGGCCCCATCAACCAGGCCCCAGCAGCAAGGGCCCAGCAGCCAGACTCCAGCAGCCAGACCCCAGGCTTTAGCAGCCGGACCTTTGGCCCCAGCAGCCAGACCCCAGGCCCCAGCAGCCAGACCCCAGGACCAGCAGCCCAGCTCCAGCAGCCAGACCCTTGGCCCCAGCATCCATGCCCTAACAGCCAGACCCCAGGCTGCAGCAGCAAGACCCCTGGACCAGCGGCCCAGCCCCAGCAGCTGTGTGATCAGGCTGCATTTCATGAGCACTGGTAAGGCTGCATTTCATGGGCACTGGTAAGGCTGCATTTCATGGGCACTGGTAAGGCTGCATTTAATTAGCACTGATCATGCTGCATACAATTGGCACTGGTATAGCTGCATTTAATTGGCACTGATCAGGCTGCTTTCTAATTTTGTTAATAAAAACATATTCAATCACAATCTTTAGGCTGTTAGTAGATCAGCCTCCACAAATTCAGCACAGTGCTGAAAAAAAGAGGGCAAGTGAGCATTTGCAGAGCAGGATAGCAGGATGAGACAGTGTATTACTGGATTTTAACCACTTAGAGACTGCCCACTGCATATATACTATGGCAGGGCGGCTCTATTGCGCAAAACAACGTATCTGTGTGTTGTTTCGTGCACGAGATACTGTGCCCGCTACACGATGGGGTAGCCAATCCGCGGGTCCAGCATATCCGATGTCTGCGGCCACCCGCGATCGCTCCACAGAGAGGCAGAACGGGGATCTGTGTATGTAAACAAGGCAGATCCCCGTTCTGACAGGGAAGTACACTGAGATCTTCTGTTCCTAGTAATAATGAACAGCGATTTCTGTGTTCTTCCTGTCAGTACTTCCCCCACACAGTTAGAAAACACTAGCAGGGAACACATTTAACCCCTTGATCGCCCCCTAGTGTTAACCCCTTCCCTGCCAGTGCCATTTATACAGTGATCAGTGCATTTATTTTAGCACTGATCACTGTATTGGTGACACTGGTCCTAAAAAAGTGTCACTTAGGGTCAGATTTGTCCGCCGCAATGTCGCAGTCCTGCTAAAAATTGCTGGTCGCCGTTATTAACAGTAAAAAAAAAAAAAGTCCATAAATCACGTACTTTGTAAGCGCTATAACTTTTTTCAAACCAATCAATATACGCTTATTGGGATTTTTTTACCAAAAATATGTAAAAAAATAAATATTATGAATTATTATTTTTTGGGATACGTATTATAGCAGAAAGTAAAAAATATTGTTTTTTTTTTTTCAAAATTGTCGGTCTTTTTTTGTTTATAGCGCAAAAAATAAAACCCACAGAGATGATCAAATACCACCAAAAGAAAGCTCTATTTGTGGGGGAAAAAAGGACATCAATTTTATTTGGGTACAGCGTCACAGTGCCATATCACAAAAAATGGCTTGGTCATTAAGGGGTAAATCCTTCCGGGGCTGAAGTGGTTAAGCAGTATTAGTACTTATTTTTAAAGGGGTTGTAAACCTCATCCTATGCATTAAGGTGAAAAAACACCTGGCAGTGACCGGCCCCCCTGCCTCCCCATTTTGCTCACCTGAGCCCTAGAACTTGACCGACGGGGATGCGCTGTCTTTCTGCCCGGGGTTCTCGGCTCTTGATTGGATAGACTGATAGCAACGCAACCATTGGCTCCCACTGCTGTCAATCAAATCCAATGAGGCGGGCGCCGGCGGGGCGGGGCTGAATCCTGCATTCGGTCTCTATGGATGCCGAATGCTGGACTCGGGAGCATGCCCGCAAGGTAACCCTCCGGGAGAGCGCATCTCCCAGGGGGTTATCTGATGTGGGGAGGAGCCGCGAGAGCTACCGAGGGACCCCAGAAGACCAGGTTTGGGGCCACTCTGTGCAAAACGAGCTGCACAGTGGAGGTAACTATGATATGTTTGTTATTTTTTTTTTTTTTAAACAAACCCTTACAATCACTTTAATGTTATACCTGCAAAAGGGGCCAGGCTGAAGTGATCCAGCAAGACTTCATCTTCTGACTAAAGTTCCAATTTAAGGAAATCTCTCAAAATGAGGGGAATTCCTGTTGTCTTTAAAACAGATGTCCCTATTAGAATATTTATCCCACCTCCTAGGCCTCATGAACAATGAGCCTTTTAGGGGTGTCTGAGGTTTTTTTTCTACCTCTAAACGCCCCTCCATTTTAGCATATGTGCCTATGCACACATAGGTGTTTAGAAGAAGCAGGAACGTTTAGAGGCAGAAAAAAAACGCACTACTGGCGAGTCCAGGAAATTCTAGGTGCTGAGATGCGTTTCCACAGGAAATCAGACATTTACCGGTAAATGTAAAGTTGATTTTTACACATTCTATCTGAATACACTGATAACATCCCATGGAGAGAATAACACTAATGAAGTGGTGTTTCTGAAGGACCTCTCCAAAAATGAGGCCACGCTATCACTGTGGGCAGACTAGTATAAATATGCTGATGGGTCCATTAAGATTTTGACCTGTCTGTAATTTTATGCTCAGTTGGCCATAAGTAAATACAATTTGGATCAACAGCCTTGTGTTGCTTTGGATGTTCCTGCTTTTCTTGTTATATTATCCATGATGTAATATAAGCATCCAACAAATTGGGTGAGTGGGACCCTCATGCAGAGCTGGAGACATTGGAGTCTTCGAAAGGTATACGACACCATTAGGTGGGGTCACTTCCCATCCACCAAAAACTAAATTAAGATTGATATTTTAAAGTGATTGTAAAGGTTCGTTTTTTTTTTTTTCTTAAAATAACAAACATATCATACTTATCTGCTCTGTGCAAGGGTTTTGCACAGAACAGCCCCAATCCTCTTTTTCTGGGGTCCCCCAGCGATGCTCCTGGCTCCTCCTCCTCGAGTGCCCCCACGGAGAGCTGCTTTCCATGCGGGCGCGCTTCTGAGTTCTACTGCTGCGTCCATTAACACAGACAGCAGGACTTGGTCCTGCCCCGTGTCACTGGATTTGATTGACAGCAGCGGGTGCCAATGGCTCCCGCTGCTATCAATTTATCCAATGAGGATCCAAGACAGTGGCTGGAGCTGCTGGGCTCATTCTCATCGCTGGAAAGATCGGGTTCAGGTAAGAAAAAAGGGGGGCGCTGGGGGGGCAGCTGCAGCACAGAAGGTTTTTCACCTACCTTGAGGCTGCGTTCACACCTATGTGAATTTCCCGCATCCAATTTGCATGGTAGGAGATTGACTGGCTCTCTATGGAGCCGGTTCACATATCTCCGCTCTGGCTCCAGTGCGAATTTGCAAAGCGGTCCTGTACGTTTTTTGGTCCGTTTCAGGGCTGAAATCGGACCTGAAACTGTGAACGAGGACACACCATACCCCTGCTGTGAGCTGCATGCAGCAATAGTGTGAACCCAGCCTTAGACTTTACAACTCCTTTAATATGCTAGTGTCAGGTCTGCCCCACTGTTTTACGCATAGAAGCAATGAGTTGGAATATCTGACCTTCGTGGCCGTTCATGGCCTTTATTTGTGGGCTCTTAGTTGCCACATAGGCATAATTCACCATAAAACATAGCTCTCGATGGTGTGCACTGCTATTACAGTAGAGACTTTAAGCTAGGGCTGCCACTTGTACAGTTTGGATAGTCTGCTTTTAGTCCTTTTGTCAAGTTCTTGGATCAGAGTTTGGGTCACTCATGCATTCAAGTCCAGAGATCTGACAAGTGGCAGATCTCACTTGCCTGTTCCTTTGCTCTGCTCATTCTTCTACACTTTCTAAAGGGACACTGATAGGCCTCATTTACATGGGTGGCTTAGGTGCTGTAGAAACAGGCTGTTTTTACTGCCCCTGTGAGGGCCCACTTTAAACCTACAATAACAGCCAAAGGGGTTCTTTCACATGCAACGGTCAGGATCTTTTGCTGCCACAACAAATTTAGCTTGGCCTGTCAAACTTGCCCATTGAAGTCAAAAGGACCATGCCACAACCACAAACCAAACGCTTTGCTCATGATTGTGGCATATTTCATTGTGAAATTAGTCTTCAGCTTAAAAGAAAAATAGCCTCTGCTCTACCTTCCTCTGAAGAGTGAGCCAACGCAAATCACTTTTCAGTTTGGCAGTAGAAACTCCCATCCGTGCAAACATGGCCTTTGGAGGGTTGCCACCTGTCATAGCATTGAAAAATAATGATTGAGGGCTCAAATAAAACATATTCTAAATCCAATATTAAAGTGCCTAAGTGTCAACAGTCCAAACTAAAAGCAAAAAATATATGTATATCATATAAAACAATATAATATAATAATTTGGGTCTTCTATATAAGCTCCAACACTGTGCTTCCTAAAGTGCAACGTGCTTCAACTCTTGCCAAAAAAGTGCTTCACCTGAAGTGACATATAATTGTGCTCACCAGATATCTTTGGCCACAAAGTGACCACCAGGCATGTAAAATGAAAGGAATCCTTCCTCCGTTGGCTATACTCTGTCAAGCCTCACATAGACATTTCTTACTGCTTCCAAGAATTAGCCCGGGTTTCACTCCAATCAGGGGCGTAACTAGAAATAGCAGGGCCCCATAGCAAAATGTTGTATGGGGCCTCCCTGCAAACAGCCCCCCCACCCACAGCTGCCCTAGTGTCAATGCAGCGTGAGCTGTGCCACATACAGCGTGACCTGTGCACAATGCAACGTGACCTGTGCCCAATACAGCGTGACCTGTGCCCCATACAGCATGACCTGTGCCCCATGCAGCGTGACCTGTGCCCCATGCAGCGTGACCTGTGCCCCATGCAGCGTGACCTGTGCCCCATACAACGTGACCTGTGCCCAATGCAGCATGACCTGTGCCCCATACAGCGGTACCTGTGCCCCATACAGCGTGACCTGTGCCCAATGCAGCATGACCTGTGCCCCATGCAACGTGACCTGCGCCCAATGCAGCGTGACCTGTGCCCCATGCGGCGTGACCTGTGCCCCATACAGCGTGACCTGTGCCTTATACAGCCTGGTCTGCCTGTGCCCCATACAGCATGACCTGTGCCCCATACAGCGTGACCTGTGTCCCATACAGCCTGGTCTGCCTGTGCCCCATACAGCCTTACCTATGCAGAGGAAGAGGCAAGCCACCCGGATCAGCAGAGAGCAGGATTGCCCGCTGTAATAGCTTTCATTTGAATTTCCCGTCTTCCCGGGGCTCATCGTCACATAGCCCCACCTCTTGGCCCGACGCCTTTGATGACGTCACACGTCTTGCATTGGATCGGCGTTCTGTCTATCAAAGGTGCCGGGCCAAGAGGTGGGGCTATGTGACGTGAGCCCCGGGAACACTGGAAGTTCTAATGAAAGCTATTACATCGGGCAATTTAGCTCTCTGCTGATACGGACAGCTCACCTCTTCCTTTCCTCTCTCTTCCCCTGGCTGGGAGACTGTGCCGGCGGTGCTCTCATCCTCACTGGGCCCCGCTCAGCTGCGGGCCCCATAGCGCCCGCATGGGTCGCTATGGTGGTAGTTACGCCCCTGACTCCAATCATTAAGGGTATGAGATGGTAAAATCTTCAATCAAAATAAACTCTTGAATACGTATCCACAGCTCCCTTCCACTCAATCTGCAAAGTTTGGCTCCACCATGAATGAGCCACAGAGAGGCATTGACAGTGTAATACAGTCTTTAATTTCTTAAAAGCACTTACAAATCGTGTGTAAAGTACAGCAGGTTGCAGCGCAGCTTTGAGAGGAGGCAGGGGCCAGTCCCTCACTGGTGTGTGATACCAGAAGCGCGGCGTGCATCTCAGCTGTCTCAATGAAGACAGAGAGCTCCTGTATCAAGCGTGTCAAGCCTCACTTTCGATGCATTTCACCTTCATGCGCGCGTCATCAGGAAGATGGATGTCATAGCATTGTCTTCTTTTCCGCTCTGAAGGTTGCTATTAGCCAACTTCCAGAAGCAGGAGCTACTTCTGGGACAGTGTACAACTGTGCAACATCATGTCAAGTGATGGGGCAGTGTCAAACATAGCACTGCTACTCAGAGTTGGTAGTCTTGCCTGTGCCAAGATTACTTTTAATAAATTTAAAGCGTAACTCCACTTTTGTTGAAAACAATTCCCTCTGGGTGATCTACAGTATGTACATTGCAGGGATTAAAACAACCTTTGTTGCAGATTCCTACCTTTTCTTATTCTGAAGAAATCCATGTGTGTTTGCCTGTGCCTCTTTGCCAAGTGGGTCTAATGGGAGTGGTTTCATAATTATAAATAAATAAATCTGTCAGCTGTGGCAGCTGCAGGGCACGAATGAGGAAAGCTGCTCGGCCTGCATCCCTAGATGTGTTCCTATTGGAAGTATCACACCAAAACGTCATTTTTGCAGGGAATGCCTGAAATCTGACTTCTTAGGCAGACTTCTGGGAAAATTGGTGAGCCAATCACACAAGCAGGAAATCATGTTTCTGGGGAGTGGTCAGTACACATTCTGTGTACAGAACAACTCCATGTAGCCATATTGCATTGCATTTATAGAAAATGACAGCAGCTGCAGATTGAAAAGGAAAGGTAATTTTTAATATAATTCAATTACAATATGACTTGTATCGCAATTGTACACGCTATATTATTTTTTCTTTATTTGCTATTTTTTTCCCCCCACAAAAGTGGAGTTACCCTTTAACTATTGAACCACTGCTTTTAAAAAAACATGCATATTTGTTCCAAATCAATGATTCAGGAAGTACAGTACTGATCCAGTTGGTCAGCTTAACATCCTGTCAATTAGGATTTTTAGGAAGTCAGTAGTGGTCATCCCTATGTGTCTGGCATAGCAAGGATACTTTGTAACTGAACGGTTATTCCTAGATGCAAACCTCCCTCTACTAGGTCAACCCCCACTGCGCCTCGGATGTTTCACTCAGATGGTGTTACACATCCGGTGAAATGACACCTACCTATAGCTGCCACTTAATATGTAAGACAAATATGAAATGGAATTTAAATTTGTGCTGAGTGATACCCAATCACCCCCCGTGACAAAATTAAATTGTGGCGCTCTCTCTAAACAATTTATCTCCTTCAGTGAGAGATACAAAATCTAATTACTAAATCTAACACACACCCTAGTGATGGTGTGTAACTAAATAATAAACGACTGTACAACAGGTATTTAAAAAATGCCTGCTGGTACCCTCACAATGTGTTCATTGTAAGAGGTAAGTGAAAACAACAATAGTGACACCAACAATAACTAATACATAACGTGACTTAGTGTTAATATTAATCAGGTATTGCTATACCAGTTCCCATATAGTAGATAAGTGTACAATCTATATATATAAGTGCATAAACACAATGCAAAAAATAGTGTCCGTGATAGTAATCAAAATCAACATATGATGTGCAACGGCAAGTCCTTCTGCTGTAAGCATGTGAATACTTCTGCCCGAAATCTTCCACCACACCTTTGTGCTCAGTGATCACTCTCCCTATGGACAGTCACTCACCAGCTCCTCATGCCTCCACTTTCGTAAGAGGCTAAAAAGGCATAGATGACTGCTGCTACTGGCAAGGGTTAAGCCATGTCCATCCAGGAGGTGCGTTCCATATAGAAAAAAAGACTTCTAATAGTGTAATACCGTCAACACTTTAATAATTCACACTGCAAACAGCACTACAAAGGTTCCACTCACATTGTGTAAAAAACAAACAGCACAGCAAACTCCACAGCAATCTGCCCGATTGAATATAAAACCACAGCTGAGGTAAACCTCCTGGGGGGTATGCGGTCACAGCGGACCCTCTATTCGCCAGCGCTCCAAGTGTCTCTCACCCTCTCGTCGCTTGCTTCATAGATGGGTATAGCTGTCCTCCCCACTGGGTAAATTAAACAGCCAGCTTCTTCCTGTCACTAGTACGTGGTGTTCCTCTTCTTACGGCCACGCCCCCGACATGTTTCGATACGCCTGTACCTTAATCATGGGATAGGCCGTTTTGGACATCCATCACCCCTTATATTCCCTCCCATTGTCTGTATGACTGAGGATGCACCAGTGCGCATGCGCGCCTCCATATTCGACGGCCAATCGAATGTTCCCCGTCGTGGGATTTCTGCATGTCCCACAGTTACTTTTGGTTTGATGGACAGTTCTACTCCCAACAGGTTGGCGTGGCAATGGGGGCTAAATATGCCCCCAGCCTCGCCAACCTGTTCATGTCTGAATGGGAGGACAGACAGGTATTCAACACCCATAGACCTCAATTGATCTTCTACCGAAGGTTCATTGACGACATCTTGTTGATATGGGAGGGATCTAGGGAAGCCTTGGTACTCTTCCTGGAACATTTGAATACAAATACGAATAATATCAAGTTGGAATACCTGATTAGTGATAAATCAAT
This sequence comes from Lithobates clamitans, assembly GCA_037952925.1. Lineage (NCBI taxonomy): Eukaryota > Metazoa > Chordata > Amphibia > Anura > Ranidae > Lithobates > Lithobates clamitans. The sequence goes on along the minus strand of JBBGZY010000254.1, from coordinate 4,803,571 downwards.
AAATTTCTTGGATGTTACTATTGAGAAATTCAACAACTCACTAAAAACTAAGGTGTACTTTAAACCGACGGACCGCAATAGCTACCTGTCTGTAGCCAGCGGCCATCATCCTTCATGGATTAAAAACATTCCGAAGGGTCAGCTATTGCGGATCCGTCGGAACTGTACTCACATGGAAGACTATTTGTCCCAATCAGATTTCCTAAAAGAGAAATTTATTCAGAAGGGGTATAAAAATGGAGAGCTCACTAAGATTGTGCAAGAAGTGGCCAATATCCCTAGGGAACAGTGCCTGAAAGAAAAAGAAGCACCCATAGGTGAACCTCAACATCAATTAAGTTTCATCTCAGGTTTCCACTACCAGTATAGAGAGATTGAGAACATCTATAAAAAACACTGGTATATTCTTTGTAGAGATAAACATTTGGGAGGAATATTACCAACTAATCCGAAGTTTATTTATAGAAAGGCTCCGAACATAGGAGATCAAATAGTGAGGAAGATTCTGGACGCACCAAAACCGAGAGCTTTATCCTTTAATTTTAAAGGTTTTTTCTGTTGCAGGAAGTGCGTTTGCTGCAAAACAGTGAGAGTTAGTAACAGAGGTATCACTAATGTGACCAACAGAGAAGGGGAAAGATTTGAAATTAAAGAGTTTAGTACATGCACTACCACGCATGTGGTTTACCTCATGTGGTGTCCCTGTGGCTTGTATTACGTTGGGAGGACGAAAAGACAGCTAAAGACCCGTATTAGTGAACACCTCACCAACATAAAAAATGGATACAAGTACCACAGTGTATCCATGCACTTTAAGATCAAACATCAACAAGACCCTTCGCTGCTACAATTCTGCGGTATCGATGTGGTCCATCCGTCCTGGAGGGGTTCCAACAGAGTTAGGGACCTATCACGGAGAGAGACGGAATGGATATTTCTTTTTAAGAGTTTAACCCCGAGAGGCTTAAATATCGAACTAGATCTAAACTGTTTTTTGAATGATTTTTAGATAGTCCCTGGAGATAGACTATATGGTCCAATATTCCATATTTCACTCATGCTGCTACGAGTGAATAATTTTGGGTAAATTTAATTTCGTGTAGATTTCATCATTAATATGAGTATTGTTTGTCTATCGAATTTGCGAGCAGATCAATTTGTAGTGTAATTTTATGTAGTCTATAGATTTGGATAGAATCTATTCCCCATCCTTTACTTAACAGTGGAGGTTGGGGTTTGAAATATGTATTTCAGCCATTCTTGCTTATTTTATTTCATTTTATTTTATATATAATGTTTTAATTTTTTTAAATTTTTTTGGTTTTATATGTATACAGAAATAGAGTTCATTCATTTATTATTTTCTCACCACAGCAATAGTTGGAAGAGTTTGTAACCATGCTTTTGATATATTGTATCGTGAGAATGTATAGGAGCATAGAGAAGATAATGTGGGCACATGCTTTTGTATAGGTGAATCGCTGTAATATGTAAAAAGTATAGGAAGTGTTTCGTTTAACATGTCAGGGTATAATAGCGCTATCTGGGAACCCACCATCTATGCTGGCTGGGAGGAATTAAAGTTACAGCGCTAAAATACGCAGCTCCAACACGAGTTGTGTTGTACAAATCAGCGGGGTTTTGCGGTCACGGGGACACTCGGAGAGCGCAGACGCTGGGGAAAGAAAGGCGCACGCGCACTAGGGTGCCCTTATCTCCGACGGGGAACATTCGATTGGCCGTCGAATATGGAGGCGCGCATGCGCACTGGTGCGTCCTCAGTCATACAGACAATGGGAGGGAATATAAGGGGTGATGGATGTCCAAAACGGCCTATCCCATGATTAAGGTACAGGCGTATCGAAACATGTCGGGGGCGTGGCCGTAAGAAGAGGAACACCACGTACTAGTGACAGGAAGAAGCTGGCTGTTTAATTTACCCAGTGGGGAGGACAGCTATACCCATCTATGAAGCAAGCGACGAGAGGGTGAGAGACACTTGGAGCGCTGGCGAATAGAGGGTCCGCTGTGACCGCATACCCCCCAGGAGGTTTACCTCAGCTGTGGTTTTATATTCAATCGGGCAGATTGCTGTGGAGTTTGCTGTGCTGTTTGTTTTTTACACAATGTGAGTGGAACCTTTGTAGTGCTGTTTGCAGTGTGAATTATTAAAGTGTTGACGGTATTACACTATTAGAAGTCTTTTTTTCTATATGGAACGCACCTCCTGGATGGACATGGCTTAACCCTTGCCAGTAGCAGCAGTCATCTATGCCTTTTTAGCCTCTTACGAAAGTGGAGGCATGAGGAGCTGGTGAGTGACTGTCCATAGGGAGAGTGATCACTGAGCACAAAGGTGTGGTGGAAGATTTCGGGCAGAAGTATTCACATGCTTACAGCAGAAGGACTTGCCGTTGCACATCATATGTTGATTTTGATTACTATCACGGACACTATTTTTTGCATTGTGTTTATGCACTTATATATATAGATTGTACACTTATCTACTATATGGGAACTGGTATAGCAATACCTGATTAATATTAACACTAAGTCACGTTATGTATTAGTTATTGTTGGTGTCACTATTGTTGTTTTCACTTACCTCTTACAATGAACACATTGTGAGGGTACCAGCAGGCATTTTTTAAATACCTGTTGTACAGTCGTTTATTATTTAGTTACACACCATCACTAGGGTGTGTGTTAGATTTAGTAATTAGATTTTGTATCTCTCACTGAAGGAGATAAATTGTTTAGAGAGAGCGCCACAATTTAATTTTGTCACGGGGGGTGATTGGGTATCACTCAGCACAAATTTAAATTCCATTTCATATTTGTCTTACATATTAAGTGGCAGCTATAGGTAGGTGTCATTTCACCGGATGTGTAACACCATCTGAGTGAAACATCCGAGGCGCAGTGGGGGTTGACCTAGTAGAGGGAGGTTTGCATCTAGGAATAACCGTTCAGTTACAAGATATTTTTTATTCACCCACTAGCAGCCATGGACCCTTTTAATTTTCTGTCTAATAGGCAGATGAACCCTGAACATGTTTTTTCAAATAATTTAGAGATGACTGTGGATGAGGAGGATTTCTCTGTAACCTTGAGATCTCTGGAGAACCTCCTTGAGAAACAGATTAAGGCATGGTGGGATGTGTTCACTTTTAAACACTATCAAAAGGAAAACTTAATTTTTAGAAGTTTAAGGTGGGATGTACCCCCACAAGACGGATTGAATGATCCTGCTTTTATGGAAGAATGGCTGATATTTTTTAATAGGGCTGGTAGAGATCTGCAGAACCTTGTTTTAAAGAGGAAACAAATTAAATTAGATAGGATCAATGAAAGTATTAGACAGATACAAGAAAAATTGGAACCCATTAAGGAATCTAATCAAATGAAAGACTTCAATACCAATATGAAAAAGAAGTTAGAAAAAGTGGATCGCGAAACACAAAAAAAGAAAGTGAAGAAATTCACGAGGGATTCTAATGATTTTAGAACCAATAAAATATATACATGGCAGAATATAAAAGGTGAGGACCAGGAGGCAACTGTTGGTGACTCGAGTCATGGAGTGGAATCTGCTAAGAAACCTATATCTAAAACAATCCAGAAAAATCACGGGCCTAAAAATACAGGAAAGAAAAATGAACAGGGGTCTACAAATCCCTCCCATAAGGGGGGAAACCCAGGAAGGAACTACAATAATGAATATGCTTACTCCCCCAGACCTCCCAGACAGGGAAGAGTAGATTATGAGTATCATTCACCCAGGCGGTATAGAGAGAACACCCCTCAGAGAAGGGGAGGATATGATTTTCAATCACCATACAGGGGTGAAGGTCCACGAGGATACCCCCCTCCACATGAATATCAACAGTGGAGACAGTATCCCCCATTGAATCAATTTTCAGAGGGAAATGGGGTTCCAGTATATAATAGATACACGAGCCTGGAAGAAGGGGGTTATTATGACCAGCAGTCACAGAATCAGTCTTTTTTAGGACCACGGGGGAGGGGGGGGAGGCGGGGTACCCCGAGAGGACACCCCCGGATACAACAACAGAGAGGTGGAGGAAGACCTGGACCCCCAAACGCACAAGGTATAAATACAAAGCCCCCACCAAAAGAAGGAAAGGATGTAGGGGAGGGAGATCCAAGCAATCCAAAAAAACGACCGAGGGACATGTAAACACAGGAATTTACAATTTGAGTGGAATTGAGTTGGATCATAAGGAAATCAACATTTTGAATTTGGGTCTTAAATGTGCTCCGAAAAAAAGAATGAATAAATTTCAGGTGTATATTGATACACATAAGTTCATTCGTTCAATGAACATAAAAAAGCATTTTTTGAGCCATCCGGTGGAAGCAGGCATGAGAGCTGTGGTGACATCGGACAAAATAGACAGTGGCTTGAAAAATAGATCAATCTTCAATCCCCAAATTCCAAACAATCATTATGTGGAGGTATTCAAGAACTTGGTATTGAAAGATATTGAGGACCTTCCAGTGAGGAAAGGAGTGAACCCCCAGTATTTTAAGGAAGGGATAGAATCCTTGGAAAAGAGGAGAAACATTATTATTCGCCCGGCGGATAAAGGTGGAGGGGTGGTGGTTATGGAGAAGGAATTCTACCATAAACAACTGGTTGAGTTATTAAGTGATCAGAATACTTATAAAAAGCTAAAATCTGATCCCACAGACTCGTATAGTACCCAATTGGCTGCACTGGTGGATTGGGGTTTTGGGGTAAAAGCCCTAAACTCGAAGGAAAAAAGATATCTCGTACCCAGTGCCAATCGTATACCAGTAATTTACACACTACCTAAAGTGCACAAGAACACCGAGAAACCTCCCCCACGTCCTATAGTTAATGGGATTGGATCTGTAACTGCCAGGCTTGGCGAGTATCTAGACAGATTTCTCCAACCCAGCGTAAAGGTGACTAGAGCTTTCTTGAAAGACACCTCAGATTTGCTACGCCGGCTAGAACTAGTGAAATTTAACCCTACAACAACGTCTTATTTGGTAACAGCAGACGTAGCTTCGTTGTACACAAGTATACAACATGAAGATGCGTCACTAGCCCTGAATTGGGCACTAAGCAAAAGAGACGACATCCCCTATATACAGAAGAAATTTGTGGGACATGCACTGGATTTCTGCATGTCCCACAGTTACTTTTGGTTTGATGGACAGTTCTACTCCCAACAGGTTGGCGTGGCAATGGGGGCTAAATATGCCCCCAGCCTCGCCAACCTGTTCATGTCTGAATGGGAGGACAGACAGGTATTCAACACCCATAGACCTCAATTGATCTTCTACCGAAGGTTCATTGACGACATCTTGTTGATATGGGAGGGATCTAGGGAAGCCTTGGTACTCTTCCTGGAACATTTGAATACAAATACGAATAATATCAAGTTGGAATACCTGATTAGTGATAAATCAATAAATTTCTTGGATGTTACTATTGAGAAATTCAACAACTCACTAAAAACTAAGGTGTACTTTAAACCGACGGACCGCAATAGCTACCTGTCTGTAGCCAGCGGCCATCATCCTTCATGGATTAAAAACATTCCGAAGGGTCAGCTATTGCGGATCCGTCGGAACTGTACTCACATGGAAGACTATTTGTCCCAATCAGATTTCCTAAAAGAGAAATTTATTCAGAAGGGGTATAAAAATGGAGAGCTCACTAAGATTGTGCAAGAAGTGGCCAATATCCCTAGGGAACAGTGCCTGAAAGAAAAAGAAGCACCCATAGGTGAACCTCAACACCAATTAAGTTTCATCTCAGGTTTCCACTACCAGTATAGAGAGATTGAGAACATCTATAAAAAACACTGGTATATTCTTTGTAGAGATAAACATTTGGGAGGAATATTACCAACTAATCCGAAGTTTATTTATAGAAAGGCTCCGAACATAGGAGATCAAATAGTGAGGAAGATTCTGGACGCACCAAAACCGAGAGCTTTATCCTTTAATTTTAAAGGTTTTTTCTGTTGCAGGAAGTGCGTTTGCTGCAAAACAGTGAGAGTTAGTAACAGAGGTATCACTAATGTGACCAACAGAGAAGGGGAAAGATTTGAAATTAAAGAGTTTAGTACATGCACTACCACGCATGTGGTTTACCTCATGTGGTGTCCCTGTGGCTTGTATTACGTTGGGAGGACGAAAAGACAGCTAAAGACCCGTATTAGTGAACACCTCACCAACATAAAAAATGGATACAAGTACCACAGTGTATCCATGCACTTTAAGATCAAACATCAACAAGACCCTTCGCTGCTACAATTCTGCGGTATCGATGTGGTCCATCCGTCCTGGAGGGGTTCCAACAGAGTTAGGGACCTATCACGGAGAGAGACGGAATGGATATTTCTTTTTAAGAGTTTAACCCCGAGAGGCTTAAATATCGAACTAGATCTAAACTGTTTTTTGAATGATTTTTAGATAGTCCCTGGAGATAGACTATATGGTCCAATATTCCATATTTCACTCATGCTGCTACGAGTGAATAATTTTGGGTAAATTTAATTTCGTGTAGATTTCATCATTAATATGAGTATTGTTTGTCTATCGAATTTGCGAGCAGATCAATTTGTAGTGTAATTTTATGTAGTCTATAGATTTGGATAGAATCTATTCCCCATCCTTTACTTAACAGTGGAGGTTGGGGTTTGAAATATGTATTTCAGCCATTCTTGCTTATTTTATTTCATTTTATTTTATATATAATGTTTTAATTTTTTTAAATTTTTTTGGTTTTATATGTATACAGAAATAGAGTTCATTCATTTATTATTTTCTCACCACAGCAATAGTTGGAAGAGTTTGTAACCATGCTTTTGATATATTGTATCGTGAGAATGTATAGGAGCATAGAGAAGATAATGTGGGCACATGCTTTTGTATAGGTGAATCGCTGTAATATGTAAAAAGTATAGGAAGTGTTTCGTTTAACATGTCAGGGTATAATAGCGCTATCTGGGAACCCACCATCTATGCTGGCTGGGAGGAATTAAAGTTACAGCGCTAAAATACGCAGCTCCAACACGAGTTGTGTTGTACAAATCAGCGGGGTTTTGCGGTCACGGGGACACTCGGAGAGCGCAGACGCTGGGGAAAGAAAGGCGCACGCGCACTAGGGTGCCCTTATCTCCGACGGGGAACATTCGATTGGCCGTCGAATATGGAGGCGCGCATGCGCACTGGTGCGTCCTCAGTCATACAGACAATGGGAGGGAATATAAGGGGTGATGGATGTCCAAAACGGCCTATCCCATGATTAAGGTACAGGCGTATCGAAACATGTCGGGGGCGTGGCCGTAAGAAGAGGAACACCACGTACTAGTGACAGGAAGAAGCTGGCTGTTTAATTTACCCAGTGGGGAGGACAGCTATACCCATCTATGAAGCAAGCGACGAGAGGGTGAGAGACACTTGGAGCGCTGGCGAATAGAGGGTCCGCTGTGACCGCATACCCCCCAGGAGGTTTACCTCAGCTGTGGTTTTATATTCAATCGGGCAGATTGCTGTGGAGTTTGCTGTGCTGTTTGTTTTTTACACAATGTGAGTGGAACCTTTGTAGTGCTGTTTGCAGTGTGAATTATTAAAGTGTTGACGGTATTACACTATTAGAAGTCTTTTTTTCTATATGGAACGCACCTCCTGGATGGACATGGCTTAACCCTTGCCAGTAGCAGCAGTCATCTATGCCTTTTTAGCCTCTTACGAAAGTGGAGGCATGAGGAGCTGGTGAGTGACTGTCCATAGGGAGAGTGATCACTGAGCACAAAGGTGTGGTGGAAGATTTCGGGCAGAAGTATTCACATGCTTACAGCAGAAGGACTTGCCGTTGCACATCATATGTTGATTTTGATTACTATCACGGACACTATTTTTTGCATTGTGTTTATGCACTTATATATATAGATTGTACACTTATCTACTATATGGGAACTGGTATAGCAATACCTGATTAATATTAACACTAAGTCACGTTATGTATTAGTTATTGTTGGTGTCACTATTGTTGTTTTCACTTACCTCTTACAATGAACACATTGTGAGGGTACCAGCAGGCATTTTTTAAATACCTGTTGTACAGTCGTTTATTATTTAGTTACACACCATCACTAGGGTGTGTGTTAGATTTAGTAATTAGATTTTGTATCTCTCACTGAAGGAGATAAATTGTTTAGAGAGAGCGCCACAATTTAATTTTGTCACGGGGGGTGATTGGGTATCACTCAGCACAAATTTAAATTCCATTTCATAGCAAGGATACTGTAGCATTTCACATTTACTTTTTTTATTCCAAGTCTATTATCAGGCATTTTTACCATCATTTATAAGCTTAACCACTTCAATGCAGGGCACTTATACACCTTCCTGCCCAAACCAATTTTCAGGTTTCAGCACTCTTACACTTTGAATGACAATTGCGTGATCATGCGATGCTGTACCCAAACAAAATTTTTATAATTTTTTTTCCCACAAATAGAGCTTTCTTTTCTTGGCGTAGCACCCTGATGTTTAAGCAGGGTTTCTAGTAAATTTAACTGCCAAGTGTAGTTGCTTTGGCCAATTGATAGGAGATCAATTGATTCCACCCTAATTCTGGAATTGCTGCACTTCTCTCTTCTGTCACTAGATGGTCGGGTATCTAGTGGCATTAGATAAGACAAGGGCATTGCAAGGACAGATTAGGAATAGATGGGGTGTCTCAACCAATGGGCAGGGATTTTCTTGGGTCCCTTGGCCTGCTGGGAGAACCTATTTATTTAGGTGAGGTCAGGTGATCGATGTTCTGTGCCACCTGGACGGCTGTCTGGGTGGACATGTGTTGTACTATCCGGGCTGCTAGGCAAGGGCCTGAGGCCTATCCCGGGGACATCTGGCTGCTAGGCTGTCTAAGGGCCTATCCAGAAGCAAGGGTTGGGACTGCGGCTTGCAGTCCAATCAAAAGTAACGGTTCCGCCAGCCGGAGAACCTGTCGTGGTCAGAGTGGAAGTCGTCGCCACCAAGGGACCATCCACCTTATTACCAGGGACCACTGTGAGTAGCTGAAGCAAGTACCAGAGCAGTATTCTCACCAACTGGGGACGGTGAAGAATTGGGAAACTTCAACAGGTGTCGAGGCAGGGACCCAGCCAGCGGAGGTGAAGCTTGCAGAGCAGTCTTGTGTGCCAAGCCAGGGACCGAGCAGGCCAGTGGGGTGACGCTTGAGAAGTATCTGTGAGTGCCAAGCTAGGGACCCAGCAGGGATGCGGGGGTGACGCTTGAGGAAGATAGTGAGAAGATTGGAAGCGCTGAGGAGATCCAGTGGCAGTGGATCAGTTAATCTAGGTGATAGACTGGGAGCTCAGTTGAGTGAAGATCTAAAAAGGAGATTGTGGAGAAAGTGAACGAGTAACCTTTGTTAGAAACTGTTCAAGATTGTTGCCATAGGAGACAGCGTGTCTGCACATGCAGATGTGGTGGCCGGCTGGGTGCCTTTTGATGCATGGCTGTCTACCTATAGAAGTCTTGGAGTCTGCTAATTAACATTGCAACTACTAAAGGGTGTCCTAGCCCTAACCCTCTCTCCCACAGTTCTGTTTAAGAGAAAATAAATCTCTTTGCATTCAAGAAGTGTCTGGCACCCATTAATCTACCTTACATTACACCCACCATGCCTCGTAACCCACTCTACACAGAAGAATTTCATCTGTCCCTAACTCTGGAGGTCATCGTTAGGCCTGGGGAGGCCCGGGACTTGGCTACAGTGGTATTTGATCACCTCTGGGGTTTTTATTTTTTGCGCTACAAATAAAAAAAAGAGCGTAAATTTGGAAAAAAAAATTTTTTTTCTTTGTTTCTGTTACACAACTTTGTAAATAAGTAAGTTTTCTACTTCACTGATGGGTGCTGATGAGGCAGCACTGATGAGGTGGCACTTCTATGCAGCACTCAAAGGTGGCACTGGAGGGCACGTATAGGTGGCACTGATAGGCATCACTGATGGGCACAGAGTGCCATCCCTAATGGGCAATGATTGCCATCCCTGGTGATTATCCCTGGTGGCCATCCTCGGGGGGGGCTGCACTGATAATCAATCAGTGCAGACCACCCCGTCAGGAAAGCAGCTGATCAGCTCTCCTCTACTCGCGTCTGACAGCGGCTTTTCCTGTTTACACTGTGATCAGCTGTGATTGGACAGAGCTGATCACGTGGTAATGAGCCTCTGTCAGAGGCCCTTTACCTAGATCTGAGATGCGGTGTGTCAGACTGACACACCACCGATCACCACGCTGTGCGCCCCCATGATCGTGGCTTATCCTGCTGGACGTCATAAAACACCCAGTCAGAATAACTGAACCACTTTCTGGCCGTCATTCTGCTATAGGCTGGGTGGGAAGTGGTTAAGGCATGACTGTTCCTTTGGTGTGAGTTGTCCTTTAAACCGTGGCACCATCGCCCTGAGTGCAGCCCAGCAGTATTGCCATGGAAAGGCCATATATTATATCTGGTGGCCTTATGGCCACACTGTACTCCTGGGGGGCTTCCATTAAAGATGTAACCTTCGTCAAAGCAGAACATAACTGCCTATAATAAAATATTGGGATAATAGTACTAGATCTTTGAGTCTTTTTAAGCCATAGTTGGTATTAAGCTCCAAAGCAAAAATGGTATTGCAGCTTAGCAATTCTTAAGATGGGATAGCTGCATTGGTCTTCATTTGAAGTTTTCCTCTTTCATTTTCACCTGGTGATCTAGCCAGTAAGTCTGTTATTTTTCGGTAAAACATGCTGTTCTGCAGATGAAGCAGTTAGGGGGTTGACACAAGCCATTTACCACTGACAGGAGTGCTTACAATGATCAGCTTAATATATGTAAAACCCTTATTGTAAAAGGAAAAACTGCTGTTATGGCTTATAAAGTAATAGCTGGAGTTTGGCCTCAAATTGTTGGTGTATTTACAGTGCATTCATAAAGTATTCAGAACCCATTCACTTTTTTTCAATTTAGTTATGTTGCAACCTGATACTACAGCTGTTTAAATTTCTTTTCTTTTCTCATGAATCTACTAAGTACCTCATGACAAAGCGAAAATGGAATTTTAGGAATGTCTAAATTTATTGAAAAGAAAAAAACTTTCACATGTACTTAGGTATTCAGACCCTTTACTCAGTACTTTGTTCAAGCACCTTTGGCAGCAATTACAGCCTTGAATCTTTTGGGGTATTTCTGTCATTCTTTGCAAATCCTCTGAAGCTCAGTCAGCTTGGATGGAGACCGTCGGTAGACAGTCATTGTCAGGTCTCTCCAGAGATGTTTAATAGGGTTCAAGTCAGAGCTCTGGCTGGTACTTTGCTCCATTCAGGTTTCCCTCAACCCTGTCCAGTCTCTCGGTCCCTGCTTCTGAAAATAACCTCCACAGCATGATGCTACCACCATGCTTCACTGTTGGGATGGAATTGGGCAGGGAATAAGTGGTGCCTGGTTTCCTCCAAACATATCGTTTAGACTTGAGGCCAAACAGTTCAATCTTGGTTTCATCAGACCAGAGACACCTGGTTGCTCACAGAGTCCTTCAGGTGCTTTTTGCAAACTCCAAATGGGCTTTCATGTGTTTTGCACTGAGGAGAGGCTTCCATATAGCCCAGTGGTTCTCAACTCCTGTCCTCGGGACCTACTAACAGGCCAGGTTTGCAAGATAGCTGAAATACATCACAGGTGATATAATTTGCTGCTCAATGATTGCAGTATTCTAGTCTGCATCTCCTCAAGGTAATACTTAAAATCTGGCCTGTTGGTGGGTCCCGAGGACTGGAGTTGAGAACCACTGATATAGCCACTCTGCCATTAAGCCAAGATCAGTGGAGGACTGCAGTGATGGTTGCCATACTGGAACTTTGTTCCATCTCCACACAGGATCTCTGTCAGAGTAGCCATCAGGTTCTTGGACACTCTCATCCTAAGGCCCCTTTCACACGTGCGGACCGTATGTCCGTATTTCATGCATCCATTTTAGCATGAAATACGGACATACATGCATCCCTATGGGATAGCGGGTGTCAGCGGATGTACATCCGCTAACACCCGACGTTGTCCGCCTCCGCTCTCGTCCGATCCTGCGGACGGAAGAAAATCCTATTTTTCTATCCGTCTGCAGAGCGGATCGGAGGAACACGGACAGACGGTCCGTGTTCCTCCGATCCCCCATAGGGGAGAGCGGAGATCTGACAGGGCGGTCCCTGCACAGTGTGCGGGTCCCGCCCTGTCATCTGCCTGCTCAGCTGGGGAAAGCGGAGCGATCCCCGCTGAGCAGCGGATAAACACGGGGCGGATCAATACGGATCCGTCCCGTGTGAAAGGGGCCTTAGGTCCTTCTCCCCCGATCGCTCAGTTTGGCTAGATGACTATACTCTTGGAAGAGTCCTGGTTGTGTCAAACTTCCATGCGAGAACTATGCAGGTCACTTTGCTCTTTGGATCCTTCAGTGGAGCAGAATATTTTTTTTTTTTGTAGCCCTCCCCAGTTATGCCTTGCAATAATTGTGTTTCTGAGCTGTGCAGGAAGTGTCATTGACCTCATGGCTTTTGCTCTGTATACACAGTCAGGTCCATAAATATTGGGACATCGACATAATTCTAATCTTTTTGGCTCTATACACCACCACAATGGATTTGAAATGAAACAAACCAGTTGTGCTTTAACTGCAGACTTTCAGCTTTAATTTGAGGGCATTTACATCCAAATCAGGTGAATGGTGTAGGAATTACAACAGTTTGTATATGTGCTTTCTACTTTTTAAGGGACCAAAAGTAATGAGACAGATTAACAATCATCCATCAAACTTTCACTTTTTAATACTTGGTTGCAAATCCTTTGCAGTCAATTACAGCCTGAAGTCTGGAACGCATAGACATCACCAGATGCTGGGTTTCATCCCTGGTGATGCTCTGCCAGGCCTCTACTGCAACTGTCTTCAGTTCCTGCTTGTTCTTAGGGCATTTTCCCTTCAGCAAGTGAAATGCTCAATCGGATTCAGGTCAGGTGATTGACTTGACCAATGCATAACATTTCACTTCTTTCCCTTAAAAAACTCTTTGGTTGCTTTCGCAGTATGCTTCAGGTCGTTGTCCATCTGCACTGTAAAGCGCCGTCCAATGAGTTCTGAAGCATTTTGCTGAATATGAGCAGATAATATTGCCCGAAACACTTCAGAATTCATCCTGCTGCTTTTGTCAGCAGTCACATCATCAATAAATAAAGAGAACCAGTTCCATTGGCAGCCATACATGCCCACGCCATGACACTACCACCACCATGCTTCACTGATGAGGTGGTATGATTTGGATCATGAGCAGTTCCTTTCCTTCTCCATACTCTTCTCTTCCCATCACTCTGGTACAAGTTGATCTTGGTCTCATCTGTCCATAGGATGTTGTTCCACAACTGTGAAGGCTTTTTTAGATGTTGTTTGGCAAATTGTAATCTGGCCTTCCTGTTTTTGAGACTCACCAATGGTTTACATCTTGTGGTGAACCCTCTGTATTCACTCTAGTGAAGTCTTCTCTTGATTGTTGACTTTGACACACATACACCTACCTCCAGGAGAGTGTTCTTGATCTGGCCGACTGTTGTGAAGGGTGTTTTCTTCACCAGGAAAAGAATTCTTTGGTCATCCACCACAGTTGTTTTCAATGGTCTTCGGGGTCTTTTGGTGTTGCTGAGCTCACCGGTGCGTTCTTTTTAAGGATGTTCCAAACAGTTGATTTGGCCACACCTAATGTTTTTGCTATCTCTGATAGGTTTGTTTTGTTTTTTTAGCCTAATGATGGCTTGCTTCACTGATAGTGACAGCTATTTGGATCTCATATTGAGAGTTGACAGCAACAGATTCCAAATGCAAATAGCACACTTGAAATCAACTCTGGACCCTTTATCTGCTCCTTGTAAATGGGATAATGAGGGACTAGCACACACCTGGCCATGGAACAGCCAATTGTGTCATTACTTTTGGTCCCTTAAAAAGTGGGAGGCACATATACAAACGGTTGTAATTCCTACACCGTTCACCTGATTTGGATGTAAATACCCTCAAATTAAAGCTGAAAGTCTACAGTTAAAGCACATCTTGTACATTTCAAATCCATTGCGGTGGTGTATAGAGCCAAAAAGATTAGAAGTGTGTCGATGTCCCAATATTTATGGACCTGATTGTAGTATGCATTGGCTGCTGTAAGGCCTTTTACAGAGAGGTGTGTGCACCTTTCCAAATCATGTCCAACTAATTTAATTTACCACAGGTGGATTCCAATCAAGGTATAGAAACATCTCAGCAACCATCAAGAGAAATGGGAAGCACCTAACCTAAATTACAAGCGTTATTGCAAAGGGTCTGAATACTGACAAAGCTACCATCTAAAGGTGTCTCTGTTGGCTCCTCCATCCAGAGTGTAGTTACCCTAAGGCTGGGTTCACATATGTGCAGCCACAGGTTCATGCCTGAGGTCCAGTGCGTGTCTGTTTCCTGGTTTAGGTCCGAATCTTTGACTGAATTCGCACCTGCACAGGACCTTTCTTCAATCCGCACCACAGCCACCCAGGACCTGTGTGAACCGACTTTAGTAGGAGTCAAGCCATGCAAATTACATGCGGAGAAACATCCAATTGCATCCAATTCACATATATTTGAACCCAGCCTAATACAGGTATGTTACTGGCTAGATCAGACAAAAAGGGAATAAGCCTAGAAAAAGAAAATTAATACGGCCACTACATCTAATGATTGTTATGCTGCAATATATTACATTTTTGGTTCTGAGCTTAATATTTAAGTGGCTGTGTAAACCACTATGTATATCCAGTGATAAACAGAGATGAAACCAATCCTCCTACATAAAGTTGTACCTGTTTAGCAGCAGTCTTCTCTCTACAGCTGTCAAAGGTCCAGAATTGATAAAAGTGATTCATGCTGATAGCAGAGGAACAAGGAAGCAGAAAGAAATTACCTAGGCCTCATACACACTGGACGTTTTTACATCTGCTGTTTTTGGCGTCAGGTATTTTTTTTGTTGTTTTTGCAGCCAGTAAATTCCCCAGCGTGTTATCCTATGTGGCCATGCACAAATAGGCTGTTATCAGCAAATATTAGCAGGGGGTTTCTGGCTGGAACCCCCCCCCCCTCCCCCAGAACTTATGGGTTTCAGAGGAGTTGTTCAGCTGTAAAAATCTAACTCCGAAAAAAGCTGAAAACCGTGGCTATTCGGCATTTACGAGCTTTTTTTTAAAATTATAATATAATAATTTATTTGATTATACCATGATTTTTTTTTCAGGACAAATTGGGCTTTCATTTACTGGCAAATAGTAATGGATATCTCCTGATTTTTATTAATTTTTTTTTTTTTTAAATCAAAGAAAAACTGTCGTAAAATAATTTGCTTTTAAATTTAGCTGTGCATTTATTTTTACTGCTATAACCTACCACCAAAGAACAATCCAAAATAAAAATTCTCCTGCTCCCGATACCACATATATCAAATAATGTTGTTTGTACCCATAGTACAGCCCAGAAACAACAGTTCACATTTTGCCTCCCCCACATCTAAAACACACTGACACAAATTTAAAAAAATATATATATTTAGATATATATATATATATCTCAATAATTAGGTGGGTTACCTTCTTTTCTTGGTCCTCCGATTTATCTAAGCACAGTCAGGGTGGACTGAATCACCACCCACATGCATTTTAAATTGGATATCCGAAGAGAACCCATTGATTGTTTCATCAAATGCCTTAAGGAATTCAATCATACGCATGTTCATTTATGAGCGATTTTGAGCGATTTTGAGCAAAGATACATTTTTATTAATGAAAACTTTCAGAGGAATTGCGCCACTTGGTGGCGCTATATAGATGATATTTTTGCAATATGGCGGGGCAACATTGAATCCCTTAAGGCATTTGATGAAACAATCAATGGGTTCTCTTCGGATGTCCAATTTAAAATGCATGTAGGTGGTGATTCAGTTCCCTTCTTAGACACACGGGTATATTTAGAACATGGTCGTATTGAGACAGATTTATACACCAAACCCACTGATAGAAATCAACTCCTTAGATTTGACAGTTACCATCCCCCCCATGTGTTTCGGTCCATCATTAGAAGTCAGCTCCTCAGGGTTACACGGATTGTCAGCAATGTAACAATTAGAGACAATAGATTGAAGGGAATGTGCTCCAAGTTCAGAGAGCGGGGATACCATGATGGTCTTATTACACAGGAACTATATAAAATCTTGAAGCCAGATAAGATACACAGTTGTAGAAAACATAAACTAACTAAACCAAGGATACCATTCATCCTCCAATTTCACAGCTATAGTGATAAGATCTTTAATATAGTGAGAAAACACTGGTCACTTTTGAAGTGATCATATCCTCAGATAGATGTATTCCAACAAATCCCTATGAAGGCATATCGGTGGAACAAAACATTACCTGATTCTTTGGTGCAATCTGAATTCAGATCCAACACCCAAGAAACCAAAATGACATTCCTTGGCAGAAAAAGAAATGGATGTTTTTCATGTCTCAATTGCATTCAATGCAATCTTATGCTCAAGGGTAATCACTATATTCATCCTACAACTAGAGAAAAAAATAATGGTTAATGGTTTCTATACCTGTCAGACATCTTATGTGGTATACATTCTTGTATGTCCCTGTAATCTTATCTATGTAGGGGAAACAACTCAAAAAATTAAGGATCGTATAGCGCAACATCGTAGCACGATTAGACATTTGCAGCCTGGTCTCCCTGTGTCACGTCATTTTTTTGAAATGGGACACAAGGAAACTGAATTGCGGTTTATGGTCTTGGAGGAAGTGCTCCGTGACAAAAGAGGGGGTGACAGAATTTTGAAACTCAAAGTTTGGTGGATTATTAGATTACAGTCTCTGCATCCCGGTGGGATGACATTGTATGCTGCTGATGTGGACATCCTGTAAAATCTATATGATATTCTTTGTAATTAGATGTATATGTCTTTTTTTTTTTGTACATATGTTTATCTATGGATTCACAATATCACTTTTTGTTCTCTTTAATATGGAGGGGGTTAAACCTTTCTGATGCCATTAGTTACTGGTGGTGATGACTAGATTGTATACATGTGTGGTAACTTGTTGGGTGTGGATAAAGGAGAGGGATTGTGTCAGGGTTTTTCACACACAGCCAGAGAAGCCTGAGGAAGAGCGATCTATGCTCGATACTGTACAGTTGCTTGCACTTTCATGTTTTTTGGAAAATTTCAAGTAAAAGAAAAATTGCATCAAAGCATCGGTCCCATCGTTTTAAATATATATATATATATATTTATATTTTTAAATCCCACCCAAAATATACTGACCATGACCTGACCATTACTTGATCCAAACAATAACTCTGGCACTGACCTAGATCAAACCTCAATCTAGGTTTTTTTTTTTTTTTAGTTTGTTTTTCTCTGCAAGAAGAAAGATACATTGTAGACATAGGGCAGGGTTCACAGTGACTGATCCCTGTGATAGCCAATCAGACACCATCACAGGGATCAGGTGACCCAGAACTGCAATATATATATATATATATATATATATATATATATATTACAGCCCCACAGGGGGAAAAAAAAAAAAAGAAAGTCCAGTCCAGTGGGGCCATATACAGTGCCCTGAAAAAGTGTTCATACACCTTGAAATTTTCCACATTTTGTCCTGTTACAACCAAAAACCTAAATGGATTTTATGTAATAGACCAACACAAAGTTGCACATAAAATATAAAATTGTGACATAGTAGGGAAATGATTTTCAAAATAGTTTACAAATAAACATTTGGCGTGCATTTGTATTTAGAACCACCTTTTGCTGAAATTACAGCTGCAAGTGTTTTCGGGTACATCTCTACCAGCTTTGCACATCTAGAGCGTGAAATGTTTGCCCACTCTTTCTTTCTCCAGGCCCCTTCCTTCAGACAAGCCCAGCTCAGTGGTTTGAGTCACTAATGCTGCCCAGCCCTGGTCTGTGTGTAGTGTCCAGAGGTAAACAGAAGGGATTACAGTTTAGAGTGCAGACATAATCAAAGCGGGGGTATGCAAAGATGAGCAGAGGCATGTGGAGTTAAGCAGAGATATAGAGATAGATTTATATATATATATATATATATATATATATATAAAATGGGTTTGGGGTGCAGAGGTTAGCAGGTACACCGACAGATGGATAAAGATGCCGCGATTAGCAGAGGCAGAAAAGGGTCTGTCATAGTAAATACCTGTTACATGGTTGGCAAGTGTAAGGCTCCATTAACATCATTGCAGCTGCAAGAGCGTGCACGTTCCCATGCATCACAGCCCCTCCCACTCTTACCGCAATGTGGCTTCACCAACGGTATGCTGTGCTATGCACTCCATATATTACTACTCTACTAAAACTACCCAAAGGCACCATTTTCTCTCTTCTCCCCCACCCTCTAATTTGTTTAAATATTTGTTTTAACAAAAATGGTTTGTATTTTCATTTCCATATAAAGGCCTACCAAAATCCTCAGCACCAGGCCTATGATGCTCTTAATATGGCACTGCTGAGGTGGTGGGCCATTGACCCCTAAAATCTTATAGGAAGTTGTATGTTATAGATATGTAAAAAGTCTGGAAGTTTGGCACTGTATTTAAAAAAAATAAAAAAGTTAGCCCAGTCAGGTTTGGGGTGTTTTTTTTTTTTTAAATACAAACACTCCAAACCTGACCGGGCTAACTTTTTTTTTTTTTTTTGAAATATAAAAGGCATTTGGCTCCTTAAAGGTATGAGAGAGCTGAATTTTGGGAGCACGCTAACTTATTCATATGAACACACAGCAGAGCCTTGTAAGCTGTAAGAAAGTACCTAAAGTTTTGATCTTTGATGGTAAAATAGAAGCAGCTAAAGATGTGAGAGCTTGCTTTAAAACTTTTTTTTACTCTTGAAGAGTATGTAAAAACTTCAATGTCCATAGTCTGGGCACAGATGCACCTTGAAGCT
Organism: Lithobates clamitans; assembly: GCA_037952925.1. Taxonomy (NCBI): domain Eukaryota; kingdom Metazoa; phylum Chordata; class Amphibia; order Anura; family Ranidae; genus Lithobates; species Lithobates clamitans. The sequence goes on along the minus strand of JBBGZY010000254.1, from coordinate 4,784,486 downwards.
ATGGGGTTTATTTACTAAAGGCTGTTCACTTTGCAGGAAAATTTTAATTAACAAGATGAAGACTTTGGTCTTCATGCTCTATCACACTGCACCTTCAGTGTCACAACTCTGCCATCTCTACTCTTCATTTCTCTGTCATGGTCCCCCAAGGTTCTGGTCTTGGACATCTATTCTCAATCTACACCTCCTCCCTGGGTCAGCCAATAACCTTCCATGGCTTTAATTACCATTTCTACACTGATGACACCCACATTTCTCTTCTCTACCCCTCAGCTCACTCCATCAGTCGCCACATGCATCACTCATTTCCTAGCAGAGACTGGATGTCACACTTCAAATTCAGTCTACCCAAAACCAAGCTCATAATTCTTCCTCGCCCATGTGCCTCTTCCCCAGACTTCTCTGTAAAGAGGAACGGTGCAACTAATCAACCCATCCCCCACATGCCAAGGTGCTAGGTGTTATCCTGGACTCTGAACTATCCTTTTAGCCCCATATCCAATCAATGTCAAAAGCCTGCTGCCTCAACCTACAGAAAATCTCTAAAATATGCCCCTTCCTAGCCCAATGACACCACAAAGCTCCTAGTCCACTCCCTGATCATCTCTTGACTACCGCAACTCCCTCCTCACTGGCAAACCTTTACATGGGCTACCCCCCACCCCCCCAAAGTCCATCATAAATGCTGCTGCCAGGCTCAGCCATCTTACCAACAGCTGTGTGTCTACTACCCCTCTCTGCTAGTCCCTCCCACTGGCTTCTGCTCACCCAACAAATAAATTCAAGATCCTAACAACTTACAAAGCCATCCACATCCCTCAGCTACATCACTAACCTAGTCTCAAAATACCAACCTAATCTCTCTTAATTCCTCCAAAGACCTCCTGCTATCTAGCTCCCTTGTCACCTCCTGGACTTCTCCCAAGCCTCTTCAACCGTCTGGAAATCCCTACGCCAATCTATCCAACTATTTCCTACTCTGTCCATCTTTTAGACAAACCCAGAAAACCCTTCTCTTCAGAGAAGCCCATCCTGCCCCTACCCAACTGTATTTTCTCCATCAGCTCATACACCAGTTATTACCTTTTGTATCAAGCTCTAATGAGCAGGGCCCTCTGATTCATACTGTAATAAATCATATTGCAATGTCTGCCATCATGTTGTAAAGCGACGTGTAAACTTTTGGCACTATATAAAATCATACATAAATAAAACCCTAGGATTTGTGAAAGTGTAAACTTCTACTTTTGTTGCCGTGATGGTTTTATTAAAAGTAGAACTCTAAAAGCACAGGGGGTAAAGATTAAAAACCATAAAATGAGCATTGACATTGAAAAAAAAAAAAAAACTCATGTTGTTTAACATTACAATTTTACTTCAACCCACTGATATGTCATATCAAATTTCTTTAACAAAGAATGTACTGCATGGCTCGATCTAAAGAGTACCAGCCCTCAAGAGTGGATACTTTGTGCTGAGAAACTATTCAGGAGACCCCCAGTCAAAAAGTGGGAGGACAGCCACTCATGCTGCATTAGAAGAGGGGTACAAATGCAGACAGAACCTGATCCAGAACATAGTGCCTGCACCATTATCCACCAGCATTAACTTCCTATGTGTCACTTACACTGGACAGTTGTAAAAGGGATCAAAACTGCTTAACAAAAAAAAACAAACAAAATCAATTTTAATGAAAAGTACAGTTTAGCTATGTAATGGCACTTTGTTCTCATTTGTGACACTTTGCTTTTAGGTGAAACCAGAAAAAACAAAAAAAAAAAAAAAAAAAAAAAAAAAAACACCTCATTAGCGGTCAGAAGCACTGCAACATGCTGACATCACTCGGTGATCCATATGCTTTTATTTGCAAAAATATTTAATCAAGGTGACTTAAATGGAAAAGCACTGGAAAATTAGTCCTTGACAGATGCGCTGATTTCAGAAGAAATGGAATAAATTAATAGTGGAATGACTTAGATATTGGAATTTTTTTTGCTTCGTTTAAAAAACAAAAAAAAACCTGACTACGACCATCAAACAACCAAAGATATAAAAATTAACAACTTTTGAAAAACTAGGCCAGTACTTTGGAGGGAGGGGGGGGGGGGGGGGGACCGGGACCTTGCATTTGAACATAGTTGTGAACTCACCAAAATTTCACTTTCACAGCTACGGAACTGAAACTGCGCACTGGATCTATTATTACAGTATACCTTTTTTTTTTTTATGTAAAAAAATCTTTATACATCATAAAAAACAAGGAAGGCAAGATGCATAAATCAAATCAGCTGGTTGGCCAGAGTCATCTTGAAAAGCCAATTTGCTGTTGGAGGGGCCATCATGCCACTTTATTCTGGGCCTCTCCGGCAGCAAAGAAGGCAGTGCTGCATATAAAAAGTAGTGTATTTGACTCTGCGTCACGCATCCTATGCCTTCGCTCATAGAACTGTTCTGTCCAAACGGTGTGGAGGACAGCTGCTGGTCCAAATCTTTGGCACTTATGCTGGCAAACTCAGCTTCTTCCCCTTTAGTACTGTTAAAAAAAAAAAAAAAAAAAAAAAAGAAGAAGTTAGCAAGTTATCTGGATAACCTTACCATTGAGCACCTGAACGGTTCTCTTTTTTTAGAATTTGGTTTAATCTCATAAAAGGGCAAATGTTAGCTAAACCCAGGAACAACTTTATAAAATGGCAGCTTACCAATTGGTAGATGTGGTCACTGCATTAGTACTCTTTCCAGCTCCACCCCCCACCGATGAAGCTGACATTAATACAAGTCTTGTCCTTGGGTGAATGCTGTGCGTTTCACCCGCTCTACCTCCATGACCACTGTCAAATGAATTGAAGACGACCATAGCTGCAGTGGGCCTCCATGACAGAGCTCAGAGGCTTGACAAAGGGGACACCCCTGGAAACACATCGCCTTGGATCCAGGAACTTGGAAAAACAGGAGACTCCCACGGCTTCAAGTGAGCTCCACCATAGAAGATGCTGCACGTGCAGTCTTATTCAACACAGCTACCCCTTTGACAGCTGTCCTGGAAGTGGAGGGGGTGAAACACAGCTCAACTCACCACAAAATTCCTGCAGCTCTTCCCACTAGCCATGGCTCTGGCTTACAAGCTGGACTGCATGGCTGTCCACCACTGCTCCCATATGACCAGGTTCCTACGAGTGCATTTTTTTTTTCTGTGCATGCAGAACGACAGGCTATTATGGAAATCCCAAACCTTTACTGTCCACGTCCTGGGGTGTGCACTCGTGCCAAAGTGCTCTGCCAGAGCCCAAAAGCCATGCAGAACCAAGCAACACATCTCCACACATGTCCACACATGTTCGATACATCCCAAGGGGAGCCGGGCCCATACAGAGGAGGACTGAATTACTGAAGCCAGACAATGCTGGGCAGGTGGCATTTTTGAAGGTGGTCACTGACTACCCACCCTTCGTGACATCTGCAAAGAGTGCTGGTCGTCTAGAGCAGGGCTGGATTAATGGCAGGAGCCGGGTAGCCAATGCTCTCTAAAAATTACAGCTGGGGCCTAACTTGAGGTTCTCCCTAGCTGTCTATCCTTGATGTAGAGAGCTAGAGTCTCTGCCCCCCACCCCAAATGAAGTTTCACCTAAAAAAGGCAAGCTATTGAGCTTAAGACCACCAGCTCTCAACTGTACCAGCAGAGATAAAAAAAAAAAAAAAAAAAAAAAAATTATATCAGAAGACAAAATTGTTGAAACACATTAAAAAGAAAAAATTATGGCAGAAGTGGGAAGAAAACTTGCTGCACTTACCTTTTGTAACATACAAGTAAAAGAAGTCACAGTACAGGATGGTCTGTACCACGCCTGCAACAATGGCAATGAGGTCAAAGAAGCCTTCAAAAGTGTAGCGCCAAATCCAGTTGAAGAGATACAAGGCACGGTACAAGCCCAAGAAGAATAAGTAATGAGTAGTGATTGTCTCCGCTTCACCTGTTTTACTAATCATGAAGAGTTGAGGCAGGATGGCCACAGACTCCAGGTAAATAGAAAAGGTCCATAGGATCTAGACAAAATAAAATAAAAGCTACATCTTAGAACGATAGTTTTTCAGCAAAATATAGGTTTGATATAAGAAACTGCAACAAACTCATAGAAATGTATGCATTGTGCTAAAGTATCAATTGTAGTACAAATATTGGTACTACAATTGGGTGCCTTAAGCCTCGTACACATGAGGAGAATATCAGACAAATGAACTTTTTTTTTTATTATTTACATGCTAATCTCATATCGAAAACCAATAGGTTACTAGGTTGTATTGAAGTGTATTATTTTTTTGTTTCAGAGCATGCAAGGTCTTGGACTTCCATTTTTTTTTCTGGTAAGAGTTGAGTTTGTCCCTTCGGATAATTTCACAAACGGTCATGATAGGTTCTCAAAAGCTGTGTACCAATGTTCAGATTATTGTACGATTTCTTCGAAAGCGTTATCTTTCATACGATTTTCTCATCCTGTGTACTAGGCATTAGGCTAAATAAGGCTGGAAAAGTGACATTTGGCAGTATTCTGCAGAAGAACTACACAGAAATCAGATGTGTGAAGGGAAACAATCTCCCCACAAGATATGTAAAAAGGACAAGTTCACTGTTAAAATAAATGCATTTTTTTGCAGGGAAAAAAACAAAAAAAAAAAAAAAAAAGCATTTTATTTCATTTTTTCCCTTAGGAGCCTGCAGAGTATTGCAGGTTAGGCTCCTGCAGGCTCGGTACAGCTACCTTCTGCCCATACAGTGCACAGACAGTTACTGAATAACAGGAAGAGCCATTGAAAACTCGTGGAAAACCAAACTTGTAGTACATTCATTCACAAAACCCTGAATAAATGACACGGCTGTATGGGCAGAAACCCGCACTGTTCCTAAAGTGTTAGCGGGTGCGGGGCTGCTGCTTTAACATGCTACGCCCTGAATATGGGTGTAACATGTTACTAAAAAAGGTCAACTTCTCCATATATCCTAAAAACATAAAAACATCTACTGAAGAATTTTCATCTTTGCAAAGAGTGTTTGGTGAAACTCTGCTTGTTAGGTTATGTGGGGTGCAATTATCTGAAGTCTAGCCACAGGATATTCAGAGTGAGATTTGGTGAAGTCATTACAGTGTTGTTCATGGTATTCCTTGCTGGAGGCTCCAACATGAGGAAACAAAGCCCTGCCTCTACCAGGGATTGATGCCCCTACTTAGTGAAAGTGCAGAACAAGGCATGGCAAGATAGATTTGAGGATCTAAAGTCTGTTTCGAAGATGCCCCAAAAGGGCATGTAAAAATGACAAGTTAAATGGGGAGGATGGAAACTTACAATCTAGGAGATATGTATTCACTTTTTGTCATTTTCAGTGCGTATTGGAGGTCCCGTATAGCACGGATTGGGCTCAGTATATAATTTAGTGCATCAAAAGTCAGGATATGAGAACTGTTTAGCCACTCTTCACCACATTATATCCACACCCATTTATCATCAATCCCTTGCAGTCACGGCCAGTCAGCCACCCTTATAGAATACAATGAGTGTCAGAGATGGAAGAGCAGATAGAATCCAGAACTGTGCATGGCAACCAATCAGCTTCTACAGTCCATTTTCAAAGCTTAAAGTGGAACAAAAGTCCATCATTTACAGCCAAGGAAGCTACCATCGCTGCACATATGAGCAATTATGGCACCAGCCATTTGATGGCTTGATTGTTTCATTGGGAGCACAAGCAACAGTGACAGCCATCATTCATTGTATACATGGAATCTAACAGGTTTGGGAAACTTAAATCAGTGGGCTTAGTTTCACAAACAAGCTCATGTTAAAAGCGGATAGGTTATGATGCACAGCGTTTCCAGATTCTGTCTGCTCCAGTTTAGTGAACTATCCATATGCAAATATGGTGCAGTCAGGCTCAGTTGCATGGCCTCAGAAAGTGCACCGTCAAGGGACAGTTTAATGCAGATGGATCAGCCCCTAGCTATTTATAAAAACGGAGGTCATCGCTGAAACCCCTTTCTGTAGCGGAGCTTGGTTATTCAATCTGACCTATCCTGCTCCACTAGCAGCCAAAGAAAGTAACCATACATTTTGGGGGCTATGGCTCTGGGAAAGTGGGGATATCTATTCATGGTAACAGATTGAGAAGGAACAATGGAGAGAAATTAGTTGGACAGTTACCTGGATTTGGGATACATGCATACCACGATTTAGGGACTCCCGTACAAAAGTAAACAAAAAACAATGTTATTTGCAGACCATTACCTGAAGCTCAAAAACTGCAGGGGGAGAAACAACCGAGTAACAGGAGAGAGTCCTTGTTCACAGGCTGTACACTGAAGAGCTCTTTATAAGCACAATTCATATTAAGCAGCGATTTCCATGAATACTGAAAATAAAATAATTTAGGTTTGGTAGTACAGGGAATACCACCAATAGCATAAAGCAGACAGTACCTCAAGGGGAGAGAAGTCATGATTGACAAGGACGGACAATCCACCAACTGGAACAATGAGAAATTCCACTCTGAATGTGTCATGATTTCCGTCGTAGGTAGCCTTGAACTTCATGTATATGAGATAAACTGTTGCATATGCGCAACCAATGTAGATCAGCTGAAAGAGAGAGACAGCAATATGTAAGGGCCACATGGAAAGCAAAAGTTCTACTCTAAGCTAGACAATGATTAAGAAGGGGTCTGCAATATTATATTCCTGGATCAACCTGATGAGTTGCGTTAGAGAAGCTAGCTTTGGTTGGATTTCCTTCATCCTTTAGGCAACTTGCACGGGCCGTGCTCCATTGGAGTCCGCCTGCTCAGTGGGGAATCTGTCCACTGATCCCCTCTGAGCAGACGGATGGCTGGTCCGTGTCTGCTCATACACAGCAGGCACAGCCCATTCTCTATGGGCAGTCGCAAGTAAACAGACCGCCTTTCCATTTACACCAAACTGGCATTGGATCTGCCAGACAGATCGGGAACGGATCCCGTTCATCTGTTTAGCGGATCGGATGTTGACCTTATGCTTATCCAATGTTTAGATTATGCTTTTGCTTTTCTTAGCTTTACACATTCATTTTACCAAACTGCTGGTACAGCTTTCTCAGCTGGTCACCTGGAGGGCATACGTGGGAAGAGGAGCCAAGATTGTAGGCAGAGGACCCCAAAAGAGGAGGTTCAGGGTCGCTCTGTGCAAAGCCATTGCACAGAGCAGGCAAGTAAACTTTTTGTAACAAAAATATAATTGCCTTTAGCATGACTTTAAAGCCCAACTCCAGGCTGCTTTTAAATGTAGACATGCAGTGGGGTTCACTGTGCACAGCATGGGTTTACTGCTTAGTTGGCTATGAGGGAAAGATACAAAATACTCTTTTCCAAGTGACTGGTCCCCTGAAAGCACTTAATTTGCTTCCCAGCCACTTGCAGCTTTCTGGCATCACATACAATGCAGGACCAGTAGTCCACTTCCACTAAATGAGGACCAGACCACATCCCAGGAGCATCAGACAATGGAGGAGAGTGTCAGCTGCTGGGGAAAAGAGGAATAAGATTCCTACTTATTTCTCTTACCCCTCCTTAGCCAAACAAGTACTTAATCCATGCAGTGCAAGGTGGACCCCAATGCATGGGTTAGGGTGGATTTGATTTAAATCACTAGTAAAAAAGGCTTAAGGCCACTTTCACACTGAAGAGGTGGCCGCACCAGCAGTAAAGCGCCGCTAGTTTTAGCGGCGCTTTTAACCCCCGCTAGTGGCCGAAAAAGTATTAAAAGCGCCCGCAAAGCACAGATGCCGAAGTGCTTTGGTAGCGCTGCCCATTCATGTCAATGGCAGGGGCATTTTAGGAGTGCTCCTAAACCGCCCCAAAGATGCTGCTTGCAGGACTTTTTCACATCCTGCAAGCGCACTGCCCCAGTGTGAAAGCACTCAGGCTTTCACACTGGAGTGACAGGAGAGGCGCTTAACAGGTGCTTTGCCAGCGCTATTTTTAGAGATAAAACGCCTTTAAAACGCTTCAGTGTGAAAGCGGCCTAAATTAACTCGATTTAAAAATCATGATTTTTAAAGAGCAACTGTCATCTGTCTAGCAGCGGCTTCTCCTCTGACCTGCTGTTGACTTACCGACAGTCTCATTCACTTTAATGGGACAGCTGGTGATGCAGCAGTAACAAGGTGAGGGACGTGGCGACAGCAGATGAGTGGATGCCTGCTGACAGGCGCTGCCATGATGGATCTGAAATGACTACAGGTGCTCTTTAAATGGAAGGACTTTCTGGTAGGTAGCATCTTGAATATTAGCAAACAAAATGAAGGTTTCCCCATTTAGAATCAGCTGTCAGTATAGTAAAACAGTGATTTCAGAACCAATTTTATGTTAATAGGTTAATCACCCATAGTTGGAGGACTACTCAAATTCATTTACTTAAAACATATTACCTGCTTTACCCATAGGTAGAGAAACTTCATTAAAATATTTCCAAACTGGGTCTCGTTTACGGCCTGCTGCCATTTTGAGCCTCAGGGGAGGAATAAAGCACTTCAAGCTATGTGCAGAAAGATCACAAGGTTTAGAAGTTGCTTAGAAAGTGTCACGTTAATTTTTACTGCTTGCCCTTCCTCACACTTGGAGCCTGGTACTTTCACAGAAAAAAAATAAATAAAGTTGAATTTTTTTTCCTGGCAGGAGCCGGCAAAACATTGCACCCATGATTGGTGATATGGGCTGACTGCTTACAAGCTGCAGGGCTTGCGAATGAACTAGGAGAGCACACATCAGCTCCCTCACAGTCCATAGAGTACTACAAGCAGTCAGCTGCAATGGATGACTGTACTTGTAATTCTCTCATTCACAGATCGCTGTGAATGAATGACGTGGCCATGTGAGTAGCAGTCTGGAGCAACATGTTACACATTACATCTGATTTATGGATGTAATGTGTAACATGCTCTGAAAGATATACTTAGCAGCAAAGAGTCGTGTTTTAAAGATGCAATACCTCCCCCACCTTCTGAGGTGAAAGAGGTTGCCTTTCTGCACAAAATAAATCAGGCAAAAGGATGGAAAGCACTTAAGAGGGGGGGGGGCGCGCGCAAACTTACTTTTTTTATATATTGACAACTACTTTTCCTTTACACTAGGACTTGAAATTTACCATTTTAAAATATATTTGAGGTTTTAATGAAACATTAACTTCAATATGGACTCTCAAATAATACATTTAGAAATATCTGTACAGCTGACCTAGTCATGACATTTGAGTGTATCAAGGCACAGAGGTATTTGGATCTCAAAGACAGACATTCATCTCCAAATTAAATGAGATGCCAACATTTTCAAGAGCTAAACTGAGTACACTGGAATTTTTAATCCTACAGTTGGAGTGGCAACATATTTTATTAAAGCCCTACAAACTTTATATGTGGCAGCTGTAAGTTAAATAGCATTTTGTGAACAGTAGTTACTCTTGATTCGCTAAAGGACCCATCTACATTTTCCACAGGCTAACCTGCTAGTGCTACGATGGTAACAAACAGTATGGAGGTACAAAAGACTAAACTAAGAAACACTTCCAAAAATAGAATAAAATTACTATAAAAACTTTAAAGCAAAAAAGTTTTTGGATTTACAAATAGTTTTCCCACTAATGCCTCTTTCACACGGGGCGGATCAGTGATGATCCGCCCCGTGAACATCCGCTGGCTCAGCGGGGATCGCTCCGCCGATCCCCGCTGAGCAGGAAGATGACAGGTGCATCGCTGCACAGTGTGCAGCGACGGACCTGTCAGAGCGCCGCTCTCCCCTATGGGGGGAATCGGATGATGACGGTCCGTAGTGTCCGTCGTCATCCGATCCGATCCGAAAACGGAGGGAAAAGTAGGTTTTTCCTCCGTTACACTTTTCGGATCGGAGCGGGGTCGGATGTCAGCGGACATGTCACCGCTGACATCCGACGCTCCATAGGGATGAATGTATGTGCGTTTTTCATCCGAAAACGGAAGGATGAAAAACGGACATACGGATCCCCGTGTGAAAGAGGCCTTAGGAGCCTAGTTATGTAGCATGAGGCTGTATATTCTGCAATAGTTACTTTTTGGTAAGCTCATTCAATGAATCCAAGCTGAGATAACATGCACTGCATTGATGCATTCATACAATTTCACAGTAAACATGAAACCAAAGTTTAGGAATAATGGGATTTTTGTACTTACTGTAAAATCCCTCTCACTGAAGTTCATTGACGGACACAGCACTTAGTCTTGACTTTAGGTTTATATCGCCACCTTTAGGAGAGGACTAGGCAGAACACAAAAAACAAGCACAGTACCGCCTAGGGGGCTGTCCTACTGGCTATAACCCCCCTCACTCTGCTCCCAGCAGCTCAGTTCATCTAAAAGCAGTACAATCATAAAATAGGAGGGGTGGGTGCTGTGTCCGTTAATGAACTTCAGAGAAGGGATTTTACGGTAAGTACAAAAATCCCATTTTCTTTTATTAATTTACGGACACAGCACTTAGTTTTTGACCTTAGGCACGTCCCCAAGCAGTGCCAAAAACGAGGTGTGGGGAGCTGCAACCTCAGACGGCCGCCTGCAAAACCTTGTAAAATTTGGTGAAAGTGTGTACTGACGACCAGGTAGCTGCCTTACACCTTACAAAACCACATCGACCTTGTAAAATTTGGTGAAAGTGTGTACTGACGACCAGGTAGCTGCCTTACACACCTGTGAAACGGACGCTTAATGCCGGAAATCCCAGGAAGCACCAATTGCCCTGGTGGAATGCGCCGTGATGGGAAAGGGAGGCGCCCGCCCCCTTATGGCATAAGCCTGAACAATCTGTCTGATCCACTGAGAAAATGGTGGCCGACGAGATCGCCAGGCCCTTCTTCAGACCAGCCACCGAGACAAACAGAGTCTGACCTACGGAAAGGAGCTGTAGCAGACAGATACACCCGCAGAGCCTGGCCCACATCCAAAGAATGTAAAGCGACCTCCTTGGGATACGACAGCGGAGGACATAAGGTCGAAAGCACAATGTCCAAAACAACCTTCGGAACAAAAAAAAAAAAAAAAGAGGGCTGCGGACGCAGCACCGCCTTATCCTTGTGGATGATAAGGAGGAGACTTACATGACAAGGCCGCCAACTCAGAAAACCCACCTTGCAGATGTAATAGCCACTAGAAAGACTACCTTCTGAGAGAGCGTCAATAAAGGATCTCCCTAATGTTTTCAAACGGCGGTTTCTGAAGCACTGAGAGCACCAGATTCAGATCCCACGGGGGCAGCAGCGGACATACCAGAGGAGCCACATGCCAAACCCCCTGAACAAATGTACGCACCAATTAGTGAGTCACCAAGGGTCGCTGAAAAAAAACAAAAACAAAAACGAACATCCGCCACCATTCGTACTAAGTCGGCGTACCAAGGACATCGAGGCCAGTCTGGGGTAATCAATCACCAGAATCCCCTCGGCCTCTACTCTGCAGCAGACTAGGGAGGAGCCTGAAAGTGGGTAAGGCATAAATTAGCCAATAATGCCCAATAGGGCCACCAATGCGTCCACCCAGGGATCCTTTGACCTGGCCACAAATCTCTGCACCTTCTGATTGAGCCGAGAGACCAGGAGATCCACATCCAGCATGCCCCACCATAGGCAAATGAGCCGAAACACTTCCGGATGCAGTGACCATTCCCCCTGGTCCAGCAACTGACTGAGGTAGTCCGCCTGCCAGTTTTCTACGCCCGGAATGTACACAGCTGACAGAGCTTGCACGCGCCGCTCTGCCCATTGTAGGATGTGGGAGACCTCCAGCGCCGCCGCTGAGCTCCTTGTCCCTCCCCGATGATTGACATACGCCACCGGCATGGCGTTGTCCGACTGGATCCTGACCAGACAACCCTGCAGACTCTGACCATGTGGAGAGGCACCGCCTGATCGCCCACAGCTCCAGCACATTGATCGGCAGGTCGGATTCCTCCTGCGTCCAGCGACCCTGGGCCGACTGGATGCCCCAAATTCCCCAGGGATGTCGGAGACTTGTCCCATTTGGACAGGATCTCTTTCTGCAAGACTCGATTGTAGAATTGAGCATACGGTACCGCCTCGAAAGTGGCTACCATGAGGCCCAGAACTCGCATTTGTTCGCAGGCTTGTTCGGCTTGCGATACCAGGAACGCTTTTGTCCCTCAGTGGGCCCCCCGTTGGGCTGGGACTGCTTACCCGCCGACACAAGTGGACGAAAAAGCTGCTTCTGACCGGAAAAAGAGGGCCCCTGCCTACAGTGTGGCTCCTTACCCTTTCTGGACTGTGGGAGCAAAGTACTCTTTCCCCCAGTAACATTCTTAATAATGTCATCCAGCGAGGCACCAAACAGCCTCCCACCTTGGAAGGGCAACTCCGCAGACCAAAACTTGAGCCAGATCAGCTGACGCAACACTACTGCTGATACCGAGGCTCTAGAAAGCAAAGTGGCCATATCCAGGGATGCATCACAAATATACTTCAGACCGTGCACCAACTGCTTTGCCAGTTTCACACAGACTGGGGAAACCTGCTCCTTTCAACTCGCGGTACAACAACTTAGCTCATTCAGTGTTTGTGACACCAGAGCCGTGGCCAATACCGGCCGAAACCCCGACCCACCACCATAAACATGGACCAGGCCACCGCCTCGGCCCTTCTGTCGGCAGGGTCCTTGAAAGAGGGGGACCCTTCCACCAGAATCGTGGTCACCTTATTTAACCCAGATACCAGAGGGAGGGGGGGGGGGGGAACTCTCCTCAAAAGGGTAACGCACTGCCATTCGCCTCGGGACTGCAAAGGCACGCTGCGGGCGTTCCCACGCCTTGTAAATAAAACGTATCAAAATAAGCTAGCTAGGGAAACACCTTAGCGGGGCGGAGTGGCTTGTGGGACCCAAAAGGGACTTACCATCGGCAGATGCCCCAGCCGTATCCTCTATCTTTAAGGTATCCCGCACTGCCATTATAAGTGCCCCCCACTAGCGCTTTTTCCTGCACTGAAACGGACGCGGAGGATTCCTCCTCACTGTCCGAAGGGTCATGGTCTGCAACCTCCACAGCGTCAGAACAGGGGCCACCTGCTACAGCAGGGCCTGAGTCTGAATCAGAGCTTTCCCCGGAAGACGGGGAGGTGCAGCTTTTTTTTTTTACCCACCTTGCACCCGCACGCCGCTTCCACCCTGGAAGTAAATGATTCCAGAACCGCCATCAGAGCATCCATGGGCACCGCAGGTGCAGGGGAACCGGTTGCCATCGCAGGGGTGTCTGGGGAAGATGCGCCAGCATCCAACGTAATGACTGACCCACTCTCGCCTGTCACCCGGGACCTAAGGCAAGAGACAAAAAAAATGCCTACCCTCCTAGCTGCCACAGACTGAGGGCCCCCCCCCCCCCGCAGGACTCACCACCCTGACCAAGGCATTGTGCTGTGCTGCTGTCCGTTCCCCCTCTGCCAGACTTGCAACCCACAAGGTGTTGTGTCAGTTTCACGATGTTTCTGGCTTAAACAGCCACCCAGCACTAGAGAACTAACAGAAACCGTCCCCCGTTGTTACAAGAAAATGGATGCCGGCCACCTCAGCCAAGAGCGCCCAAAAACACCAGGAAAATGGCAGCCACAGTCCAAGAAAATGGCCGCAGTTCCCGCGGCGACCATTCCCCCTGCTTGGCACCAAACCGAAGATACAAAACGAAGGCACAAAAATGAGGGGAACAAACGAACGCCAGCACAACCCCCTGCCAGGACCCAGAGACCGCCCGGAGGACCCCCAGGCCAGGTTAGTGCACCACACCCCCTTAAGCCCAGCCACACAGCACCCTTTGGATGGGGGGGAGGGACAGAGGCAGGGAGAGAGGAAAGCGAGGGAGAGAGACCCCCCTAATCGAACGCCCCCAGGGAGTGCCCAGCTGCTCCATCCTGCCTAAACAGAAGGAACCATACTTAACCCTCCTGCAGGGACTGCTGGACGCACTCCACAGACAGACCCATCTCCCGCATAGTACGGAGTGGCTGTCAGCCATGGCAACACTGACTTTGACAGCAGTAGCCCGGTCATGTGTGCCCCGGAGCATATAGCTCACCAGCCGCCCCAGACCAGAATGGGGCCTGTCGCAGCCAACCCAGCGCGGAGCTAAAGTCTGCATGTGCTCGATGGCCAGGCTGGGAAGACTACCAGGATCTATATTATCCAGCCTGTCACCCAGCCCGGCTGTTGATTGTAGATCACAGTAAAAAAAAAAAAAAAAAAAAAAAAATTTTCAAAGACCACTGGTCCTCACAGGGAGCCATGTCCTTCTCCTAGACTAGGCAGAAAAAAACTGGAGCTGCTGGGAGCAGAGTGAGGGGTTATAGCCAGTAGGACCGCCCCCTGGGCAGTACTGTGCTTGTTTTTTTATGTGTTCTGCCTAGTCCTCTCCTAAAGGTGGCGATATAACCCTAAGGTCAAGACTAAGTGCTGTGTCCGTCAATGAACGAAAGAGAAATTCTCTTATCTTTTTTCGCAAATGTACACTACAAACTGTATGATTGAAACAGTTCGGATATCGCTGTTTTACTAACCTTTAAGCTTATTATTCTAAATAGGAAACCTTCATTTTGTTTGCAAATATTAAAGATTCTAACTACCAGCAAAAATGAGTCCTTACATTTAAAGAGCACCTGTCATTTCAGATCCACCATGGCAGTGCCTGTTAACTGGCATCCACTCACCTGCTGAGGCTAGAGATGCTCGCCACATCCCTCGCCTTGCTGCATCAATGCCACATCACCAGCCGCCCCATTAAATTGAATGGGACTGTTGGTGAGTTAACAGCAGGTCAGAGGTGGAGCCGCTGCGGAACAGACAACAATTGCGCTTTAAATGGAGTCGATTTAAATCAAGCCTTTTTAGCAATTTAAAACAAATCCATCCTGGTTTCAAGCCCTCCAAGAGTACAACAAAAAGCCCCGATTGATCAAGGTCAAGTCATTGAAGCATAATAATTCCACTGAAAGAAACATTTTCACCTTTGTGAGCAATAATATTGCATATGTATTAAAACACAATTGGTACATTTGGAGAATATGGCTACTACTACTACATAATGAGCATTATTGGAAAGGGGCCTTCATGTTGCCATAGAGGAGTCTTGAGCAAATATTCTTATTAAAAAGTGAAAACCTACTTTAAAGTGATTATTAAATCAGCTGGAAGTGCTCATCACCTACTGTGTATACTGCGTATTTCATACCTTGCCCATGTTCCAGGATTATGCTCCAGGCATCCTATAGAACCACCCTGGCATGCAGGAGCTAAAATTTTCTCCCTACAAAGTGGGCATCAATAGAAACACACCCCCATAGCCTTGGGTAGATATATATATATAAAAAATATTTTTTTTAATGAACAGCAGAAGGTTGTTTTTTTTTACTGGGGAAAAAACAATTTGTTTCATTACCTGAAAACAATGCAGTAGGAAACACAAGTGTCTAAACATAATGAATAGAACTGGAATAAAAACGTGTACTTCCTGATTACCATTCTGTCTAACATCATAAGACCTTATTGAGTAGTTCTAGAAAGCAGATGAGGTGTTAAGCTTCATGTACATAGGACGTTGTATAAACTCTCCGGAACGATTTAAACTCGACAGCTAGAAACCGGCGTCTAAAAATGTTCGTTTAGCCGCATTTGCGCCTAGTAGCGTTTGTTAAAATGGAAAAAAAAAAAAAAAAAAAAAACACGACTAATATGAAACGCTGCTAAAACGCAAGTTACCACGTTTACAAGCAGTTACAGGCATGTGGTGTTACAAATGCCTCTAAACATCCATCTGAACCCATTTTTTTTGCGTTCCAAAAAAGGCCTCCAAAACTTAACTGCCTAGAAACAACCCTGTGTATATGTACGGATAAGATAACAGAGGAGTGTTCAGGGGCAGATGAAAAAACTGCTCCTAAACGTTCGTTAACCAGCAGCAGTGAACATGAGACCTAAGGACTGCAACATTACAAGTTTAGATTTCAAATAAAGCTGCAGAGTTTTAATGCAGGTTAGTTATTCGGTCTACAATTCTTCATAATGGGGAGAAGAGGCTGAATCTGACACATGAAGAAATGTGTCTGAATATTATAAGACTCCAGTTAGATATGAAACATGTAACAGTGATGCCAATAGCATACACCTTGTTCTTGAGTAAAGTATTTCGTTATATAAATGTCTTTCCTCCTATAATTCCATTTACAACCCAAAAAAGTTGTCACACTGTAAAATCTACATAAAAACAGAATGCAACGGCTTGCAAACTTCAAACCCATGTTTTATTCACAATAGCAAATATATCAAAAGTTTAAACTAAGAAAAATGTACCATTTTAAAGAAAAAATTTTTTGAAATAATGGCAGTAACACATCAAGAAAGTTGGGACAGGGCAATAAAAAGCTAGCAAAGTAGTACTAAGGAAGAGCGGGGAGAACATTTTGCAACTAATTAGGTTAATTGGCAAGGTCAGCAACATGATCGAGTATAAAAAAAATAAAATAAATAAAAATAAATAAAAAAAAGGCGCATCTTGGAGAGTCAGGGTCTCAGAATTCAAGATGGGCAGAGCTTCACCAATCTGAATAGCTGCATCTAAAAAAGTGGTCGAACAATTTCAGAATATTGCACAAAAAGTATATATAAGCCAGCAGGCGCATCAAGTCTGTCTTATTTACACAAAGCCACAAATTTTCACTGCGCACAATTACAACCTTCAGCCTAGGGGCACATTGCTGCGGGTTAGATATCGTGCAAATTCAGCTGAACTCACGATTTCAACTGGGCAATGCAGTTCGACTTCGGGAGCGATTTGACAGACATCTGTGCGGGTTCCTGCACAGAAGTCTATACAAATCGCCCCCCGATGTCACCAAAAGTAGTACAGAAACTACTTTTGGGTATCAGTGCGGTGCCACACAGTCAATTCGAATGGTGCCATTGTTGGTAAAAACGCATGCCAAATCAGACCAATGTGAACCTAGGCTCGACCTCCTAACAAGCAAGGATATCATCCTTTTGACAAGGAGGACATCAGGCACCTGCACATCATCCTTGTTAGGCCCTCTCTCTGCCAGAACTGGGGTCACATTAGCAGAGAGGAAGAGAAACTGAGGGAGAAGAGAAACACTGGAATACTAGTCGGCACCAGTAGGCAAAGGTGTATTTGGTTTGGAAGAATAAATCAACTAACGTTGGGTGGCCTACATCTGTGGATGTTTCTGCGGTATGTAAAACCTTTAGTTTCCTTATTTACATCTTAGGAGGTTCTTCAAGATTTTTTAAAATGCACAAGGTGTCTTGACTGAAAAAAGGGTTCAGAAACACTGATCTACAGTATAGAATATCAAAAAGTCAGACAGACAATCTTGAGAAATCTGTGCACAAGGGACAAGGTCAAAACACAATATTGGATACCAGTGATCTTCAGGCCCTTAGACAGCACTGCATAAAATAAGAAAAACCCCAGGCACGATTCTGTTATGGCGATCACTGCATGGGCTCAGGAGTACTTCCACAATATCACTGTCTGAACACAGTTCACACCATGCAAGGTAAAGCCCTATCATAAAAAGAAGCCATATCTTAATATGATCCAGAAACGCCACCCTCTTCTCTGGACCAAAGCTCATTTAAAATGGTCTGTTGCAGAGTGGAAATTTGTTCTGTGGTCAAACAAATCAAAATTTGACGCTTTTTGGCAACCATGGGCACCATGTCCTCCGGATTAGAGTAAAGGGACCTTCCAGATTGTTCTTAGCACTCCATTCAAAAGCCTGCATCTGATGGTATGGCATTAGAGCATATGGAATAGACAGTTTGCACATCTGGAAAGGCACCATCAATGCTGAAAGATATATCCAGGTTTTAGAGCAGAATATGCTCCCATCTAGATGGGGTCTTTCAGGGAAGGCCTTGCATATTTCAGCAGGACAATGCTAAACTGCACACTGCATCTATGACAATAGGATGGCTTCGTAGTAGAACAGTCTGGGTGCTTAACTGGCCTGTCAGCAGTCCAGACCTTTCACCAAAAGACATTTGTCACATCTTGAAATAAAATACGATAAAAGATGACTCAGGACTGTTGAGCAGTTAGAATCCTATATCAGGCAAGAATGGGACAACATTGCTCAGATTACCTTTTTTTCCCCTCCTTTCTTAAAATGGTACATTTTCTCAGTTTAAATATTTGATATGTTTTCTATTGTGAATAAAATATGGGTTTATGGAGGTTTGCAAATCATTGCATTGTTTTTATGTAGATTTATAGTGCCCCAAAAAGGGAAAAAAATAAAAATATTCTGATTTAAAAATGTAGTTCCTTAGACTTTTGCCACTGCAATTCCTTACAAGGTCTACAAATCATCTTTGGAGATGCCCAGATCACAAAAAAAAAAAAAAAACTTCAGAAATCCCATGAAGCTTGGCTACAAATGCAGAGATGCCCCTAAAGTGAAATCGAACTTCTGAGCCGTCCCCCACCACGAGCTTTTACCATAATGTGCAAATATGCGTATTTAAATATTAGGGTACATTTACCTTGCAGAGTACACACCTTCCAGCGATGCAACATCTGTTCTTCTCATCACTGAAACTTCTGGATTCAGGAGTATTTGGCCATCTTGATTTACTGGGTGCCAAGACAGTTGAACTCCCACGCATGGTAGCTACTATGTCCCACCACTCCTATAGAGGACTGCATTGTACACGAAGGTGTGCATGTGCCGCTGTCAGTGTACAATTAAAAAACAAACTGCTAGTAGGCAACAGGAGATTTTATGACTAGAGACATACAGCATCTCTTCTGGTCTAAATACCTACCTGTTAGCAATTTTTTTTTAATGACAACTATAGTTCTGCTTTAAAGTGCATCTGTGGCCAGACAATGTACTAATACATTTTTTTTTTTTTTTTTTTAAAGCAGGCCCTCACAAGCTTCTTTAGCCGTAGGAGTTGTAGAGAAATTAATCTTCAAAGTTCACAACAGAAGCACTGAAATCACAGCCGTCTCCCCTTATTTTCAAAGGAAGCGAAATCTTAACAGCAGGCCATCCCTCCAGTGGAAACAGTCAGGTGTTTCTAAGCTGTTACAAAGGCAACAGTGCCACATCACAAAAAATGGCCTGGTCATTAAAGGGGTAAAACCCTCCAGGGCTCAAGTGGTTAAACTAATCTCCATCTCCTATATTAAAAAAAAAAAAAAAAAAAGGAACAAAATCATGCACAAAAGCACATTGAAAAATGCATGATTATGCAGCAGCACTAGTGTGAACCTAGGCTTAACATTGAATACAGGAACCTGACTTGCTCCATCCTATATTCCGGAAGTCTTCTTTATCTGCCAACAAGAGGGGCTGTTTGTGGTCATTATACTGTATGCTAGATCCCAGGTAATCAACCAACCTCATCACTACCCTATATAGGTGCTCTTTAAATAGGTCGTGTTTTCTTATGTCAAATAAACCCAGTAAAACCTTATAGCTAAGGAACTGCATGATAGCCATGTTCTTCATTATAAAAAGGACATTCTGTCTGCAGCAAAATCCACCCACTTTAGACCTCATGCACGCTGGACGTTTTTACAGATTCTATTTTGGCTGTTTTTGGCTCCAGATGTTTTTTTCTGCAGTCAATAAACTCCTCAGCATGTTATCCTATGTGTCTATGCATACATAGGCTGTCAGCAGTTTTTGGCAGGAGCGTTTTCTAGCTAAATAAAAAAAAGGGGGGGGGGGGGGGGCCTCAAAGCTGCTTAAAGAACACCAAACACTGAAAAACGCAGCTACTCTGTTTATAAGCATTTCTGAGCCATAAGCTTTTATGGGAGTATAGTTTTGAAAAACACACACACACACACCTTACGTTACTAGCTTTTATTTATTTATTTTTATAAACGTCCAGTGTGCATGAGGCCTCACACAATCCGTTCAGGGGAAGGTGACACTCATATCTAGCCTCAATCTCAGTGAGGTCTTTGATACCATTTCTCATATTATCCTCCATTGGATTCACTGACACACCCCTGAACTGGTTTAAATCTTCTCTGTACTCAAGTCATTCAACTCAAATCTCAACCATCTCTACTGCTGTGCCCCAGGGATCTGTCCTGGGGCCCCCCTCCTAATAATCTTCCTCTTGGTCTCATATTTTGTGAATGTAATATCCACTTCCATTGCTATATGGATGACACCCAACTCTCTGTCCAATAAACCTACTACCACCCTTCCACCCAAATCCCTTACTGCGTTTACAGAAAATCAAATCCTGGCTCTTCCAAATTTCTCAAACTAAAACAACAAAACTGAGGTTGACCACATTGGCACAAAATCCACCCAGCAGTTTCAGTTAATATTGATTACTCCATAGTCTTTCCCTCCCCTCAGGTAAAGGGTTTGGGTGTCATCCGACAGTACACGATCTTTCCAAGCCCACATCAGTAATGTCACACGGTCAGCAAATTTCCATCTACCGAAGATGAATCGCCACTGTCCGTTTCTCACGCCAAACAGTACTGCGATTGTCATTCATAACCTTGTCACTTCCCGCACAGATTACTGCAATTCCCTTCTTTTTGGTCTCCCCTTCAAGTCCCTCCATAAACTGCAACTGGTTCAGAACTCTGCTGCCGGCATCACCTCAAGAACCCGCTCCTTTAATCACATCACTCCCATCCTTAAGCACCTTCACTGTCAAATTTCATACGGATATCAAGATTCTGTTACTTACCTTTAAGGCAATTCATAACCTCACTCCTCTTTGAATGCCTGTATATTAACAGACCCTCTCACTCAAGTCGTCTTCTTCCATTTACCTCAATGTTCCATCCGCCCAACCACTATGAGACTGCGAGCCTTTAGAACTCCCTACTACTTGAAATCCGCAACAGATTTCCTACCCACCTTCAAACGTCTTTTTAAACTAGCATATCCTGACTTCATTGATTTGTTTTCATAATTTAATGATCATGTAATGTATATTTTAATTTACTTTGCTGCTATTTTTGTAAGGTGACCTTGGGCGTTCTGAAAGGCACCTATGAATAAAATTTAGTATTAATGAAAATAGTCAAAATCCTAAAAGCTACTGGACAGGGAAACCATGCTCCAAGCTACAGACATAAAAACCATCTGATATTAAATTCTTGGTCCTGAGATAGCATGGTAGTTTGAGGAAGTCAGCATGAAAAGAGATTGTTTTTGAAAATACTGATCTGAAGTCTTCACTCTTTTCCAAGTCAAAGACCCGGTACAAGTATGTAAATCCGCTGTGCAGACTTTACCCTGACTTTGATATTTGCTCTAGGTGTGGTCAAAGCAGTGAAGCCAGACAATTAGCATTTATAAGGTGGTCAGCAATTGCAACTTCCATATTACTCTAGGCACAGGTTTCCTTTAAAATGTCAGTTCCAGGTCTAACCCCCTTTAACTGGTAAGTATCTTACCTTCATAAAAGTGTTGTAGAATGAAATGAACGAAGTGAAGAGATCAAGGTACCGAGTGGTAAACACCAGTGCAAACAGAAGCTGACTCTTTCCAGAAATACCTATACAAAAAATAAAATAGATTTTTTTTTTTTAAAAAGGCTAAATGTCAAGAGCCAGATTTTAAAACACAAAAGGTTATGGTGAAGTGGGGTAAAAGGAACCAAATGCCTGAAAATGGTGTGAAAACAGAAGAAACTTTATAAACCATTGCATGTCTCACTTGCATCACAAATCCCCAAAATAGAGTGGAATTTGGGAGTCTCGATATGAATAACCTCTATGTGACAATGTGATAAATAGTGATATGGAGCTTATGAGTGAGCACAGAATTCAAGTGTAGAAAAGTCTGGAGTAGAGGTCGACGGATATTTGGTATTTTTTTTTTAATCGGCATCGGCCGATTGTGCTGATAAAAAAAAAAGAAAAGGCAGATTTAAAACTTCAGCGCGACTTGCAAATGACTTCTGTAATAGAAGTCAATGCAAGTTGCCTGAAGTTTTCTCTTGTCTCTCCTATCTGGGCAGCCTGCCAAGTCCAAGAAAAGAAGCAAAAAAGAGATACAATGTTTATACTTATCAGTGGACTGAACTCATGGAGGAGTTTTCAGTTTAACCATTTAAAGACAATCTTTTCTGACATTTGTTGCTTACAAGTAAAAAAAAAAACTTGTATTTTCTGCTAGAAAATCACTTAGAACCCCCAAACATATATACATACTTTTTTTTTTTTAGCAGAGTCCCTAGGGAATAAAATAGCGGTTGTTGCAATATTTTATGTCACACGGCATTTGCTCAGAGGTCTTTTAAACGCAATTTTTTTTGGAAAAAGTACATTAATGAATTAAAAACAACTAAAACAGTAAAGTCAGCCCATTTTTTTTTTCATCCAAAAGTTTTGATTACCTGTTTTTGTATATTTAAGATAGTTTTTTTTTTTTTTAATCTAAATTATACATACAAGTGAACTGATTGGAGGTTTGTTTTGTTTAATAAATGTAAGAAATTTTCTGTATCACTTATTACTTATAGGGGTTGTAAACCCATTACAACCACTTTAACCTACAGGTAAGCCTAGATTAAGGCTTACGTGTAGGTGCAAGAAATTGCCCCAAAACCTAAAAGGTTTAGGAGATATTTGCAGGAATAGCGGCACCGATGTCTACGGAACATGCGCCGTAGACATCGGGCGCAGGCGCACTGAGCATGCCGTTTCTAACGGCGATCATGTTGTAAGTGGCGGCACCAGCGCACATGCATGGGAGTGACCTCCTCTGACGCCGCCATCTATCCCGGAGTGACTTCTGGGTATCGCGGCTCCAGTGCAGTTACTGGCCGGAGCCGCGATACCCGGAAGTCACTCCAGAGGAGGCAACGAGGGCCGATGCCGGGGCTTCGATCTCAGGTAAGTAATTCACAATGAGCCAGTATGCTATGCATACTAGCTCATTATGCCTTTGCCTTGCAGGGTGTATTTTTTAGGAGGCTTTACTTCCTCTATAAGGCTGCTTTCACATTGGAATGGGCAAGTGTTGACAGTAAAACGCTGCTAGTTTTAGCGGCGCTATTCCTCTGCTAGCAGGGCGCTTATAACCCAGCTAGCGGATGATGGAGGGGTTAAATGCGCCTGTGCAGGGCCGCTGCTGAATCGCTTTGCAGGTGCTTCGGCAGCGGTGCGCATTCATTTCAATGGGCAGGAGTGGTGGAGAAGCGGTATACACCGCTCCAAAGATGCTGCTTGCAGGACTTTTTTTATCATCCTGCCAGCGCATCGCCTCAGTGTGAAAGCACTTGAGCTTTCACACAGACTGCAGGGGAGCCGTTTTTCAGGCACTTTACAGGCGCTATTTTTAGCCCAAAAGCGCCTAAAAAACACCCCAGTGTGAAAGGGGTCTAACTGTTAGATTTTATGAGATGGGGGGGAGGGGGCGAAAAATAAATAAATATCGGTTTAACATATTGGCCCTCATAAGCCATCATAGCGGCCAACGGCCGCCGTGATTTCTAAATATTGGCCACAGAAAAACCCATATCAGTCGACCTCTAGTCTGGAGTATGCTGCAAAGTGTAGAGGGGCAACAAAGCTCGATTTTTATGCATCTTACAATACTATGGAAATGAACCATATAAATAGCTTCTGCTTTAAGAAGGCTCTACTGGGCTTTGCAATAATCTAAAAGTGAAAGGAGTATCTAAAAAGACATTTTTTCTACCCTTAGCTACATATCCAACATCCTCACAAAACCCAACCTATATAAAATGTATGAATCATGTACTAAACATTATACTAGGAATGTCACAATTGTAATCACACGCTAAATACTGCCTGTAAACAACTTGAACTTGATTTTATACAGAAGAATTATAAAGAAGAGCTACTGAATAAAGCAATAGAAGATACATTTTCTTTGTTCTTTATTGGATAGGAAGGGCAAAGCAATAAATATACAATTTTGTTCAAATGGTTGGATGAATTTCCCACTGCAGCTATTGTATTTAGACAGCTGGCCCACCAATTGTAAAAATACCCAAACAGCGTCTGCACCTGACTGGATGCAGACACTGTTCAGGTGACAACTTTCCACCCAGCAACTTCGATCTTCCAAGCCAAGAATGTCGGGCAGGAGAGGGCTGACAGGGCACTTCATGAAGCGAATTTTAGCTAGCTCATCAGGAATCGTCAACTCTATACTGTAGTGCAGGGGTCGCCAACTTCAGCACTCCAACTGTGGTGAAACTACAAATCCCATCAAGCCTCTGCGAGTCATGCCCGATTGTGAAGGTCTTGTAGTTTCAAAAACAGCTGGAGGGCAGAGTTTGCCTTCCCCTGCTGTAGTGTATAGTATGTTTTGTTGTCAGGCACTGAGTTTTCTGATCACGTTGTTATTACCACGACAGGAAATCACCCCACAGGCAATAAAATCCTTTCAGAATTCCATGCTTCCCTATTCCATCTAAAAAAAGACAGAAGCCATTATTTTTTCAAAAAAATATATACCTTGAGGAACCCACATTTCAGTTTAGGGTTTTTCCTAGAGCACCCAGAGAACAGGATACCTAGGATCGCTGAAACAGCAGCTAATACAGGGGTATTCACTGGGATCCGAGAGTGCATATACATTATCATGGGATGCCAATCAAAAATGACCATCGTTTCATGCAAATCGTAAAAAAAAAAAAACCATCTTTGTTAAGTTTACCTTCTGTATTTTTTGTTACTGAGGAGATGCTTTAAATATTAACCCTTTCATGCCCAAGTCTTCTGACATGTTGCTTACAAGTTAAAATACATATTTTTTGCTAAAAAAAAAAAAAAATACAAAGAACCCCCAAACAAATATAAAATATACAGTTACACATACATACATATTGTTTTGTATAATGTAAGAGATGTTACGCCGAATAGATACCCAACAGGTCATGCTTTGAAATAGCACACTCGGGAATGGCGGCAAACGACGGGTACTTAGAAATCTCCATAGGCGACATTTGAAAAATGTCTACAGGTTACACATTTCGAGTTACAGAGGAGGTCTTGTGCTAGAATTATTGCTCTCACTCAAACGATCGCAGCGATCTCACATGTGTGGTTTGAACACAGTTTACATTTGCAGGCATGACTTACACATGCAGTTGCTGCTGCGCGTGAGCACGGAGCGCTTTGAAATTTAATTTTTTCTATTTTTACACTGTCTCTTTTAAAAAAGAAAAAAAATTGGATAATTTCAATTGCCATCACAAGAAATGTAAACATCCCTTGTGACAGTAATAGGCAGTGACAGGTACTCTTTATGGAGGGATCTGGGGTCTACAAGGCACCCAATCCCTTATTAACATTTAAAGCATTCACAACACCAAGTTTGGCCGTTTTGAATGCTGTCTTTTATTTATTTTTAATTCAGCGCCTTTAAGTCTTCAGTAAACTGGAAGTGATGTCATGACATCGCTTCCGGGTTACTAGATCAGAGACCCGATCAAAGCCAAATCTGGTTTCATTCGGGTCTTTGGCCAGTCGGTGGATGTGCCAGCTGGTCGCTCAGGCCTCCCGATGGGACGGGAGAGCTGAGGAAGGCGACGGCATCCCCTCCCACTGCGGCTTTTAGCCACATCGGTTGTCATCCCAAGAAAGCCGACCGTTTTTTGTTTTTTTCTTTTTAAAAGCAAAACGGTACAATCTCTTCAAGCCGAGGCCGCATGTTTGCGTACGGTCGGCGTGAAGGAGTTAAAGTGGTTGTAAAGGCAAAAAAAAAAAAAAAATATGTTTTAATCTTCATGCATGAAGGTGAAAAAAAAAAAAAAAAAAAAAAAGGAAAACTGTGTGCAGCAGCCCCCCCATTTTACTTACCTGAGCCCCCTCTTGATCCAGTGATGTCCATGAGAGCCTTGCCTCTCCAGGGCCTCACATTACCAGCTGACTTTTGGCAGCAAAGGGAGCCAAATCAGGAGCATGGGAGCCACGGCTCAGGAGCATGCATGCCTGGGCGCCACCACAGCAAGCTGCATGCTATGGGGCCACCTGACAGAAGGGTGGAGACAGAAGCGCCGGCGTAAGACCAGAGCTTCTCTGTGCAAAACCCTCATGAACATTGGTGGATAACGATAAGGCAGAAGGTATTTGGGGGGGGAGCTGCAGCGCACAAGGTTTTTTTTTTTTTTTTTTTACCCTCATGCATAGAATGAAGGTAAAAAAACCTTGAGTCTTTAAAACGACTTTAATTATTCACCGTGCTCATTAGGTGCAGAAGACATACCTACAAAATACTCCAAAAGCAAAGGCCACCAGTAGTCTTAATTCACTAAACAGCATAAGAAGACAATGCCAAGCATAATACTCACACTGATCAATCCAAAAATACCTCTGTTCTGGTACTCAAGGGAAATACCACTGGTTGGTAAAGGTTACCTCGCTTAGTACTTTTATCCTTGCATTGTTCGTTGAATAAGGCAGCAGATCTGTACAGCTAGGTACATAACGATCTACATTTCCTTCTCATGTGATGGGCTCACCAGTTATCCCAGAATTTACTATATCAAAAATAGTTAATAAATCAAACATTTGTTGAACTGCTGTGTCTGGTGTCAATATTTTGAGTCATGATGCAAGCAGCCACCAAGCGAAAAGAATTCCTTGTTCCAGGTCATAGACTAAATAAAAATAAAGCTAATGTATCACCATGACAGCCTGTCGCAGTTCTCTGGCAATCTTCAGTAAGTTGTGAATTTGTAAAAATTCAACTTGCCTTCCTTTGGCTACAATTAAAAAACAAAACCAAGAGAAAAAGAAACCCAACAACCTCTTTGCATAGCTACTGCAAAGGTGGGATAGCAAAACGAATGGCATGATTTTACCTAAAGGACAAATGGCATGCCTCAACCACCTCCATCAGCCTAAAAATGCTCCTCTGAGCCTAATAACTTGACAGTTTTCTTTTCTCTTGTTAAATAACTACTTGACTTTCACACTAGGACCCGTTAACCCCCGACTAATGAGAGTCCCTCAAGTAACTCTAAAGTGTAGCACTTGGCGAGGCTAAAGCTGGATACACACTATACAACTTCTGTTAGAGTTCCTTTAGATTTACCTTCAACTATGTAATGCAATACAAGTGAAAGTGTTTAGGTTTGACCTCATATTATAGGGTTTTGGTAAATCTAAAAGAAAAAAGGTTGCTATGGGCCCTCCCCCTCCCCCGAGCTGAACCACAGCTCTGTGTCCATTAGGACATGGAGCCTCGATTCAGCCCTGTCCTCTCTCATTGGCTAACTGACTGACAGCAGCGAGAGCCAATGGCGGCGCTGCTGTGTCTCAGCCAATCAGAAAGGAGTGTCCCGGACGGCCAAGGTACTCGTGCACATCACTAGATGGAGATGGGGCTCCAGTAAGTATTAGGGGGCTGCTGCATACTATAAGGTTTATATTAATGCATAGAATGCATTAGGATAAAAAACCTTCTGACTTTACAACCAATTTAAAAAAGGAGAAGTCTAGCTTGAGCTCGCTTGGCTTCTCCTATAGGTCACAGGAGTGTAATTAGTTTTGCACTCCTGTGACCCGCCCGACATCACAGGAATCAGTCCAGGCACCGCATCAAACTTTTAATCACATGGTCAACCTGCCCCTACCAATCATCCTCCTCCTACATTCTTGCCTAGGCAGGACAGGAAGCCTCCTCCTGCAGCCTCCTGGGATACTGAGGTCACATATCCCAGGAGGCTTCCCCACAGCACCAGACAAGTCATTCATTTCCTGCAGCAAGATCCTTGACAAGACAACAGGCTCCTAAAGACCAAAGAAAAAAAAGTTTATTGCAGGATATGATGGCCTAGGGGGTATGTTTTTTTTCTAGATAAAAGCAGCATGCTGTAGGTTCAATTTAATGGGAAGGAGTTTCTCTTTATTGTCTACCATAATGAACGCGGTCTGTACTGTGCTGGATAGATCTCATTATCTTTTGGAAACTAGATGGGTCTGTCCTAACAAAGGATTAACATTTTCAAGACTTGGGTTGTATAATGTGTGTTAAAGTGGAACTCTGGCCAAATTCTATTTTTTTACATGTACAAATAGAAGTGTCTAGTCTGCAAGGTTAGATACAAAAATGTTGTATTAACCCCATACAGTGCAGTCAGCAGTGACTGGCGCAGATTTACAGTTCTGGTTAGTTTGAGTATTCGGATCATAGCAGATCACTCGCATTCCAGTTCCTCCATTCAGCAAACATCTCACATTTTCTCAATGCTCGCAAGCTGTTCCAAGAGTGAGAGTGGGCTGTATAAACATCACAACTTCCCCTCTAATTACAGAGCCCCTTGCATTAGTTGAAGAGTACAAGATGTTCACTGAATGGGGGAACCGCAGTGTGAGTATTCTGTTGTGATCTGAGTCCTCCAGCCAGAACAGTAACCTTTGTCACTGACTGCACTTTTACAGAGATAAGTGTCAAAGCTGTACAGAACTCTGCATCCTACACACATGGGATACAAAAAAATAAATTCAGACTTAATGGACTTATAAACCAAACTCTTTAAAAGTATTCAATAATTGCATATTACATGCCACTCTAAGTAGAAGTTGCTTATAGAGCAGCATGTATAATTCTACTCCAAAGAAACTAGAAATGTAAGGAATATTTTATTTCTTTTAAATGTATGCTGTGTGGATGGGAACACAACATATAGTGGGAGAGAATCTAAAAATGGAAGTAAACCCTGCTAATGTTTTCAGCCAATGAGGCCGCCATCTTGGTCTCGGTTTGATCGTCAACTGCCATTGTGCTTCACATGTGATCAGTTATGACACCAGCCATTGGATGGTTTGACAGCTGAGTTGAGAGCACAACCAGTGTGCCAGTTACATTACTGGCATGTGCTGGAAATCGATGGGTTTACTTCCACTTTAAATCTGACTGCAAAAGAGGAAATACTTTTGAACCGTTACAGTTTAGTGGAAGTGACCACACAACGGAGGAATCTTAAAGCCTGCTTCTATCATGGGAGAATATACATTAATAAAAAAAACTAGTAGTAAAACTAACCACTGTCCTACATCACATACATTGTGAAAAAAAAAAAGACCAATTAAAAACATTTAATAAAATCCTCTCCAAAATAGCTAGCACTGTATTTAATGTTACTGCTAGATCTTTAAGAAGGAAATAAAAGACCACATTATGTACAATGTGAAAATAGCTCATGTTATCAGACTGAAGAGGATTGATAGGTGACTCTGCAGCAGGTAGAGCCCCAGGGATGATGATGATGATGTGGCTGTATCCTCCTCACTATTAGCTCAGTCATCTAAAAACCAACATTGTCCCAGATGGCTGTGGCACACGTCTGGTGACATCCGGGAGGAGAGGAGGGCTGTGAGAATGATCCCACTAACTATTCCAATCATCTGCATCCGACATGTAATAACGGCATTCCATGGGATTACAGGCTCACCACGCCTTACAGCCGGCTGCCACGTCAGATCCACACACACAGTCCAGAGCCCATCACTTAGTGTAGCACTGATTCATTGACTTCCAGCTCAGAGTGATGAGCGTGCACAACACTGCCTGCACACCACTGGCCAATCAGATCACTGAGCAGAGGGATTTCTTTATATAGAGATCAGCACACACACACACACACACACACACACACACACACACACACACACACACACACACACACACTTCACCCCGGCTACTTCCACCCAAGCAGCACAGCAATAGAAAAAACACACAACGCTATTAACACTTCTATTTAGGTCTGCAATCAGAATGGCTACAAGATGTGAATGTTCAGAAACACAGAAGGATGGCAGAAAAGGTCCATCAAGTCTGCCACCATTTGATCGATTTCTTTTTCTACCCGAGTATAGAGCTATGTTTGTCCCAAGCATCTTTCAATTTACTTATTAACAGACTCCACCTGCTGATATCTACAGCCAGAAACACTGCATGCATTTATTGTAGATATCTACTACATGCTTACTACTAAAGGGAGGTGGTTGGGCTCTTAGCTGTGGTCACTTACAAGTGCAGAGGAGTAAAAAAAAAGTTTCTCTACCACAATTGGGTATGCAAAGTGAACACAGCTTCACTATGATCAGCCCCTACCTCTTATCTAAAACAGCTCTGATAACCAAAAAGAGTAAGGGCCGCCATACATGTTGCAATCTGACTATACAACGTAATATGAGCACCTGCCAATCAAGTAGGCCCTTGCACTACATAGCTGTTGGTAAATCAAAAAGGAGATTGTACACCCAATGTGTACAGTGAGCTTTAAGCTGCCCATACACTATGCAATCTGATTGTACAATCTCCTTTAAAGAAGACCTACCGAAAGAACCCATTTCATTTGTATCAGATCAGGCCCTTGCAAAGTTAATGGTAAAGCTGGCCATAGAGAATGCAATTTTTTGATAAACAAAACACAGAGTTCTTCCAACCCCCACAATCCAGGTGGATGGAGAAATCCTCACTGCTG
The DNA here is from genome assembly GCA_037952925.1 of Lithobates clamitans. Taxonomy (NCBI): domain Eukaryota; kingdom Metazoa; phylum Chordata; class Amphibia; order Anura; family Ranidae; genus Lithobates; species Lithobates clamitans. The sequence continues at coordinate 4,753,976 of JBBGZY010000254.1, read as the reverse complement.
TGCTACTGTATTCTGACAGCACGACTCCTCAGCTGACTACACTGACCAGCAATGAAAGCGAGGGTTGCATGTACTGATTGAACACAAACCTTCCCAATCGAGAGGAGTTGGTGACTAGGTCGCCTCCTCAAATGTGCATGGCTTTAGTCTAAAGATTGTACAATCAGATTGTAGGGTGTATACACCATCAACCACAAAATGCAAAGACCTGTCTGATCTAATTGAAATGGGTTGTTCAGGTCGGTCCTCATATTACAGACCCCATTCACACCTGAACAATTTGTAAGCGCTCGTCAAGATTTTCGGTGACTTCCCATCAAACACCTGAGCATCACACAGCTTAAAGCTCATCACTAGAAGAGTATGTGAGCTTCATCGGGGCAATCTTGTGCATTCTGACATTAACAGCATGAAAAAGAACTGGAAATGTTCATTTTTTTTAAAGAAATTGCTTGCCTCTCTGCCTAGTAACAAGCTTTCCATTGGCTAAAGTAAAACCACTCAAGCCTAAAATAAAAAAAAATAAAAAAAAAACGGGCAATTAAAAATGTGCTGGAGAAAGATGCTCAAATATGAATGGAGTCTAAAGGAGATTGTATAGTGTATGGCCAGATCCATAGACTGTACAGAGCAGGGATCTGACTGGTTATCATCAGATGTTCCTGCATGGAGAACTACAAGTCCCAGCACAGGAATAGTCCAATGTATGGCAGAGACGATCAATGGGTGATTGGAGCTGTGTGGAGAGGTCCCCACTGAGCCCATAGAGAATAGAAGGATTGGGGTGTCTCCAATGACAGCTCCGTCCTGGAATACTTCCTATTGCAGGTAAGTGATCAGAGGTGGAAGTGGTCCTGTAGGTAGATCTGGAGTGGACAGGAAAGTTTGGCCCCGTGAGGGTAATGCCCGGTGTTCCCTCCAATGGTACCACTTACCGGCACAGGATCGGCTCTTCCAGATCTTCAGCAGCAGGATGATGATAGCTGCCAGATGGGACAAATCCCCGGTGAGTCGGAATACGTTCATGGTGTGCGGAGAGGCGGGTGAGCAGGGGGAGAAGACAGGGCACAGGTGACCCGGGGCCGCGGAGACTGCCTCTGACGCTGCAGCCGCTCACTTCAATCCGTTAAAATGGCGAGAGCCGAGCTACGTGGCCCGGGGACGTGGCCTAACTGCAGCGTGCGCAATGCACGCCGGGACACAGCGCTCAGGCACAATGACGCGCCGCAATCCGACCTCGAACCACGCCCCCCCCCGTCCCGCGGCTTGCCAAGGTGGTAGCCACGCCCCTTAAAGCCAACGTGGGTCCTAGAATGTTCTGCAGCACTTTTTTTGTTTTGACCCTGTCACTTCATTGCTGGAGCTTCCTGCCAGGGACAATCAAAGGATAAATCGTTTTCTTACATTGTATAAACATTTCCTACTAATGAAAACCGAGAATAAAGCACAAGTGGAATTTAACCACTTAAAGTGATTGTAAGGCTTTGTTTTTTATTTTTTTTAAATACATGACATGTCATACTTACCTTCACTGTGCAGTTCGTTTTGCACAGAGTGGCCCCGTTCATCGTCTTCTGGGGTCCCCCGGCGGTGCTGGTAGCTCCTCCCGCATCGTATAACCCCCTAGGAGAAGCGTTCTCCAGGGGGAGTACCTTTGGGCACGCTCCCGAGTCCAGCATTTACGTCTATAGACGCCGAATGTAGGGCTCGGCCCCGCCCCCTGGTGGCCGCGTCATTGGATTTGATTGACAGCAGCGGGAGCCAATGGCTGCGCTGCTATCAATCTATCCAATCAAGAGCTGGGACAGAGGGTAAGAGTGCATCTCCGGCGGGGGGAATACAGGACTCAGGTGAGTAAAACGGGGGGGAGGCTGGACAGTGACAGAAGTTTTTTCACCTTAATGCATAGGATGCATTAAGGTGAAAAAAACATGAGGGTTTACAACCTCTTTAAGGACAAGGCCTATTTTTTACACTTGGTGTTTACAAGTTAAAATCATTTTTTTTGCTAGAAAATTACTGAGAACCCCCAAACATTTTATATATTTTTTTCAGACCCCCTAGAGAATAAAATGGGAGTCATTGCCATACTTTATGTCACACCGTATTTGCGCTGCGGTCTTACAAAGGCAATTTTTTTGACAAAATACACTTTTTTGAATAAAAAAATAAGAAAACTGTAAAGTTAGCCCAATTTTTTTTACATTGTGAAAGATAATGTTACACCGAGTAAATTGATACCCAACATGTCACGCTTCAAAATTGCGCCTGCTCGTGGAATGGCGACAAACTTTGACACTTAAAAAACTCCATAGGCGACGTTTAAAAATTTCTACAGGTACCAGTTTTGAGTTACAGAGGAGGTCTTTTGCTAGAATTATTGCTCTCGCTCTAACGATCGCAGCGTTACCTCACATGTGTGGTTTGAACACCGTTTACATATGCGGGCACGATTTACATATGCGTTTGCTTCTGCGCGCGAGCACGTGGGGACGGGGCGCTTTAGATTTTTTTTTCTTATTTATTTTCCTTTTTATTTTTTATTTTTACACGAGTCACAGGATCACACCCGGAGGAGCTGTCACAGGAAAGGAAGAAGGACTGGCAGGCTACGCGCTCGGAGCATCAGCTCCTTCTATTGGCCTGGGGTGGCAGTGACTCAACAGTACTATTTATATGTCCATGCTGTGGGACAACAAATCACAGCACGGACAAATTCTTCTAAATGGTTGCAATGGGGTTAATGTGTCAAGATCAATTTAAACAATTTTGTTTTCTCAGTGTGGCTGCCCAGAGATAAGTCCGTGCTGTGATTTGTTGTCCCACGGCACGGACATATTAATAGTACTGTTGAGTCACTGCTACCCCAGGCCAATAGAAGGAGCTGATGCTCCGAGTGCGTAGTCTGCCAGTCCTTCTTCCTTACGGATGTGATCCTGTGCCCTTTAATGTCACTTCTGTGCATTCCACGCTGGTTCCGGTCTCTCTCCTAAGGCCACAGGACGTGCTGCGGACCTGCTATCAACACAGCCATGTACCAGGAGCCCCTTCCGGACATGAGGAGCCCCCAGGACCACTAATACAGATGAGCCTATACTTTTCTTACCTCTTGTAAATGTGCTTGTATGCCTTGCCATTAAAATCAGCTTTTAATACTGCACTTAGGTGGCGCTTCCAGTGTTCCCCCTTTTTATTTCTGTGTACAGAGTCAGCTCTCTGAGGACAGCAGCCGCCCTTGTCATCTCATTATTATACTTTTATCCTTGGACTAATGTTTTTCCTATGGACTAATGATCTTATGATACAGACTTAGTAATAGTGATTTTTAATATTACTATTATTCCTCTTTCTACTACACTGTACCTTGCGCTAGCCGTTGGGCAGAAGGGACGTTTGACGTCACTTCTGTCATCCAACGGCATTGAGTCGAGTGGGGGCCATCATTCCCTCACTCAACCTCCTGCCTCTCAGGGGAAAGGATCGTATCGTCTCTGCGGCTATCGATGGCTCTTGCGGGAGGCTGTTTGGGCGCTTTCTTCTGCTGCCGATAAAAGTGATCTCATGGTGAACTCGCCGTGGAGACCATTTTTATCTTAAAGCGGACCGCCTGCCGTTTAAGAAAATACCAAGGTTATGGCAGCTATCTGCTGCTATTTAACACCAAAGTACCGACGTATAACGATGGCGAGCGGCTTGGAAGTGGTTAAAGTGGTTCTAAAAGTGGTTCTAAAGCCTAAACATTGCTTACCATAATGCTTAATGCATTCCCTGCAATAACGTAAAAATGTTTCAGTATGTGTTTCGGCCCTACATCCCCCTTATACTTACCCGAGCCCTCTATCCAGTGCTGTGCCCGTCTGTAGCGGCTCCCTCCCCTTTCTCATAGGCTTTGCTGAGGCAGCGGGAGCCAAAATTGATGAATCGTTTTTTGTTTTTTTTTTGGAGGGGGGGGGGGGGGTGGCAAACAACCAATACTTATTCGCTATTGTCACACAACTGGGTGGGCCTTTTTTGAAGCCTATTAGAGCCTCTGGCTCTAATCATGGATTTTTTCTCCAGGGTTCTACTAAGTTTTTGAATAAGGGTTTCCACCTGATCTCCCTGTTCAAAGTCAGTTTCATAGCCTGACATTAGGTTAATCCATTCCTCACCTTGAAAGTCACTCATTTTAAAATGGAAAGGTATATCAATATAATACAAACAAAATTATATCAAATAATCGATTTGCAAGTGAACCAATTCAATACATGATTACCAGATATACAATAGCAATGCACTAAAAGCTCATGTTTCAGCTCATATGTGTCATAGAAGTGTGGAAAGGGTGTTTAACCACCCAAAAAGAAAAAAATATAACATAGTGTGACAATCTGAAAAGCTGCACACCCCGAAAAACAAGTTATTGTAAAAAGAAAAAGAAAATTCCCTGTGGGGTTTTTTAGCAGCAATTTCTCTCTTTTTTTGACAATAAAATCATTTACATATTTTACATATATTTTTGCTGACTCATAATTGCTATTGAATTGGTTCACTTGCGTATCGATTATTTGAAAAACTTAGTAGAACCCTGGAGAAAAAATTTGCCCTTTATTGGCACATTAAATCGTTTGATCGATATATTAGAGAAAAGATCAACCCGTATGGGTTACGGATACAGATCTTTCCTAATCTGGAACACATTAGTGAGGAGTGTAAAAAAGAATGGGGGACTAATTTACATAGTTGTTCAGAAACAATGATGACAATACTTATTAAAGGATATACTTAAAGCGGGGGTCCATCTATCTATCCTTTGTTTTTTTTTTAGTTCATTCACAAACTTTTCTTCTCAGCATTACATACTCACATATTGTGTGTAATATGTCCGCCTGTGTCAGATTTTGTCGGAAAGAATAACTTATATTATTCACTGCAGGCGGTTTCCATCTTCATTGTGGGCATTTGAAGCCCACAAGCATTTATTTCCTGGATGTGGTGAATGCTGTGCTCCCAGCATTCACCACTCGTTCTCGCACATGCTCAGTGGCATCCTGGGAAGCCTGAGACTAGCTTCCAGGAGTCTGGGAGAGGCTAGAAACACGCCTACTCCCACGGGAGGAGAACCAGGAAGTGCAAAGAAGAATAGAAAAATAAAAGGTAATTACGGCGATTTAAATTTTTTTAAACGGCATGTCAGCATCTAGGCAAGGAAGAGAATACATACAGATATTGTTCAAAATTTGGGTGGAACCCCACTTTAACAGATAGCTCAGTTGGATTTGGAAATAAGCAATTTGGAGACACATTGACTCAATTTAAGGGCCGTGCCCTATACTCAAAATTGCAGACTAAACTTAAAGAGCATCTGTCGGCCTACAATAAAAACATCCTCCAAAATAAAGAAACCAAATTTTGGAGGGATAAGACATCTTTTTCCGAGGGAAAGGCTTATAAATGGTCAACTAATAAATCGCAGTCGAAAGGACAGACACGAGACCGCCCCCAATCTAGTAAATCTTTTTCCCATTCTCAATCCCACTCCCCACCGCCCCCACATAGCCAACATACAAATACCAGCAATAGAGGGCGTGGACGCCAAAAAAGGACGAGAACCAACAGGGGCTCCCTAGAACAGGACCAAAAAAAACGGACGATAGATACCAATACTGATTATGTTCAAAAATAATGATAAATGATTCACTAGTGCCTGCCCTCCCTCCAAGTGAAATCAGATAGCAGCGCTAATTATAAAAATGTGCATACATATGTGACTTAATCACAAACAAGCTGAAAAGTGACAACCTCTTAAGTGTCATATAAATAATGAGCAAAATTATTCTAATGTGAAAAAATTAAACAGTGTATAAATTGGTAACATAAAAGTCCAATAAAGTAGTGACGTCACACAATTATTTTTGGTGGAATGGGCACTTTTTCTCCCAACGGGTTGGCGTGGCTATGGGGGCTAAGTTTGCCCCCAGCCTCGCCAACCTGTTCATGGCTGAGTGGGAAGACAGATTCATTTTTAGTAAATCTTTTCCCCAGTTGAGATTCTATCGAAGGTTCATAGATGATCTCCTGTTCATCTGGGAGGGATCTAGAGAATCTGTTGAAGAATTTTTGAAATACCTCAACACCAATAATAACAACATCAAATTGGAGGCCCAGATTAGTGAAACATGTGTCAATTTTTTAGATGTGTCCATTGAAAGGAAGGAACAGTCTCTGGTGACTAGTGTATACTTCAAACCAACGGACCGGAACAGTTTCTTATCCATCAGGAGTGGTCATCACCCTGTATGGATAAAAAATATTCCGAAGGGACAATTCTTGAGGGTCCGTCGAAATTGTACAGAACAAGGGAAGTACTACACACAGGCAAAGGTTTTAAAAGAGAGATTCCTCCAGAAAGGGTATTCAGAAAAATCCATGGATGATGTCATAGAACAGGTAGCTAATATACCAAGGGAGGACTGTTTGAAAAAGAAAGAAAGGACTAAGTCTGAGGAAAAACATCAGTGGAGTTTCATATCCAACTATCATAGTCAATATAGAGAGATAGAGACCATTTTTAAAAAATATTGGTACATACTCCGTAGGGATCGACATCTAGGAGAGATGTTACCCGAAACCCCTAAGTTCATCTATAGAAGGGCCCCCAACTTTGGAGACAAAGTGGTAAAGAAAATTCTTGACCCCCCAGTTCAACCATCAATTAAAATTAACCTTAAAGGTTTTTTTCCATGCAACAAATGCATATGTTGTAGAACAGTGAGGAACAGGAGTAGGAGTACGAAGAGTATCACTAATCGAGCAAATGAAACTTTTGAAATCAAGGAGTTCATTACATGTAACTCATCATTTGTTGTATACTTGATGTGGTGCCCATGCGGCCTGTTCTATATAGGACGCACCAAAAGACTACTAAGGGTTCGTATTTCTGAGCATTTAACCAATATAAAAAATGGTTTCAAGTATCACAGCGTGTCCCTCCATTTCAAAGAATACCATAACCAGGACCCCAGTTTATTACAATTTTGCGGGATAGACATTGTATATCCATCGTGGAGGGGTTCAAACAGAATAAGGGATCTGTCCCAACGAGAAACCCGATGGATATACCTCTTTAAATGTCTTTTTCCGGGGGGTTTAAATATAGAATTGGACCTCAACTGTTTCATCAATGATTATTGATAATGATTGGTGGGCGGTTGATGACCGGTTGGGGTCCCTCTGTATTTGTCACCCTAAATATAGAGAGGCTAAGAATCCATAACACCAACGCAATTATGAGATTTACCTACTAAGGGGGGTGACAGGGAGGGGGGACAGAGTGGATAATAATATGCTGCACTTTGATAACTGTGGAAGGTGCACCATAGATAAAAAATTGTGTGTCGGTAGAACTCTTTCAGAATACCCAGGAGTACCTGAGATGGACCGTAATGGGTTAAGTTTTTTATATTTTTTTATTTTTATTTTTATTTTTATTTTTATTTTTATTTTTATTTTTATTTTATTTTTAATAATTTTTATATATTTTTTTATTCACTTTTCCAACCATTCAGCTTTAATATTAATGACAGTCTTTTATAGAAATAAAAAAGATATAAATTTCAAAAAATATTTTTTTAAATGTTTTTTGAGATGACACTTAAGACCTGCAATATAGAACACATGTAAAGATGATTGGTGACCCGCACGGCCTATGACATGAGCTCACGGGATTACCAAGCAGTTCTCTTGCAGATATATAGTGTCATACTCAGCACTTGCAGTAACTGAAGCTTTTAAATGCATGTTAACTTGTGTATACTAAGCAATGTACACGTATGGTGCGAGCGGAGACACAGGGAGTGCGCAGGCGCGGTGTCACCATTACCGCGTCATACGAGAGAGGAGGGTATTTAAGAAAGATTGCCAGATAGCGCAGCCAATCCCATGAATAAGTCCCTTGTGACGAAACATGTCGGGGCGTGGCTACGAGGCAATCTGACGCGCTAGACGTAGGACGCTGAGATAGGAGGCGCCATACGGGAAAGCGGGGAAGCGGCTCCAGGAGACGCGAGGAACGGGTGAGAGTCATCCGAACATCCGACTGCCTGGGTCCGCCGTGACCACCATACGTCCGGTTATTATTTGGAGAGTGTTTTTTGGTGATGACCATGTGTGCTGTGCTATTCTGCTTGATTCAAGTTTTTGAAATAGTACGCTAGCATATGCTCTGGATATCCAACAGGAATTGAGTGGAAATTATCACTGTACCCCCTACTGTGTGGGAATAGCCTGTGAGCCAAGCACGAGAGTGTAAGGCAAAAATAGCTGGTGAGTCTGCTCGCTGAAGGGGAGTGGAGATCACAGTGCACAGCGGTGTGGTGGAAGATTTTTGCTCACTGAAGATCTGTATTATTTGTGAAGCATCACACATATCACTACGTCACTACTTTATTGGACTTTTATGTTACCAATTTATACACTGTTTAATTTTTTCACATTAGAATAATTTTGCTCATTATTTATATGACACTTAAGAGGTTGTCACTTTTCAGCTTGTTTGTGATTAAGTCACATATGTATGCACATTTTTATAATTAGCGCTGCTATCTGATTTCACTTGGAGGGAGGGCAGGCACTAGTGAATCATTTATCATTATTTTTGTATTGTTTTAATTTAAGCAGCAGCTGTCAGTGAGGGGTAGGTCTGTGAGCGCAGCGTTTGGCACATAGGAGAGGGCGGTATTCCTGTGTACCATACCAAGTGACAGAGTTATTGAATTTATTAACGCGTGCAGCCATGGAAGTCTTTAATTTTCTTGCCAACAGACAAATGAATCCAGATAATATTTTTTCAGCTAATCTAGAGGTGGCTGAGAATGATGAGGATGTGTCCGGCATGCTCAAAAGTCTAGAAGGTCTGTTGGAGAAACAGATTAAGACTTGGTGGGATGTCTTCACATTCTCACATTATCAAAAGGAAAAATTAATTTTTAGGAGTTTGAGGTGGGATGTGCCCCCCCAAGATGGTCTTGAGGACCAGTGTTTTATGAATGAATGGTTGGAATTTTTTAATAGAGTGGGGAGGGAGTTACAAGATCTGGTACTCACTAGGAAACAAGTGAAATTGGGGAAGCTCAATGAACAAATTAATCACTTACGTAGTAAATTAGAACCAGTGAATGAGTCAAACCAGATGAAGGATTTTAATATTAATATGAAAAAGAAACTTGAAAAAGTTGATCGAGACACACAAAAGAAAAAAGTTAAAAAATATAATAGGGATGCGGCAGATTTTAAGAATAATAAAATTTATGCATGGCAGACCCCCACCCCAGGTACTAATGAGGCCCCCGTACCAGTTAAAGGAAACGGGAAAATATCCAATGCCCCTATAGTAGACCATAGTAAAAAGGTTGACAATAAGAAGGGTGGGATGAGGCATGAACAGAATGCACCTGGGCATACTTATAATAATTATCCCCCTACACAACATAGAGGGAATCAACTGAACGATTATTATGGTTCACCAAAACCCCCCCAACCAATGAGAGGGGGACAACATGCGTATTATAATCAGGATGACTGGAAGGGCCCCCAAACAGAGAGATCAAATTACGGAGGGGAACAATATAGACAACAAGACTATGGCAGTCATTATCATTATCAGGCATCCAATTATGGAGAGGGGAGAAGTCCCATACCAATTCATAATAGATATCTACCTCTGGAGGAGGAATATCATAGACCTCAATATCAAGAACATGGCCCCCCACCTTTTTTAGGCCAGCGAGGGAGGAGGGGGAGAGGAGGGGGGACACCGAGAGGAAAGAACCACCCAACATACAACAGGGAAGGAATGAAGGGACCACAGCCATATACCAACAGAGCGATGGGACCATTCCCAGGAGGCGAAGGGGATGCCGGGCAGGACGACGGCAACAACCCAAGAAAGAGATTGAGGGACATGTAAATACGGGGGTTTACAATTTAAGTGAAGTGACATTAAATGCCAAAGAGATGAATATTTTAAATTTGGGCCTGAAATGTGCCCCCAGGAGGGTTCTAAATAAATTTGGAGTGTACATTGACACTCATAAGTTTATTAGATCCCTCAACATTAAAAAATATTTTCTCAGTCACCCAGTAGTTTCGACCCATAATGTGGGGTCTTCTTCTAGCAAAGTTGATAGCGGCCTAAGGAACAAGTCACTATTTAATCCCCAAAACTCCAATAACCATTATGTTGAGGTATTCAAAAATCTAGTTTTGAAAGATCTAGATACCATTAAAGTAAAAGAGGAAGTGAATTCAAAACATATTAATGAAGGAATCAGGGCACTAGAAAAACGGAACGACATCATTATACGTCCGGCTGACAAGGGAGGGGGGGTTGTCATTATGGATAAATCATTTTATCACGGACAACTTTCAAATATGCTTAGTGACCGCTCCACATATGAAAGATTAACCACAGACCCTACTGAGAAATATAGGGAACAGTTAAACTCATTGGTTGAATGGGGATATGCTACTAATGCCCTGAACCTTAGAGAGAGAAGGTACCTTGTCCCTAGTGCGTGTAGGATTCCTGTTATATATACACTTCCTAAAATTCACAAGGACGCCAAACTACCACCAGCGCGCCCGATTGTAAACGGGATAGGATCTGTCACGGCGAGGTTGGGAGAGTACCTAGATAGGTTTCTCCAGCCAAGTGTAAAAAACACTAAGGCGTATCTACGAGATACCACCGACCTACTCCAAAGATTGGGGGAGGTCTGTTTGAACCCTGCCGCTGACATCTTTTTAGTGACAGCAGACGTGTCCTCATTATATACGATCATTCAACATGAGGACGCCTCCCTGTCATTGAACTGGGCCATGAGTAGGAGAGAGGACATTCCAGACATGCAGAAGAGGTTTGTGGGCCAGGCCCTAAACTTCTGCATGTCACACAATTATTTTTGGTGGAATGGGCACTTTTTCTCCCAACGGGTTGGCGTGGCTATGGGGGCTAAGTTTGCCCCCAGCCTCGCCAACCTGTTCATGGCTGAGTGGGAAGACAGATTCATTTTTAGTAAATCTTTTCCCCAGTTGAGATTCTATCGAAGGTTCATAGATGATCTCCTGTTCATCTGGGAGGGATCTAGAGAATCTGTTGAAGAATTTTTGAAATACCTCAACACCAATAATAACAACATCAAATTGGAGGCCCAGATTAGTGAAACATGTGTCAATTTTTTAGATGTGTCCATTGAAAGGAAGGAACAGTCTCTGGTGACTAGTGTATACTTCAAACCAACGGACCGGAACAGTTTCTTATCCATCAGGAGTGGTCATCACCCTGTATGGATAAAAAATATTCCGAAGGGACAATTCTTGAGGGTCCGTCGAAATTGTACAGAACAAGGGAAGTACTACACACAGGCAAAGGTTTTAAAAGAGAGATTCCTCCAGAAAGGGTATTCAGAAAAATCCATGGATGATGTCATAGAACAGGTAGCTAATATACCAAGGGAGGACTGTTTGAAAAAGAAAGAAAGGACTAAGTCTGAGGAAAAACATCAGTGGAGTTTCATATCCAACTATCATAGTCAATATAGAGAGATAGAGACCATTTTTAAAAAATATTGGTACATACTCCGTAGGGATCGACATCTAGGAGAGATGTTACCCGAAACCCCTAAGTTCATCTATAGAAGGGCCCCCAACTTTGGAGACAAAGTGGTAAAGAAAATTCTTGACCCCCCAGTTCAACCATCAATTAAAATTAACCTTAAAGGTTTTTTTCCATGCAACAAATGCATATGTTGTAGAACAGTGAGGAACAGGAGTAGGAGTACGAAGAGTATCACTAATCGAGCAAATGAAACTTTTGAAATCAAGGAGTTCATTACATGTAACTCATCATTTGTTGTATACTTGATGTGGTGCCCATGCGGCCTGTTCTATATAGGACGCACCAAAAGACTACTAAGGGTTCGTATTTCTGAGCATTTAACCAATATAAAAAATGGTTTCAAGTATCACAGCGTGTCCCTCCATTTCAAAGAATACCATAACCAGGACCCCAGTTTATTACAATTTTGCGGGATAGACATTGTATATCCATCGTGGAGGGGTTCAAACAGAATAAGGGATCTGTCCCAACGAGAAACCCGATGGATATACCTCTTTAAATGTCTTTTTCCGGGGGGTTTAAATATAGAATTGGACCTCAACTGTTTCATCAATGATTATTGATAATGATTGGTGGGCGGTTGATGACCGGTTGGGGTCCCTCTGTATTTGTCACCCTAAATATAGAGAGGCTAAGAATCCATAACACCAACGCAATTATGAGATTTACCTACTAAGGGGGGTGACAGGGAGGGGGGACAGAGTGGATAATAATATGCTGCACTTTGATAACTGTGGAAGGTGCACCATAGATAAAAAATTGTGTGTCGGTAGAACTCTTTCAGAATACCCAGGAGTACCTGAGATGGACCGTAATGGGTTAAGTTTTTTATATTTTTTTATTTTTATTTTTATTTTTATTTTTATTTTTATTTTTATTTTTATTTTATTTTTAATAATTTTTATATATTTTTTTATTCACTTTTCCAACCATTCAGCTTTAATATTAATGACAGTCTTTTATAGAAATAAAAAAGATATAAATTTCAAAAAATATTTTTTTAAATGTTTTTTGAGATGACACTTAAGACCTGCAATATAGAACACATGTAAAGATGATTGGTGACCCGCACGGCCTATGACATGAGCTCACGGGATTACCAAGCAGTTCTCTTGCAGATATATAGTGTCATACTCAGCACTTGCAGTAACTGAAGCTTTTAAATGCATGTTAACTTGTGTATACTAAGCAATGTACACGTATGGTGCGAGCGGAGACACAGGGAGTGCGCAGGCGCGGTGTCACCATTACCGCGTCATACGAGAGAGGAGGGTATTTAAGAAAGATTGCCAGATAGCGCAGCCAATCCCATGAATAAGTCCCTTGTGACGAAACATGTCGGGGCGTGGCTACGAGGCAATCTGACGCGCTAGACGTAGGACGCTGAGATAGGAGGCGCCATACGGGAAAGCGGGGAAGCGGCTCCAGGAGACGCGAGGAACGGGTGAGAGTCATCCGAACATCCGACTGCCTGGGTCCGCCGTGACCACCATACGTCCGGTTATTATTTGGAGAGTGTTTTTTGGTGATGACCATGTGTGCTGTGCTATTCTGCTTGATTCAAGTTTTTGAAATAGTACGCTAGCATATGCTCTGGATATCCAACAGGAATTGAGTGGAAATTATCACTGTACCCCCTACTGTGTGGGAATAGCCTGTGAGCCAAGCACGAGAGTGTAAGGCAAAAATAGCTGGTGAGTCTGCTCGCTGAAGGGGAGTGGAGATCACAGTGCACAGCGGTGTGGTGGAAGATTTTTGCTCACTGAAGATCTGTATTATTTGTGAAGCATCACACATATCACTACGTCACTACTTTATTGGACTTTTATGTTACCAATTTATACACTGTTTAATTTTTTCACATTAGAATAATTTTGCTCATTATTTATATGACACTTAAGAGGTTGTCACTTTTCAGCTTGTTTGTGATTAAGTCACATATGTATGCACATTTTTATAATTAGCGCTGCTATCTGATTTCACTTGGAGGGAGGGCAGGCACTAGTGAATCATTTATCATTATTTTTGTATTGTTTTAATTTAAGCAGCAGCTGTCAGTGAGGGGTAGGTCTGTGAGCGCAGCGTTTGGCACATAGGAGAGGGCGGTATTCCTGTGTACCATACCAAGTGACAGACTGATTATGTTCAGCCAAGTAATTCTCAATGGCGGCAAAAGGAGGGGAATCATCTTACACAGCTCCAGGTGAATCCGATTCGTCGTTATCGGATGTCACCTTTGCTGGGAACCGACCATCTAGTTCACAGGAACGAACAGTGCCGCAGAGGATTTTAAACTCCATGCTGGGAGTGAACTCCCCGCAATCCAACAAAACCCTGAAAGGAATGGACGCATGGATGTGATTCGGTTGTAATACAACCGCTTAATGTTGTCAATTTGTCTACACATTCTATCACAGAAGCAGAAACTCACCTTTTATCTAAAGGTTTGAGCTTTTGCCCTCAGCAAAATTTTGACCTTTTTCGAATTGGTCACAGACCTGCATCATTTTGCTCGGAAATTACTTTTAAAGTACCAATACGAACCTATACCCAATGAAAAAGACACTACTGATTGGTCTAAATACACCATGAAAGAATTTAAGGTGTTACGCGATCTGACCCTGCTATTTCAAATGAGCAATTCAGATGATCTGATAGATCAGCTGGATCTGGATAAATTGTTTGAGGAAGTGAATAAGTCCACCCTTAATCCCATGACTCTTTTTAAAAAACCTTCAACCAAATTTCCACCCTTGCACACGAACTCAAGTGTAGCTACATTTGTGCGACAAACATTGAAGGACATTGCCAAGATATCTTGTGGTAAAAATACTCCACAAAATCTGTGGAGTTCCGCAGCCAGTCTGTCTGACAATGCAGGAACTGGCGGCAGAGGAGAATGACCTGCCTGCTCTGGGAATGCTACAAACATCTGAGGATCCTGACGTGGGAGTTTGCCTATCCCTGCAGAGGGTAGTATCTGCTCGTGTGTCTGACCTTGCCACAGAGGAGGTCCATCAACTCTGGTAAGTGTTCAATCTCACTGTTACCTGGATGCACCTGGAGTCTGAAAGTTCCCCTCACATCCCGTCCTTTCACCTTCCCTCTTATATGGATGGATGTGGCTGATTTTTGGATGTTGGATTCCCCTTTATTGGATTCACTAAATTACATTTTTTTCACTGAACTTTTATTAATGAATGGACTTTCTTTATGCCTTAAGAACTTTCACCATCACTTTGTGATTTAATAATCTTACATATAAGTTTTATCATCATTATATTGCAAGCGCATTTATTCTTCTTCTTATATTTGTGGTTTTTTGTTGCAGCTGCACTTTTATTTCAGTTTTGTGCTCATACAGCGGTATATTTTCCTTTTATTTGATACATTAATTAAGACTGTCAGGAAATTCAATTTCGGCACAATAGATGTGGAAGCCCTATATTGCTCGGTCCCACATGAGAAAGGACTTTTAGTTATCCAGAAGGTATTGCAGCAGGGATCACGTTACAACAACGCTCTTAATAACTTTATTTTGAGTGGACTTGACCACATTCTCAATAATAACTATTTTTGCTTTGACGGCTCCTACTACCTCCAGGTGCAGAGCGTAGCGATGGGGACATGTTGTGCCCCATCCTACGCCAATCTGTACCTGGGGTAGTGGGAGTGTCACTTTTCAGTGACGAGGATCTTGCGATGGACCTGGGCCATGTTATAATGTGGCTCAGGTACATCGATGACATCTTCATCATATGTGAGGGTCCTGAGAACATTCTGATTGAGTTTTTTGATCATATTAATATAAACAATTTTAATCTAAAATTTACTATGAGCTACGATGTCAGTTCTGTGACTTTTATAGATGTTAAAATTGAATGCGATACACAAGGAAATCTAACCAGCACACTTTACAGAAAAAGCACAGCAGGCAATACTGTATTCCATGCGGAGAGCATCCATCCAAGTCCCTTAAGAAATTCCACCCCATATGGACAATACCTCCGTTTACGGAGAAATTGTTCCAATGAAACATTATTCAAGATGGAGGCTGACAAACTTCAGAATTGCCTACTAGAGAGAGGGTACAGTCGTTCCTGCTTATGCAAAGCTTATAATCGAACCATTGCAAAAACACACAAAACTTTGCTGTTTAAACCCCAGACGAAAAATAAGAAAAAAACGAATCCCATGCGCATTATTATGCGCTTTTCACGACAACATAAACAAATTCAGAATATCATTGAGAAACACTGGTCCATTTTAACGGACGATGAGACAGTAAAGCACTTTATTTCTCCAGTTCCTTCTATCACTTTTAAAAAAGCTGCGTCCTTAAAAAACAAATTGGTAAAAAGTGAATGTCAGAGGACCAAGAAAAAACACTGTTCAATATATGGAACTTTTCTATGTGGACATTGCGCTTATTGCCCATGGATCAGAAAGGAGAAAGTTTTCACCCTTCCTAATGGTCAGGTCTTCAAACCGAAGCATTTTGTAGATTGCCAAACTCCAGCAGTTGTCTATTTAATGACTTGCGAGTGCGGTACATTTTATGTGGGCAAAACGAGGCAAAGGTTTTGGTGTAGAACATCTAAACATATTTATAGCATGGAGATAGGTAATATCTATCTCCCCCTTGGAAGGCACGTGGTGACACAGCACCATTATAGAAAGCCGAAGGTTGCCTTTGCCGCCCTTGACCGGATACATATTCGGGCGAGGGGCGGCGATTGGAACAAAAGGCTGTTACAAATGGAACAGAAATGGATATATAGGCTTGGGGCCACTACATACCCAGGCCTTAATGAATCAATTTCATATGTTCCCTTTCTCAAGGGTTACAGCTCGGGAAAAAACATCTAGGATTGCATGACCAGGGGAATGGGTGTAGATGGACAGAGTGTAGGGATGCCTCCCTTGGAATTCTACCCATGATTGCATTTTCATTGACCATCGCCAATGGAAAGAGTTTTATGTCCTATATATATGTCTCAATAAATTACTGTTTACTAACTGGGTTTTTCCCAATTTTTCAATACATAAATATGTATGGATATGAGTTTCAAAAATGGGGGTGTCTCTGTGCTCTGGATCTCTGCACTCATGTCATGCATAATCTGGTACAATCATCTGATGCTGTTAACTAAACGCAAAAATATTTGTATTTATTAATACTTAGATTGCCATTTAGAATTTACATAATGCACCTTATTTCATTTACCTATTTACTGCAACCAATAAATTAACTTTCTGTAATAAATCAGGTTTAAAAGAGAGTAATAAATATATAACTATAACAATAACATGAATTTTTTGTTCAATTGGACATTTTTTGACCACCAAAATGGATATATATGGAGTTTGATGAGATAATTTTATTAAAATATTTTCCCTTTATTCCAGGATTCTGGACTGCTGCGGCAACGTTCTCACTTGGCCTCTGTGGGGTTTCCCTTAAGCCGTGGCGCTTCCCGGCAGGGTGGGGGGATGTCCCACATTCCTCTCCCTAAGTAGCACCCGCAGTGTCAACATCACCCACTGTGGGGAGCTCTATTACTGCCGGCGGTGTTCCGTGTTCGCCGTCGGACTGGAGAATGAGGGAGTGCGCATGCGCGGTTTGATCCCCTGTTTCAGCGGGGATCGTTCCTACCACGCATGCGCACGGCTCGTCTCCTGTCACGCTCATTTTGTCAGAGGCGACGGAGGAGTCCGGGACGCTTTAGCCTTCCGGAACGTTGAGGTGGCCACAGATGGGCCGCACTCGGCGGTCAGGTGGTGCTTCTTTCTCTTGGGGGGGGGTCATTAGTGGGGGCCGGGTCACCTGTTAGTCATCACATAATTAAAATGGAGATATAACAGGAGGTGCTGACATGAGGAGTCTCTTCAGTTGATCCCCAACCAGCTGAGCATTTGCACTTACTGATCACTAGGTAAGAATGCAGTGGATAGTGTTAAAGCACCACTTCTGTCCCATACAACTCTTTTATTGTCCTAATATTTTTTGTGCTCCTTTTCATTTCGGAGCTTTTAACCATTTATATTCATTCACAATTTTGGACCCGGTGTTTCCCATCACAGGGACCACAGAGTCCTAATTACTTTTATATGCAGTCAGGTACTTAGTAAAACTGTTTCACTTTCACTTTGGCACTACCTAGCACTTCAGTGTTTTTTGAGCATATTCCTCACCATTATTTGGTATTTTTCACTTCTCACCATTATTATATTATATATATTCTTTTTTTCTCAGCACTTGTTTTCAACATGTTTTATATTCCCAATATTTTTGGGATCACACAGGTTTTTTACAGCTCCACACATAACACTCACCATCACAGTATACCCTTATGTCATCTCACTTTCCCATTTTTTAATCACCTCATCAATCTTTTTACATTTATTTCAACACCTCACCTATTCATTTAATTTTTAAAAATAATATTTGATTCTGTACAGAAATGATTGCTTTCACCCCAATATTTTTTAATCATTCATTGGTATATATACGAACATTTTATATAACACTTTACACCAGACACCTAATATAAAACAGCATTTTAGGTATTATGTGCCACTAGCATTTATATACTGGGATTTGAGTTTTTTTACTCCTTCTCACAATTAGGCCCTTTCAGCGCTATTCTTTTTGACTTCCTATCATATAGACAAAACGTACAAAATATATTAATTACTTCCATTGTGATGACTTTCAGGTGCCCATGGCCCCCACTCCTCTCTCCTTTTGGAGTGCCCTAACCTGTGGCCACTTGTAAGCCCTGTGGCCCAGGCAACCCCTTACAGGGCTGAGGTGGGGGTGGCTCCCCAGCAGCCTTCAAGACCATCAGTGGGAAAATCAACTGTCTATCTCGTGTGTGTTTGTTTTAATACGAAGTCTCTGGAGCTTTTTTGATGGAGAGGGTAAATATGAAGCAAATTACCATTGTGCCTTCACATAAGAAACATACATAAATGATCATGATTGTACATTATATTTCACATCATTAACAACTGTCTTTTGATGTAATTGTAGAAACACAAGAACCCCCGAGGAAGACCGTAAATACATAGTTCAAAATGCATTGGGGCTTTGTTCCGAACATCGGACAGTACAACCGCATCTTATTGATTGTAGGTTGATACATTAGATAATTTATTTCTTTTTCTACCCTGATGGTATTGCCATGATTTTGTTTCTCCCTCTCATAATCTACCAGTCTCGCATTGTACACACCCAGAGCTCATGTTTTACCTTTGTGTGTATATTGTTTATTTGTTTTCTCTCTTTTTTGACAATAAAATCATTTATATATTTTACATATATTTTTGCTGACTCATAATTGCTGCTAAAAAAAACCCACGGGGAATTTTCTTTTTACAATAACTTATTATACGGGGTGTGCAGCTTTTCAGATTGTATATGTGTCACACTATGTTATAGGTCTGACTTACGTAAGCGACTGGCCGCAAGTGGCCGCCGTGTTCTTGATATAGCACCCCGCCTAGCCCATCTATACTGGCGTCAACATGGAGTTCATATAGCTTGGTTGTGTCTGCATAGGCCAGAACTGGAGCCGTGTTTAGGCTCCATTTCAGCTGCCTGAAGGCCTCTTCACATTGGGTAGTCCACTGTTCCTGAATGGACTCTCTGGGTTTTCTGGGCCCTCCAACTGGTCTAACTGGCTTTGTTGGGTCATCGTCTTCCTCCCCATTTTTCAGTAGCTCATTAAGTTGGCAAATCCCTCAACGAACCTTCTGTAATAGGAGCAGAATCCCAGAAATTACCTGAGTTCAGTCACATTAGTGGGCTTCGGCCAGGAGGTGACAGCTTCCAGCTTCTGGGGGTCTGTGGCCATTCCGTCGACAGATACGATATGACCAAGGTAGTTGACCGATGGTTGATAAAACTGGCATTTCTTCAGGGACAGCTTCAACCGCTCATCATGGAGTGTTTTTAGGAACTTCTCCAGGCGGTCTTCGTGTTCTTCTAAGGTCTTCCCAAAGATGATGATGACACCTAAGTACACCAACACCTCTATCAAGTTCATGTCCCCTACTGTCTTCTCCATGAGCCTTTGGAAAGTGGCTGGGGCACCAGATAGACACTGAGGCATGCAATCAAACTCAAAGAACCCCACTGGGGTGATAAAGGCGGTCCTCGGGATGCATGGGGATTTGATAGTACCAGCTCTTCAGGTCCAGTACGCTGAACCACTTGGCTCCTGACAGGCTCTGCAAAGCGTCTTCTATCCGTGGGGTGGTCGGGAATGGTCCTCAAATTCAGCGTTCTGTAGTCAATACAAAGCTGTCACCACTATTATCGGGGAAGCGTATGTACTTCAGGACTCTCGGATGTTACCAGCTCTCTTCAATTCTGCCAATTGTTCACGCAGGTCTTCCAAGTCTCCTAGAGGAATCCATCGTACTCTCTCTCTGAACGGCTTGTCCTCTTGTAGCCGGATCCAGTGTTTGGCACTCTTTGCACACCCCACATCGAATTCACTCTTGGAGAATGCGGCCTGCCATCTCAAGAGCTGAATCTTGGCTCTTTCTTTCCAATCAGGTGAGAGGAGTGTTCTTCGGATAGAATTTCTCGATGGGGATTCCATTCTTCTCTCCCCCCACCAAATCAGAAGGTGAGACTGGGTTCACTTGTCCCAGCAACATCCGAGCTGGCATCTTCACTGGCGAGGCCGTTTTGTTGCGGAGACTGACCGGGATCCTCCCATGGTTCCTTTGCAATGCTTTGGTTGAAATCATTTTGGCAAGCATCTCTACTCCCATTTCTTCTTTCTTTATATATGCTTCAAGGAGGACAAAAGGGCCTGGTTGCCTCCAATTCAGCTTGACAGATGCCCGTAAACAGGCCACTTCACCAGGCTTCTCACTCCGGTCCAGATGCCAAATCATCCCCACTCCTTCAGCTGGGGCCTTCTGTTCTTGTACCAGGCGCTGATAGGCTTGTCTCAACATAGGGTGTACACTTGTAGTCGTAGTGTCCTGCTCTTGGACAAGACGTGTCAACAGTCTTTTGACAAGATTAGTATTAGTCCCTATGATGAGGGAACTTTTATCAGCCCCTGGTGGCGAGGACAGACCACTGCCAAAGTTTCAAAGGTCTCAGCTTTCCCAGCTATGGAGGGATCGAAGGTCAGCTTGACTGGTGGATAACCATCATAAGGGAAGTTCTGAGTCCCAATGCCCCATATCTCTAGCTCTTCTAACTTTTGTAATGGCAGGTGTTTGAGGTGCCTGTCATAGAAGTCTCTGTAGAGGAGGGTCACTTGAGCTCCAGTATCCAGGAGGGCCTTGGTATAGATTCCCTCAACTTGGATGGAGACAACTGGAGAGGGCCCCACCAGCTTGGCAGGGAATTTGAGGGAAGTGGCAGACTTGGCCTGTTCAGTAGTTTGTATCCGCACTCCTTTCTTGCGGAAGTTCTGATCTGGCTTTAGTCTCTCTTTAGTCTGGTGTGCACTGACTCTCCAATGCCAGGTAGCAGGGGTCAAAGGAAATGGGACACTGGGTCGCTTGGAGGCAACAACGGGAGCCCTCTGCAGGGGTTTGGACTCCCGCTGCGGTCTCCTTGCCTCGTTGGTTTTTCTGGAGCTAGCTAATGTAGATGGGCACCCGGTTGACTCCTTCACCGGGCCCTCTGGAGTTTCCTGCCGGCTTTTGGTACTGTGTTTCAGGCTTCACTGTGCTTGGGCATACTCATCGATGATGTCCAACTCCTCTGCAATTGAAGCAGACTTCATTATTCATCAGCTTCTGGCCAGAGGCAGTAGATGGATTCAGAGGCACTCCTGTCTCTGTGCCACCCTCACCAGTTGTCTTGGTGACTTCCGCTGCCAACAAGGTCATCATCTCCATTATCTGTGCCATTTGAGACTTTAGGGTGGCTATTTCAGAGTTTTGCTCCACTGCCCCCATGGACCTGACTTCGGCCAGGGATGTAGAGGCTACTCGCTTGTCATCAAACATGGTCTCTTCTTCTCTCACTACTTTGATGGGATCAGGGTATTTTAGGGACATAACACCCGCAGAGGTCTTCAACTGAAGCCAGACTGGGTCAGAGCGTAGGGCCCACTTTAGGATTTGCTGTATTCTGGCCTGGTCTATGGCAGAAGGCATCATCTCTTTTTTTAGCACAATCTGGCATAGCACCTTGTTCAGCCATCTGATGTATTCAGACAGGTGTTCACCTTGGCGTTTAAGGGCATGTTCAAATTATTAGATCAGGTCAGCTGCTTTCTCTGTTCGCCCAAACTCCTCCTGTAACATGGCCAGGTAGTCATAAGCTGTACAGGTTGTGTTACTAAATCTCAAGTTCCTGATAGCCTCAGCAGCGGATCCCCGCAAACTCTCGCTGATGCGTTGCTTCTTTTGGGTCTCTGGCAAGTCCCACTCTTCTAGGGCCTGCATAGCCTGTTCCATCCAGACTTCATACTCTTTCTCTCCAGTGGGCACAGGCTGTTTCCCAGAGAAAGTCCTTAGCTTGCGGTATCCAGCCCCAGAACACACTGGATTGCCCTTCTGTAATTTTGATACAAATTCTCCCATGACGGTGAAAAATTCCGGCCCGATCATGGCCAGGGGTGACGGGGGAAGAACTTTTTCTGTAGTTGACTCAGCTTGCCTGAAGCTGGTAGGACCTTCGTCTGGAAACTTCCGATGGATTATACCAAGCTCCATCTTGTTGGCCAACTGTACACTGGTACTTTTGAAGCTTTCTGGGATTCCTTGTTTCCACTCTAATAGTGCATAGGTGCGGGAGGTCCCACGGTCTGTTTTGCCAGCAATCGCCCACACCTTCTTGTCTGGAGACAGCGTCTTCACAGCTTGGCTGATTTGTTCCTCAGCCCAGGCCTCCCCAGGGAGTTTGATCACCACACCCAACTCTGAGGGGGCACCTTCTTCCTCACACCACTGGATAGCAGCGGCACGATCCATCCTGGTGCTTGTAGGGAAGCTGATTGCAGAGAACGGAAATCCTGGATGCGAGCCCCCACATGTAGCAAACCCCCAAAGGAGCTGTTTTTGATTATTGATTCAATCCGTTGTCCTGCCTCTCAACCCCAGAGAACTGTCCCAACCCCTCTGGCACACCTAGCGAGGTGGTAACTAGAATAACCCGATAATCATACGCAACACAGTGCTTTATTTCAAGTTTACTTGGAGTAAAATAAAATTTAGATCAACATTAGTCAGCCAAGGCCTGTGTAAATAGCCAGGACTTGGTTGAAACAGTGAGAAGAAAAAAACAGTCAGTAACACTATGCGACAAATAAAAGGGTAAGTAACAATATACACAGGTTAAGTAGATTCCCCTAGACACGCTATTGATGTGTGACAAATGCTATGGCTAAGGGGGAACCCCAGGCCGGCCTATAACTCTTCCAATACACACAAGGAAAGGATTCTAAACAACCGAGGCGTGTCCCCTTTAAGAGTTACCCCAGTAATGTACCCTGAGCAAAGCTTTGCATTTAGTCTCTTCACTGGCATGTAGGAGCTCTGTAGATAAAGGCCTCTCAACATAGCAGAGTGATGAAGAGGAATGTAAGTAGCTGGTGCTGTGATGTAGCGTTCCTTTGTGTGTTCCAGATAATAGGGCCTGTTCACAGCATTCAAGTGTGGTATCTTATGAAATGCAATAAGTTCCTGGGCAAAGCCCTCTCACCAATACTTTACACAGTCAGAGGTCCTCCACAGAGCGATCAATTAACTCTTCTGGCTGCAGGTGTGTCACAATGGCATCCTGTCTTTTAGCTGTTGAAACGGCCTCCCTTGTGAACATTCTCCGCAGCTGCAGAGCGTCTTGCTGGAGCATGCAGGTACTGTTCCTCTGGGCTGGGCTGCAGACTGTGTGTCAATGGGTCTGCTGCAATCCCCCTCTCACACACAGCAACAGAGTGGTTCCTCTTCTCATGGGATCCAAGAAACAAGAGGCCCTGGCCTAGTCCCTCCCTGTCTTTTGTAGTCTCTCCCACAATCCTCTTGACTCTAAGCGATGCATCCTGGGATTTGTGGTCTAGTGTCTTAAACAGTCAATCAGCTTGCCTTGTGTTATGACTTCATATCCCACACTTCTCTGCTGCTGCTTTCTGGTGATTGGCTGTCAGTCTCCCCCCATAGGGGGGCTAAAGAACAAGCAGTGCAGTTCTGTGTGTGTGTGTGAGTAAAGAGGAAGGGGGTGGAAAAACCCAGGCAGCTGCTAGCAGGCAGCTCTCCCCTAATGGATTGAATCAGTCTGAAGAGGTACCTGCTACACTCGGAAACTTACCCAATCAGATAGGAATTATGATGTGGGAGATAGGGAGCTTCTGGCAATCAAGGCAGCATTGGAGGAGTGGAGGTACCTGCTGGAAGGAGCCACTCATCCGATAATAATCTTCACAGACCATAAAAACCTTGAGTACTTAAGGACTGCAAAACGTCTCAGGCCACGCCAGGCCCGTTGGGTGCTCTTTTTCTCAAGGTTCGCTTTATTCGCCATATTACCTACACTCCTGGATCAAAGAACACCAAACCTGACACGTTATCACGCATGTTTGAGGATCCAAAGGACATACAGGCAGTCCCCGAGTTATGAACGGGTTAGGGATTGCCGGTTTGTTCTTAAGTCAGAAATGTTCGTAAGTCGAAGGTGCATGCACAGAACGTCAAAGACGTCGTTTTCCGATGTTCTGTCAAGTAGCAGTGCGTGCGCAGACAACATTTTCCAATGTTTTCCGAGGTGCCCGCCGTCGAAAAGTGGCTGTGCATGCGCAGAACGTCACGCAGCCTCCAGTTCGTAAGTAGGAGTCGTTCGCATGTCGGAGGTTCGTAACTGCCTATACCTTCACCAGATACCATCTTACCAGCCGGAAACTTTCTTCTGTTACAGTCAGGCCTACTACCACAATTGCAGCAAGCCTCAGCAGGTACACCTAGTCCTCCAGGGGTCACATTACAGGCAAGAAACAGCCTATTATGGAAAGAGGAGCAAATTTTTGTATCAGAAACCGCTAGAGTGGCTGTCCTAAAATTCAGTCATGACCACCCGTTAGCAGGCCATTTCGGAACCCACAAGACCATAGAATTGGTGCAACGTACATTCTGGTGGCCTGGGTTTTTAGAAGGACTGCAAGGCTTAGGTCAATGCATGCATTATCTGCATTCGGTTCGTGAGTACCCGAAATAAAGCTTGGGGCTTACTCAGACCCTTACCTGTACCTGATAGGCCTTGGAAGATGATCACCATGGACTTTGTTGTCGAGCTTCCACCTTCTGAAGACTGTTCTGCTATTTTTGTGGTGGTGGATCGTTTATCAAAAATGGCCCACTATCAGCATCACAATATTTGACAGAAGGAGAAGAGGGGAACTGTTGCTGCAACCAGGGGACCAGGTATGGCTCACCACAACAAACTTAAGGATGAATTGCCCATCTAAGAAGTTGGCACCAAAATTCATAGGACCTTTTCAGGTAAGGAGTAAAATTAATGATGTGTCTTATGAGTTAACATTACCTGAGTCCCTCAAAGTACATCCAGTATTTCATGTATCCCTGTTAAAACCAGCAGTACCAGATTCATCTCCCAATCGTAGTTCAGGACCCCCTGCACCTATTACCATTAATGGGGATGAGGAATTTCAAGTCGAAGGCCATCATAGACTGCAGGAAAAGAAGGGGGGAAAATACAGTACTTGAATAAATGGAGAGATTATGGTCTGGAGGAGAACTCTTGGGAACCCAGTAGTAATGTGCAAGCAGCAGACTTTATTTGTGCCTTTTTTCATAGCCACCCACGGAAGAGGAGCCAGTTGGGCATCCGGAGGTTGCCCGTGGGGGGGGGGGGGCATTGTCAGGAAGGACATAGCCGTGCAGCAGGAATTGCACGGCAGGCACACACGTTCACGTGTGCCTGTCACCAACGTTGGCGCCAAAGGGGCTATTTAAAGTGAGTGCACCAAAGACTCTTGCTGTTTGGTCTGCAGCTTCTGTGTGTTCTGACCTGTTATCTGTGCTAACCTCTGATCTTGATCCGGCTTGTTCTCACTAACGATGTCTGCTTGATACCCGGACCCCGGCTTGTTTTGGACTTCTCTTCTGCCTGCTACTCTGCTGATCTGCCCGAACGTTACCGACCCGGCCTGCCTGACCCTGCATCTGCTCTTCCAGCCTGCTATGGCTCTGCTCTGCAAATTGCATCTGGTTCCTACCCCTGCTGCGATCTCAGCCTGCCACAGTTCTGGTCTGCCTAGCCTTTACCGGTCTGCCTTCTGCATATCCAGCCATGGACAACCAGCCATACTGAATACTGGACTTATCCTAGGCACTCCTACGTCACCGTGCTTCTGTGGCTGCTGTCTCACCCTCAGTGGTCCACAAGCCGGTGTGGTAAGAGAGGCTCTCCTCTACACGTCAGGCTCAGGAACCAGGTATGTGACAGTATTTCTGCCTGGACATCTCTGCCTGCTACCTGGACCAATGCTTTGGCTGTTCTGACAGTATCTCTGCCTGTACTAACTATGGACAGTATTCCTGCCTGCTGCCCGGACAATTGCTTTTGCTGTCGCTGACCACATCCCTGCCCGCTGCCTGGACCGATGCTCTCCTCTGTGGACCACTGCACTACTAAAACCACAGGTAGTCTTTTGTTATTTGGTATGTACATGCTATGTGTTAGAAATACGAAGGGCCTTCAAAAATGTGATCAGAAGTCAGAAAATGATATGTGTAATTTATGCTCCTAGAACGCCTGGAGCTGCTACTTGGATGTTGGGCCTCTGTATATGGCCAGGCTGTGTAAAAGTCTGTGTAAAAGTCTCACATATGTGGTATTGCTATACTCAGGAAGAGTAGCAGAGTGTATTTTGGGGTGTCATTTTTGCTATGTACATGCTATGTGTAGAAATATCTCATAAATTGACAACTTTGTGTAAAAAATTTTTTTTTTTCATTTTCTTTCCACATTTTCCGAAAACTTGAACTTGAACCGTTCAAAAGATTTGTAATGCCTCATAGAATATATGTTGGGGTGTTTGCTTTCCAAAATGGGGTCATTTTGTGGGCGTTACCATTGTCCTGGTGCTCCAGGGCCTTCAAAAGTGAGATAGGTCGTCATGAAATTATATGTGTAATTTATGCTCCTAGAATGCCTGGAGGTGCTACTTGGATGTTGGGCCTCTGTATGTAGCCAGGCTGTGTAAAAGTCTCACACATGTGGTATCTGTCAGAGCTGGGCTCAGCCCTTCCTTCTCAAAGCTGGCCGCTCAGCTATAGGCTAATTGCAAGCTCCTATCTCTCCACAGTGACTCACCTGTTGATGATATCCTGCTCGTCAGTCCTGCCTACTTAAGCTGTCCAGTCCAGATGATCTCTGCCTTCGCCTTGGTCACATCTCTAAAGACGCTCTCCTGTGTTCCTGTCAAAGACTCGCTTGGCTGACATTTCTTCTGGCTCCAGATCCTGCTTGCTGTTCAACTATGCTCATCTCTGGCTCCTTGACGTTTTGGCTTGTCTGACTCTCCGTTCCAGTTCCTGAACTCTGGCAATGTTTTGACTACGTTTACTCTGTTTACCTTTTTTTAATTATTATTAAACAAGTGTGATTTAACTGTACTTCTGTCTCAGTCTGATTCATGATTTCTGTCAGTAGGCAAAGGCCATGAATTCAGAAGATGCAGTCAATCCACATGTTGGTAATGTTTTTTCCAGATTGGAGGAGCAGGATCACAACTTTGATCAGTTTGTCATGGCGTTACAAACGCTCCTGAGTCACACGGTTCATCTGGAATCTCCCACTGTAGCTGCTCCGGTACAACCTGTGTTGCAGATCGTCTCTGCTGCTGCTCCAGTCTCTGTGCAGGCACCTGTCTCAAGTATTACCTCTAAAAGAGGTATGTCTGGTTCCACTCCGCTTCCCCAGCAATTTGGGGGCAATCCAGTCCAATGCATAGGGTTTCTGAACCAGAGTGAGATATACTTTGAGATGCTGCCCCAAGCGTTTCCCACGGACAGAAGCAAAGTAGGTTTCATGATATCTTTGCTTTCTGAGAGAGCCCTAGCCTGGGCAAACCCTCTATAGGAGACGCAAAAACCTGTTGTCTTGAGTTACCCTGAGTTTGTGACTTATTTTAAAAGGGTATTTGACTTTCCCGCATGCTCCGCTTCTGCTGCCAAGTGCCTCATGTTCATCAAACAGAGTACGAGAACTGTTGTCGATTACGCCATTGAATTCCATACTCTGGCAGCAGAGGTTGCTTGGAACAATGAGGCTCTCGTGGCTGCTTTTTCTAATGGTCTCTTGGATACCATCAAGGATGAGATAGCAGCCCGAGATATACCCACCGAGCTGGAGAGGTTGCCATCCTCATTGATTCCAGACTCAGAGAAAGACTCCCTTTTAAGGAGCGCTGGCAGAAGCCTCCTGTACATTTGTCTCCAAACTTTGCAGTCCCACCATTGCCTCCCTCACCTCCCATGCCTCCTGGTACCGAGTCGGTCTGTGAAGATGAACGCATGCACTTGGGCTTCACGTGTCTCTCTGTGGATGAGAGAACCCTTAGGAGGAGAGAGAGATTGTGCCTTTATTGTGGCCAGGCAGGTCACCTTTTGAAGTCTTGTCCTATCCAGGGAACCTTGAGGTCCTGTCACGAACAGACTTTAGGTGGCGTTATTTCGTCCCCAGTTATCCAGAAGGATAAGCCCCTGGTTTCAGTTACCCTTTCTTGGGCTGAGTGGTCCGTCGAGATACAGGCTCTAATCGACTCTGGGGCTGCAGGCCTGTTCATTGATGCTGCCTTTGTATCGAAGCACTCGATTCCACTGCAGCTGTGTGACACTCCACTTGCCATTGAGGCTCTTGACGGGAGACCTCTACAGCCTGCCCATGTGACTCATGAGACTGTTCCGTTGTCCATGGCCGTAGGGGCTCTTCACCATGAGATAATCCAAATCCAAGTTATTTTCTCACCTAAGTTTCCTCTGGTTATTGGTTATCCTTGGTTACAGAGGCACAACCCCTCTTTTGTTTGGCTCTGTGCTGAGGTTCTCTCCTGGTCGCCACAGTGCAGTAAGACATGCTTCCAGAAGGTAGCCAAGGTCCTGTGCACCCCTTCACTCTCCTCCCTGCCAGAGGAGTACCATGATTTTAACGATATCTTTGAAAGGTCAAGCCGGTAGTTTGCCTACGTCATATGATTGCGCAATTGACCTTCAACCTGGTGCCATACCCCCTCGTGGCCGGGTTTACCCCTTGTTGGTCTTGGAGGATAAGGCCATGGAGGAGTATGTTGCAGGCGCACTTTCTCGTGGTTTAATCCGCAAATCCTCATTTCCTGTAGGTGCTGGTTTCTTCTTTGTGAAGAAGAAGAGTGGTGAACTGTTAAAAGAGGTCCCCCAAAGAGGATTGGGACTTTGAAGGCAACTGAACATAGGTACAAAAACCAATTGTATAGTAATGTAATTTATTAAATCTTATGATAAGAAGTCAATCTAGATTAAACAATACAATTGACTGATTAAGAACAATATCAAAACATAAATGATAGATACAAAATGACACTGATGTTATCTCCAGATAAGAGCTTAGGCCCGACGCGTTTCAGGATTGTGTCCTTTCTTCAGGGGCATTCACTTGTGGAGAACAGTATGCATCTATGATAAAAACATACATTAACATTGGGACACATAGAAACAAGGGGTAAATGGTAAGCATCGGTAAGGGCGAAACAGCAATCAAAACCTCCCACCACCCACGCATGTATTGTCCAACCATCAAAAACAAAAATTAATAAATATAACCCGGTATCAAAAAAGAGGAATATTCACTGCTGGATGTCAACCAGAACTAGACGGAGATAGAGTCCAAATGCCAAGTTCAGGCAAAGCCTTGGAGTCAGATACTGATTGGTAACACTTGATTCAGATGTTAACTGTCGAAAGGCAACCCAGCCCAGGTGTTTAATGTGCAGAAGGCCCATACATGAGCAAATAAATGTTCAGAAAAAGGGTATAGTGTTAACCTGTTTGGTCAATAAAATACCAAAAATTAAATAAAAATAGTAATTTGCAGAGGCATCTAAGTTTGTCTATATTCAAAATTCTATATTGTGTGTATTAAAGTAAACTATCATAAATGGCATAGATAGATGACAATTAGCCAACAATATATAGACTAGAGGCATCTGAGTATTGTCTTCCAGTCAGGACGTAAAAAGTCAAAACCATTATAGTAGGAAAGCACTATTATATTATATCTCATATAAAGTTGAGAATAGCATCCAACAAGCAAGCAAAAATATAAATATAATGAGCTTGATATATGGTGCTAAATATCAAAAGAAAAAAAATTTAAACTAATAGTCTAAAATGAGTGATAGCTCTAATCCAATCAAAGCAAACATATAATAATGCAAAGTTTTTGAATTCAATAAAACAGGAAGCAAATTTAGATCTATATACCTAAGGGTGCCAGAGAAAAGCGTATGAAGGGATCCTTCCTTCAAAAAACAGCAGTGCTACTGACCGTCTTTATTGGAAAGCTGTTTATATGTTCTGCAATGGCGCCAGCATCTGCGCAGTACAACCCAAGCCTCAGCTGGGATACATAGCGGTGATGGGCAATGTATAGTGACGTCAGAAGAGATGTGGGCGGCGTCCAGGGCGTCGAATCGCACACCGGCTAAATGTGCAATCTCGCATGCGCGTCGATATGGCGACGTCATGGCAATCACCTTGTGCTGATAAACAATTGTAAATGTCAGTGGCGGTGCCGTGTACAGCAACAACACAACCAACATCTGTCTAGGACTGACAGATATCGTGCCAGTACTCAAACGTAGTGACATCAGAACCACGAAGGAGAGCGGCACCTAGCGGTCACATTGGTGCAGCCGTATCATTACGCTATGCAAGAGCACCAGAAAAGACAGAGAATGTATTGTTTACAGTCAAGGTCGGCTGGGCAAAAAATCCAGGTTAAAAAATTTTTTTTCTCAAAAATTGTAAGTGGTGGTGGAAACATGCAGTAGGTAGAGAGGGAAGATAGAAAGCTGATCCATCCTCAAGGGATGATGCAGTCACCATCAACAAACACAACCCACATCAACATCCCTCCTAGTCAATCTC
Organism: Lithobates clamitans; assembly: GCA_037952925.1. Taxonomy (NCBI): domain Eukaryota; kingdom Metazoa; phylum Chordata; class Amphibia; order Anura; family Ranidae; genus Lithobates; species Lithobates clamitans. The sequence continues at coordinate 4,723,198 of JBBGZY010000254.1, read as the reverse complement.
GCTTGAAAAAAGAGGAAATATGCTAATTCAATGTCTCTTATAACAGCCTGTTGTGATCATATATTGGTCATACATTTTGATGTTACATACAATGACATTATCAAAAGACATGCAAACACATTAATCATCACTTTACATATCCTTTTCACACATCCCAGAACTGAACCCCTCAAGGAAAGGTCTATAACTTAACTCACTGTTAAGGCCTGGTGCAACAGTCGCACATTACTCCATGATCCAACGAGATTCTCTCTGGAGATTTTCCCACTATGGAGGTACCTGACGTACTATGGAGGTACCTGACGTGTCTGCCAAGGGGCAGTTCTGAGTTGGCTGTGGTTATGCTTTTTATGTGTCTCCCTGCCCTTTTGCGAAACTCTAGTTTGGTTTTGCCAATATAGAAAGTTTGGCATTGGCATTGCAACATATAAATCACACCCGAGGTTTTGCAGTTTGCAAAGGGCTGGGGTTTGAATATTTTGCCAATGAGGTCAATGTGAGGTCTAGTATCCATATATTGGCATGTGGTACAACCCCCACAGGTGAATGTACCCAAGCGTTTGCATGGATCTTTCCTAAATTCCCCTACAAATTCAGTGTGAGCTCATTTGTATTTAAGTGAAGTAGCTTTGCAAAAAGTAATATTAGGGTGTAATGGTATGTGGGGACATGTTTTTTAAGGACGTTTTTGATGTTTTTACGCTGATTACTAAATTTGGTTATCAACCTAGTGTATTGTGGTTTTACCACAATGTCATTGTCCTTTGGAAAGAGTAGATCGGATCTAGATTTATTGCATGCCCGCCTGTAAGCCTTTTTAAGGCAGGTATGAGAATAGCCACGTTTGAGCAGGCGATTTCTCAAACCATCTGCCTCAATTTTAAAAGAGTCAAACGTTGAACAGTTTCTCTTGAGCCTAAGGTATTGGCTGAATGGGATAGAGCGAATGAGCGATTGCAGATGTGCAATTGCCGCATTGAGGATGGTGTTCCCCGCAGTGGGCTTCCTAAAAAGCCCACTGGAGAGACTACCATCATCATTTTTGTGGACAGTGACATCCAAGAAAGTTATCTTGGTGTCACTGTATGACATTGTGAAATGTAAATTGAAGGCATTCTTGTTGATTGCCAACATACACGCATTTAAAGCGCCAATGGAACCCTCCCAGATCATGAACACATTGTCTATATAACGATACCACGTTGTGATGTTGTGAAGTAAAGATGTTATGTGTTAAAATATACTCAAGTGCTAATGTAATGAATTGATGGATTTTTTTGTCGTCTCAATGTGATTGAGAGGGTATATGTTATAGCCGCTATCCCAAGATGGTGCAGGATAGAGCTATACAATGTTTCAACATCAATAGCTACTAATAAACTATCTGGATTTAAGAAGACATTTTCGAGGATCTGTAGAAAATGTATAGTATCTTTTATATGGGAGATTCATGACATGGGGCCTGAGAAATGCATCAATATATTTGCTCAAATTATCAGAGATGCTTCCTCTGCCGGAAATAGTAGATCTTCCATGAGGGAAGGGGGTTTGTTTGTGTATTTTTGGTAAGCAATATAGTGTAGGGATCCTAGGGTGCTTAGTACGAATGAATTCCCATATACCTTTGTCGATAATGCCCCGAGAGACGGCATCATCGACAAGTGTATAGAATGCCTCATAAAACCTATCGACTGTGTTTCACATGATTTTTTTATAACAAGCTTCATTTTGTAAAATTGCTGGTGTTCTTTTGATCCTATTAGTACCACAATCAGGCAGCTAGACTATTTACAGTTAGTGTAGTGCGTCCTCCTCACGATGTTCAGTTAAAGCTACAAGTTAGTTTAGTGTGACCTCTGCACAGTGTTCAGCTAAAACTACAAGTTAGTGTAGTGCACAGTGTTCAGCTAAAGCTACAAGTTAGGGTAGTGCATCCTCCTCACAGTGTTCAGCTAAAGCTACAAGTTAGTGTAGTGCGTCCTGCTCACAGTGTTCAGCTAAAACTACAAGTTAGTGTAGTGAGACCTCTGCACAGTGTTCAGCTAAAGCTGCAAGTTAGTGTAGTGCGTCCTGCTCACAGTGTTCAGCAAAAACTACAAGTTAGTGTAGTGAGACCTCTGCACAGTGTTCAGCTAAAACTACAAGTTAGTGTAGTGAGACCTCTGCACAGTGTTCAGCTAAAGCTACAAGTTAGTGTAGTGCTTCCTGCTCACAGTGTTCAGCTAAAACTACAAGTTAGTGTAGTGAGACCTCTGCACAGTGTTCAGCTAAAGCTACAAGTTAGTATAATGTGTCCTGCTCACAGTGTTCCGCTAAAACTACAAGTTAGTGTAGTGCGACTTCTGCACAGTGTTTAACAGGGGCGTGTAATTACAATTTTTGATGCAATACTCAGGGCTCGTTTCTGCGTTCCAACTAGAGTATCTGCGAGGGGTTGCAGTGTTGTGGCACCAGCAACAGTGCCTAAGGCCCAATTTTTCAGCCCCTGTTCAACAGGGGCATGTAATTACAATTCTTGATCTAATATGTCACAGCAGGGCCCGTTTCTGCGCCCACCAAGAGCGAGTGAGGACTTACAGTGTTGTGGCCCTAGCACCACCACCACCAAAGGCCCAAGTTTTCTGCCCCTGTTCAACAGGGGCATGTAATTACAATTCTTGATCTAATATTTTACAGCAGGGCCCTGTGAGGGCTTACAGTGTTGTGGCCACAAAAACACCTAAGGCCCAAATTTCTGCTGAGTATATAGGGCAGGCCCCTACTTTCAAACATCCAACTTACAAACGACTCCTACTTGCAAACGGAAGGAGACAACAGGAAGTCAGATGAAATCTACCCCTAGGAAGGGAAATTCTCTCCTGTAAGAGTTAATATGGGAAAAACGTTTCTCCTTTCTACTGATGCTTTATCATCAATCCTTGTTTCACAAAAAAAAACAAATTTTCAAAAAACATTTGTCATTGGGACAAAAAATTAGGTGAAATCTTCTGAAGAGGAGCACAGACGGCAAAACAAATGTCACAGGGGTGATAACCCTTCCCTATGTTTTCCAAAAAGCTTAAAATAGATTTTTTGGCTGGAGCTAAACACGTTAAAAATGTACCAGTTCAAAATTACAAACAGATTCTACTTAACAACAAACCTACAGTACACTAACTACAGTTCCTGTCTTGTTTGCACTGCCTGTATACTGCTGTTCAGAGTATATAGGGCCTGGTGGCCCCACGCCTTTCCTTTTTTTAATTTGGGTGCGGGGTTCCCCTTAATATCCATACAAGACCCAAAGGGCCTGGTAATGGACTGGGGGGTACCCATGCTGTTTGTCTCACTGATTTTCATCCATATTGCCAGGAACCGACATTACATTAAAGCCGCAAGCAGTTTTAAATGACTTTTTTTCCTTTAAAAATTACATTTTGTGCAGGGACTGTTCTAAGCACGGGAAACATGCGCTACTTTACAGGCATACTATAGACACCCCCCAGGTACGATATTTAAAGGAATATTTCACTTTTTTTTAACTTTAAGCATCATTAAAATCACTGCTCATGAAAAAACAGCCGTTTTTAAAAGTTTTTTTTGCATTGATACGTGTCCCCTGGGGCAGGACCCGGGTCCCCAAACCCTTTTTAGGACAATACCATGTAAATTAGCCTTTAAAATGAGCACTTTTGATTTTGAACGTTCGAGTCCCATAGACGTCAATGGGGTTCTAACGTTCGTGTGAATTTTCGGTCCGTTCGCAGGTTCTGGTGCGAACCGAACCGGGGGGGGGTGTTCGGCTCATCCCTAGTGTTGATGAGTCCCTGGTACACTTTTCAGGACGGCTAGGAATAAAGCAATATATTCCTAGCAAAAGGGCCAGATACGGAGTAAAATTATACAAGCTCTGTGAGAGAGCCACGGGATATCTGTATGCGTTCCGCATATATGAAGGAAAACATTCCCAGCTCCAGCCCCCTGAGTGCCCCGCCTACATGGGCACAACTGGAAAGATTGTATGGGACCTGGCATACCCACTTCTGAACAAAGGATATCACATATTCCTTGACAACTTCTACACCAGCCTGCCCCTTTTCAAACACTTATACATCGCAAAAACCCTGGCCTGCGAAAACTCCAGAAAAATAGGAAGGGCTTCCCACAATCTCTAGCAAACAAAAAGCTGCGAAGGGGGGAAAGAGCAGCATTGAGATGCAATGAAGTGCTGGCCTTGAGGTGGAAGGATAAAAGGGACGTGCACATGATGTCCACCATCCATGACGACACTACAGTTGAGGTTCAAAGAAGACAAGGTCCCATTGAAAAGGCAGTATATGTTCAAGATTATAATCTCTACATGGGGGTGGGGGGTGGATTTAAGTGATCAAATGATTCAGCCCTATTTGTGGATAAGGAGGTCCCGATTCTGGTACAAGAATGTAGCAATTTATCTCATCCATTTGGCCGTTTATAATTCCTACGTAGTCTACACCAAATCCACAGAACGCCCCGCCCCCTTCCTACAATTCATAGAAGAAGTTGTCACATCCCTCTTCTATCACCAAAGACCCCCCCCCCCAGAAGACCTTTGCTCCCCTTCAACATTCCACCATCCGAAGCAGACCGAAGACGGCAAAAAAATGTCACGTGTGCACCAAAAGAGGTTTTTGAAAAGATACCAGCTACCATTGTCCCCAGTGTCCCTCCGAACCCGGCCTTTGCATTGGTGAATGCTTCCAACTTTATCATACATCCCTAAAATATTAGCCCATATTTTTAACCATTTCCCCATTTTCATCATCTGTGCTGACCATTTTCCATACTTCCTCAAATGACCATGCCACTGCCTTCCACGGGAACTGACCCTGGCCTGTTTTTTTTGACTATGCCTCTGCCTACCGCTTGGACTGCTTCCACGTGAACTGACCCTGGCCTGTTTTGTGACTATGCCTCTGCCTACTGTTAGGACTGCCTCCACGTGAATTGACCCTGGCCTGTTTTATGGACTATGCTTATGCCTACCGCTTGGACTGATCTGTTGCCCTGCTACTGTAGTACACAGGGGTCTCACATATGTGAGGGGCTCCAGAATTGTTTTTCTGGATGGGTCTGGAGTCCGGAAGCCTCTACCCCTGTGCCCCTGTCTTACCTGATTGCGACCCTCAGCATGCTGCTGACTTACTGCCCTCATGCCTCTGCCTGCCACATGAACGGACCACACCACTACCTGGACTATGCAAATAATTAGCTGTAGCAAGAGGCAGTATGTTTATGAAGGGCTGGAGAGCTGTACAATGAGTGTCTGCAGGTAACAGTGTACCAGGACCAATATTATGGCTGTGCTGGCTGGCTGTCTCTTCCTGGACAATTTCTATGGATTGTGCTGTGCTGACAATATCCTTGTGCTGACTATAGACACTATTCCTAACTGCTGCCTCGATAATTACTATTGCTGTCACTAAGCACATCCCTGCCTGCTGCCTGGACCAGTGCTCTTCTCTGTGGATACTACTAAAAGCACAGGTAATGTTTTTTTTTACCCTTTCCGCAATAGAATTTATTTTGGATTGTAATTTTTGGTATGTACATGCTATGTGTTAGATATATGAAGGGCCTTCAAAAATGATAGGTTGTCAGGAAATTATAAAAGTCATTTATGCTCCTAGAAAGCCTGAAGATGCTACTTCAATGTTGGGCCTTTGTATGTGGCCAGGCTGTGTAAAAGTCTCACACATGTGGTATCGCCATACTCAGGAGGAGTAGCAGAATGTATTTTGGGGTGTCATCTTTGCTATGTACATGCTATGTGTTGGAAATATCTGATAAATGGACAACTTTGTGGAAAAAAATGCGTTTTCATTTTTTCTCCACATTTTCCAAAAACTTCTGGAAAAAAATCAAACGTTCAAAAGACTCATTATGCCTCATAGATTATACGTTGGGATGTTTGCTTTCCAAAATGGGGTAATTTTGGGGCCATTTCCATTGTCCTAGTGCTCCAGGGCCTTCAAAAGTGTAATAGGTGGTTGAGAAATGAGATGTGTCATTTATGCTCGTAGAACGCCTGAAGGTGCTACTTCAATGTTGGGCCTTTGTATGTGGCCAGGAAACATGTGTGTAAAAGTCTCACACATGTTGTATCGCCATACTCAGGAAGAGTAGCAGAATGTGTTTTGGGGTGTAATTTGTTGTATGCATATGCTCTGTGAGAGAAATAACCTGTTAATATGACAATTGTGTAAAAAAAAAATCTTAATTTTGCAAAGAATTGTGGGAAAAAATTAAAAAATTAAAAAATTTAAAAAACTCACCATGCTACTTACTTAATACCTTGGAATGTCTACTTTCTAAAAATGGGTCATTTTGGGGATATTTGTACTTCCCTGACTTGTTAGACTCTAAAACTTTCACAAAGACCAAATAATTTAAACTTATTTGGGTTATTTTTACTAAAGATATGTAGCAGTATAAATTTTGGCCAAAATTTATGAAGAAAAATTACTAATTTGCAAAATTTTATGACGGAAACAAAGAAAAAGGCATTTTTTTCACAAAATTTACGACCTTTTTTATTTATAGCACAAAAAATAAAAAACCCACTAGTGATTAAATACCACCAAAGGAAAGCTTTATTTGTGTGAAAAAAAGGATGCAAATTTTATATGGGTACAGTGTTGCATGACTGAGTAATTGTCGTTCAAAGTATAAGAGCGCTGAAAGCTGAAAATTGGTCTGGGCAGGAAGGGGGTGTAAGAGCACTGCATTGAGGTGGTTTTGAGGCAAGTTTTGAGGCAAGTTTTCTCCTTTAACATCACATTATATGTATTTAATGTTTGCTAATGTATTGTATTTATTTCATCATTCCCTAATTACCATGATTGGAATATGATGTGAATGTGCCTTTAATCCTCATGCATGCTGGAAGCTTTTAATGCTCCTTTTTGGCCTACATGCATATTTGCCTTCACTAACCTCCCCAGCATACTATCCTGGGCCCATATACCCCTATAGCCTTGTGCCTTAACAATGTATATTGTCAGCTCCATTGTACTGCTTTCACCGAAACACCCCCTAAAATGTGTCCAAATGTTTTGTGTGTCCTTAAATTCATTTATAACCCCCCCCCCCCAAAATGTGTCCAAATGTTATGTGTGTCCTTAATTTCATTTATAACCCTCCCCCACCCCATAAAATGTGTCCAAATGTTATGTGTGTCCCTAAATTCAGGCAGAGTGCTGGAGGTTTTTTTTTTTCCCAAAGTCACCTCAAAACCTTCCCCCCCTATACAATTTTATTAATGGGCCATCAGAGGGGGTGAGGAATCTGATAAGTGGGCCTTAAATTTTTGTCTTTAAAGGGGGGTTCCCATTTAAAAAAAAAAAAATAAATAAAAGTCAGCAGCTACAAATACTGCAGCTGCTGACTTTTAATTGGACACTTACCTGTCCCAGGGTCCAGCGATGCGGGGTACGAAGCCCCGCTCGTCCTCCCCTCCGCTCGTCAGCGCCGGCATTTCAACTGTGGGCGTCCAGCTGTGGCTTCACAGCCGGGCACCCACTGCACATGCGCGAGCCGTGCCTGGCCCCGCAATCATTTGGGACCGGTCACGTGTCCCAGATGATTGACAAGAGGGAGGGTGGAGAAGCGATCTACCTTCCTGTGCCCTGGGAAGTGACGTCAGGAGCCCAGGCACCGAAGGAGGCAGACTACGAGGGACCCCCTAGCAACAGGCATTTAGAGGTGAGTATAAAAAAAAATTTTCCCCAAATGTTTTTTTTTTATTTTTTTTAAGAACATTACTAATTTTTTTTTTCTGAGGTGGAACTCCACTTTAAATACTCCTTAAAATAAATGTTATACTGATGTTGTGCAAGAATGTTTTTTGTGTAATCTGCTTGCAATGTTATGTGCAAAAGTACTTATATTTTTTTTTCTTGTTTGACACCACAGTTTTCTTCAACGCCACAGGAATGGCAAACTGTGGCCTCCCATTTTGCTGACCGTTGGGACTTTCCCAACTGTGGAGGGGCTATAGATGGGAAGCATGTCCACATTGTGCCACCACCCCATTCAGGCTCTTACTATTATAACTATAAGGAGTTTAATAGTGTAGTGTTAATGGCGGTGGTGTCGGCACACTATGAGTTCCTCTATGTAGATGTGGGGAAGAATGGCTGGATGTCGGATGGAGGAGTCTTTGCCCAGACGGAGTTTTACCAGCGTCTCCAGACTGGTGGCCTGGCATTGCCACCTGATGCGGATAACGTGGAAGGACTCCCCTTCATCTTTATTGCAGATGAAGCCTTCGGTCTGGGCGAGCACCTGATGAGGCCATTCCCCCAAAGGACCCTCACCCCAGAGAGGAGGGTTTTTAACTACTGGCCAGAGCAAGAGGAGTCATTGAGAATGCCTTTGGGATAATGGGCAGCTGGTTCCGCCTGTTTCTGACAGCAATCCATATGGCGGACTACAAAATCAACCATATCATCCTATGCTGCTGCATACTGCACCATTATTTACGAAAAAATTCACAGAATTATATAACCTCAGTTGGGCCTGAGGCCGGACTTATTACAGAGAATTCCCTGACGGGCCTGGATACTGGCCGTACTGGCTTGGCCCCCCAAAGCGCCCGTGAAGTTAGGGAGAAATATGTTAATTATTTTACGGGTAGGGGGGCCATTGCAATGTCAGACAATGTCTAATTTTTATTAATTAAAAAAATGATCAGATAAAATCTTGAAATTTTTTTTTTTGCTTGCTTTTCTTTTTGGCTGTCTCCTAGGTTCTCCTAGTGCACTTGTAGTGCCAAGTGGTTTTTCCTTTAGTAAATAAGCCCCATTGTCACTGTAAACACAAAATTACTTACAAAACTGGTATTGAGCATTGAAAGAAGAAGCCACACATTGTTGTTTCTCAAAATTTTACTCTGTGCACATTCACATGTGCGTTTAGAAAATTTAAAAAAAAAAATTTCTTCAATATTTTTTTTTTTACAAACAGGCATGTTTTAAAATATAACATACACAACTCTGGAACTTACAAAGTTCAAAGTATAAAAACTGAAGGCAATATCGGACATTATAGTGTCAAAAATGTCTTGATATTGCCTCCATCAGATGGGGTGATGTCACCCCTGTAAAAGCCAAATTTTGAAGATGCACACAAATTGAGAGTCCAAATGGGTAATGTCAACATGTGCTATCTCCCATCATGGGGGATCAATGGACGTGTTTTGGGGGTGCAACCCCTTCCTCTCACCTACTAAAGTTACGAGGACGGGGTTGCACCCACAAAACGCGTACATTGAGATGCCCTGATGGAAGATAGCACATGTTGACACACTGTGTGCATCTTCAAAATTTGGCTTTTAAAATATACAAAAAGCTTTTTTTTTTGTGAGTCCAACAAAACTGAAAATGGATGTGATTATGCAAAAATTTAGATTCTCCCCAACACATCTATCATATTCTTCATTTGTTGTTCCATAATGTTAAGTCTATTCCGAATATTGTCAATTTCCCCATTCCACTGCATGATGTCGTGGATGAGCCTTTGGGCGCTGTCCCTAGTGAAAGGTTCAGCTTCCTGTTCCACAACCAGCACATCACCTAAAAATCGGTTAAAAAACATGTATTCAGAAATATGCAGGCATACACAGATTACCTGTCAGACCCTCACCTGTTTGGGTGACCATTTTGCCCACTTCCTCCACCTCTCCTTCCTCCAGATCCTCAGGGGGGCTTTGGCTGATTTCCCAATCTTGTTGGCGATGTGGGGGGTCCCTGGTGTCCTCTGAGTGTTGTCCTCCGAGTCTTTTCTCCCCTATGAGAATGAAACAAAAGGTATACACAGCACGCAAATATTTGAGTCCAGAAATAGGAATATGAAACATTGCTTGGAAGTGGTGTACAATTGTCTGTTTGGGCAGAGATCCAAGTTGAAGACATGATTAATTCCCTTTTAACTAAGCTGGAATAATTACCTTTTTTGGCCAAGTTTCACGGATGGAGACACCCCAAGTATCCACTGGAGCACCTGTGTGGGTCACCCTGAAAAATGTGCTCTGGTGTCCCACACTAGTGCTCCTGAGTCCAGATGTGTAAACAGCTGCTGAGTGTCCCTCCTTACATTCCACTGAATGAAGTTTGCAATTCATTATAGTTTCAAAAACGTCTAGACAACAATGTCCTAAACTTCTTTTAATAAGACAAATTAGCATGACCAAAACGTAGTTAACCCTGTATCAGCTAAAAACATCGTATTTATTTTCAAACGAACAATGTTTCCCATGAACGATTACTGTACCCACTAACATGAAAGTAGCCATTTTAAACTGTACAACAGTAAAAAAAAGCACATGGAGCAACATGGAACTTAATAATCATAATAGGAACAAACGACAAGTACTTACTTTTTTGTAGCACTTTCTTTATTCTTCTATACTGATTCGGCTCCCTCAGTTTAAGGTCGGACCAGCGTTTCCTTAATTGGTCTTTGGAGCGTCGTACCCCAAAATTCTGAAGCACAGTCTACACAACTTTTGTCATGATTTTGGCCTTGCGCAAATTCGGCTGGGTGTGCAGTCCATGCTTCCCATCATAATCGTTCCTCCGCAAGATGTCCACCATCTCCACCATTTCTTCAAAGGCCATATTGGAGGCCCTAAATCTCCTCCTCCAGGATCAGGATGTTTCGGGCTCCGGGCTTTCCTCGTTACTGGAATAATTTGCAACCACCTGCTGTGTCTCCGCCATGTTGCTCCTACTGCGCACCGAAGAAAGAAGAGGCGGGGAATATTCGTGAAAAAGAACGTCAGGGGCGGGCGACACAGGCGGAGTTTCACGCATGTGCAGTGTATATAAAGCTAACACGCATTTGTCGTACGTACGATCTGTGTGTAGGAAGGACGAACGGAAGTGGCAAGCGTGCTAAACAAAGGTAAAATTTGAACTTGGCCCATCACAGTGGCCTATACTGCTTCAAGATGGCCTATATTGGGATAAGATAATGAGAGTTTAGGCTGACATTAGTGTTTTTGTCTTGTGTATTGTCTTACAGCAAAGACAAATCCCTTTAAGGACCCAGAATTCATGGGCAGTTTCATAGACAGATACAGGGAGATGAGGAATTTGTGGGAGGTGAAACACAGCTTATATTATAAAAAAAACAGCTAGGAGTTCATCGCTGGAGAAACTTCTGGAATTTGTGAAGACTCGGGTCCCCAATGCAAACATCAAGTTTGTGGAAAATAAAATTGGGATGTTGAAGTACATGTATAAGAAGGAGCATAATAACATCAAGAAATCCCTCAGATCAGGAGCATCAGCAGCACAAGTGTATGTACCCAGACTGTGGTACTTCAACAAACTGCGGTTTCTGGACGACCAGACTGAAGTCAGGGAATCACATTCTACCCTTCCCTGCAGCCTTCCCTCCACCGTTCCCTCAACCCCAGCAGAGGCTGACAAGGAACAACCTGGGCCTTCCATCTTGGAAGAAGTGGATCCGCCCAGCTGGAGTCAGATACATATTTTTTTAGACATTTTTTTGTCCTAATATTAATGATGTTAACTAGATGTTAGAATTGCTTAGAAATCAATGATTTTATACAAAAAAATAATGTATACAGTCAGGTCCATAAATATTGGGACATGGACACAATTCTAATCTTTTTGGCTCTATAAAACAAGATGTGCTTTAACTGCAGACTTTCAGCTTTAATTTGGGGATATTTACATCCAAATCAGGTGAAAGGTGTAGGAATTACAACAGTTTGTATATGTGCCTCCCACTTTTTAAGGGACCAAAAGTAATGGGACAATTGGCTGCTCAGCTGTTCCATGGCCAGGTGTGTGTTATTCCCTCATTATCCTATTTACAAGGAGCAGATAAAAGGTCCACAGTTCATTTCAAGTGTGCTATTTGCATTTGGAATCTGTTGTTGTCAACTCTCAATATGAGATCCAAAGAGCTGTCACTATCAGTGAAGCAAGCCATCATTAGGCTGAAAAAACAATACAAACCCATCAGAGAGATAGCAAAAACATTAGGTGTGGCCAAATCAACTGTTTGGAACATCCTTAAAAAGAAAGAAGGCACCGGTGAGCTCAGCAACACCAAAAGACCCGGAAGACCACGGAAAACAACTGTGGTGGATGACCGAAGAATTCTTTCCCTGGTGAAGAAAACACCCTTCACAACAGTTGGCCAGATCAAGAACACTCTCCAGGAGGTAGGTGTATGTGTGTCAAAGTCAACAATCAAGAGAAGACTTCACCAGAGGGAATACAGAGGGTTCACCACAAGATGTAAACCATTGGTGAACCTCAAAAACAGAAAGGCCAGATTAGAGTTTGCCAAACAACATCTAAAAAAGCCTTCACAGTTCTGGAACAACATCCTATGGTCAGATGAGACCAAGATCAACTTGTACCAGAGTGATGGGAAGAGAAGAGTATGGAGAAGGAAAGGAACTGCTCATGATCCAAAGCATGCCACCTCATCAGTGAAGCATGATGGTGGTAGTGTCATGGCGTGGGCATGTATGGCTGTCAATGGAACTGGTTCTCTTGTATTTATTGATGATGTGACTGCTGACAAAAGCAGGATGAATCCTGAATTGTTTCGGGCAATATTATCTGCTCATATTCAGCAAAATGCCTCAGAACTAATTGGACAGCGCTTCACAGTGCAGATGTACAATGACCCGAAGCATGCTGTGAAAGCAACCAAAGAGTTTTTTAAGGGAAAGAAGTGGAATGTTATGCAATGGCCAAGTCAATCACCTGACCTGAATCCGATTGAGCATGCATATCACTTGCTGAAGAAAAAACTGCAAGCAACTGCAACTGCCCCAAGAACAAGCAGGAACTGAAGACAGTTGCAGTAGAGGCCTGGCAGAGCATCACCAGGGATGAAACCCAGTGTCTGGTGATGTCTATGCATTCCAGACTTCAGGCTGTAATTGACTGCAAAGGATTTGCAGCCAAGTATTAAAAAGTGAAAGTTTGATGGATGATTGTTAATCTGTCCCATTACTTTTGGTCCCTTAAAAAGTGTGAGGCACATATACAAACTTTTGTAATTCCTACACCGTTCACCTGATTTGGATGTAAATACCCTCAAATTAAAGCTGAAAGTCTGCAGTTAAAGCACATCTTGTTAGTTTCATTTCAAATCCATTGTGGTGGTGTATAGAGCCAAAAAGATTGGAATTGTGAAATGTCCCAATATTTATTTATAATATTTATATGTCTATGGATTTCATTGTGGAGTTACCCAACTCCCAGGGCAACACAGTTATCCTTATGGTGGTTGACCGGTTCTCGAAAATGTCCTATTGTATTCCACTTAGGAAGTTGCCCACTTCTAAGGAACTGGCTTCCATTTTTGCTTGGGAGATCTTTTGCTTACATGGGCTACCCAAGGTGATTGTCTCGGACAGGGTAAGTCAGTTTGTGTCCCAGTTCTGGCGAGCCTTTTGTGCACAGCTGAGAATTCAGCTTGCTTTCTCCTCTGCGTATCACCTGCAGTCTAATGGGGTGACAGAACAAGCCAATCAGTCCTTGGAGCAATTCCTACGTTGCTATATTTCTGACCATCATAACAACTGGTCAGACCTCCTACCGTGGGCGGAGATTGCTCACACTAGTGCCTTGAATTCTGCTTCCCGATTGTCCTCATTTATGGCGAACTATGGTTTCCAACCTTCCATGTTGCCTGACTCATTTGTTCCGCAGAGTATTCCTGCGTTAGAGGAGCATCTCCCTGGTCTTCGTTTCACTTGGGCACAAGTCCAGGAGGCTTTGCGACATGCTAATGATAGGTACAGACTCCATGCTGACCGCAGACATCTGTCTGCTCCTTCCTACCAGTTTGGGGACAGGGTCTGGCTGTCATCTCGCAACCTTCGACTTCGTCTTCCCTGTCTGAAGTTTGCACCTCAGTTTATTGGGCTTTTCTGTATTCTTTGCAGGATTAACCCAGTGGCTTAAGCATTAGACCTTCCTTCTACTATGTGTATTTTGAATGTATTTCATGTGTACTTATTAAAACCTTTGGTCTGCAACTGCTTTACCAAATCGGTGCCTCGTCCTCACCCTGTACAGGTTGAGAACCATGAGGAGTATGAAGTACAGTCCATTGTTGACTCCCGTAGGTTTGTGGGTGCATACAGTACCTGGTGCATTGGAAATGGTACGGTCGGGAGGAATACTCTTGGGTCTCATCCTCAGACGTACATGCCCCTTTCCTCCTCCGTGATTTCCATAGATGTTTTCCCCTCAAGCCTGGTGGTCCTTCGAGAGGGAGGGGTCATGGAGGAGGGGGTAATGTCAGGGCTAGGCTCAGCCCTTCCTTCTCAAAGCTGGCCACTCAGATGTCAGCTAATTGCCATCTCCTATCTCTCCACAGTGACTCACCTGTTGATGATATCCTGCTTGTCAGTCCTGCCTACTTAAGCCGTCCAGTCCAGATGATCTCTCCCTTCGCCTTGGTCACATCCCTAGAGATGCTCTCTTGTGTTCCTGTTAAAGACTTGTTTGGCTGATATTCCTTCTGGCTCCAGATCATGTTTGCTGTTCTACTTCGCTCATCTCTGACTCCCTGACGTTTTGGCTTGTCTGACTATCAGTTCCAGTTCCTGAACTGTGGCTATGTTTTGACTACGTTTACTGTGTTTACCTTTTTTTATTATTATTAAACAAGTGTGATTTAACTGTACTTCTGTCTCAGTCTGATTCATGGTTTCTGACAGTATCGCCATACTCAGGAGAAGTAGCAGAATGTATTTTGGGGTGTAGTTGCAAGTATGCATATGCTGTGTGTGAGAAATAACGTGTTAATATGACAAGTTTGTGTTAAAAAAAAAATCTCCATTTTCCAAAGAGTTGTGGTAAAAAATTACAACTTCAAAAAACTCACTATGCCTCTCACTGAATATTTTGGACTGTCTACTTTCCAAAAAGGGGTCATTTGGGGGGTATTTGTACTTTCCTGGCTTGTTATTGTCTCGAGAAATAAGATAGGCCATCAGTACATCACTTGTGATCAGGTGTGATCAATGTTCAGTGATTGGCACCATAGCTTGTAGACTCTATAACTTTCACACATACTAATTAATATCCACTAATTATGGTTATTTTTACCAAAGATATATAGCAGTATAAATTTTGGCCCAAATTTATGAAGATATGACTTATTTGCAAAATTTTACAATAGAAACTAAAAAAATGGGTTTTTTTCAAAATGTTTGCTTATATCACAAAAAAAAACCCCAGCTGTGATTAACCACATGCCGACCGGGCCATAGCCGAAAGACGGCTGCAGCATGGTTGGCTTATTCTGGGTGGACGTCCATGGACGTCCTCCCAGAATCCCGCTCTCCTAGGGCGCGCACCTGAGAACTTCCGTGACATCACAGATCCCAGTAAATGGCCGCTGATCGTGGCCGTTTACCATGTGATCGCTCCGTCAAATGTGGTATCGCCGTTCAAAAGACTCATTATGCCTCATAGATTATACGTTGGGATGTTTGCTTTCCAAAATGGGGTAATTTTGGGGCCATTTCCATTGTCCTAGTGCTCCAGGGCCTTCAAAAGTGTAATAGGTGGTTGAGAAATGAGATGTGTCATTTATGCTCGTAGAACGCCTGAAGGTGCTACTTCAATGTTGGGCCTTTGTATGTGGCCAGGAAACATGTGTGTAAAAGTCTCACACATGTGGTATCGCCATACTCAGGAAGAGTAGCAGAATGTGTTTTGGGGTGTAATTTGTGGTATGCATATGCTGTGTGTGAGAAATAACCTGCTAATATGACAATTTTGTGAAAAAAAAGAAAGAAAAATCTTGATTTTGCAAAGAATTGTGGGAAAAAATGACAATTTCAAATAAACTCACCATGCATCTTTTCAAATACCGTGGAATGTCTTCTTTACAAAAAGGGGTCATTTGGGGGGTATTTGTACTTTTTTGGCATGTTAGGGTCCCAAGAATATAGATAGGCCGTCAGTACTTCAGGTGTGATCAATTTTCAGATATTGGCACCATAGCTTTTGGACTCTCTAACATTCACAAAGACCAAATAATATACACCAAATTGTACTTATTTTTACCAAAGATATGTAGCAGTATAAATTTTGGCCAAAATTTACAAAGAAAAATTGCTAATTTGCTAAATTTTATAACAGAAACAAAGAAAAATTAATTTTTTTACCAAATTTTCAGTCTTTTTTCTTTTATAGCTCAAAAAATAAAAAACCCAAGGGTGATTAAATAACACCAAAAGAAATCTCTATTTGTGTGAAAAAAGGACAAAAATTTCATATGGGTACAGTGTTGTATGACTGAGTAATTGTCATTCAAAATGTGAGAGCACCGAAAGCTGAAAATTGGTCTGTTAGGAAGGGGGTTTAAGTGCCCAGTGGTCAAGTGGTTAAATACCACTAAAAGAAAACTCTATTTGTGAGGAAAAAAATGATACCATTTTTGTTTGTATACAGTGTAGCATGACTGAGTAATTGATTCAAAGTGTGAGAGCACTGAAAGATGAAAATTGGTCTGGGCAGGAAGGTGTATAAGGCTGGATTCACACCTATGCAGTTTTAGTGCTTTTTGCATTTTGCAGATTTGCACTACAGTCCATTTAACATGGTTTCCTATGGAACACGTTCTGTTATGCAAATCTTCAGAAAAAACTAAAACTGCATAGGTGTGAATCCAGCCTTAGTGCCCTGTATTGAAGTGGTTAAGCTGTGTAGGGGGTTTTTCACTGTCAGGGCGATAAGAATGTGGAACCCTCTTCCACAATTGGTGGTGTCAGCAGGAAGTATTGATACTTTTAAAAGACTCTTGGACATGCATCTTAAAGAACACAACATACAGGATATGGGAAATAATTATTGGCACACTGATACACATACAGTTAGGTAATAAAGTATTTGATCCCCTGCTGATTTTGTACGTTTGCCCACTTACAAAGAAATGATCATTTAATTATAATGGTAGATTTATTTTAACAGTGAGAGACAGAAAAACCACAAAAAAACCCAGAAAAACGCATTTAAAAAAAATATAAATTGATTTGCATTTTAATGAGTGAAATAAGTATTTGATCCCCTATCAATCAGCAAGATTTCTGGCTCCCATGTTTCTTCTATACAGGCAACGAGCTGAGATTAGGATCACTCTCTTAATGGGAGTGCTCCTAATCTCAGCTTGTTACCTGTATAAAAGACACGTGTCCACAGGAGCAATCAGATTCCAATCTCTCCACCATGGCCTAGACCAAAGAGCTGCCCAAGGATGTCAGGGACAAGATTGTAGACCTACACAAGACTGGAATGGGCTAAAAGACCATCGCCAAGCAGCTTGATGAGAGGGTGACAACAGTTGGTGCGAATATTTGCAAAAGGAAAAAACACAAAATTACTGTTAATCTACTCGGTCTGGGGATCCATGCAAGATCTCACCTCGTGAAATTTCAATGATCATGAGAACGATGAGGAATCAGCCCAGAACTACACGGGAGAATCTTGTCAATGAAGGCAGCTGGGACCATAGTCACCAAGAAAACAATTAGTAACACACTACGCCATGAAGGACAGAAATCCTGCAGCACCAAACAAGGTCCCTCTACGCAAAAAAGCACATTTACAGGCCTGTCTGAAGTTTGCTAATGAACATCTGAATGATTCAGAGGAGAACTGGGTGAAAGTGTTGTGGTTAGATGAGACTAAAATCAAGCTCTTTGGCATCAACTCAACTCAACATTGGTCCAATGCTGCATCTGTCCCCCGGTGCCTGTACACTGAGAACCGAGCGATCGAACACCGTCAGCTCCGTGAGCAGAGAGCTGTAGGCCAAGAGAAGAGAGAGGTATATAGCTGCATTTTTAATAAAGCAGTCACAGGGGGACATTAGATCAATCAACAAAGAGGATAATGTAAAGTTAACCCTGTGGGTTAGCAAACACTTTAAGGCAAATAGACTGTGCACTTTGTAAAGTGTAGCAATACAAATTTATTACAAAGAGTAAATAACATCATACAACATGAGTAAAACTGAAACACATGATATACAGAAACAGTCCACAAATAGATAAATGTAAGAGGCCCAAACCAACTGTCAGGGAGACAGATGAAATCCAACAAGTGAGGCAAGGGTCTTCTTCAGGGAAAAGGAATGGGCTGAGTACTTCCAGGTGAATACAAACAATCTACAATGTTAATATAGACATAATTACACATAGCATTCAAAGTAGCACATATTTAGTAGACTAATCAACTTGATCATTGTCAGTAGACATAGAACAGAAAGACATGAATATTGGTATCAGTACTGACCTAATGTGTTACGTGTTTCAAACAATGGAGATCATACGCTCAAAATAGAAGAGGAGAACAGAGACGCCTAAGAGGCAGTGTTGCCAACCGCCCGTTAATTTACGGGCAGCCCGTAAATTTAACCCTATTTTCGGGGTGCCCCTAAATGTCCGTTACGGGCAGCGGTGCCCGTAAAAAGGTGGCTGCAGGCCGACCCCGCTACTGCGCATGCGCCATTCCGAAGCCTGCCGGGCTCGAGAGAACTCATACATGCTCGGCTGGGTGCCATGGGTGGGTGCATGCGCAGTGATGTAATATCGCCGCCTGGCGCCAATTTTGAAAAGCTGGTGCTCGTTCTCGGCGGCGCCTCACCACAGCAGGGGTCCGGGGATGCCTGTGCCTGCTGAGATGTCACCCTCCTCCCCCCTGCAGATGACACTTACATTACTCAGTACCGTGCCTGTAACACGTGCAGTGCCAGGTGGCGGGGGGTACCTATCGGCTAGACATGGCATGTGTCAGTGGACACTCACCCCTGTAGAATCTGCAGCTGGGATCTCAGTGTGCTGTGCCCGCTGCTGGGTCAGCATTCTGCAGGGTCACTATCCTGCTACTTGGCAGCAAAACAACAAAAAGGATCCTGAATCCTGATGTCACATTGCAGAGTTGCTTCCTGCTGCTCAGAGCATGTATCCATAAGGACTAGAAAAGGAAAGCCGCTTCAAATTCCATCCATCAATCCAGGTCAGTCAGACGTCACCTCAGATATGTATTGTGCTATACTGAGCCAAGTATGGAGGAGGAGGGAGGACAGATAGACAGAGCGACTGAGCAGGAGCAGAACGATCCACAGAGACTGACCCCCTCCTGTACCATGTCGCACAACCTCTGACCCCCTGTACCCTGTCCGCACAGCCTCTGACCCCTGTACCCTGTCCGCACAGCCTCTGACCCCTGTACCATGTCCGCACAACCTCTGACCCCTGTACCATGTCCGCACAGCCTCTGACCCCTGTACCATGTCCGCACAGCCTCTGACCCCTGTACCCTGTCCGCACAGCCTCTGACCCCTCTACCCTGTCCACACAGCCTCTGACCCCTGTACCCTGTCCACACAGCCTCTGACCCCTGTACCATGTCCGCACAGCCTCTGACCCCTGTACCATGGCCGCACAGCCTCTGACCCCTGTACCCTGTCCGCACAGCCTCTGACCCCTCTACCCTGTCCACACAGCCTCTGACCCCTCTACTCTGTCCGCTCAGCCTCTGACCCCTGTACCCTGTGCGCACAGCCTCTGACCCCTGTACCATGTCCGCACAACCTCTGACCCCTGTACCATGTGTACACAACCTCTGACCCCCTGTACCATATTCGCACAACCTCTGACCCCCTGTACCATGTCCGCACAGCCTCTGACCCCTGTACCATATCCGCACAGCCTATGACCCAAGTACCATGTCTGCAAAACCTCTGATCCCCTGTACCATGTCCACACAGCCTCTGACCCCTGTACCCTGTCCGCACAGCCTCTGACCCCTGTACTCTGTCCGCACAACCTCTGACCCCTGTAACCTGTCCGCACAGCCTCTGACCCCTGTACCATGTCCGCACAGCCTTTGACCCCTGTACCCTGTCCACACAGCCTCTGACCCCTCTACTCTGTCCACTCAGCCTCTGACCCCTGTACCCTGTCCGCACAGCCTCTGACCCCTGTACCATGTCCGCACAACCTCTGACCCCCTGTACCATGTCCGCACAACCTCTGACCCCCTGTTCCGTGTCCGCACAACCTCTGACCCCCTGTACCATGTCCGCACAACCTCTGACCCCCTGTTCCATGTCCGCACAACCTCTGACCCCCTGTACCATGTCCGCACAATTTGATGACTTGACAGTTCAGTTGAGAGCACAAGCACACATGACAGTTATTGATTACGGCATGAATTGAATGTAACTATTTTGGGAAACAGGTAAATCGATGGGTTTATTTCTGTTTTGGATCTGGTAAATACATTCTAGATGCAATAAAACAGACAGTATGTAAAGTTCTAGGGCAATGACACACTGTTCTGCTGCAATACGTTACCACAACACACAATACATGCGTCAGCATTCATTTTAAATGTCAATCCAACACACTAAGGCGATGCAACTCCAATACACATGTGTTGCTGAGCACCACAACGCATAGTAACACACTACCATGCGTTGTGATGAGCTGCATGGCCAAAAAAAGTGCACGCCTGTTGTTTTGAACATTTTGCTATGTTGCTAGCCCCTTCATTCGAATGCGCTGCCTTAAGGCATCAATGCACATGTGTTAACACAATGCACCACAGGGCCAAGGTCTGATTGGGCCCTTATGTCCTCTTTTCTTTTCCACAGCCTGAATAAAATAAGCCTGTGCCCTATCTGCACCCTGATGAGATGTTCCCTGTGTGGAAGCACTGGTGTTTCTGCAGAATTCTTATACACGACCTGCAGATGAAGAGTACTCCAATCAGTCAAAAGCATGGGTTTTGCTGATTGCAGAACTTTAGGTCTCAATCAGTAAGAGCCATGTCAGACCACTATAGGGAGATCACAGCTTCCACACAGAGCGCGAGAGTCCTTCTCTGCCGCATGCTGTCAGGGCACAGGCTTTTCTACTCTGGCTGTGGCTGCTTTCTAAAGAAAACAAACTAAAAGACACTGAACGCCTTTTGTTGATGCTCCTGGCATGTATTTAGGTGATTAAAACTGAAAGTTTAGTTGGACTCCAAAAATCTTCATTTGATACATATACAGTGAGGAATTTGGAGTGGTTGTTAGAGACTGCAGTGAACCATTAGCAGTGAACTATCAGCAAAATTAAGATTTATTGAACATGTAAGCAGCTACTGTATGTGGAACTGTATGCACCAGCATAAATATTAGTACTGACCGAACAGATTGATCCATTTGACCGAACACCGACACTTGACCTTTTCCATTATTTTCATATACACGGGATATATTAGTACAGGACACAATGCTAATCATTCCATGCTGTATAACAAAACAGGAATTCTGACAAGAAGGTGCTAAGTAACATGGAATCTATAGTCACAGCAAACACTTTAATTTTATAATATCAACATTATAATAACAATACAAACAATATATATATATAGTTATATTTGACAATCCAATCTAACTCTGCTGTTTACTTTCAATTTCTGCGGACCAATTATCCCATGGTACCTTGCTGCCGGCAAGCAGTGATTCCTGAACAGACTTCATCTCCTGAAACTCCTCTTCTTAAAATGGTTGTAAACCCTTACAACACACTGTTTGCTACAGGTAAGCCTTTAATAAGGCTTACCTATAGCTACCCTGGATATCTTCTAAACCTGAACTGTTTAGGAGATATCCCCTGTATTTGCATGTGCCACTGTCATCGCCACATGCGCACTAAAGCAATGGCACATACGTGCCGTTGCTTCAGCGCGAGCATGCCGTTACCGGCGGCTCCCGCGCGCATATGCGGGAGTGACGTCATCGCGGCTCCAGCCAATCACAGCGCCGGAGCCCGCGATAACGGAAAGTAACTCCGGGAGCGATGTCGGCTGCCGGAGCAGTGTACGAGGATGGCTACAGGGGCTTCGATCTCAAGTAAGTAATTCATAAAGAATTATGCCTTTGTCTTGCAGGGTTTTGTTTTTGTTCTAGGGTTTACAATCACTTTAATATCTATGTAGTTCAGAAGGCAGGCTCTATGTAATGTGTGGCACAGCAGTACCTACTCATAAGACATAGTGAACATGTGTCACAGAATTAAAGGAAGAAAATGTGTGGGGATCTTAAAAAAAATTATTTTACAAACTTCAAGGTCATTCAGCTTAATCGGCATAGGCTAACAATAATTGAAATACAATGTGGAAATAAATATATGATTTTCCATTTTGACCATAGATACACTTTAAAGCGCCAGTGGGTTGTGGATCCTAGAAGAGGAGGTTCTGGGGAGCTCTGTACAATAGCATTACACAGAGCAAGTAAGTATAATCCTGTTTATTATTTAGACAACAGTAAAAAAAAAATAAACTTTCCAATCACTTTAACATTTTCAGGTACTTAGCTGGCTTAACCACTTCAGCCCTGGAAGATTTGGCTGCTCAATAATCAGACCATTTTTTTTTGCGATACGGCACTGCATCAATTTAACTGACAATTGCGCGGTCGTGTGATGCTGTACCCCAACAAAATTAATGTCTTTTTCCCCCACAAATAGAGCTTTCTTTTGGTGGTATTTGATCTCCTCTGTGGTTTTTATTTTTTGCGCTAAAAACAAAAGAAGAGCGACAATTTTGAAAAAAACACAATATCTTTTACTTTTTGCTATAATAGATATCCCACATTTTTAATCAAAAAAACTATTTTTTTCCTCAGTTTAGGCCGATATGTATTCTTCTACATATTTTTGGTAAAAAAAATCACAATATGCGTATATTGATTGGTTTACGCAAAACTTATAGCATCTACAAAATAGGGGATAGATTTATGTCATTTTTATTATTAATATTTTTTTTCCTAGTAATGGCGGGACTGCGATATTGCGGCGGACAAATTGGACACTTTTGACACATTTTTGGGACCATTGACAATTATACAGCAATCAGTGCTATAAAAATGCACTGATTACTGTATAAATGTCACTGGCAGGGAAGGGGTTAACCCTAGGGGGTGATCAAGGGGTTAACTGTTTACCCTAGGTATGTTCTAACTGTAGGGGGGATGGGACTGTCTAGGAGAAGATTGAGATCAGTGTTCATACTTAATATGAACACACAATCTGTCTCTACTCCCCTGAAAGAATGGGAATTTGTGTGTTTACGTACACAGAACCCAGTTTTCGCTCTGTCACGAGCAATCGCGGGTGCCCGGTGGTCATTGCGCTTGCCTCGCACTCACATCGGGTCCAGGCACACGCTGTGGGCTGGCGCATGCCTCTAGTGGCCAAAAGGTGAAGCGATGTAAGGTAACATCGTTTCGCCCAGCCTGCCATTCTGCCACAGTAAAACTGCGGCGGCTGGTTGGCAAGCAGTTAAAGGAAACAATTTTTGAGGGAAACACAGAGGTGCCAATTGCCAACTTTTAGTTTAGCAAATTTAGGGATCTGCTGCCCTCTACTGTTAGCTGCTAATTCCACAGTGCTTAGTATAATTACAGTCAGGTCCATAAATATTGGGACATCGACACAATTCTAATCTTTTTCGCTCTATACACCACCACAATGGATTTGAAATGAACAAGATGTGCTTTAACTGCAGTCTTTCAGATTTAATTTGAGGGTATTTACATCCAAATCAGGTGAACTGTGTAGGAATTACAACAGTTTGTATATGTGCCTCCAACTTTTTAAGGGACCCAAAGTAATGGGACAATTGGCTGCTCAGATGTTCCATGGCCAGATGTGTGTTATTCCTTCATTATCCCATTTACAAGGAGTAGATAAAAGGTCCAGAGTTCATTTCAAGTGTGCTATTTGCATTTGGAATCTGTTGCTGTCAACTCTCAATATGAGATCCAAAGAGCTGTCACTATCAGTGAAGCAAGCCATTATTAGGCTGCAAAAACAAAACAAACCCATCAGAGAAATAGCAAAAACATTAGGTGTGGCCAAACCAACTGTTTAAAACATCATTAAAAAGAAAAAATGGTGAGCTCAGCAACACCAAAAGACCCGGAAGACCACGGAAAACAACTGTAGTGGATGACCGAAGAATTCTTTCCCTGGTAAAGAAAACACCCTTCACAACAGTTGGCCAGATCAAGAACACTCTCCAGGAGGTAGGTGTATGTGTGTCAAAGTCAACAATCAAGAGAAAACTTCACCAGAGTGAATACAGAGGGTTCACCACAAGATGTAAACCATTGATGAGCCTCAAAAACAGGAAGGCCAAATTAGTTTGCCAAACAACATCTAAAAAAGCCTTCACAGTTCTGGAACAACATCCTATGGACAGATGAGACCAAGATCAACTTGTACCAGAGTGATGGGAAGAGAAGAGTATGGAGAAGGAAAGTAACTGCTCATGATCCAAAGCATACCACCCCATCAGTGAAGCATGGTGGTGGTAGTGTCATGGCGTGGGCATGTATGGCTGCCAATGGAACTGGTTCTCTTGTATTTATTGATGATGTGACTGCTGACAAAAGCAGCAGGATGAATTCTGAAGTGTTTCGGGCAATATTATCTGCTCATATTCAGCAAAATGCTTCAGAACTCATTGGACGGTGCTTCACAGTGCAGATGGACAATAACCCAAAGCATACTGCAAAAGCAACCGAAGAGTTTTTTAAGGGAAAGAAGTGGAATGTTATGCAATGGCCAAGTCAATCACCTGATCTGAATCCGATTGAGCATGCATTTCACTTGCTGAAGACAAAACTGAAGGGAAAAAGCCCCAAGAACAAGCAGGAACTGAAGACAGTTGCAGTAGAGGCCTGGCAGAGCATCACCAGGGATGAAACCCAGCGTCTAGTGATGTCTATGCATTCCAGACTTCAGGCTGTAATTGACTGCAAAGGATTTGCAACCAAGTATTAAAAAGTGAACGTTTGATGGATGATTGTTAATCTGTCCCATTACTTTTGGTCCCTTAAAAAGTGGGAGGCACATATACAAACTGTTGTAATTCCTACACCGTTCACCTGATTTCGATGTGTATACCCTCAAATTAAAGCTGAAAGTCTGCAGTTAAAGCACATCTTGTTCATTTCATTTCAAATCCATTGTGGTGGTGTATAGAGCCAAAAAGATTAGAATTGTGTCGATGTCCCAATATTTATGGACCTGACTGTAAGTATTAACACTCCCTGTCTCTGACAGGCTGATATTGAAACCCCAGAAGAAGGAAGTGGAGGGAGAGAGAGAGTGTCTTGGCTATATGTCCTGTCCATGGAATTACTGTCGTATTTTCACCAAGACCAGAAGCAGAGACTATTAAGCAAGTAATCCTATGATTAATAGTTTTAAGTGTTACTAAACCCACAACAGTAAAATCTGTCTGTATGTTCAGAATAGCATGCTTGTTATACTCACTGTGGGTTAAGGGGTTAATCCTCTGCATTGTGTAAAAAGGCTCTTTGATCCTGTATGGATAGATCCTCCCCCTCCTGCAGGGTCTCTCTTGGCAAGGCCAGATAAGACACAGTGAGGGTAGTACTGCCGTACATGCTCATCAAATGACAACCCAGTCCCCCCTCCTCCTCCATGCCCAGTAACTAAAAAAGAGCACAGTGGGTGGGATGTCACATCTTGATTGATGGATGATCCGCCTCCCATAACAGCATGAGGACACAGGCTATAGTGGAAATCTCCTCCTAACTGAACAATATTTTTTCTTTTCTGCTATAAAACACACCCAATACAAAAATGTAAAAAAACATATTTTTTCATCAATTTAGGCCAATTTGTATTGTGCTACATATTTTTGGTTAAAAAAACCCTAATAAGCGTATATTGATTGATTTGCACAAAAGTTAAAGCTTCTACAAAACAGGGGATAGATTGATGGCATTTTTATTATTAATTTTTTTTTTGTTACTAGTAATGGCGGTGATCAACGATTTTTAGCTGGACTGCGACATTGCGGTGGACAGATCGGACACCTGGCTGACATTTTTGACACTTTTTTGGGAACCAGTGACATTATTACAGTGATCAGTACTAAAAATATGCACTGACATTGTACTAATGGCACTGGCAAGGAAGGGGTTAACATCAGGGGCAATCAAGGGGTTACATGTGTTCCCTCAGTGTGTTTCTAACTGTGGGGGGCTGGGCTGCCTGGGACAAAACACAGATCTGTCTTCCCACATAGTAGAACGACAGGATCTGTGTGTGATCCCCTGACAGAATGGAGATCTGCCTTGTTTATTAAGGCAGACCCCTGTTCTATCTCTGCAGGGAATAACCGCTGATTGGCTCCCCCGCTGGCCAATGATTGTGCGTGCCCGTCCACAGATCACTGTGTACGAGCCCGACGTACACCTGCGGTGATTTGTGCAGCTGAGCCAACCTGTATAACTGCGGCGGCTGGTCGGCAAGCGGTTAAAGTGATACTAAACACACACTGTTTAATTTACATTGTCCCTTCTATTTCTGTATGTGGAGGATGTCACTGTAATTATTTAATTAAAAGAATCTAAGTACCCTTTTCCTTATTGATATACAGCTGTCACATGACCCAGCTCTTTCCCAGCATGTCTGCAGGGAAACATAAACAGGAGGAGCTTCTAGCAGCTCTGCTGCTGGCCACATGTTCAAAATATAAAAAAAACAGTCTTTGGAATACAAAGTAAAAACAAATAATTAATCTCAATAAACTGTTTTAAATTGTCATACAAATATATATTTGAAATAAAATCTTTATTATTTTTTGGTGTAGCACACCCCACGTAGGAGCTGCAAATGAACAGGGACCCCCACTCCTGCACAGCCAGGCACACCAAATCTTCACAGGCACTCAGAGTCAGGAAACAGTCCGTAGCTTTGGTTTTGTTGTTTATTAGGGGGGTTACCAATTTGGATGGGGATAGGAGGGTATGGGATGCCCACTTGACTTCAATAAACTTCGGGGACAACTTCCTATATACAGGTATATACAGTCTCAACATTAACCTTCCTCCTGCACACACTTTGCCTCTGCTGGTTCACGCCTGGGGGAACTTGACAGACTCCTTGTCAGTTTAGTAATAGCCCATTACAAGCAGGAACTCACAGTCCCTTAACAGCAGCACACATGGAATGACACAGCATGTAACCTTCCCTTCAGCTTTCTTTGTGGCAACTGATCCCAGCACCACCTCGTCAGGCAATGTCAGCCCACCTGGATGCAGCTGCCTCTTTTACCAGCCCTCCTGGCTGCCTCTCTACACCAGCCCACCCGGCTGACTCTCTAGAGATCTCTCAGGGAAAATATAGAACACTTAAGCCCACCGCTGTCTTGATAGGTGTGCCCAGCCTATTGCATTAGGGCGTGCACCCCAAATCTCAAATACACATGAACGCCACCTGCTGTCACAGAAAGGAGGCTCTGGTGGTGGGAGACAGTCGATTGGGAGCATATCACGTTACGCCCTAAATACGGGTGTAACGTTTTCCTGCTGTTCAACCTAGCCTGTAATATAATGGGGGCATTTACACTGGCCACTGGCGCCCCCAAATACCCACCTAGTGCTGTCCCTGGATAATAATGCACATGGGGTGATTAGGGTGTGCCCAGGCACACCTGGCACACCCTGTGCGCACGCCTATGGCTGTCTTCAAGGGAGACTACATGTGGCAGTCTCCCCCCTTTGTTAGTTCCTACCAGTGTTGCTCTACTCACTCTGTCCTCTTTGCTCCTGTGCTTCCAGGAAAGCTTCCTCCCTTGTGCTTTTGGCAAGATCCTTCCAGCACCTGAGCCTCGGCTCAAGTAGGAAACCCCTCTAGACTATGGGGTAGCCCTCAGGGCCACCAACAGCTTCCTCAACACTGAATCGCCATCTTCTACCCGACTGACCTGCTGGCATGCCCCATGTCTATTTATGGGATAGTCTGAGGTTCTTCTGGAGTTTGGCTGAGGCTCCAAAAATATTTATAGCAGCCCCCTCCTAGCCCCCACCCTCTAGTTCTTGAAGGTTCTCCAACCTTCCAGACACCGGGGGGGGCACCAGAGAGTTGCCAAGATGAGTCACCCAGCCCTGACCCTTGTTGACCCTAACAGAGTTTAGTGGCTCAGGTTATTCCTAGTCAGAATGTATTTGACCTACTTTACCAATACTAGTAGCACACATTAGATGGTGCTACATTGGCAATAACATGGTGTGGGCGGATTTCTGCCAGTCACAGGCTGTGTCAGGCCCCTCCAGCCTGTGTCTTGGAATAAAAGGGAGATAAAGCCTCCATTAATCTACATGTAATCTCCCGTCTCCCAAAAAAAAGTAATTTTGACTCCACCAATGATTTGAAATTGAACGTTACTGAAACGAAAGTTTTTTTAATGAAATTTATGGCCAGCTTTACCTTATCCGATGTAAGTCACTTTTTTAACGGGGTGCAGGCAGGGTATGTATGCAATGCAAATTGTAGCACATATGCAGGTCCCAAAGTGGTTGGATTACACATTTCGGGAAGATATTTCAGTCAGCATTTTTCTTTTTTTTATAAATTTCCTTTTACCATACTGTAGTTGTTTTGTGTACACCATGCTACACTCCCTGCACTCAGTAGACTGGTCGTACCTTACCCATGATGTGAATATGACAGGTTCCTTAGCTGTTTTCTCAAGAGATAAAATGTTGTTTTTTTTCCATAGAAACAAGCTGTACTGCCCCATAGAAGTGCATGCACAAAAAAGAAGGACAAAGTCTGGAGAAGAAGAAGGTAAGAAGTCATTACTCACCAAGGAATAAGACTAGCCATACGTGTTTTCTCTTGTTCAGCTGAAATCACACCATTCCCCTATCCACATTAAACAGCATGGATGAGGAATCTCAACTACCAGCTGTAGTATATAGGTATCTGTGGCTGACTGAATACGCACACATTGACACCTAATCGCATGCAATCATGACGATTTTCTACCTGGCTCTTCTGATTTTTCAGTTGAAGTTTGTTGAGCCAGCTGGTGCTGACAGGGCCACCCACAGATCAACTTGTGGCTGATTCAGCAAGAGCTGGGTGACATTTCAGCTGTGTATGGCCAGCCTTACCGGGCATATAATTAATTACCAGGTAAGCATATATTTTTGAAAATGAAAATTCAGTCAGCGCAAATACTAAATCCTAACTGTAAAATAAAAGCAGCTGAACACTGAAGGCAAACATATAAAACCTTAAAGTATACAAAATAAATGAGCAGTGCAGAGCTATATGCAGGGCTTTTTTTCAGGGGCAACTTGGTGGAATTCAGTTCCACCACCTCTGGCTCAGACCCTTGGGGGGGGTCTGCTCACCACAATCACTTGTAAACACAGAAGTCCAGTTTCTGTGTTTACTAGTGACAGCTCTGCACTCTGTGTGTAACCCCCCTGAACTCTGCACTCTGTATGTAATGCAATCCTGGTATTTAATGCCCCTTTAAGACCCTTCTACTGTTTGTGAAATTTGACTGACCACAGCCACTATTTCATGTTATTTGGAGGGTGTGTGTGGGGAGAGGGGTTTTGGGGAGTCGTGGTTGAGTTCCAGAACCTATTGTTTAAGAAAAAAAGCCCTGGCTATATGTACAACCAGAAGACTCAAATGTCACTCATAGTATAAATGTAATAAAGTCCCCTTTAAATGTGGAAATAGGCAAGTTGATAGAAAAAAGGTCTCCTCTGCAGTGGTCTAGGTGCTCATTATAGTTCATATAGTGCAATGCAATCCGTGATTCCACCACCAGTTAGCCAGACCGCTCACCTCAGCAAATGGATCCCTGAGCTGACAGATGGGTCAAGAAGGCATTTAGCACTCTCAGTGGACATAGATGGGAACTTGCATGGCCCGACAGTCACACGATAATAGAAGACCACACTCACTAGTTCTCAGTTGGTGATCATATTCACATGTAGTATAAAAATGAATATATAGTGCACACTGCGTGGCTAAAACAATCACATTTATTGAAAGTCAGGTACTCACATAAAAAGCACTACAACCCTAGTGCTGGAATAAAGGTGTATATGACTCCCGGAAGTTCCTTTGGACATCACTGCAGCCACCTTTTCTATTTGATGTTATCTTATGATGTCATATACACCTTTATCCCAACACTAGGGTTGTAGTGCTTTTTATGTGAGTACCTGACTTTCAATAAATGTGATTGTTTTAGCCACACAGTGTGCACTATATATTCATCTCGTTCAGCGGTGAGCTGACGCTGACTTCTGACAAGCTGATTTTAATTCATTGTTCTTGTAAGCATATTTTGTATTGGGGGGATTGAGTGTTTTAATAAAATGGTATAACACTATGGCAAGCATCCCTTCTGTTCTTTCATGATTTGAACTACAACATCACGGCTATGGAGAACTAACCCGCTTCAGTGACAGCAGAGCAGACCATCCCTGGTAGAGTTTACACAGGCTTACATGATTCTTACCTTTGGTGAGCATATACTCAAAGGGGGCTATCACGAGGTGATCCGGTGAAGGTGTGTAGGCCGTTGATTGGTGCACTCTGGTGGATTTGAAGCTCATCTTGTACGCTGTCGGTTGCATGCATGTATAAAGACTTGCCGGATTAGCCCGTTTTAGGCTTCATATCCACTATGGACTAAGCTGTCATATTATTTTAAATGTGTTCACATATTATGAATTATTACACTTGTGGTACAATCCATGCAAAGCGCTGTTAATATTTTCTCACTTTGGGGAAGTATATATTTATTACATACCGTGTGTTTTTTTTTATAATAGCAGCTAATAGTGTACAAAATTTACCATATATCCATTTTTGAGCGCTGGGATCACGGATTTTTTTTTCTTTTCTCTGATATTTTCTTTCTGTACACTCACTACTTTATATTGTAGCAAAGTGTGATTTCTTCAGTGTTGTCACATGAAAAGATATAATAAAGTATTTACAAAAATGTGAGATACTGTATATACATATTATTTACACCATCTATGGGCCACCTTGGACCCCCCATTGGAGACTCGCACTCCCATTGCTGCCTGCTGTTCACATCTGACCTACATGGGTATAGCCTCCTCAGTTCCTGGGCGGGACGTTCACAGTCTACCCTTGGCTATCCACACTATGTGTTTACAGTCTAAGTTGACCAGTAAGTTAACTTTTGAAGGTTACCATTTTTTGTCTAGTTTTCCAAGCAATATATACCCTTTATTGCCAATTAGTGACCATTTAGCTATAATGGTGCTTATACCTATACATTTCTTAGAGATGAGCGGATTGCACCTTCTCCTGAGGAAGTGGATTTTTCACGAAACGCGTAGGGCAGCAGGATGCAATCTTGACCGTTTCTATCATGAGTTCATTCAACTACTAACTACCATTGGTCATCAACTCAAATGTGTTCAATAGCTATCCCTTTTTTGGTATTATTTTGTGTCTGTAAAGTTTTTACTAGTACACAACCTATGAATCTTATGGTTTCAATGCAATGCTGCTGTATGCAACTATCTGACCAATGCTTTTAATTCTGTACCATTTTTGGCTGGAATGTACTATCTAAATAAACATTTGTTCTTATGTACTTTTTGTTACTTATGTCTATACATAAGATATATACTGTATGTTACTTATTCACCAGTGGATATATACCTCATATAAAGTACCATGTTCGTTCCCCTCTTTCTATAGCTGTCACTACTGCTGGTCAAAATAATCCAATCACTTGGGAATACTGGCCCGTGTATTGCTAGCTTCTCTTAAAATTATACACCTTTCCTTCAGTATGTTGCATGCTTTTAATTATAATTAATTACATTTAAGGTTAAAGTGGAACTTTAATCACACAATTAAGTCATGCTAGATCACTTCAGGCTGGAACCTATTGCAGGTCTAGCTGTAAAATTAACCACTTGCCTACTGGGCACTTAAAGAGGAAGCAAACTGGTACATTTTTCCTTCCCTGCAAAGTAAAGGCATAATGTGCTAGTATGCATCGCATACTAGCATATTATGTGACACTTACCTGCAAACGAAGCCCGCGTCGTCCCCACTGGAGGCCACATCCATCTTCGCCCGTCCTCCTTCCGAGGCCGTGGACTCCGGCTGTGTGACTGGCATGCGCGCGGGAGCCGCTGGTCATGGCACTGACTTCTGAAGAAACAGTACAGGCGGCCGTTTCTTCACAGCACATGCGCCAATGACATTGGCACAGTATACAGTAAATATGTCCTAAACGGCGCACGTTTAAAAGATATTTACAGTACCTATAGATAAGCCTTATTTTAGGCTTACCTATAGGTACAATGACTACAGAAAGGTTTACAAGCTCTTTAACCAGTTGCTGACCGCCGCGCACTGATATACGTCGGCACAATGGCAGCGGTTGGCAAATGGGCGTACCTGTACGTCCCCTTTAAGAGCCAGGGATAGCAGGTGCGCGCGCGCTCCGCGTACAGCGTGACCGTGCCGGCGATCGTGTCACGGAGCCTCAGAACGGGCAAGTGCCTTTGTAAACAAAGCATTTCCCCGTTCTGGCTAGTGTCATGACAGAAATCACCGCTCCCTGTCATGTGACTTAAAGCCCATCCCCCCACAGTTCCCCCCACACTTAACCCCTTCATTGCCCCATAGTGGTTATAACCCCATTCACTGCCAGTGTCATTTACACAGTAATCAATGCATTTTTATAGCACTGATCGCTGTATAAATGACAATGGTCCCAAAATAGTGTCAAAAGTGTCCGATGTGTCCGCCATAACGTCGCAGTCCCGATACAAATCGCAGATCACTACCATTACTAATAAAAAAAAAATTAAAAATAAAAATGCCATAAAACTATCACCTAGCAAACGCTATAACTTTTGCGCAAACCAATCAATATACGCTTATTGCGATTTTTTTACCAAAAATATGTAGAAGAATACATATCGGCCTAAACTGAGGGAAAAATGTTTTCTATATATATTTTTGTAAAATTGTCACTCTTTTTTTGTTTATAGCGCAAAAAAATAAAAAAGGACATCAATTTTGTTTGGGTGCAAAGTCACAGGACTGCGCAATTGTCAGTTAAAGCGACGCAGTGCCGAATTGCAAAAATGCTCTGTGGGGGCTCTGTGGGGGATTAAAATCTTCCGGGGCTGAAGCGATTCAACCCCCTTCCTGCCCAGGCCAATTTTCAGCTTTCAGCACTGTCACGATTTGAATGACAATTGCGTGGTCATGCTACACTGTACCCAAATGAAGTTTTTATCATTTTTTTTTCACACAAATAGAGCTTTTTTTTGGTGGTATTTAATCACTACAGGGTTTTTTATTTTTCGCTAAACAAACAAAAAAAAGACCAAACATTTTGAAAAAAAAAAAGAAAACTGTTTTCATAGTTTTGCAAACAGGTAATTTTTCTCCTTCATTGATGTGAGCTGATGAGGCTGCACTGATAGGCTGCACTAATAAGGTGGTACTGATGAGCACTGATGAGGCAGCACTGGTGGGCTCTGATAGGTGGCATTGACAGGTGGCACTGATGGGCAGCACTGATAGGTGGCACTGATAGGCAGCACTGATGATGAGGCACTGATGGACAACACTGATAGGTGGCACTGGTGGGCATTCATAGGTGGCACTTGTGGGCACTGATAGGCAGCACTGATTTGCACTGGTAGGTGACACTGGTGGGCACTAGCAGGTGGCACTGGTGGGCACAGATGGGGTGGCGGTGGCTCTCCATGTTCGGGACCAGTGTCCCTCTGACAGAAGCCGGCGATCAGGTTTTTTTTCTCCTCACGCTGTCAGCGTGAGTAAAAAAAATAGCCATTTACTTGCTCTGTTTACATCACGTGATCAGCTGTCATTGGCTGACAGCTCATCACGTGGTAAGGGGTTGGGATCGGCCCCTTACTCCAATCTATGGTCAGCCGAATCTCACTGACTTGCTGATCACAGAGTGTGCCGCAGGAGGTCCACAGGCAGCTCATGCACTGGAGGACTTACATAGAGTCCCGGCAATTTGGGCCCGCGCTGTAGCCGTCTTTCCGCTATATCGCGTGTGTGAAGGGGTTTAAAAGAGGTGTCTATACTATTTAAAATCCAGTAATACACTGTTTCACCTGGCTCTGCACATGCTCTGTTGCTCTCCATTTTGAGGCACTGCAGTTTGTAGAGGTCAATTTGACGACAGCCTTAAAGCAGAACTAGACCCTCTTATCTTTTACAGCCAAGGAAGCTTCTTCTATTTGATCTGCAACTGCCATGGTGGTACACATGTGATCAGTTATGACACCAGCCATTTGATCGTTTGACAGTTTGATTGAGGACACAAGCAAATATGAAAGTTGGCATTCCCAGCATTCCAGGTATGTAACTGTAACCGTTAAATCGATGGGTTTAGTCCTGCTTTATGATTTACTGCTAGGCATAGGTGTGCGCAGCATATTGCATTAGGGTGTGCACCCCAAAGCTCAAACACATATGCGTTTGTGACATATTAACTGGCCTCTTCCCTGCTCGTAATCCTGAAACAATGGGGGGGCACACAGGGGGACCTGGGTAGCAGAAAGAAGAAGAACTGGGACAAGAGGAGTGGCATATATTGGTACCGATCCCCTGTATTTTCCCCCTGTGGCAGCTGAATGTCGGTGGGAGGGAGAGGAGAAGAAGCCTACTTTCAGCTGCTACAGATCGGTTCCACAAATTTCCACTCCCCACCACCTATCCTGTCCAGGTTCTGGGGGTCGGCATGTAAGGATTGCGGCTTTACTGTCACCTGTCCACGACTGACTGGTTGCTAACTCCAGGATTAGGGTGTGCCCAGGGACACCTGGCACACCCCTTGCGCATGCCTATGCTGCTAGGCTTCTGGGTTTCAGTAAAATGGCAGCCTCGGGCAAGAAGAAACAGGAACAATGCTGGAGGCGATTTACAGCACACACTAATTTTGGTATCATAATTATTGTGGAAAGTATGTTTCTTGCTAAAGAACTTTTTTTTTGTCAAGTTGTTATGGGTAAAGTTCCACTGTAAATTTGAATTCAAATTTAAAGTGAACCTAAAGTCAAATCTTAAATTTAGGTCCACTGCTTCATGGGCTTTGATTTTATTTTAGGTCTGCTTTAATGGAAATATTAAGTAAATTTTACTTTCTACTTAACCACTTCAATACAGGGCACTTAGACACCTTCCTGCCCAGACCAATTTTCAGCTTTCAGCGCTGTCGCAGTTTGAATGACAATTGCGCGGTCATGCTACACTGTACCCAAACTAAATTTTTATCATTTTGTTCCCACAAATAGAGCTTTCTTTTGGTGGTATTTGATCACCTCTGCGGTTTTTATTTTTTGCGAAACAAATAAAAAAAGACCGATAATTTTGAAAAAAATAAAAGTTTTGCTTTTGTTTTTGTTTAAAAATTTTGCAAATAAGTAAGTTTTCTCTTTCACTGATGGGCACTAATAAGGCGGCACTGACAGGCACTGATAAGGCAGCAGCGATGAGGTGGCACCAATGAGCGGGCACTGATGTTGGGCACTGATATGCGGCACTGATGGGCACTGGTAGGCGGCACTGATGGGTGGCACTGATATGCAGCACTGATGGGCATTGATAGGCGGCACTGATGGGCACTCATGAGTGGCACTGGTGGGCACTTATAGGCGACACTGATGGGCACTGATAGGCGGCACTGATGGGCACTTATACGCGGCACTGATACACGGCACTGATAGGCATCCCTGGTGGCACTGGCAGTTGTAGGCATTGCAGTGGGCACTGATTGGCAGCTGCCTGGGCATTGACTGGCAGCTGCCTTTGCACTGATTAGTTTTTCCCTGGGGGTCTAGGGGGCATACCTGGTGGTCCAGTGTGGCTGGTTTCCCTGGTGGTCCTGGGCGGCTTCCCTGGTGGTCCTGGGTAGGATCCGAGGGGGGGCTGTGCTGATAAACAATCAGCACAGCCCCCCCTGTCAGGAGAGCAGCCGATCGGCTCTCCTCTACTCGTGTCTGTCAGACGCGAGTGAGGAAAAGCCGATCACCGGCTCTTCCTATTTACATCGTGATCAGCCGTGATTGGACACGGCTGATCACGTGGTAAAGAGTCTCAGTCAGAGACTCTTTACCTAGATCGGTGTTGCGGGGTGTCAGACTGACACCCCGCAACAACGATCGCAGCGATGCGCGCCCCCGGGGGCGCGCAGCGGCTCAATATTCTGAGGACGTCATATGACGCCCAGTCAGGATATTGAAACCACTTTGCCGCCGTCATTCTGCTATATGGCGGGCGGCAAGTGGTTAAACCATTTTCTTTTACATGCCAAACAGCCAACTGCAAGTCCAGAACTGTTGTTGTACAGTACAAATATAGCCTAATATTATGGAGCTATTTATTTCAAAATGTGCCAGTGCCAACCAGTGCCACTTGCCAGTGCCAACCAGTCAACCAGTGCCATCTGCCAATGCCAATCAATGCCACCTGTCAGTGCCTGCCAGTGCCACCTGCCAAAAAAAAAAAAAAAAAATTTTGCCAGGGGTTGTGTATATATATATATATATATATATATATATATATATATATATTGCTTGGAAAGTTGAACAGCTGAGCTATTGCTGGAAAAATATATATTTGTTGTGTGTTATAATATCTTCTTCACTTTGTATGGAAGTTACTCAGTCTTTCAGGCATACCAGTCCATGATGCCCATATAAATATAGCCTAGAGAATGTACATCTTTCTACATTGCAATGTATTGCAATACATCTGTTGTGGCCATATTTTGATCTTGATGAAAACAGCTTATACTGTTATATTATATTGGCCACAACAGATGTATTGCAATACATTGTAAATAGAAAGATGTACATTCTCTAGGCTATCGGTAAAGGGCCGCTAGTTTTAGCGGTGCTATACCATAGTTTTAGCGGCAATATTTGGCCGCTAGTGGGGAGCTTTTAACCCCTGCTAGCGGTCGAAGAAAGGGTTAAATGCGAATGTGTATCGCCGCTGCCGAAGTGCCCCCCCCCCCCCCTGAAAAAAGTTGTGCGGACGCCCATGAATAGGCTGTCAGAGTGTGTATGTGGTGCTAGAAGAGCTCTGCACTCCTGAAGATCAGTGACAAGGCCAGACAGCTTGCTTCTTCAGAGATGACTTGGACTGAAGGTGAGCGGATGATCTCCAATGTGCTGTTCTCACACTCCGTACAAGGAGTACTGACACCTGTGTACAGGTAATGATAGTTGACACAATGCTGCAAGGTAAACATGTCCTGTTTGGTGGGTACTCTAAATGGAAGGACCATAAACTCTGAGTAACAGAGACGCCCTTATGAGGGGTGAAGAACAGCTGGAAGTTGATATGGCCCTGCCTGTCTGTGAGTAAACACTGTATGTGTATCTCCCATCCTGTCTCAGAGTTCCACAGGTTCGTGTGTGTGTGTGTGTGTGTGTGTGTGTGTGTGTGTGTGTGGGGGGGGTGTAATATGTTGACTATAATGCTACTGGGGAAATCAGGAGGTGATATGGTGACTATAAGGCTGCTGGAGAAGGTGGGAATGGTGATATGTTGGCTATAAGGCTGCTGGGAAAAAGGTGGAGGTGATATGGTGACTATAAGGCTGCCGGAGAAGGTGGAGGTGATTTAATGACTATAAGGCTGCTGGAGAAGGTGGAGGTGATATGGTGACTATAAGGCTGCTGGAGAAGGTGGGAATGGTGATATGGTGGCTATAAGGCATGGGTGGTGAGGTGTTGACTATATAGCTGCTGAGGGTGGTGGTTGATGTCGTGACTATGGCTGCTAAGGGAGGAGTAGAGGGTGATGTGGTGACTGTAAGTACACTTACCAACTGTCCTGAATTTAAAGCTGAACTCCAGGCAAACAAAATTTTTTCCTGTGCATTTAGTTAACGGCTTGTTTTATCCCCGCCCTGATATCCCCACACAAGACAGGCTTGGCATCCCTGCGCTTCAGCGGTTTTTAAAATGGTCCATCGCTGAACTGTGGGGTAGCACGGTTTTCCAGAGGATCAGGTAAGTATAAACTTTGTGCTCACCCCTAGAAAAATCGAGCAGTTGACTCATGCAGTACAGGCACAAGCCCGACTGTATGTAAGGAACATTTTTTCTTGCCCAGAGTGGAACTTTAAGGTTAACTATGATAACCTATATAGTTATACTGCCTCATTGCATCTCAAGCCCTACTTCATAGAAGCTATGGTTCCCATATACACTGATGAAAGCCAACAAGCCTTAAACAGTTGCGTGCAGTTTGGAATAAATGGCTCTATAAAACAAGGCTATATTTGCATTAAACACCAAAGTTCTGAATATGCATTTGGGTGTTTGGGGCATAAAGAAATCTTTTGCGCGGCTCCGCCCACTGTCCTGAATTGAGGACTAATCCTCTTATTTTTGAAACCCATTTAATAATAAGGTTTCTAAGTTGATCTGTTGGAGATTACCATTTAAGAGGCCTAATTGTGCATTAGTGGCGTGTCTCAGTTGTAATTTGAGGAGTGGTGGGGTGGAATCCGAATGAACAAAGATTTTAAAATTTCCTCGGGGGGGGGGGGGGGGGGGGTGAGATGATCCGAACACTTTATGCCTACTTTGTAACATCTCTGCATATTAGGAATAGTAGAGTATTTTGGGAGATATTGGTTCACTTAGACTTAGCAGTTTGGTGATGTGGTGCAACTGGTTTCTACACACAATTTGGAAAACTTACAAGCGGATGTTTGGAGCCACCGTGATCATTGTAAATCTGTGGGGATTCTGCAGTAAGACAGATACCCCAGCATTTCAAAGGGTATGTTTATTGCAGCTTCAGTTGATAATTCAGTTGTTAATTTACGATGTAGCCATTCATCATAACCAGTTTGGAAGCAAAATCAAAATAGCTCAAATAAAAATTAGGTGATGCTAGACCAGCTCATCTCCAAGGTTTCAGGTTCGCTTCAAACTCTCATAGTTTGATGTTTCCATAAAATCGAAGTGCAAATGAAAATAGTGTGAATTCATTTCAGGGGCAAGTCCATCCATTCCCTAGTCTTACTTTGTAGGTAAAGTTAAGACTGGCCTCTTGTCCTAACCAGTAATCCAGAATGTGGGCATTAAACAATCTTGATTAGAGCTATTTTACATGTATAAACTAATTACTAAAATTCCCTATCTTTAGAAGACTACTGTGCTTTGCTTGTAATAATATTTTGGCATCCACTCATTCATTCATCCATCCATCCATCCATCCATCCATCTGTTCCTTTTGGCAATGCTGTAACAACTTTTGTTCTTATAATTGTCAGTGTCATTTTGTTTGTTTACTATGGTGGAGGTGCAAATAGAAACCCTTCTCACCTTAGAAATCTCCTTCTACTGGGAATGAATCCTCTGAATAAATACAGCTGCACAAACGTTCTCCAAGAACTGTGCAATTTACAAACAGAAAAGACTGAGTGTGGCACAGAAACATGATGATCCCAGCAGTTGTTCTCTCAATCACCCTTGATACAGTGGCAGACATAATTATTAAGGGCTCCTGTGCTCCTACTAAAATACTAGCCAAGAGTAGGCTTTGTGATATTTTGATATCTCATGACATGGTTCATTATATGCAGCAGAGGTCAGATAGTGAAAATGCCCTTGGCTTCCCAATGGACACCAAATGGTATCACAAGGAAATGTTAGAAGCCTTTCACATAGCTCAGTGCCAGTATGGCAAAAAGTGAAGGAGGTGTTTGCTGCCCAAGACTACTTGACTATTATAAACCACGAGTGTGATTAGGACCTCATGAAGAATGAATCACATGAAGAATGAATTTCACTTACCTTAGAAGTGAGCAGTGACCAAATCCTTGTGGGAGAGGTTCCAGCACCCACCTAACCCAACTAACCCACAATCAATACAAATGAAAGCCTTAAGTTCCAGGGGATAATGAAACAAATCTAAATAGTTATCACCCTATCTCATTGCTGAATCAAGATATAAAGTTTTATGCTAAACGTATTGCTAATAGGCTTCAACCTCTATTGCCTCAAATGATTCACACAGATCAAACTGGCTTCATGGGGGCTAGAGAGACTCGAGATAACACTAGTAAGACTCCCTCACTGATCTCCCTGGCACAGAAGCAACAAATTCCGGCATGCCTGCTTTCAATCTATGCCGAAAAGGCTTTCGACCGATTAAATTGGGATATAATTTGATAAATAAAATTATGGCATTCTATACAATTCCATCTGCTCAAGTTTAAACAAACTGTATCTTTTCTAATATATTTGAGATTAATAGAATAGAACATGTAGCAATAGCTATACGTAATAATCCCTCTATACATGGTAATACTATTAATGAAATAGATTATAAAACCTCACTTTGATGCAGATGATGTTTTACTCTGTATAACTTCACCAAGGATTAGCTTCCCTTCTGTTTTAAAAGAAATCAATTTATTTGGATATTTAAGTAATTTTAGGGTAAATGTAAATAAATCTGATTTATTGAATATCTCACTACCTAGAGATGAGATTTCTTCTCTGGCAGCGCTATTTCCTTTTCACTTGCAAGAAGTAGCAGTGGATTATCTAGGAGTTAAAATTCCAACAGATCTTACTCTTGCTTATGAATTAAACTTCCTTCCACTTCTACTTCGAACGCAAGCTGAATTGTTATTATGGCTGAAGCTTTCTTTATCAATATGTGGCCGTATTAATTCCATTGAGATGGATATTCTTCCAAAGTATTTATATCTATTTCAAACTCTACCTATTAAATTACCTAAAATATTTTTTTAAAAATTGAACAAATTATTATTGCAATTTATCTGGAAAATTATTTAACTTTGAACTACCCTGTTTCCCCGAAAATAAGACCTTGCGTGATTGTCGGTAATGGCTGCATTATAAGCCCTACCCCCCAAATAAGCCCTACCCTGTTTCCCTGAAAATAAGCCCTACCCTGAAAATAAGATCTACAAGGACTTTAACTAAGGCTTATTTGGGGGGAAGGGCATATATTGCAGCCATCACCGACAATCACGTTAGGTCTTATTTTCAGGGAAACAGGGTAACTGGAAAACACTCTGTCGATCCAAAGATCGTGGGGAAGCAGGTTTGCCGGACTTTGAGTGTTATTATAAATCAGCAATATTTTCTCGTGTTTTGGATTGGTTCCATCATCCCGACGATAAACAATGGGTCCAATTGGAAATAGGTTCTTCTCCATTGTACCCTAAAGCTGCTCTATGGCTTTGTTTTAAGGATATAGGATCA
The DNA here is from genome assembly GCA_037952925.1 of Lithobates clamitans. Taxonomy (NCBI): domain Eukaryota; kingdom Metazoa; phylum Chordata; class Amphibia; order Anura; family Ranidae; genus Lithobates; species Lithobates clamitans. The sequence continues at coordinate 4,682,008 of JBBGZY010000254.1, read as the reverse complement.
TGTTCTTCTTGGCCTTTGCTCGTTTATATGGTTTTGGAGTGTTGGCATCATTATTTAACCACTAGGCGTCCACACTATAGCCGAAAGACGGCTACAGCGCGGACTCCAATTGCCGGCAGGGCGTGCCTGGACGTCCTCCTGTTTACTTCCGTGATGCATGCGCCCACGGGCGCAAATCGGGGAAATTCTGTGCTGGCCGTGTCCCTTGGACACAGCCAGTCACAGATCGCTGTAAATGGCCAATCACAGTGACCGTTTACAGCGCGATCGGAGCTTCTAATGAGAGATGATCTCAAGTGTAAACATATTCCTCACACTCCTCAATGTCACCTGCTACATCAGTGCCACCTGTCAGTGTCACCTGTCACATCAGTGTCACCTGCCACATCAGTGCCACCTGTCAGTGTCACCTGCCACATCAGTGCCACGTTTCATCAGTGCCATGTGTCATCAGTGCCACATCAGTGCCACGTGTCATCAGTGCCACATCAGTGCCACGTGTCATCAGTGCCATCTGCCAGTGTCACGTGTCATCAGTGCCACGTATCAGTGCCATCTGCCAGTGTCATGTGTCACCAGTGCCACGTATCAGTGCCATCTGTCAGTGCCATCTGTCATCAGTGCCATCTGTCATCAGTGTCACCTGTCAGTGTCACCTGCCACAGCAGTGTCACCTATCAGTGTCACCTGCCACATCAGCGCCACGTATCAGTGCCATCTGTCACCAGTGCAATCTGCCAGTGTCACGTGTCATCAGTGCCACATATCAGTGCCATTGGTCATCACTAAGAATGTCACAAAGATTATTTTCAGCCAAGGAGGCATACAATATTCTTGCGGCCGACGAGAGCAATGGGGAGCTCTCTGCTTCGGATTCCTCATATTCAGATTCTGAGTCTGACGTGGACTACGAGCCTGTCCTAAGCAGTGGAACACTGACAGCCTCAGAGGAGGATGAGAGTCCGCCCGCCAGACAAAGGTGTACTGGTGAGGAGGCAGTGCCATCCACCAGCACCGCAATCCCAGTCACCAGCACCGCAGTGCCATCCACCAGCACCGCAGTACCTTGGCATAGGCCAAGGGGTGTCACCTTAGTCCCAAAGGGTTAAATCCCATGCCAGCCTTCCCTATTCCCTTCAGAACCCCTTATGGCTTCCTCCTAATTCAGGAGAAGCTATCATTCACCCTTTACTGCCCAGCCAGGAGTCCAGGTGGACACGGAAAATTTTTCACCAATAGATTTTTTCAACCTTATTTTTACTGAGCACATGCTTGCATCATTCGTGGCCAAGTGCAACCTATATGCCCAACAATTTATAGCAAGTAACCCAACGTCCTATTATGCCCGTCCCTACGAGTGGAGAGCCCTAACAGTGGAGGAGTTCAAAATTTTTTTGGGCCTCCCATTCTGTATGGGACTAACCAAAAAAAATGTTTTACGTTCATATTAGTCAACCCTCCCCATCCACCATATGCCCATTTTTCTTTTCAGTAAAGCCCAGTACCAGATATCTCATGATTATAAGATTCCTACATTACAATGATAATACCCAGTGTCCTCCCCGAAATGACCCCCAAATTTTGACAAGCTTTATAAAATTCGGCCACTACTAAATTATTTTTCTGATATCTTCCCCCAGTTGTTTACCTCAGACCAACACACATGCATGGATGAGTCCCTTGTCAAATTTACTGGCAGGCTGGGCATAAAACAATTTCTTCCCACCAAAAGGGCCCACTATGGAGTGAGAAGTGTGCGACCGAGCTACAGGGTATACCTATCCCTTCATGGTATACGAAGGGAAGGACACCCAGCTACATCCCCCTAATTGCCCAGAATACATTGGATCGAGTGGGAAAGTCGTTTGGGAACTCATAAAACCACTCCTGGAGAAAGGCTACCATTTGTATGTGGACAATTTTTATACTAGTTTGCCCCTGTTCCGCAACCTTCACAGAAAGAACACTCCAGCATGTGTCACCGTAAGGAAGAACCGGAAAGGCTTTCCTCAAAGTCTCGTCAACAAGAAGTTAAGAAGAGGGGAGACGGAGAGTTTACGGAATGAGGAAATTCTGGCTGTGAAGTGGAAGGACAGAAGGGATGTATACGTTCTTTCATCGATCCACAAAAATGCCTTCGTGGAGATCACCAGGAGGAATGGCCGAATCCAAAAGCCATAATGTATCCACGAATACAACATGTTCATGGGGGTGTCGACTTCAACGTTCAAATGCTCGAACCCTACCTTGCCACAAGACGAACATACCAGTGGTATAAAAAAGTTTCAATTTATTTGTTTAATTTGGCCATATACAACAGCTACGTTATTTATCACAAATCCACTGAAAGCCCCAAATCCTTCCTTGGCTACCAGGAGGAAATCACCACTGCCCTTGTATTCCCTAATGGCCCACCAGATACCATTCGATCCGATGTGATTAGCAGACTCTCCGAACAACACTTTCCCGAAAAAATCCCTCCCAGACCAACAGGCCAAAAACGTCAGAAAAAATGCCGGGTGTGCACCAAAGGAGAAGTGAGAAGATACACCACTTTTTATTGTCCCCAATGTCCTTCCCAACGAGGCCTCTGCATAGTTGACTGTTTTCGCTGTTACCATACTTCACTAAATTATTAGTGAAGTATGGTAAACATAACCCTCACTTCCTGCCATCTACCTTCACACCCCTTATGCCTCTACTTGCTCTGTAACTGACCCTGGCTTGTTATCCGACCATGCTTCTGCCTACCGATTCTGTACATACCTCTGCCTGATCTGGAACAGACCCTGGACTGTTTGACCATCCTTTTTGCCTGCCTCTTGGACTGATCTTGTACCCTGCCACTGGACTAGTGGGATTCATAACACAGGGGTCTCACATATGTGAGGGGCTCCAGAATTGTTTTTCTGGATGAAGAAAATATTTTTTTGTTTTCTCATTCCTAGATTAAGGTCTGGGGACTCAGAGGCTTCAAAGAGGTTTGGGTGGGAGAAGCCTTTACCCCTGTCCCCATTCTGTCCTGAACGAGGCCCTACTTCTGCCTGCTGCCTGTAGGACCTATGCTATCACGCCTCTGCCTGTCGCATAAACTGACCACACAACATGTATGGACCATGTTCCTGCCTACTACCAGGATCAATATTTTGGCACTACTGACAATCTCTGCCTGCACTGACCCTGGACTGTATATGGACAGTATCCCTGCCTGCTGCCTGTACTGACTATGGACAGTGTTCCTGCCTGTTGCCTGGACAATTACATTTACTTTTGCTGACCAGGTCCCTGCCTGCTGCTTGGACCAGTGCTACCCTCCTGTAGATAACTATGCTACTAAAACCACAGGTAATCTTTTTTTTACCCTTTAATCAGCAGAATGTATTTTGGGGTGTAACTCTTGGTTTGTGCATGCTATGTGTTCCTTGTATGTGGCCAGGCTGTGTAAAAGTCTCACACATGTGGTATCGCCATACTCAGCAGGAGTAGCAGAATGCATTTTGGGGTGTCATTTTTGCTATGTACATGCTATGTGTTAGAAATATCTTTTAAATGGACAACTTTGTGTAAAAAAAAAAAAATGCGTTTTCATTTTTTTCCACATTTTCCAAAAACTTCTAGAAAAAACTGAACCATTAAAAACACTCATTATGCTTCATAGATTATACATTGGGGTGTTAGCTTTCCAAAATGGGGTCATTTTGTGGGCCTTTCCATTGTCCTGGTCCTCCAGGGCCTTCAAAAGTGTAATAGGTGGTTGAGAAATGAGATGTGTAATTTATGCTCCTAGAATGGCTGAAGGTGCTATTTCAATATTGGGCCTCTGTATGTGGCCAGGCTGTGTAAAAGTCTCACACATGTGGTATCGCCATACTCAGAAGGAGTATGTATTTTGGGGTGTAATTTTTGCTATGTACATGCTATGTGTTGGAAATATCTCACAAATGGACAACTTTGTGTAAAAAAAAAATGCGTTTTCATTTTTTTTCCACCTTTTCCAAAAACTTCTGGAAAAAAATGAACCGTTCAAAAGACTCATTATGCCTCATAGATTATACATTGGGGTGTTAGCTTTCCAAAATGGGGTCATTTGGTGGGCGTTTCCATTGTCCTGGTGCTCCAGGGCCTTCAAAATTGTAATAGGTGGTTGAGAAATGAGATGTGTAATTTATGCTCCTAGAATGCCTGAAGGTGCTATTTCAATGTTGGGCCTCTGTATGTGGCCAGGCTGTGTAAAAGTCTCACACATGTGCTATCGCCATACTCAAGAGGAGTAGCATAATGTATTTTGGGGTGTCATTTTTGCTATGTACATGCTATGTGTTGGAAATATCTTATAAATGGACAACTTTGTGTAAAAAAAAAAAAAGCGTTTTCATTTTTTCCCCACATTTTCCAAAAACTTCTGGAAAAAAATGAACCATTCAAAAGACTCATTATGCCTCATAGATTATACATTGGGGTGTTAGCTTTCCAAAATGGGGTCATTTTGTGGGCGTTTCCATTGTCCTGGTGCTCCAGGGCCTTCAAAATTGTAATAGGTGGTTGCAGAGGCATAACTAGAATCTTCGGGGCCCCGGTGCAAGAAACCATGAAGGGCCCCCACCAGGGGCGTTGCTAGGTCTACAAAAGATCTCGGGCTAGAGCCCATAGCAGCTAAGTAAGGAAAGTCATACACTTTGGCGGGCATACACATGTATATAATATATATATGTGTGTGTATGTGTAAGTATATATATATATATATATATATATAGTTACATATCTGAATGTGGATCCATCACTTACATCAGGGTCCCCAGGGATCCACCACCTACATCAGGGTCCCCAGAGAGCCCCCCCTTACATCAGGGTCCTTAGAGAGCCTCCCCCTATATTAGGGTCCCCAGAGAGCCTCCCTCCTTACATCAGGGTCCCCAGGGATCCCCCTCTTACATCAGGGTACCCAGAGAGCCCCACTTACATCAGGGTTCCCTGGGAGCCCCTCCTTACATCAGGGTCCCCAGAGAGCCCCCCCTTACATCAGGGTCCCCAGAGAGCCTCCCCTTACATCAGGGCCCTTAGAGAGCCTCCCCCTATATTATGGTCCCCAGAGATCCTCCCCTTACATCAGGGTCCCCAGAGAGCCTCTCCTTACATCATGGTCCCCAGAGAGCTCCCCTTACATTAGTGTCCTCAGAGGGCCACTTCCTTACATTAATGTCCTCAGAAAACCCCCCTACATCAGGGTCCCCAGAGAACCCCCCTTACATCAGGGTCCCCAGGGAGCCCTCCTTACATCAGGGTCCCCAGAGAGCGCCCCCTACTTATATTAGGGTCCCTAGAGAGCCTCCCCTCACATCAGGGTCCCAAGAGAGCCTCCCTACTTATATTAGGATCCCCAGAGAGCTCCCCTTAACATCAAGGTCCACAGAGAGCCTCCCCCTACATTAGGGTTCCTAGAAATTTTACCCTTACATAAGGGTCCCCAGAGAGCCTCCCCCTACATTAGAGTCCCCAGAGATCCTCCCCTTACATCAGGGTCCCCAGAGAGCCTCCCCTTACATCAGGGTCCCCAGAGAACCCCCCTTACATCAGGGTCCCCAGGGAGCCCTCCTTACATCAGGGTCCTCAGAGATTCCCCCCTACATTAGGGTCCCTAGAGAGTCTCCCCTTACATCAGGGTCCTTAGGGAGCCTTCCCCTATATTAGGGTCCCCAGAGAGCCTCCCTCCTTACATCAGGGTCCCCAGAGAGCCTCCCTCCTTACATCAGGGTCCCCAGGGATCCCCCTTTACATCAGGGTACCCAGACAGCCCCACTTACATCAGGGTTCCCAGAGAGCACCCCTACATTATGGTCCCCAGAGAGCCTCCCTTACATCAGGGTCCCCAGAGACCCCTTTCCTTACATCAGTGTCCCCAGAGACCCCTTTCCTTACATCAGGGTCCCCAGAGAGCCTCCCTAACATTAGGGTCCCCAGAGAGCCCATCCTTACATCAGGGTCCCCAGAGAGCCCCCCTTACATCAGGGTCCCCAGAGAGCCCCTCCTTACATCAGGGTCCCCAGAGAGCCCCCCGATACATCAGGGTCCCCAGAGAGCCCTTCCTTACATCAGGGTCCCCAGAGAGCCCCTCCTTACATAAGGGACCCCAGAGGGCCCCTTCCTTACATTAATGTCCCCAGAAAGCCCCCCCTCTACATCAGGGTCCCTAGACAGCTGACCCCCCCTCCTTCAAGAGGTTCCCCATGTACCTGGTTGAAGGTGGGAGTAGGCGATCGGCAGCTCTATGGTGTCCACAGGCAGGGAATCTCCATGAGGCTTGTAGTTCTTCTCCCGAGTTTATACAGTGGAGAGGGGAGGGGCCTCTGACCCGGGCATGTATCAGCAGCAGTGTACAAGCAGAGCGACTCACTGAAAGTGAAACTGATACCTGCCCGGGTCAGGGGCCCCTCCTCTCTTCTCTCCACTGTATACACTGACACTCGGGAAGAGAGAACTACAAGCTCCAGGGAGATCCCACCGCCCACAGGCACAATAGAGCTGCCGATCGCTGCCTCCCACCTCCCCCCACTGCATTCCAAACGGCAAGCCAGTCGCAAGTGCGATTGCAGCAACCCATATAGTTCCACCACTGGGTGATTGAGAAATGAGATGTGTAATTTATGCGCCTAAAACCCTTGAAGGTGCTATTTCAATATTGGGCCTCTGTATGTGGCCAGACTGTGTAAAAGTTTCACACATGTGGTATCGCCATACTTAGGAGGAGTAGCAGAATGTATTTTGGGGTGCATTTTTGGTATACACATGCCATGTGAGAGAAATAACCTGTTACAATGACAATTTTGTGGGGGGAAAAAAAATCTTCATTTTGCAAAGAATTGTGGGAAAAAAATTACAACATCAAAAACCTCACCATGCATCTTACTAAATACCTTGAAATGTCTACTTTCAAAAAAAGGGGTCATTTGGGGGGTATTTGTACTTTCCTGGCTTGTTCGGGTCGCAAGAAATGAGAGGCTACCAGTACATCAGATGTGATACATTTTTTATGATTTGCACCATAGCTTGTAGACTCTAAAACTTTCACACAGACCAAATAATTTCCACTAATTTTGGGTTATTTTTACCAAAGATATGTAGCAGTATAAATTGTGGCCAAAATTTATGAAAAAAAATTAATAATTTGCAAAATTTTATCACAAAAATTAAGAAAAATTCGTTCTTTTTCAAAATTTTTGGTCTTTTTTCATTTATAGCGCAAAAAATAAAAAACCCAGAGGTGATCAAATATTTGTATGAAAAAAAGGACAAAAAATTAATTTGGGTACAGTATTGTATGACTGAGTAATTGTCATTCAAAGTGTGAGAGCACTGAAAGCTGAAAATTGGTCTGGTCACGAAGGGGGTTTAAGTGCCCATTTGTCAAGTGGTTAAAATTATTTCCTTTGTCTTCTATTCCAGCTCCACTCACTCCTTTAATAGTTCTCTTTCTATTGGCATTCATTCAAATGCTATTCTAACCTGGGACAAATCTTATTGGCCCCAGAGTAGACATATGATTTTGGAGGGTACCTTTATGCCATTTGTAAATTTTCAAACTTTACATGATCAGAGGAAAAGTATATGGTTTGTTTATTTACAATTGTGAAGTTTATACTCTTCCTTGACTCCGAAATATTCTATTCATCGATCGCTCACAGACTTTGAGCAGCTGTGCATATCTCTAGAACCAACAATACATACCATATCTAAGATATACACGTTATTATCTGCTCTCAACTCACCTGGTTTACCATCATATACGACCAAATGTGAGCTGGAACTAAACCGGTTAATACAAGGGGAAGATTGGGATCAAATTTTTATTAATACTCAGAAATTTTCAATAGCTTGTGAAACCCAAGAGCGTAATTTTAAATTGCTATCTAGATGGTACCGCACTCCAGTTAATTTAAACCGAATTTTCCATCGCAATCAGTTGGCGTTGTAATGTCGCTACAGGTAACTTATCCCATCTCTAGTGGGCCTGTCCATCTATTCATAAATTATGGGATCAAGTAATTAATTTATATGATATTGTTGTTGATGAATCAATCAATAATTCTGTCGAATTGGCTCTTTTTTCTTTCTTACCTCAATTATTACCTAAAACCAAAAAAGCTCTTCTTTGTTTTTTTTTATCAGCAGTTAGACAATTGATACCAAGATATTGGAAATCCCCTATTGTTCCTACAATTTTGGAGTGGATTGAGACTCTTAATGGTATTATGCATATGGAGATACCGGTAGCTGAAAATAATCATACTATACAGAGGTTTAATGGGGTGTGGCAGACCTGGATAACATTTAAAAACTCATCAACATTTTTGGAAATTTGGTAATTTTCAAGTTTATTGCTGTTGGAGCATATATATTCTATTCTGTCTGAAACAACTCTAAAGGTTGAAAAAAGATTCCATGATTTTGTTAATGTGAGACACTACTATTTAGGTTTTTTTTTCTGTTCTTCCCTTTCCTGTCCCGCCCCCCCCCCCCCCCCCGCCCTTTTTTTTTTTTTTTGTTGTCGCTCTGATTAGATGAGAAATGTATAAATGAAAGCTAAATGATTTAGTAATTATAACCTTAATGAACATCAAAGGCTAAATGTGTATTCAGAGTGACTGTATTTTTTGTATGTATATGTGTTTTGTTTGTATAAAATTGAAGAAAATCAATAAAAATATGTTGGAATAAAAGTTCCAGATCATTCTGCAACTGTAAAGTCTGAATAAACGTTATGACTAATACAACAACTTTTCAAAACTCTCAATGTACGTGTTCTGAGAAATGCAATGTTAATGTATTTAAAGGATGCTGAGGTTCTAGGAGAGGAAGGGTAGAAGAGGTTTGTGTAATCCTTACCCTATGCATCCATAGTACTTACACTTCCAGAAGTCACCCATATTCTGCAGACACATAAAGCAAAATGCAGGTGGAGAGACAGTACACATAAGTATTCAAGCCACTGATTTCCTGCATACACAGAAGGTTAAGCAATTGATATCCGGAACACATAGGCAATGAAGTGAGGTAGGAGAAACTAGTAAGATCTTCCCTTTGCGCACACACACTTCTATACACACACACCACCATACAAGAAGCACATTTTGGTGGGTTCCCGATAAGCTGGCTGACATTAAAGCCATAGGTGGCTTTTTAAGAACCCTCCTGCCCAATTTAAAGGAGCCAGGTGAAAAAAAAATATTTTTTTCAGTATATTCCCATCTTTAGTATCCTTGTCACCAGTGACATCTGCATTCAAGTAAACAAATAGCTTACTTTCCAGTAGCCATGCTACCAGTGAGGTCTGCAATCTTACATACCCACCAGTATCCATATTACCAACATAATTTGCAATCCAGCACATACACAACATTTGCCAAGTCAGCAGTACAGTACAGCCAGCACAAACTCCCTAATATCCCAGTTTCCATGCCATTAGTAAGATCTGCTTTTCAACACAGACACAGCTTACACTGCAATATCTGTGTCACCAGTGAGATTTGAACCTGCAATGCCCATCTCACTCCTTAGTATCCATGCCACTAGTAAGATGCCTTGTCCCCTTCTATTTTGCTTAGTGCCTCTTTTCTCATTCTTTCACATACAGTGCCTTACGACTCTCTTATTCAAGCAGTGCCTCATGTCTTTCTATCACATGTGGTGCCAAATAAATGAAAAAAAATCTGTTTGCGCTGCTACTTAAATCAATTTGAAAATAAACAAAACCTAAAATAATACTCATAGCTGCTAACAATTTATGTCACACTCTCTTATTGTGCATACAAAGTGAAAACAAAACAAATATGGTGCAGCGCTACTTATGTCCACATATCATGTATAAATTATAAATGCAACCAGCTTTACATGCATAAATAAATTAATGTCCCATAGGCACCAGTCTCTTAAGGGTTGATTTACTAAAACTGGAGCGTGCAAAATCTGGTCCCGCTGTGCATTGAAACCAATCAGCTTCCAGGTTTTATTGCCAAAGCTTAATTGAACAAGCTGAAGTTAGAAGCCGATTGGCTACCATGCACAGCTGCACCTGTGAATCTTATTGGAAGGAAAAGGATCTCACTTAACCACTTGCTTACTGGGCACATAAACCCCCTTCCTAGCCAGACCAATTTTCAGCTTTCAGCGCTCTCACTCTTTGAATGACAATTGCGTAGTCATGCAACACTATACCCAAATTAAATTTTTATCTTTTTTTTTACACAAATAGAGCTTTCTTTTGGTGGTATTTTATCACCGCAGTTTTTTTTAACATTTTTTTTTCTAAAAAAACGAAAAAAGACCGAACATTTTGAAAAAAAAACAAAAACAATTTTGTAGTTTGTTATAAAATCTTGAAAACAGGTCATTTTTCTCCTTCATTGATGTGCGCTGATGAGGTTGCACTGATGGGCACTGATAAGGCGGCACTGATGGGCACTGAGCGGTGGCATGAGAAGTGGCACTGATGGGTGGCACTGATGATCACTGATGGGTGGCACTGATGGGCACTGGTAGGCACTGGTAGGTGATACTGATAGGCAGCACTGATTGGTGGCACTGATGATGAGGCAATGGTGGACATTGATTGGCTGCACTGGTGGGCATTGATAGGTGGCACTGTTGGGCAAAGATAGGTGGCACTGGTGGGTACTGATAGGTGCCACTGGCAAGTGCACTGGTGGGCACAGATGAGGCAGCCGCGGTTCTCTGTGTGAGGGACCGATGTCCCTCTGACAGAAGCCAGTGATCTGGAAAAAAAAATGATTACCAATCTTCTGCTTACATCACGTGATCGACTGTCATTGGCTGACAGCTGATCATATGGTAAGGTACCGAGATCGGCCCCTTACTCCGATCTGTGATCAGCCGAGTCTCATAGACTCGGTAATCACAGAGCGTCCCCCTCAGGGGGCACGCAGGCTGCTCATGCACGGTACGACGTCACATGACGGCCTCCTGGCAATTAAGGTCCGCACTGTAGCCGTCATTCGACTATAGCGTGGCGGGAGAAGGTTAAAGGGGACAAATGCACTATTTGACCAAACCATTTTTGTGGGTCACATGTACAAGGTGAGAACACATCTGGTGATTGGTGGAAGCACTAAGGCTGGGTTCACACATGTCTGGCTGCGGGTTGCAGTCTGGAGACCAGTGCGTTTGTGTTCACCGTAACAGGTGCGATTCCCTGAATTCGCATATGAACCAGACACAAAAACGCACAGGACCCTTTTCCAAACCGCACTGTGGCTGCCCCGGACATGTGTGAACCGGCTCCTTTGAAAGCATGTTATGCGAATTGGATGCAGGTAAAAACGCAAAAAAAAAATTATAATGTCCACTTGTGTCTATCAATTCTTTGACCACTATAGTTATAACATTCCTAATTTTATTTTATCTTGATTTTTACCATAGCAATCAGCGTGGTTTAAAAAAAAAGGCAAACATACTATTGTACTTTGTGAACAAGTGAATGGAGATGAATTATACAAATGCCCATTATCATGATAAACATACACTACATCTAATATTCATAAGGGATGGGTCAATTTTGTTCCACGTAAACTGATATGTCAAGTCTGTATTAATGCCAGTAGGCTGAGTTGTCAACCAACTTTACATTAATTCTTGGGAAGAATAGTGGAGATATCTTTGCATCCGAGTTCCAAGCTCCAGGTAACTGCTGTGTCCATTACTAGAGGCTAGCATTATAATTTGTTTTTGGCAAAGAAAAGAAGGGTTAGAGATTCTGTCAGATTTTACTGCGGTCTTTGACTCTAACGGGTAAGCTGAAGGAAAGCCGTCGGCACACTTTAATAAGCATTAATCAAATCTAAATGTAATGCATAATGTCTCTGTGATTGTGACAGTGTCATTGCTGCTTCGAGCACCCGTTAATGGTATATACATAAAGTGTGCTGGGTGGATCCACTGCCTAATGAGGTTTCACCTTATTTGCTGCCTCTGACACCAAAACAAGTGGAAGAAAAGCACAACCATGAAACCGTTTGTCAAGGACAAAAAAAAAGACATATTTAGTACATCTTTTCAATACATGCACATTTCTCCATATTTCATCCTTTTAACCACTTGCCGACTGTGTATATAGCCGAATGATAGCTACAGCGCGGCCGGCCAGTTCTGGGAGGGCGTCATATGAAGAACTCCCGTGATTGCGCCCAGTGAGGCGCACTCTGTGATCGCTGTGTTGTTGGGACACAGCTGACCACAGATCGGGGTAAAGAGCCACGTGATCAGCTGCGTCCAATCACAGCTGATCACGGTGTAAACACAAGCCAGTCATCGGCACTCCTTTCCTCGCGCTGTCGGCGTGAGGAGAGCCGATAACCGGCTTGTGTAAAAGGGACATCTACACTGATAATCAGGGCACTGATTATCAGTGCAATCCCAACAGTGCCCGCCAGTGCTGCCAATCAGTGCCCACCAGATCAGTGCTGCCAATCATTGCCAACAGTGCCCATAAGTACCTCTGCATCAGTGTCACATATATGTGCCCATCAGTGCCACCTAGCAGTGCCCATCAGTGCCACCTATCAGTGCATCCTCATCAGTGCTTCCTCACCAGTGCCCTTTAATGCAGCCTCATCAGCACAAATCAGTGAAGGAGAAAAATTACCTGCTTGAATTTTTTCTTCCGTTTATTTAGCAAAAAATAAAAAACCCAGTGGTGATTAAATACCACCAAAAGAAAGCTCTATTTGTGTAAAACAAATGATAAAACTTTCATGTGGGTTGCATGCCCTCCGCAATTGTCATTCAAAGTGTGACAGTGCTGAAAGGTGAAAATTGGCCTGGGTAGGAAGGGGGTAAAAATGCCTAGTAGGCAAGTGGTTAAACATGCTGCAAGTACAGAGAAATAACTGTTGATGTGCCAGAAATATAGTGTGTTCATACCTTCCTGTTGGAGCTGACAGCACAGTCCCTGGAATTCATAAAGAGTGTCATCTGTGAGACAATTATGGTTTTGACTGCATGTTTTGCAATTGAGATCTCAGTAAACATTTGAGATTCTCTAAGGCTCCATTCACACTTGTATGACTCCAAAGTCGTGCAATTTCTATTGCCACTTTGATGCAAATTTAGATGGGTGGGATTTGGATGTGACTATGACCGTTGCACAACTGTCGCATTGATAACATTAAGATGCAATCAAGTTGCATGAAAGTCGCATCAAAGTAATGCAGGAACCTTTTTAAAGTCGTTGCAACTTTCGCATAGATTTGAGTGGTTTCCATTGAAATACATGGGCTGTGGCTTGTTATGCGACTTTGTGTCCAAAGTCACATGACAAGTCACACAAGTGTGTATAGAATCTTATGGTGTGTTCATTATTTTGCTTATGGATTTACACTGTGTCTCACTTGGCCCTGCGGCCGGGATCAGACGAGAGAGGTGAAGGATGAATGAGATTCATGTGCCTGTCAGGAACAGGAAAAATGAGGCCAAGTGTCCATACCACGGACACTCAGTCCTCAGTGCATATACAGCCTGTTGCTAGCTAAGGACACTGTCAGCTGTGTATTTGACAAATAATGACTCATCCCCGGCCTCATTCAGCTGTGGGGATGCTGGCTAAAATCTTTACCCAAATTTTGCCAAAGCCTTATTCGGGTAACAATGTCAGCCAGCATCCCTGCTCCTTTGTTTACATTCAGCTATCGGCCTAAGGTCCCTTTCACACGTGCGGACCGTATGTCCGTATTTCATCCATCCGTTTTCGGATGAAATACCGACATACATGCATCCCTATGGGATAGCAGGTGTCAGCGGATGAACATCCGCTAACACCCGATATCATCAGGCCCCGCTATTGTCCGATTCTGCAGACGGAAGAAAATCCTATTTTTCTATCCGTCTGCAGAGCGGATCGGATGAACATGGACAGACGGTCCGTGTTCATCCGATCCCCCATAGGGGAGAGCGGAGATCTGACAGGGCGGTCCCTGCACAGTGTGCGGGTCCCGCCCTGTCATCCACCGGCTCAGCTGGGAAAAACGGAGAGATCCCCGCTGAGCAGCGGATGTTCACGGGTCGGATCAACACGGATCTGTCCCGTGTGAAAGGGCCTAAGAATCTCCTGGCCAACAGCTGAATGGGACCGTGGATGAGTCATTGGTTGTTACGATGCCAGTGGCTGCCATCTGCCACCTTCATACAAACCAGGGAGCCCCGTGCAGGAAGCTGTCATATTCATGACAGCTTCCCAGCACAAAATGCCCCACTCTGATTACTGACATCTTTCTGTGCATCAAACTCTGAGTTGGTCTTAATTACCATCAGTTTACTGTATCTGCAAACTAGTGCTAAGTCTTTTTGAATCTGTTGCCATCATAGCGACAGATTCTTAAAGTAGCAGAAATAAGAGCTACCTGAACCTGGCACACGTATCAGATCTCCTTACACAGCTGCAACAAGGTTTTTCTGAATTAAGCACAGGCTATTTTAAACGGGTTATACAGCCAGAATTTTTTTTAGATCATAAGCTCTAACGAGCAGGGCCCTCTGATTCCTCTTGTATCAAATTGTAATGTAACTGTAATGTCTGCCTTTATTTTGTTAAGTGCTGCGCAAACTGTTGGCGCTATATAAATCCTGTATTATAATAATAATAATAAAAGTGTTGGAACTGCTTTAGTGAATTGCCCCCAGTGCCTTTTGAGCTCTGAAATCATGAGCATGTTGTGTCAGCCCTGCAAATTGGTGTATTTCCGATGGATTACACAGCCCTTTACTTATCTCCTCATGATAATCTCAGTAACCTATCCTTATGCACAGGAAGATCTCTGCTGACAAGGCTTATGGTAGCATCAACAGGTATTTCTTTGTAATTATCAAACAATTATAACAAAGCATCTTTATTGTTAAATTTTGCTGGCCAAAAAGGAACAAATACAATATGAGAAGTTCATTGTTAGGATTTAGATATACTTTAATAAAAACCTGATCGATTATTAACTCTTCCCCAAAATGTTCAAATTAAATATACTGTTTTTGGTTGAGGTTGGACTTTAATCATGCAATATGGACAGGAATAAAACTTTTTTGCCAAGAAAAGAGGAGTGAGAATTCATGGTTAGTGGAGGATTTCCATCAGAGGGCTGTCACTTCTGGAGCTCTCAAATGATATGAAATGGCAGTGGGAAATGTAACCCATTAGCAAATACTCATAACCATGATTTTGGTATTTGGAACAGCAATCCTCTAATAATTGTTAGGGATGTAACTATGGATCATGCGATCAGGTTTAGGCCTAATCACTCAACTGCTCCCCACACACCCTCCTTAAACCACAGCCCAGAAGTAAAAGAGAGATCACCTGTCCCTCCTTAAATATTAATATTCTCCACCAGCAGGTACTAGCGGCAGTAAACCTTCTATTGGGTGGCTACAGGAAACATAATTACATAGCGCCCAACTGTCCCTGATTGAGGGACTCTCAGTAATTTGGAACAAAGACTCTCTGTCCCTCTTTCCTCCTCATTTGTCCCTCATTTTGGTCTGAGCTATATAGTTGTATATAAAATTCACTATTTATCTTTCAAATAGTAATAGTGGTTAAAAAAAAGCACTTGTGGTTTTAACTAATATTTTTTTTGTATAATTTTAAGGGGACATGGCAGGGGGTGTGTCCTATGCCTACATACTTTTGCTAATATGTGTCCCTCATTCCCTTCTCAATATTTTGTGAGGTATGTAATTATTCATAACTCAGTATTGCTGTGGCATCTCACTCTAGTGCCAAAAGTACCAATAACACCTACCACCCTGGACTACCACCCAGCATGACTAAATTTAGTGCCTGTTTAGGACAGAGTGCTACATAAATACATTTGCCAAATTATATTATCTTAATGCATACCCATACTTACTACTTTTTCTAAATGAGGTCATTTGAATTTTTGTAGGGGAGAAGTCACAATACTAATATTAATACTAACATAAAATCACACACATTGGTTGGACTTGATGGTGTCTTTTTTTCAACCTCGCCTACAATGTAACTATGCTTGCATATTTTTTAGGCACCATCAAGAGCATCTCAGGAGCCTTGAAACCTGAAAAGCTCTAATATGCAAATTTTCAATTAGGTACCTAGTATGTCAGTTTCAATTTGGCTCTTGTTCTCCATGATTGATCATTAGAGACACTCTTGTAGTGTTCTCCTACACTAGTGGCCAGTGGAGAAACGCCATCTTACATTGGTGACCATTGAAGCAGTTCCTCCTAAATTGGAGATCGGTGGAAAAATGCACTGCCTACGTTGGTGATTAGTGTATTGCCCCCTTACATTGTAGTGCCATTTTGCATTGGTGTTCTGTGTAGTGCCACCTTGCATAAGTGGTTATTGTAGAAATGTCCCTTTACATTGGATGTCAGCGACCCACTTCTAACTTTAGTGATGTTATTACAGGCATCCAGTGGTGTCTGTACATCTCCTTAGGTAGAATATTCCATGAGCCTCCAAATCTGAACAGATCTAATATGCAAATACTAACTTCCACTCGGTAGTTGGTACATGGCTACATTTCCTTCCACCTCCTTTAGTCCACAATCAACCAATACATTTTTATTGTCTGTGTGTCTTTTCTGTCCTTTATTTTTACTTGTTTCTCTTAATAGAGCATAATGAACAGGAGGTTGGTGAAAAACATTCTATGTTAGCCATACACTATGTTTTCTTTAAACTTTGTGGCAACTTGTTACCCACACTAATGTACTTCAAGTGGTTGTAAAGGCTGAAGGTAAAAAAAACCTTCTGTGTGCTGCTCCCCAGACTCCCCTAATACTCACCTGAGCCCCTCTCAATCCAGTGATGTGCAAGAGAGCTTCGACTGTCCTAGGACTCCCTCTCCTCATTGGCTGAGACAATCATTCAAAGCCAGTGAACCAATGAGGAGAGAGTGGGGGCGGAGCTGAGCCCCACACTAGTGCTCCCATAGCAAGCAGCTTGCTATTGGGGGCACTGGTAAAGGGAGAAGAGCAGGGAGCGCCTGCAGGTTTCTCAAGAAGAAGAGGATCAGGCTGCTCTGTGCAAAACCACTGCACAGAGAAGGTAAGTATGACATTTTTGTTATATAAAAAAAAAAAGTTGAACCTTTTAATTAGGGTTGCACTGACACTAGTTTTTTATGACCGAGTACCAGTACCAATAGTTTTTCTCAAGTACTCGTCGATACCGATTACCAATACTTACTTTTTTTTTTTTTTTTTAACACTGTACCTTTAACTTTTTTTTTTATTAATGTTATTGCTATTATAAGGGATGAACAACATGGCCGCAACACACAGCACACTTGGGACAGCACTGTCGGCAGACTTGGCACAGCACAGTAATAATTTTACGCCCCCCCATGCTATGCCACTACAAACTGACCGAGATTGGCAGCGAGGGGGTTATTGTTTAGGGTGGCGAGGCTGGGAGGGGTTTATTGTTTAGGGTGGAGAGGTGGGTTATTGTTTAGGGTGGAGAGGGGGGTTATTGTTTAGGGTGAAGACTGAGATGGGAAGGGAGGTCATTGTTTAGGGTGGAGAGGTGGGAGGGGGTTTATTTTTTAGGGTGGGGAGGGGGGTTGCTGTTTAGGGTGGAGAGGTGGAGAGGGGGGTTATTGTTTGTATATGCAGGAAGGGAGGGGGAGGGGAAATGCAGGAAGGGAGGGGGGAGGGGAACAGGGGTATTTGGGAACCCCGCAGCTGCCAATCACAGCCCTGTTCTCCCCCCTCCAAGAAGTTCTGCAGCAGCTGAGAAACTTAGAGTAAGTCATCAGAGGTGGGGGGAAGCAAAGCCTGGCTCAATGCAGGACACACTACCCACCAGGCAGATCAGTCACCCAGTAGCCGCCCGCAGGGGAGCCCGAGGAGGATAAGCAGAACGCCCAGAGGAAAAAACAAACTGAGCCGGGGGGGGGGGGCTGGTGCAGGAGGGGCGGGGCCAGTGTGGGAGGGCAGTGTAAGAGGTGCGGGGGGCCAGTGCGGGAAAGGGAAATTCCACTGACAGCTGATGCGTCATCGGTTGTTAAGGACGCGGCGGCCCCCGCTCCTTAAAGTTCTAAAGTTGATTTAGATAGTTCCACTAGGGTAAAAAGGTGATCTATGATGTTATGGCAGCTCAAGAAGATATTGTAAAAGAACCTAAAAAGGGAAATACATGTTCTGCGGTCATGGCCATAATAAACTTAAGAACAGAATTATGTACAAAACCACTATACATTCCCTTTAATTTGTATCCTATCTTAGGTACATAAGCCCTTGGTTCCATTTGTATGATTACTGTCAAATACAGGAGCCATGGAACGATGATGTGTCCTTACAACTCATTCCTTATGCTTATTCAGCTGACACAGAATAGTACCTGGGCGAGGCTTTAGATTTGTCACTGTAATGCAAACAAAGGGAAAACAAAACATACCGAATAATCAAACAGCCACACCCTTCCAATGATATAGGAAAATCATTCCAATTCTCACCAACAGTTTATGGTTTGTGGGCATGACAGGAATACCTGTATTCTTTGTCTTTTTGTAACAAAACACTGGTAGGCCAGCCATACACTAGACAATTTTGGCTGCAGGAAATGATAGAATGGATCAAACAGGGCCGTAGATAATTTTTTTTCCTGGGGGGGTTCTGGTCTTTCAAACTTTAAGGCATCATTTACACTTATATGTAGGGGGAGGTACGGTAAAAACATGTGACAGCAGAGTGGGGCCATGAGGGTTTACAATGCAGCACAGCAACAATTATCCCCATTCAACTGAATAGAACGCAATGCACGTAGTTGTGGTGCGGTAGTGTACTCATTAGTACAGTGAATCCTCCTAAGCTCCCTAGTTTTTTTTTCATTTAGCCCGCTGGGTTGAACTAAAAAAAAACTCACCGTGTTAACCAGGCTTTAGATCTCATTTATATGTTCTAAATGGCCATGGAATGGCAAATATACCATGAATAGCTACAGCCAGGATCCCAGATGTTCCAATTTTTGTCAGCTGCTCAGCCTGTTCACCTGAGTGATGGGCTGAAAAGAGCCACTGCTGTTAACATGTATCTGCACATCCAGTGGTCCCCATGTTTAAGGTTCGGGGGACAAAGCAAAACACATTGGGGTGTGGCCTGGCGGGAACCCGGGCTGAGGTAATCTCTCCCATTACTAATACTTTACCATAGGACTCCATGGATGTGTGGCACCAGGGATTTTTTTTCTCTCTTCCCTTCAGTGACTACAGAAGCTGGGATGAGCTCCATCCCTCACCGGCACAACTGCAGCACATTTGGTATCATCTACATTACTCCCCACATTGATTGAGCCTGAGCGACACACTAACAAACTGTGGGTCACAGTGGTTACTTGCTGTTAGGAACAAATTTCTGACCCTGGATGCAGAGGGATTTTATCCAAGGGCAAAAATGGATCCCTACCTGCAGGTAACCACTGGATGTGCAGATACAGGTGGATACAAGTTTACAGCAGCAGACAGCCTTGGCTCTTTTCAGCCCATCACTCAGGTGTACAGGCTAAACAGATATTGGAACATCTGAGATCCCGGGTGCAGATATTTGCAGTATACTTGCTGCACCATGGTCATGCAGGATGTATGACCCAAGGTTTGATTTTAGCTAACCTTACTGTGCAAGTTGAGCAGGTGCAAGGAGCAACAAATTGTGGTAGGCAGTAAATTCAGTGATTTATTAAAATCTTAAAAAACTGTCCTAAGAAATCTTTTGAAATATTTTAAGAGATTAAAATAAATTTAAAAAAATAAATAATAATTAAAAAAAAAAAAAAAAAATATATATATATATATATATATATATATATATATATATATATATATTGCGCTGCCTACCACAGAATGGTTGTATGGTTGCACCTGGTCAGTATGGTTGGCTTTTATTCAGTCTTAAACTGTAGTATAAACCCAGCTTGTACCTACAAGTAAGTCTATAACGCTTACCTGTAGGTACAGTGAATATCTCCTAAACATGTGGTGTTTAGGAGATATTCGCATGTCACTGGTGCATGCAGTCTGAAGGGACAGCATACAGCTTGGTTGTACTTCTCTTGGGGAGGAGTACAGTTCGTTCTGCACTTTTGTGACCCATTTTTAACCAACAGCCAGCTATAGCCCGCTGTCAGCTGACATCGCTCAGCAGGTCCAGGCTGTGGAAAGATCCAAACTTGAAATCACCCAGATGCCTGGACCAGCAGCTCGTTCAGCCTCTCAGTGAGTGGCTGAGACCCTAAGCCAGCTGCTCCTGCCCCCTCCACAGCCTGGCATTCCAGTGAGCGGGGGGGGGGGGGGCAGAGGGATCAGCGGTCTTTGATCACTCTGTTGTTGATCTTAGAAGCAGCTGGGGACAGATGCAACATTGGATCGATGCCCCATCCACCTAGGTAAGTATAATTTAAAAAAAAATCTCTTAAAAATCCCTCTCTCTCCTAAGAACCCTCCCCAAGCAAAGATTCCCACTGTAAAATATCTCCCTCCCTCAAATATCCCCCCAAAAATCAATCCCCCCCTGACTCCCCAAAGCAAAAATATCTCTCTCAGTCAACACCCTCACCCCCAGCAAAGATTCCTAATTATGAATAAAATCTCCCTTCATCCAATCAAACTCCCTGCCCAGAAGCAAATCCCTGCCATTAAGCACCCCCTGTAAACCTCTCTACAAGAAAATCCCCCCTTCTCCAAAAGCAAATCCACCCCCCTTTCCTTAACCCCCCATCAAAAGAAACTCCCCCAGGCTGGAATTCTCACTTCTTCATTCCCAAAACAGAAAATTGATGCCTCCCCACTTACCAGACCTCAGATTCAGCACGGCACAGAAGCAGGAAAACTTCTGCATCCCCAGTCTCCCTTCGGCTGTGTCATATGATACCTCGAGGAGGAGTCTAGGAGTTCCCTCAACTGTGCACTGTCAATTGCCGGTGTTCTGCCGAGAAAGTTCCGCTCGGCGGATAAGGACCTCCCTCTACTGCGCAGGCGCTGCGCCTGCGCAGTAGGATCCGGCGGAAATAGCCGAAGCGGAATAGCTGAAAATCAGCTGTACACGGCGCCTGTAAGAGGGCCCCTTGCGGTGCTCGCTTCGCTCGCCGCGCTTCGGGCACTGTCTCGCTTCGCTCGGCTCTTTTTGATTCCCCCTCTAGGTCCACTTGGATGGTGGGGAAGGAACCTGGACCTAGGGCGCAGGCGCCGTGTACAGCTGATTGATGAGTTTGAGCTTCGGCTATCTCCGGCGGCTGACAGTAGTTCGTACTGCGCAGGCGCTGCGCCTGCGCAGTACAGGGGGGGAACTTATCCCCCGAGGGAACTTTCATGTTTTTCAGGGGGACCCCTTATAAACTGAGGAGATTGGGCACAATAGAAGGGGGGCTGCACTCCGAAACTCTGCCTCTACTGTGCTGATGCTGAGGCTAAACAGCAGGTACACTGTCTGGGCATTTTGCCAGGATGCTCGTGTGTGTGTGTAGGGGGGGGGGGGGTTGAACACCCCTGCCCCCTCCTTATCTATGCCTCTGCCCCATTGGAAGAGTTCCCCTCTATTACTTTTCTGGGGACAACCCAAAATTTGGGTAATTTCTTTTACTTTCACTTTCAATGATAATGGTAAACAGGATAAATAGAGAGGGTATATATCCTTAATAGGGGCACAGACAGCAATAAAAACTGGCAGGTGTTCTAATCCCATTCCACTCTATACAAAAAATACAAAAAAAGTATAGCCTTTAGTTATAATTTAAGATCACTGGAACAAATACATCTAGTGCAAAATTAGAACTCGATCCCAAAGTAATCAAGCGGATGTTTCTTTTGGCCAGTTTGATCTGAATTATTATTTGTTTTGCTGACCTTTGCAGTGCCCAGTGTTGATTTAGGCTGGTAATAATGCTGCATTATGGTTTTTTTGTTCTCTTTAAATTTGCTTATTAAAAACTCTCTTCAGGCATCAGAAACATAATAAACTCTTAATAGGTTATGTAAATATCTCTGCCGTTAGAAATGACAGAAAAGTATTTGTTTTGCCTAGAGTTGTATGCAGTACTTAGTCTACATTCTCACATCAGAACACTTCATAATCCCATCCCTGACTATCCCTTTAAATCACCTGTTAGGTTCCAATCCCCTGGCTGCCGGATACATATCCTGTGAGACCTTTCTGCACCTAGCAACAGCGTAGGCTAAGTACTTCTTACATTTCCATCCAAAACAGGTTTTTCACTTTGGTCTGACTCACTGCTGCAAAAAAGAAACATCTTCTACAGTACAGTTAGTGCCATTGCTTCTCAAACATTTGACAATCTCACGCCAACTAAATTGCTGTGCTGTGGGTGACAACGATTCATAGTTGTCATTTCACTCTGGGAAAGAAATCACTTTTATTCATCGTATTTACATCCTATTTGAACATGTTACTACTTTTATTTCAGATAAGTTTAAACCTGGCAACAACAAGGAACATCCCCAGTACCAATAAAGCTGAATTCCAGGTATGGCTTTTTTTGCATAGTTGCATAAGATGTCAGTAGAATGGGGGCAGTGCTAGGGGGGCACTGCCAATGATGTCTTTAGGGGTCTGTGGCTCCTGCCCATACTTAATAACATTGGCTATGTGCAGTAAGTATTCTCTTGGGGGCCACCCAGAGTCTGCTGCAATGGGATTATGGTTTTGGAAGGGGCTGTCACATATCTGGTGAAGGAGCCTGAAGTGATGGGGAAGGCCACTCTTACACCTCCTGGTGGAGTGAACAGGTGTTGCGAGAGCTTGGAGGGGAATGAGTGCCTGGCAATGTTTGCAGCATAGATGAGTAAAACCTCCAAGCAGTAGCAGTCGGGCTAGACAGCAGACAACGACAGGGGAACATATATATATGTATGTTATATGTTCATATTCTGTGAGATTATTTTGTTTTATGACTATTCTTAAATGTAGATGCTCCTGTGAGGTCCCTGAAGAATCAGTGACCACACTGTGAAACGTGTTGGACTAAGCCAGCAGGAACATACAAGCATTTAGTGACGTATTTATGCAGGACCCTTTATGGTTTGTAATGTTTTGCTACATTGTGGAAGCATTTATGGTCTTAAAGGCCAGATCTCTTTAAAACACGTGTATATGTCGCAATAAAATGTTATGTCTTTTATGGAAGCTGATTGTGTTTCTCCCTTGAGTACAAAGCCTTTAAAGTTTCTTTATCACCATTAGGAATGTTTCACTCCGACTGTTTTTTTGTCATGAGTTTCAAAATCAGAACTTTGAGATTAAAAGTCAGATTTCTGAGATTCAAAATCAGTATTCTGAGATTACAGGGTATAACAAGATTATTACAGTCCAGTAGAGATTTCTTCAGAAACTGTCAGTAAAGTCACTACACATGGCAATTACAGATACACTTGCTTGAGTTATGCAGAGTGGTCGTACGGGGCCTTTGAGACACATCGGGATTTTGATTTTAAGACACTTTTTCTGGTTAGCTTAGTAGTCCGTTTCTTCACATGGAATGCACGGTGTCAGGTTTCTATTTGGAAAAAAGTCCTTCCTGTCGAGGTGGTGGTGCACGACATTCTGGGTGAGGTTGGGAAGATTCGGGGTCTTGAGGACAGGTGGCGGCCGGGGGCCTGGACAAAGGCGTGGAGGAATGTCAGTTCTCCGTAGCTGCTTTTTGTCAGTCTCTGGGTGCGCGGTTTCCTTTCTGTCCTTTCACGTTCCCTAGATTTTTATATAAGATTGTATTTTTGGGAAAAGGCTGCATGCATGGGTCAAATGTGTAATCGTTTCTTAGCCTGAGGGTGTTTTAGGTGGAGGTTATGGCTTTGTTTAGGTTGGTATATTTTATATATATATATATATATATATATATATATATATATATATATATATATATATATATATACCGTATTTATCGCCGTATAACACGCACTTTTTTCCCCTTAAAACCAGGGGAAAATCGCAGGTGCGTGTTATACGCCGATCCCCTGCGATCCCGACCTGTCAGATTTGCAAAATCGCCGACCGCGATTTGAAAATGGCGCCGCCGGCGCCGAAATACACAGAGCCGGTCCTCGGCTCTTTCCGGCGGCTCTCGTTCATTTTCGGCTCCACTCGTAGTCCCGAGCGGAGCTATCCGAACCTACTCGGCTAGGTTCGGATAGCTCCGCTCGGGACTACGAGTGGAGCCGAAAATGAACGAGAGCCGTCGGAAAGAGCCGAGGACCGGCACTGTGTATTTCGGCGCCGGCGGCGCCATTTTCAAATCGCGGTCGGCGATTTTGAAGCCCAGAATGGCTGGGATCACTGGGGAAGGCTGCACTAGGGAAGGCTGCACTGGGGAAGGCTGCACTAGGGAAGGCTGCACTGGGGAAGGCTGCACTAGGGAAGGCTGCACTGGGGAAGGCTGCACTGGGGAAGTCTGCACTGACAAGGCTGCACTGGGGAAGTCTGCACTGACAAGGCTGCACTGGGGAAGTCTGCACTGACAAGGCTGCACTGGGGAAGTCTGCACTGACAAGGCTGCACTGGGGAAGGCTGCACTGACAAGGCTGCACTGACAAGGCTGCACTGACAAGGCTGCACTGGGGAAGGCTGCACTGACAAGGCTGCACTGAGAAGGCTGCAATGATGGGCATTTAAATGTAAGTTTTTTTTTCCCTTCAACTTCCCTCCTAAAAGTTTTTTTTCCTTAAAATTCCCTCCTAAATTGGGGTGCGTGTTATACGCCGGTGCGTGTTATACGCCGATAAATACGGTATATATATATATATATATATATATATATATATATATATATATATATATATATATATATATAATTTTATTATTATTATTATTTATTTTGTATATATGTAAATATGTTTTTATTATGTTTGTAAGATTTTTATATGTCTATCTACTTAAAGATAACAAAAGACAAAGCTTTTAAGCCTGGTACACGCTATTTGTTTTTTCCATTCAATCCAGCGGGTTGAACGGGAAAAAAAATGTCAGCTTCGGTCAGAGCCGCTATACTAACTATGCAAAGTTAGTACAGCGATCTCCCCCGCTAAGCTATTGTGTTCTGACAGGAGGACGGCCCCCCCACCAGAACACTCAGATCAGTGCTCTCTGTCGTTGGCTGAGAGCGCTGATCGGGAGTCGGTCGGCTGCTGGATTTCCAGCATGCACATCCAACAGAAGCCAGCTTCTGTCGGACAGACCGACAAACACATGGGCCGAATATTGTTTTTTTTTTTTTTTTTGAACCAGCAAATGTCTCCCGACATTCGGCCCGTGTGTACCCGGCTTTACAGAGCCTACAAAGTCTGCCTGCAGAATGATGGTCAGTTTAGCAGGTGGGTGGTACTACACTCTTGCTCATTGGTCCTATAATCTTACATATCTCTACCCTCCTAATAGAGCCTGCATTTATAAATTCAGAATTCTGTCTTTGAAACTCAGGGATTGGTTTACTAAAGACAAAAAGACTGTGCACTTTGCAAAGTGAAGTTGCACTCTGAAAGGGTAGGTGCTCCAGAGCTTAGTAAATGAGCAGAAGCTCTGCTGACTTCTATCATCTAATCATGTGCAAGTAAAAATGCTGTTTTTTTTTTTTAATTTTCCTTGCACGTGATTGAGTACTCTTTGCAAAGTGAAGCTTTACCTCATTTACTAAGCTCTGGAGCAACTTCTCTTGCAGAGGGCAACTGCACAGTCTATTTGCCTTTAGTAAATCAACCCCTCTGAATTCTGTTTTTTAATCCCAGAATTCTAATTTAGTTTTGTAAATTTCTTTTAAGATAGCCCCAGGGTTACTTCATTATATTATATAATTATATTAGTTCAGCTTGGCAGTATGTAATATGCATATATCATACCTGATGGAACCTCTGAAGAAGCTGAAAATCAATCTTCTGGGTCTTGCTGGGGTTCTCGTTCGCTTGCTGTGAATTTGCCGCCATTCGTAGAATGCCATGTCATTTTTTCAATGAATACAGGACATTCTCTGATTGGGCAAGGTTGAGATCATGACATCACTGCCCCTCCTCTCCACCTGGCCTAATTAGAGAATGCCTTGTATTCATTGAAAAAATTGTGAGGTATTCTATATCTGGCATTGATGCCACACAAGTGAGCCCCTGTGACCAGTATGATCCATGGCAGCCTCTCACACAGAACCTGGAAATTTTGGGCTATCGCTGTAGTAGCGCTAAACTACTACAGTGATTATTCAGCTTCTCCATCAGGACTTTAGTGGTGATATCTCAGCATATTCTCATTTCATCCCAAATGTTCTGGCCATAGAAGGGTGTCTCATAATCTCTGTTGAGTTTTCATTAATTTTCATACATTTTTCATTAACTTTATGTTGTAGATATACCGTAAAGAGTAAATGTAGAAATACATTTTCACAGCTGCAGCAGGATGAGGCATGTTACAAGAGGGTTGATGCTGAGTATAGGCTATATGACACAGGATTCTCCAAAAGATATAAGGTGCAAACATGGTAACTCCATCGGCGTGCAATATGGGGGAGTTGAGGCTCCTATTTAAGAGCGGCAACCGCTCGAACGTAGTCGCCTCTTTCTCCCCAGCACGCCACCGTGACATTGGTTTTGACTCTGTTCTGCTAGGTGGGCCATTCGTCTACCATTCTATCACTGCAGGTTTGTCACCCTGGATTTCTACACTCACTCTGGCACATCCTTTCCTCACACTTTGTCCACACGCTTTACTCACAGCTCCAGCTATCTTCACTTCCATGGCGTCCTCCATCGGCTGTATGGTGGTTCGCTATGCTGTTACTTTTTACACTCATACTATTCCTGCCCACCCCTTTTCACTTCTTTTGGATGCCTTTTCTGGTCCCTTTCACCTTCGTTCTCTGCATTTCTGGATGTCATCCTTCTTTTCTTTCTTACATTCTCTCATTCCAGTTTGTTTCTCCTTCACGGTCACTAACCACATGTCTATTCCTATTGTTACAGCAGCTCTTTAGAGCACCTACTTCTCACTTTAGACACTCACCATTATTCACCTCTATCAGAGGTACGAGGTCTGGCCCCCTGGCTGTTACGGTGCCATTACCCCAGCTCCCGGGGGAGGCATGTTCGCTCCCCCCAACGCCTCCTATCTTATTTATCAATACCTACATCTCGGTTTAATTATACCTTTAGGTGTGAGTGCTAGGACCATAGTTTGTTGCTCCCTCTCTTCCTAATTTTTTAATCAATTACCATTGATTAATAATGTAATTTATAACCTATTTCAGGTACCCCTTATGTATAGCTGCTCCTGATGAGTGGAGACAACCCACGAAACGCGTAGAGCCGTATATCTGATGCTATGCCACAGTAATCATGTGAATATCATGGGTTTGATCATGTTAAATCATCAATTAAATACCTAGTCAATATGCTTTTACCAATTTGAGTATACTGCTGTTTTACCATGTACCATGCGCAACAATGTCTATGATTTTACTATATGATGCATGAGTCATGTTGATTTGGATCTTGTTTTACCTATGTTGTTTATTCAACCATGTTACCTACTGTGCTATGCTCAATTATGCAAAATAAATATGTGTTTTACATTTTGAATGATTCAACCTACCCAAGTGTTGTGTTTCATATAAAGTCCCAATTTCCCTTATCCCCCTTTCTTTTTCCCCCTCTTTACATGGTAACATCTGGTTCATTAAAACTATAGAAAGTCAATTCATCCAAGAATTATAGTAGCATGGTCTTTCAACATGGAAAACCTCTTTGGATGCCTCAGGGTTATGGGACCCAGAGTATTCCCCTGAAGGTGTGAATATGCCCATACATTCATATGAAATGGAATGTGCTTTTTCTCTTTCCACCTTTCCTCTTTGAGGATTTTCTCTAGTTGATCTAGTTTGGCTGTACTTTGATACTGGGTAAATAATAAAAAATATGAAAACTGGAGAAAGGAAGATCAGAACAAATGGAAGGCTGACCGCAGGTAAGCCTGATTTTGTAGGAGGAGTCGGGATGTATTTAAACCCGCCCTCCTTCCTCCTTGCCTGTCAACGGTGTCTCTCGTGTTGCAGTGGTGGCTCACGTATTCCTCATCACTTCCAGTTTCGGCACTTCCGGTTTTCGTTCAGCGAGATGGCAGCTCGGGTTGGCCTGCAGCAGTTTCCAGGGCCGGTACAAGGCAGGGGCGGAAGGGGCACGTGCCCTGGGCGGTACCATTTGGTATGGGGGGGGGGGGCGCAGCCTGCAGGTGAAGTTCTGCCACACCAGTGTGTACAATAATACTGTCTTACAGTGCATGTACAGCGCCCAGCGGCACTGTACAAATTGCCTTTGTGCGCTCCTGCATGATCCTCCCTTCCCTTCCCTCAGCACCCAACTACACTGTTTACTCCCCTATGGAGGAGTCCCATAGCCTCTGCCAGCGCCGTGACGTCACTCATGGCCGGAGGCAAGATGGGAGGACGCAGAGGAGCGCAGGGAGGCGGGAGCTGTGAGGTGTGTCGGCGCGCTGTCTGTTACCTCAAGCGGAGCCGAGCTGAGGAGCTGCTGCCTGCCTGGCTGGCTCAGGCTACTGGATTCAGTCTGGAAGGTAGAAGAGTGCAGTGCCAGTGTCATGTGTGCCAGTGTTCTGACTCAGATCTTCAGCAGTGGTGGTCACTGGTCATTAACCTCGCCTCAGCCTCCTCCCCTCCCCCAATCCAGCCATTTATTAATCTGTTTTTTAGTGTTTACTTACACAAGTTCAGACTCATAACTTCTGAGTCTGAACTTGTGTAAGTAAACACTAAAAAACAGATTAATAAATGGCTGGATTGGGGGAGGGGAGGAGGCTGAGGCGAGGTTAATGACCAGTGACCACCACTGCTGAATACCCTGCAACACTGTGCAATACTCTGCAATACCCCACAATACTGTGCAATACTCTGCAATACCCCACAATACCTGGAAATACTCTGCAATACCCTGAAATACTCTGCAATACCCCGCAATACTCTGCAATACCCCGCAACACTGTGCAATACTCTGCAATACCCCGCAACATTGTGCAATACTCTGCAATACCCCACAATACTGTGCAATACTCTGCAATACCCCACAATACCCTGAAATACTCTGCAATACCCCGCAATACTCTGCAATACCCCGCAACACTGTGCAATACTCTGCAATACCCCGCAATACTCTGCAATACTCTGCAAAAACTCTGCAATACCCCGCAATACTTTGCAATACTCTGCAATACCGTGCAATACCCTGCAATACCCAGCCATACTCTGATACTCTGCGATACCCTGCCATACTCTGCAATACCCCACCATACTCTGCAATACTCGGTGATACCCAGCCATACCCTGCCATACCCAGCCATACTTTGCAATACTCGGTGATACCCAGCCATACTCTGCCATACCCAGCCATACTCTGCCATACCCAGCCATGCTCAGTTATACCCAGCCATGCTCAGTTATACCCAGCCATGCTCGGCCATACCCAGCCATACCCAGCCATGCTCAGCCATACTCGGCTGTATTCGGCCTTTGTATGTGGCCAGGATGTGGAAGTCTCACACATGTGGTATTGCCGTACTCAGGAGGAGTAGGAGAATCTATTTTGGGGTGTCATTTTTGGTATGTGTACAAGTTATGTGTTACAAATATTGTATAAATGGACAACTTTGTGTTAAAAAAAAATGCGTTTTAACCACTTCCCGCCCGCCGGCTGTCATACGACGTCCTTGACTTTGTGCGGGGATATCTGAATGACGGGTGCAGCTACAGGCATCATTCAACTTTTTTAGCCGGCTATTCTCTACACCATAAGAACGATCATGGTGGCTGTTCCACTGCTTGATATATTCTTGTTTTGAAACGACATTGATTATTTATTAAAAACAGGGGGGGGGCGCAGTTTGCCATCTTCGCCCTGGGCACCAAATAGCCTTGTCCCAGCACTGGCAGGTTCATTTTGTTTCTCCAGGCACTCGCGCCTGCGGTTTATGCGGGTGGGAGTCTCGAGGGGGACCTGCCTGCCTGTTCACACTCAGGCCAGGTGACTGGCTCGTTCAGTTGGGCAGCGCCCAGCCCCGGCCACCAGAGCCTGGTCCTCCACCCTCAGTAATTTTATTTTCTCTTGTCATGTTCCCCCACTGCAGAGCGCTGCTCCATCATCCGATTCCCCTCTATCCCTCCTGTCATCCCCGGACAGTGTACCGCCAGGTCAGAGCATAAAGGGGGCGGAGCCACTCAGTCTGAAGACCGGTGTTCTGCCATATACTGTCCTTCTATCGGATAGTGTCCGCTCCGTACTGCGCAGGCGCAGCGCTTGCGCAGTACGGAGCAGAAGGAGATGCCGAAAATGTCCGAAGTTGATCAGCTGACTATCAGCTGTACACGGCGATTGGGCAGTTCTTAGCGATGGCTGTGTGAGAGGGCCCCTCACGGGCTCGCTTCGCTCGCCGCGCTTCGGGCACGGCCTCGCTGCGCTCGGCAACTATTTATTCTCACTCTATGTCCACTTGGATAGTAGGGAATGAACCTGGACATAGGGTGAGAATAAAAGCGCAGGTGCCGTGTACAGCTGATGATCAGCTGTTAAACTTCGGAGACTTTCGGCGTCTCGTTTGTCCTCCGTACTGCGCCTGCGCAGTACAGGGAGTACACTATATGATAGGGGACTGTATTTGACAAGACACCGGCCGTATGTCCGAGGAGCTTGTCCAGGCAATGGGATGGACGAGGGTAGTGTGGGTTGGGCTCATAAGATTGGTTTAGGCATGGCTGAGGGGGGGGGGGGGGGTTAGTCACGTTTTTTTCTGTCTGGAGTGCTGATTCCTGCTCCAATCAGAAGTGTGGGCTGGGCGTGTCTGTGGGCATGTATAGTCTCGGAATATGCAGCATGGCATATGCGGAACTACATTTCCCGTCATCCTTCTTGATACATGATGTCACGGTTCATGACCCCGGCTCTGCCAGTTCGGCCGGTCTGCCGGAATGTCCGAGCTGGGTACTGGCACTGGGTGTTAGGAGCATGGATAGGGAAAACCCCTGCTGGGGGTACTGCATGCTGGCACCCAGTGCAGTTGGGGTTTAGACAGCTTTCTTGCACCTAGCACACTGGTTTCGATTGCGGGTTTGTCAGGTGAGTGGGTGCCCACATTGCCTGTTTGTGCGATTTTTTTTTTTAGTTTCTCTTGCGATTTTATGTTTCTCATGCAAATGTCACGTTTCTCATGCGATTTTACGTTTCTCATGCAATGTCACGTTTCTCATGTGATTTTACGTTTCTCATGCAATGTCACGTTTCTCATGCAATGTCACGTTTCTCATGCGATTTTACATTTCTCATACAATGTCACGTTTCTCATTCGATTTTACATTTCTCATACAATGTCACGTTTCTCATGCGATTTTACGTTTCTCATGCGATTTTACGTTTCTCATGCAATGTTATGTTTCTCATGCAATGTTATGTTTCTCATGCAATGTTATGTTTCTCTTGCGGTTTTACGTTTCTCTTGCGATTTTTACGCTTCTCTTATTATTTTCAGTTTCTCTTGCGATCTTATGTTTCTCTTGCGATTTTACATTTTTCTTGCGATTTTACATTTCTCTCGTGATGTTACGTTTCTCTTGTGATTTTGCGTTTTTCTTGCGATGTTACGTTGCTCATGCAATTTTTTATATTTCCCGCGCAACTTTCATATCTAGGCCTACGCATGTTTCCCATGTGATGCAGGTTTTCCCCGTATCATTCACATTTTTCCCGGGTTTCCACGTATCTCGCGTTGCTCTACAGTTTACGTGCTCGTGAAACTACATTTCTCATGCAGCCTCGGTTCTCATGCTGCTCACACTACTCACGGTTCTTGTTCAGTTACGTTCTTTCACGCAACTTACATTCAGGTTACTTTTCTCAGTCTGCTCACGGTTTGCACGCAGTTTATGTTCCTCACCCAGTTGTGTGTTTTTTCATTCAGTTCATGGTTGTTATTTTCATCATTTTGCTGGGTATCATTCATATGTTTATCATTTTTAGTTATATTTTCACGGCATTATCCACTGCAGTTACCTGTTTCGTTTCAGGTTCGCACGGATTGAGTTGGTCGTTTTTAATTGGCTTGTGCAGTGGCAAGTCTCCTCATCCGTGTTACATTCGTTACATCTTGGTTCTGTTCAATAAGTCATCACTTGCCTGACACGTTTTCAGGCTCATTGTGACCACATCACAAGTTCTTACGTCATGACATCTTACTACTTGTTTCATTTGCCTGACACGTCTTCAGGTTATATAGGCCTGAGTTTACGTTTAATTTGCTTGATGTGCCTCAGGTAACTCGGCTTGGCTAGTTTCTTGAGACTGGTACGTTTTCAGTCTGGCACAACGTACATTTCTTTTCATTTTTTTCATGAGTCAGGTTCATCTTCACCTTAGGTCTCTCGGCAACACTCCACTGCAAGGTTACCAAGGTTACCCAAGGTTACCTATCACCTATTATGGGTGTCAAAGGATTCAGTTATCGTTTCTAATTGGCTTGTACAGTGGCAAGTTTCCTCATCCGTTTGCTCATGACCATGTCACAAGCTCATACGTCATGACATCTCACTACTAGCATCACTTGCCTGACACGTCTTCAGGTTGCATAGGCCTGAGTTACGTTTTTAATTTGCCTGATGTGCCTCAGTTAACTCAGCTTGGCTAGTTTCTTGAGACTGGTACGTACATTCCTTTCATTATCATTTCATACACAAGTCAGGTTCATATCTTCACATTAGATCACGGCAACACTCCTCAGCAGGGTTACTAATTACATTCTTGGGTTCCAAAGGTTTGAGACAATCGTTTTAATTGGCTGGTATAGTGGCAAGTCTCCTCATCCGTTTCTCACATATCTTGTCACGAGTGCATACGTCATCACATCACACTTCTTATGTCTCTTGCCTGACACGTCTTCAGGTTGCATAGGCCTGAGTTACATTTTTAATCTGCCTCACATGCCTTAGGTATCTCGACCTTGCTAGTTTCTGGAGACTGTCACATTTTCAGTCCTGCATAACAATTACTTTGTCATTTATTCTCGGTCACCTTTATATCAGTAGCGGTAAGGGAAATAGGACTTTTCCTTTTTCTTAAGGTAGGTGGGGATTTATTTGGTTAACTCTTGTTTATGGCAGTGTTTGTTCTCGTTTGCATAGGTCAACTCACTGGCAGCAGATTTTGAAGACTTTGCCTCCACCCATCTGGCTTCGGTTAGGGGTTCTGTACATGGCATCACGGTTTCCTTGTAAGCTCCGGGTTCAGCCGTCACTCAGGCAGTGGTAAAGGCTCAGGTGGTGGGGTCTATCATTTTGCTACTAATCTTTCCTTTGGGTCCTTAAGCAGCCATTGGCCATTAGATACTTTCGCACTGGCATTCAGCTGGATACTCTCCCATGCAGTATGTTGTCAGGTAGTCATCCACTGTATGAGTGATTTCCTCCTCATCATAGTTTTCAAACAGGGTCCTGCTGTTCTACGGGAACTAACGCCTCTTCCTCTGTGCCCACCTCCCTCGGACAACAAGGGGAGATGGTTTGTCCGTGCAAACACCAGCCCATCAGTCTACCTCAGGTGGTTCAAACAGTTCCAGGTCTTTACTCTTTGTTGTATGTGGGCTGATCTGGCTGCCCTTTCAGTTCCATTTTTCATTCACTATAGGTTCATCAGTAGCAGATGTTCTGTCCCATTTTAGTTACCCATTTTCCAGCAGGTCCCAGCCACGTACCCCTGTGCTACAACGTCCTGGCTTTCATGCTACAATTGAAGCTTGGTCAACAAGTCGTTGTCAGTTTAAGCCTAGGAAGGCTGGTTACACGGCCTGGGATTCCTTCCAGGCTTTTCCATCTCAGTGTCCTAGGTTCTATTTCTTACATACATTCAATATCAACTTGCCTTCATTGCCTTTTTGCCACTCTCAGCTCAAGCATTCCACAAGCTGGCGCCCGGTCACAGTCCTAGACCGACTCATGGTGGCATCAGCAGAAGTACCCAGGGACGGGCCACTTTGCTTGTCCCTGGTGCTCCCTTCTTCACTAGCGCAGTGCATAAACATCGCCATACCCTGCTGCCATACCTAGGTTCGGCCATTCTTTTTGGATAAGTGCAGTTTCTGCTTCTTCTCTCGGAGGGGTCCGTGTTTCACATTGTGGAGTAGTTAGGTAGGTGAAATTCGGCATCCATCTCTGGTTACGTCCCGGATCCACTTGTGGAGATGTCATGGGCTTTCATGCGGTTTGGCTGCTCAATGTCACATACGTTTTCTTTTCATCAATCTTTTGCTAGCTCATACTACTGTTTTATTTTTGCCCCCTTTTAGGCATACTGACCATGTGACTTTCGGCACACCCCAGGTCACTTTTCCCGTTTCCACTCAGATGTTTCCAATACAATTACATGAGACTCTGAGTACAAATTATATATTGTCAACAGAAGTCAATCAGGTTTATACTTTCATTTTATGAAAACACTGAACACGAATTCTGATACATCACTATGGATAGTATACTTTTTGCTCTTATTTCCTTTCCTTGGGCCTAAATAAATCTTCTTAATTGCACCAAATCAAATATGTAGAGCAATCCAACCTGGTATAAGAATAAAGTATGTCACCATAACAGTGTTATATGTAACAGTGTAAACATGTTAATTATTACTTATCAAATTGAAAACATTATGTTGTGGAGAAAGCATGGTCCCCTGGGATAGCTTTCCTGTTTCATACAATCTCTTGGGTAAAGGTCTCATATAAAGCAACAAACAGATGCTAGGTCATTCGACAATCAGCTGTTCACGGCTGTTCTACCTATTCACTTATCTGTAGGATCATTTTGTGACTTCATTATGCTGACTTTGAAATGCTTTTTGGCTACCTAAGTCAGAAAGTATTTTTCATTATGTTGTTCCTCATAAAATTAACCAAATATGTATAGCATGTATACAAGTATAACATGCAGTGTAAAAATAGTAAGTTCAACACGCATCATTATACTGATTAACCTGATTATACCACTTATAATAAAGGCACAGCAGGCCTAATTCAAGCCATAAATGATTTGATTTTCTTTCCTGTAATCATGGGGGCACAGAGAGCTTTCCCTGTTGTAGAACACAAGGATTACTGCTAGCAGATATAGCCACTGGCAGTAATCTCATATCAAAAATCCAACAGGCTGGTTGGGTTTCCTTGGGTCACTGGCGGAGTTCTCCTATTGGATGCTGCCGCCCCTAGTGGTTCTAGCAGCCATCTGGGGTCAGGCAGAGCAAGTGGGTATCAGAAGGAGAGGCACTCAGGGACTGTCAGGGACACTACTAGTGGTAGGGAATACCGTGTTTCCCCGAAAATAAGCACGGGTCTTATATTTGGCAACCAAAAACACAGTAGGGCTTATTTTTACGGTAGGGCTTGCCATTTAACCACTTCCCGACCACCTCACGCAGATATACTGCGGCAGAAGGGCATGTACAGGCAGATTAACGTACCTGTACATTGCCCTTTGAGGGGTGGCTTGCGGGCGTGCGCCCGCCGGGAGCTCCATGAGTGCGATTGATGTCCGCGGGGATCGTCTCATGGTGAGGAAGAACAAGGAAATGCTAATGTAAACAAGCATTTCCCCATTCTGCCTAATGACACTGTCACTGATCACAGCTCCCTGTAATCGGGAGCGGTGATCATTGTTGTGTCACACACAGCCCCTCCCCCCCACAGTTAGAATCACTCCCTAGGACACACTTAACCCGTACAGCGCCGCCTAGTGGTTAACCCCTTCACTGCCAGTCACATTTACACAGTAATCAATACATTTTTAAACGCACTGATCGCTGTATAAATGTAAATGGTCCCAAAATAGTGTCAAAAGTGTCTGATCTGTCCGCCATAATGTCGCAGTCACGATAAAAATCGCTGATCGCCACCATTACTAGTAAAAAAAAAAAAAAATTGATAAAAATGGCATAAAACTTTCCCCTATTTTGTAGATGCTATACCTTTTGCGCAAACCAATCAATAAACGCTTATTGCGATTTTTTTTTTTAAGAAAAATAAGTAGAAGAATACGCATCGGCCTAAACTGAGGGAAAAAAAATGTTTTCTATATTTTTTTTGGAATATTTATTATAGCAAAAAGTAAAAAATAATGCGTTTTTTTCAAAATTGACGCTATTTTTTTGTTTATAGCGCAAAAAATAAAAACCGCAGAGGTGATCAAATACCACCAAAAGAAAGTTCTATTTGTGGGGAAAAAAGGCCGTCAATTTTGTTTGGGAGCCACGTCGCACGGCCGTGCAATTGTCAGTAAAAGCGACGCAGTGCCGAATCGCAAAAAGTGCTCTGCTCTTTGGCCAGCCAAATGGTCCGGAGCTTAAGTGGTTAATGTACTGTCTTCTCTCCCCCTCTCCCTCTCTGCCTGTCAGGAATCCCCAGTGAGAACATAGTAAAAGTGCTTGTGAAATGCTAGAATTCTCTCATACTGTAAAATACAATGTAAAAGATGCGTGTTACTGTAATCTAATTGTGTCATATACCTTCTCCGTGACCCCCCTGAGCGGTCTTCTCCACCACGAGCACTGTAGAGGGAGGGGGGCCCGAGATCCCCCCCGCTGACAGCTGGCAGAAGAGGAGAAGAGCAGCGTTCGGCGCTTCCGTGACCCGCATGAGCAGTCATCCCTGCTCTGAGCACTGCAGAGGGGGGGAGGGGCAAATCCCCCACTGACAGCTGGGAAAAGAGGAGGAGAGCAGCCGAGTGGCACTATAAAAAGGTATTTGACTCAATTATATTACAGAAACACACACCTTTTACATTATGTAATAATGTAATAGAGAGGATTGGAGCAGTTTGCAACCACTTTAAACTAGGGCTTATTTTCGGGGTAGGGCTTATATTGCAAAATCACAGTAGGTCTTATTTTTTACTTTCAGGGTAGGTCTTACTTTCGGGGAAACACGGTAGTTCCTGATGAGGAGAGAAAGCATAGTGTTGGTACGGCGATCTGTCAGGTTTTTTTGTTCATTTGCTGGATTGAACGAAAAAAAACTTGCAGTGTGTACTGGGCTCCTTGACTGGTCTCTTTTGAATGAGCATGCTGGAAAACCAGCATCCAATCATCACTCACAGCCAATGGCTGCGAGCGCTGATTACTGTGTTCTGGCACGAGGGGGGGGGGGCAGTCCCCCAGTTAGAACACAATAACTCAGCAGTTAGATTGCAACATTAATATTAGATGTGTTAGTACGGTGATCTGTACATTTATTTATTTTTTTTCATTTAGCCTGCTGCGTTACAATGTTTCAGTTTATGAATGAACAGGATGCCATTTGCTTACTCTGGCAGCAGACTTGATGAAACTGTTTTATCTTCAGGACACTCACTAGCATCCCCTTTGACTGACACCCATCCACTGACTCTACTAGCTGAAGGGGTGGCCCTACCAGGACAGGCCCATGACACAGATCCATACTCACAATAGGCAGAAACAGATCCTTCCTGGTGTGTCTCCCTTCCAGTCAGCTGGACATCTGGGTTGCAGCTTTACTCAGATTCAGGCCCTCAGGTCAAACACCTGAGATCACATGGCAGCCTGTGCAGAGGAGGGGCAGCCGCCCCCTCCCTCTGGGATCCCGCTCTCCAGCCGAAGACCCCGAGCACATGTGCCTTTGGCATATATACAGTCACCCAGCATGCACTGAGGCACTTTCCTCTGCTAATGGCCAGGGCTGTAACTATGCCTATGCTCACATTTGTCAGGTTTCCTCCCACTGTCCAATATGCCTCATCCTATTGGACCAATGTGAAACATTCAGACAACATGAGCAGGACCTGAGCACCATGAGCAGACCCTACCAATTGATCCCTGGTAGGCAGAGAACATCTAAATTTATCTGGTAGCCTTCCTGGTAAGCAGAAAGACCCAAAAGCTATACTCTCTTCTAGCACGTACCCCGGAGGTTGCTACACATGAAATGGGCACTAGGCATCGACAAAATTAATAATGCTGCGTACGAAGCATGGACATGGTTTAAACTACGCTAAGTATTGGGAGTGGCTTGAAGGGGGAGTGGTTAAATCGTTTCTGAGATGACTTACATAGTGCAGAATGGGGTGATGTTAAGTAGGGAATGTACAGTGCGGAGTGTATAGCGGTGGGTAGTATGTGTGGGAGAGGGGTGTAGATTGTATGGCGGTGGGTAGTATGTGCAGGAGAGGAGTGCGAAATGTATGGTGGTGCGTGGTATGTGCAGAAGAGGAGTGCAGAATGTATGGTGCTGGGTAGTATGTGCAGGAGAGGAGTTCAGAGTGTATGAAGGTGGGTAGTATAAGCAGGAGAAGAGTGCAGAGTATATGGTGGTGGGTTGTATGTGCAAAAGAGGAGTGTGGACTGTATGGAGGTGGGTAGTATGTGCAGGAGAGGAGTGTGGAATGTATGGCAGTGGGTAGTATGTGCAAAAGAGGAGTGCGGACTGTATGGAGGTGGGTAGTATATGCAGGAGAAGAGTGCAGAGTATATGGTGGTGGGTAGTATGTGTAAAAGAGGAGTGTGGACTGTATGGAGGTGGGTAGTATGTGCAGGAGAGGAGTGTGGAGTGTATTGCAGTGGGTAGTATGTGCAGAAGAGGAGTGCAGACTGTATGGAGGTGAGTAGAATGTGCAGGAGAGGAGTATGGAGTGTAAGGCGGTGGGTAGCATGCGCATTATGGTGCCAGTATAGCAGTGGACAGTGTTAGTAGTTTTTTTATCTATTTATGTTTTACAAATGCATTTATTTTTACAATTTATTTATCCTTTTTACAATTCTTTTTTGGGGGAGGGGGTTGGGGCAGTGGACGGTGTCAGTAGAGCAGTGGATGGTGTCAGTAGTTTTGAGTTTTATTTTTACAATTTTACTTTTATAATTACATTTTTTTATTAGGTTTTACATTTTTGTTTGTTATTTTTTCCCACAATGCTTTTTGTGAAGGGGGGGGGGACGGTGCCAGTAGTTTTTTTATTTTATTTATTATTATTTTTTTACAATTATAATTATTTATTATTTTTACAATTTTGTTTTTTTCATATTTATTACATTTTTTTAAATCCACCCTGTTGGGGGGGGGGGGGGGGGGGCTCAAGCTCTCCCATACGAGTGCAGTATGGTATATTATTATTATACAGGATTTATATAGCGCCAACAGTTTGCGCAGCACTTTACAACATCGGGGAAGACAGTACAATTACAATACAATTCAATACAGGAGGGATCAGAGGGCCCTGCTCGTTAGAGCTTACAATCTAGAAGGGAGGGTCAAGTGGAACAAAGGGGAGTAGCTGTGGGAAATGATCAGATGGACAAAATGAAAATACAGTTGTTAGGTGTGGGTAGGATAGGCTTCTCTATAGAGAAGGGTTTTCAGGGATCTGAGTCTGCTACCACATTCAACCTGGTGAGGCCAAGTGAGAGTTGTAATGTGTAAATAGTTCCTGTTATGCCCTGTACACACAGGCAGACTTTTCAGCATCAAACTTTCGATGGTCTTTCCGACGGACTTACGATGGACTTCCGAATGAACGGACTCGCCCACGCACGAATAGACTAAAGTCTGTTCTAAAGTCCGTCGAAAGTCCTTTCATTCTGAACGAGATGACGTACGACGGGACTAAAAAAGGAAGTCAATCTCGGCGAGATTGACACCTTGCGAGCCCCGTAGCGGGAGCCAGCGCTGAGCTGGCACACTCATCGGGAAAGGAAAAATGTTTTTCCTTTCCCAATGAGCGACAAGCATTGCTGACATTAAGACCGGGTTCACACTGGTGCGGGGATCCGACTTGGATCCCCGCCAATACCAGACACTGTGTTTGGTATGAATCTTGAGGGGGAACTCCACGACAAATTTTAAATTAAAAAACCAGCATGGGTTCCCTTCCAAGAGCATACCAGGCTGTACATCTCGCGCTCGCTGCAATAGGAAAAACACATTTTCCTATTGCAGCGAGTGCGAGAGAGAGGCGACAATGTCCCTTAGGTCTGGTATGGATTTTAAGGGGAACCCCCTACGCGGAAAAAATGGCGTGGGGGCCACCCAAAATCCATACCAGACCCTTATCTGAGCACTCAACTTGGCCAGTCAGGAAAGGGGGTGGGGACGAGCGAGCACCAGGCCGCATGCCCTCAACATGGGGGGTGGGTGCTTTGGGGAAGGGGGGCACCCTGTGGCCCCCCCACCCCAAAGCACCTTGTCAACATGTTGATGAGGACAAGTGCCTCTTTCCGACAACCCTGGCCGTTGGTTGTCGGGGTCTGCGGGCGGGGGGGCTTATCAGAATCCGGGAGCCCCCTTTAATAAGGGGGCCCCCCAGATCCTGGCCCCCCACCCTATGTGAATGAGTATGGGGTACATCGTACCCCTCCCCATTCACCTGGGGGGAAAAAGTGTCAACAAAAAACACACTAGATAGGTTTTTAAAGTAATTTATTAGGCAGCTCCGGGGGTCTCTTCTGACTCCTCCGCTCTCTCCTGCTTCTTCTCCTGCTCTCTGGCCTCTTCTCCCGCTTTCCAGTTCTTTTTCCGCTCTCTCTGGTTCTTCTGCCATTCTCCGGTTCTTCTGACATCTCCCGGTGACCCCGCCCCATGCCTATATAAGTCGTTGCGCACCGCTCACACGGCATTACAGCGGGAGAGAGCGTCATGTCAACATCGGAAGAAGAGAACAGGGAAGGAGACAATGGAGAAGACCGGGCCACTGCTAGCAAAAGAGCGGCAAAAGAGCAGAAGATAGCGGAGGAGCCTGGCAGAAGAACCGGAGAGCAGCAGAAGAACCGGAGAGAGTGAGGAAAAAAAACGGAGAGCGGGAGAAGAAGCAGGAAAGAGCAGAGGAGTCGGAAGAGACCCCCAGAGCTGCCTAATAAATTACTTTAAAAACCTGTCTAGTGTGTTTTTTTACTGACACTTTTCCCCCCCCAGGCGAATGGGTAGGGGTATGATGTACCCCATACTCATTCACATAGGGCGGGGGGCTGGGATCAGGGGGGCCCCCTTATTAAAGGGAGCTCCCAGATTGCGATAAGCCCCCCACCCACAGACCCCGACAACCAACGGCCAGGGTTGTTAGGAAGAGGCCCTT
The DNA here is from genome assembly GCA_037952925.1 of Lithobates clamitans. Taxonomy (NCBI): domain Eukaryota; kingdom Metazoa; phylum Chordata; class Amphibia; order Anura; family Ranidae; genus Lithobates; species Lithobates clamitans. The sequence continues at coordinate 4,640,874 of JBBGZY010000254.1, read as the reverse complement.
GTCCTCATCAACATGGGGACATCTGAACTTTTGGGGTGGGGGGCTGCAGGGCGCCCCCTTCCACAAAGCACCCACCCACCATGTTGAGGGCATGCGGCCTGGTACGGTTCAGGAGGGGGGGCGCTTGCTCGTGCCCACCCCCTTTCCTGACCGGCCGGGCTGTGTGCTCGGATAAGGGTCTGGTATGGATTTTGGGGGGACCCCCACGCCGTTTTTTCGGCGTAGGGGGTTCCCCTTAAAATCCATACCAGACCTAAGGGACATTGTCGCCTCTCTCTCGCACTCGCTGCAATAGGAAAATGTGTTTTTCCTATTGCAGCGAGCGCGAGATGTACAGTACCCTGTCATCGAGAACCAGCGCGATAGGATCGCGCTGGAAACATTCTCGCAGGCAGGTGCTGTAGCTGCCATTGCGTCGTATTTGGTCCGTCGGACCAGCATACAGACGAATGGGTTTCCGATAGGAACATGTTTCAAATCTAAAGTCCGTCTGATTTTCGTCCGAAAAGGTCCGTTGGAAGTCCGATGAGGCCCACACACGGACGGACGAGTTTGGTCAAAAAGTCCGCCCGTGTGTATACGGCATTAGGGTATCCCACCATTGCCTTCTCCCATCCAAGTTCCAACAATAAATACAAAAAAACAAGCACCCTGGATTGATTATTGGATAATGAGTAGATGAGCGTATGGATGGTTGTGTGAAAACCCCTAGTAACTGGCAGCAAGAAAATCAGGGGGAAGACCAGGGAAGTTCACACACAGCAATCCCTACGCACACATGATATGCCCCTGCTTTAGATAATATGATATCTACTGAAGGGGGGATACATCTGAACTTTTTGCTTTTAACAAAGATTGTCTGAGAAAATCTGGAGCCATTTGGTTATATGGCCAGGGTGACAAGGGAAATGTGGATTTTCGCAGCGCACTGAACAATAAAAAAACTAACAGATTCCCCTGCCAGCCCTTGTCTGAGCAGGAACGGGCACACACTGTACAAACTTCTGCCAGTCCCTGCTGAACTGTCTGAATTTCAATCAGTGTATGGTCAGCTTTACTGAATAGTGCATATAATACTTTAAATACTATAATAAATGCAAGATTGATGAACTCAGTGCCCTAACTTGGAGTATTTAATGTTTCTGGAAAGTGAAGTGGTTGTAAACCTCAGACATGAAATATGAACAAAGCATATCCCTCTATAGTGTGTACTTGTTTTAATTAAGAGCACTCAATTTTGTCTGCTGCTTAGTTCCTCTGCTAACAGCAAGAATCACTTCTGACAAGTTTTCCCGACACCAAGAGAACAAGGTGACAGGGAAGGAAACTCCAGCTGATTGACAGCCTCAGCTCTGTTCCTGTGTTGAGGGGGGGGGGGGGGTGTCCCTTTCCCTTCCCTTCCCTTCAATCAACTCTCAGAGCTCTCCTCACTGAGCTCTGCAGAGTGTTCAGAAGTTCAGCTCTCCACCCTCTTTCTTCTGAACTCTCAGACAACATTTATAATTCAGCACTTTTAACAGCTGTAGAGAAGAGAAGACTGCAGATAGACAGTTACAACTTATGTAGGAGGATTTGTTTAATCTCTGTGTATCACCCGAGGGCAGTCACTTCACTGGGTATATGTGAAGGTTTACACCCACTTTAAGCGTTATGCTGTATCTAAACTAAAATGCAAAAGGGTAAATGCAGAACCTAAAAGTTTTTTTTTTCTATCCTTGTTTTATAATGTCAGCATTAATGGATTGTCCACCAAATATTCTTCTGCGTAGGTTTTATTCAATGCAGAAAGTTTGGAGTTCAAGTGATACCCTATTGGCTAATTTGAGTTAATAACGACACAAGCTGTCGGTATAACGGAGATCCCTTCATCTAAACATTTCTAAAAAATTGGCTCTGAAACTCAAATATTTATACACAGAGCTACAAGGAGGGGCAATGAATGGAAAAAAAAATAAAACTGTTAATTACTTGTTAAAAATACTATCCATAGCAGTCTTTAGAAAATGTCATCCAAATTGGTGAATAAGATAGAACATCCTCATCAAAACAAACACCTCACTTTATTATGATATCGGAGCTGCTAGCACCAAATTAGATAATAAACAATGGGGAATGACGGTTCCGGTGATCAGAGCAGTGCAATTAGCCACCATACAATATGGGCCTTCACCTTAGGCAAAGGACTTGTGGATCTTTCAGATTTGTCCTTAAGCATGTATGAACAAATCTTATAAATATCCAATCTAAGTATATGATAAGCTGTAGAGTTGGCACCATAATCTTCTACAGGAACATTACACCTCATCCATTAGAATTCATGAACAAATCAAATTACTGATAACTGCTAAAATGATGATATAACCAGTTGTCAGTGCAGCACCTGTGAGAGATACAAAAAAGATGATTTTAGTTATTTTTACACCTCTCAATAAAACAGATAAAAGAGACTAGCTTAAAGTGGTAGTAAAGTCCTTTTTTTTTTTTTTATTAACTTGTACATACAGGTAAGCCTATCCTTAGGCCTTCCTATAGGTATGAATATCTCCTAAACTTGCACCTTTTAGGAGATATTCACATTGCATGCAGTCAGTGACATCAGCAGCGCATGCTCTCTGAAGGGACGGCATACCCAAGCTGTCCCTTCAGAGCTTCGTGCTATGGCTGTGACTCCCGCGCGCATGTGTGGGAGTGACGTCATTGTGGCTTGGCCAATCAAACGGCGTCTGCCCGTGAACCTGGAAGGAAGACCGGATGAAGATGGAAGCCCTGTCAGCGGTGACAGCGCGCCGTTGGAGTGCTTTGTTCTAAGTTAAGCATTTCATAATGTGCTAGTATGGGATTCATATTAGCACATTATGCCATTGTCTTGCAGGTTTTTATTTTTTTTTTTCTTCAAAAAGGCTGCGGTTTACTACCGCTTTAAGTAATTGTTGAGTTACTGCCATGCAACAAGTCAGAGTAAAGTATTACGTTTTCATACTGTTCATACTGTACTGTTTTGGCTAGTACAGTGCTAACTTTTTTAGCATGTGCACCAATTCCCAGGGCATGTAGTGGTTTGTATGGGTCTTTACTAAATGTACCTCCCTGCCCTGCTGCCTGGCTTAGCACAGAGCTAGGCCACTCTTTCAGTCCTGCCTTACCAGTCACACTGGCATCCACACCCCTTTGATATCATTACACTTGCAACCGCTCTGCTTCTGTCCGCCGATGAACATAACCACAGAGGAACCGCTGGGGTCAGATGAGAAGATTGTCACTAAAAGCCAGGCAGTGAAGGAATCTCTCGGTGATGTGAGTATGATCTGCCTTGCCTAGCATAGCCTGGGGCTTATCTGATTTTTGAGGGGGTGCTAATGTTAAATCTGATTGGGGGGGCATCTGAGGTCTGAAGGGGTTGCTGATATTAGCTCTCATGATGGCGCTGATCTAATGTCTGGAAGGAGGGTTGATCTGCGGTCTGAAGGGAGTGCAGATATTAGATCTAATGAGGGTGCTGATCTAATTTCTAAAAAGAGGGTTGATCTGATGTCTGAAGGGGTGCTGAGGTGGTCTGATGGGGAAATGATCTGCGGTCTGAAGGGATAGCTTGTGGAAGGGGGGCTGATCTAAGGCCTGAAGCTGTAACCCTAATCCCTGCAATCTATATGGTATATTTATTGTATCTTAGTCCTGGTCCCTGGGTTAGGGTGACCAGACATCCCCGGTTTCTGGGGACAGTCCCTGGATTGAGGACACTGTCCCCGGACCAAGTCTGTCCCCAGTTTTGTCCCCGGATTGGATTTGAACAGGGGCTGGGTCAATTTCAAATCCTTGTTCTTCTGCCTTGGCTCAAGTCCTGGCCAGCCGCCTGCCTGCTTATCTCCTTGCCTTCCCTGGTGGAGTGATCTTCCTCCGCTCCCCACCCAGTAGTAGCCAGGGCCCGAAGAGTAAAGCCCCATGCACACTATCAGATTTTCTGCTGATTTTTGTCTTCAGATTTACCAAAACCATGTAGTGCGAGGGCCAGCCTGATTGCATACAAATTGAAACTCCTAAGGTTTGACCTCATATTATATGGTTTTGGTAAATCTGAAGGAAAAAATCAGCAGAAAATCTGATGTGTGTATGGGGCTTTAGACTTGACAGGCTGTGAGGCGGGCGGCTGCGGAGACCGGCAAAGAGTCGTTGATTGATGCCATTACTAGTAAAAAAAAAAGATATGTCCCCGGATTTCATTTTAAAAATCTGGTCACCTTACCCTGGGTTCTTTAAGCTGTGCTGTACATTACATACTCCTGCCCAAAATGTTTATGTCAAGCAAGGTGAACCTATTTTACTCTTCGATATGTTGAAGGGTATGAGTTCTTTTGTGCATCCTTGTTCTGGGTAAGAAACTTAAAGAGAAATTTCACCCTCATCCTCTCTATTCCTGTGTAAATTTTTAAACTTAGAGCGCAAAATAGTAATTGAAGGAATTGAAGTAATTGAAAGAGATTGAAAATGATATCCAGGAAACTAGCATTTGGAGAAGGAGAAGTCAGCAATGGCTGCCCCCAAGTTCTCTTTGGACAGATTACCTTTAACAAGGTAAAAATAGAGAGAAAGAAAGAGAGAGAGATTGAAAATATATACTTTTGCCTATAAATCTGGTATAATATATAGATATATTTGTTGTATATTTATTTTCACCCATGAGTTTTTTCAGAAATGTAGATAACAATATCTAAAGGTACTTTGGTCTATGCTTACCAATCGATACAGAAGTTAGACTGGTGGCTATGGTTGTACTTTTTGTTGTCGGTGATTGTGTCCTGTCGCTGCTTATCCTGATGCCCTCTAGTGCTTGACTCAGGGCTTGCAGCTGAGAGCTATTGAGCTGTGCACGCTGGGATTCTGTAACCATTGCTCCATTTTCGGGTCCAAGATTAGATATATGCTCTGCTGAGAGCTCCTTAAAAACACAGTATGTATTAGCTTTTTGTTTCCATTTATTAATGAAAGGAATCTGCTTTCACTATGCACACATATTGTAATGCAATAATCAAACTTTTTTCATAGTGCAGTAAACACAGAAATGCTATGTATGATCATTTTGAGTAGCCCAGTAAGCATGTTCCATGTCAGGGAATGGAGTGTTTCCAGTGTACAATCATAGGTGTTCTTTTTACATACACAAGAGATAAAACAAAACAAAGCGTACTGTACAGTGCTGGTAAAACACCTTTTAAGAAATAATGTAATAAATAATATTTATAATAATAAATAATAAATAATGTAATAAAATCACCTTGATCAGGGCATATAACCAGGAGAAGCTTCTCCCAAGGTACCCAGGTCACATCTGCAGTTGCTGAACCCACTCTCACTAGTCAGCTGGGAAAGGGTGAGATGGAAGCAGGGATTGAACCCTATGGAGCAAATGCTGAATTGGACCATGGAAGAAGTCACTGGAGCTTGTCCCAAAACAACAGCTTAAAATGGGGACCAAATCTATTTCCTAGATGTGAGAAGAGTACCTGTACATGTTTAGGGCCATGCCACTTCATCAGAGTGGAGGGTTGAGGTACACTAATTGTTTAAATACACTAGTAGGGACTCGGATATTGCCACCATTCACAATGCAGCATGGGCAAATCGAAGCAAGACTCTCTTTACAACGAGGCCAGCAAACAAGAAACTGGCATTGTCAGAGAATGACCAATCCCACGTAAGGGGCAGGTGCATGTATACACTGAGCCACCACCAGATCTCACAGTTTCTTAGGGAAAGCAAGTGGCTTCCCTATAAAGCAGTGGGAAAAGGGGAAATAGGCACTCACATCTTTCCTACTACCTTTGTTGAAAGAGAAGTTATGATACAAAGGGCCTATTTATAAAGTAGCGAATCTGACATTCAGCAAGCATACTCTGCAGAAGAATATTCCAGGTCCTCAAGTATCAATTGACAGTGATTGATTCACCATCAGAGAATGTTTGGAAAAAGCCACATGCACTGGTTTACAAAAAGCACTTCCATTTATATATATTTAACTTTTATTCTTTATGCATACACCGATCAGCTATAACATTAGGATGACCCACCTACTATTGAGTAAGTCCCTGTTTTGCTGCCAAAACAACCCCTTTTTCTTCATCATGGGTACGCTGACCGGTCTGTGGCTACGCAGCCCCATATACAACAAACTGCTTTGCCGATTTTTTCTGCAACTGTAACACATCAACATGTTTACTTGTTGCCTAATATATCCTGCCGACTTTCAGATGTCATTGTAATGAGATAATCAATGTTATCCACTTTACCTGTCATTGATCATAAAGTTATGGCTGATCTTGTATTTACATTATATTCTTTTGAAAAAGTATTTATACCCCTTGACATTTTCTACATTTTGTCATGTTACAACCAATAACGTAAATGTATTTTATTGGGCTTTTATGTGATGGACCGACACAAAGTGGCACATAATTGTGAAGTGGAAGGAAAATGATAAATGGTTTTCAAACTTTTTTACAAATAAATATGTTGAGTGTGGCGTGCATTTGTATTCTTTGTAGAACCACCTTTTGTTGCAATTACAACTGCAAGTCTTTTTGGGGATGTCTCTACCAGCTTTACACATTTAGAGAGTGACATTTTTGGCCATTCTTCTTTGCAAAATAGCTCAAGCTCTGTCAGATTGGATGGAGAGCGTCTGTGAACAGCAATTTTCAAGTCTTGCCACAGATTCTTAATTGGATTTAGGTCTGGACTTTGACTGGGCCATTCTAACACATGAATATGCTTTGATCTAAACCATTCTATTGTAGCTCTGCCTGTATGTTTAGGGTCGTTGTCCTGCTGGAAGGTGAACCTCCGCCCCAGTCTCAAGTCTTTTGCAGACACTAAACAGGTTTTCTTCTAAGATTGCCCTGTATTTGGCTCCATCCATCTTCCCATCAACTCTGACCAGCTTCCCTGTCCCTGCTGAAGAAAAACATCCCCACAACATGATGCTGCCACCACCATGTTTCACGGTGGGGGTGCTGTGTTCGGGGTCATGTGCAGTGTTAGTTTTCTGCCACACATAGCGTTTTGCTTTTAGGCCAAAAAAGATGAATTTTATGTCATCTGACCAGAGCACCTTCTTCCACAAGTTTGCTGTGTCCCCCACATGGCTTCTCACAAACTGCAAACAGGACTTCCTATGTCTTTCTTTCAACAATGGCTTTCTTCTTGTTACTCTTCCATAAAGGCCAGATTTGTGGAGTGCACAACTGATAGTTGTCATGTGGACAGATTGTCCCATCTGAGCTTTCGATCTCTGCATCTTCTCCAGAGTTACCATGGGCCTCTTGGCTGCTTCTCTGATGAATGCTCTCCTTACCCGGCGTGTCAGTTTAGGTGGATGGCCATGTCTTGGTAAGTTTGCAGTTGTGCCATACTCTTTTCATTTTCAAGCGATGGATTGAACAGTGCTCTGTGGAATGTTCAAAGCTAGGGATATTTTTTTTATAAACTAACCCTGCTTTAAACTTCTCAACAACGTTAACCCTGACCTGTCTTGTGTGTTCCTTGGCCTTCATGATGTTGTTTGTTCACTAAGGTTCTCTAACAAACCTCTGAGGGCTTCACGGAACAGCTGCATATATACTGAGATTAAATGACACACAGGTGGACTCTATTTACTAATTAGGTGACGTCTGAAGGCAATTGGTTCCACTAGATTTTAGTTAGGGGTATCAGAGTAAAGGGGGGCTCAATATAAATTCACACCACACTTTTCAGATATTTATTTGTAAAAAAATTTGAAAATCATCTATCATTTTTCTTCCACTTCACAATTATGTGCCACTTTGTGTTGGGCTATCACATAAAATGCCAATAAAATAAATTTATGTTTTTGGTTGTAACATGACAAAATATGGAAAATTTCAAGGGGTGTGAATACTTTTTCAAGACCCTGTATATTTACTTTCACATTTATTAATGGTATTTTCATTCATATTGATGTATTATGTAAGTTGTGTGTGGACGGGGCCTACTTGCCCTGCACGCATGGGTACCTTTTGTGCGAAGGGCTCTCATCAATGCCTGGGATGAGGCGAAGATTCTAACATTAAGGCAGTTCCCCGACTTAAAGATGAGCTTTTGCTGTGTGCAGCAGTAAAATACAGAGTTCCTCTGAAAAGCGCCTTCCCATGTCACTACACAGGTTATCTGATGTATATGTTACATTAGGAGGGACGTGCTGAGCCTACGCCCACTCCACCAGCCCAGTGTACCTCTGTTACCTCACTCCCAGTAACAGAAAGGGGTCCCGCCAAGCACATAGCACAAACGTGCGTGCTCATTAACTCCTTCCTTCCCGTGCCTCGTGACCAGGCCTGGGATCTCTGGTTGCTATTGGATATCAACCACTAAAAATGGAGACAGAGCATCAACCCTCTCACTAACAGAGCACCTGTCACCTTACCAGGTACCACGCCAAATGAATGGTTGCTTGGTGTCTTGAACTTGTGCTTGGTTACTATTAGCAACCACACTCGTTCCCCTTGTCTTGCCGAGTTAACCCTTTTTATAGTGGTGTTGCTTCATACGGCTTTGTGCTTTACAGACCCTGATCCATTAGATACGCCAAAACCTGCATGCACCCCATTGAATAACTGTTCCAACCAGGCTTGGAACAGTTAATGTAACTTTACTGTTGATACTTCAACATTACAGTCCAATATAAATAAGTCCAATTCCTAACCCTAACTACAAGTGTGTCTGCCCAGGCATACCTCAATGAGGTGATAATCCATGCTGCTATTCTCCATGGCTTGGATGTCCTCCAGAAACCCTGGAACCTTCAGCAGACTGCAAGGCAGCAATCCCAGTACCATGAGTTGAGAGTGTGAACAAAACCGACCAAAAGTCCTGGAATTCATCTTTCCCCCCTTTTTATACAACAATGGTCTGGCTGGGACCAAAAAGCCCAGGAACTGAACACACATAACTTAAAGAGGAGTTCCGCCCTCCCATACTGTAGCTGCAAACGTTTAACATTAGGATGCTTACCTGTCCTGGAGTGCAGCATTGTTGGCACCGCAGCTGATGTTTACATCGGCTGGTTGGGTACTGCTGCCGCCGTTGCTAGTAACGGAAGCTGGCAGTGTAGCTTTTCTGCTTCACAGCTAGGTCCCTACTGCGCATGCGTGAAGCATGCTGAGCTCTCTCACTGGCCCAGCAGAAGGGGAGGGAGGAGGGGGACCGAGCAGCTGACGTACTTTGCCGCGGCCTGGTCTTCCGGAAGTGGGGACAGGGTACCTGTAAAAAAACAAGTACCCACCCCCCCCCCAAAAGGTGCCAAATGTGGCACCGGAGGTGGGGGAATCAGATAAGCGGAAGTTCCACTTTTGGGTGGAACTCCGCTTAAACCCTTTCCCCCAGCCTGGGCCAACCGCTAACTCACTGAACCAGCTTTGACATAACCTGCTTACATGTGATGCTATGTATTATAACTTCAGCAGGTAAAGATAGTAGGAGAGCTGTCAATGCCCGTTTCCTCTACTCCTGCTACTGTAATGTGCGACTGTACAACCCTACAAACCACCACCCCAATGCCACCAAAACAATAACAAATATTAGCTCTATGTTCCTCGCGTTGGTTCTTCCTTACTGCTGTAAGGAACTTACAAGCCGAGTTCACATGTGGGCTCGTGCCTAGGGTCTGGTGCGTGTCTGTTCACCGGTTCAGGTGCGATTTAGGTCTGAATTTTTGCTTGAATTCGCACCTGAACTGGACCCAAAGACTCACAGGACCCTTCTGCAATCCAGACCGCTGCCACCCCATACGGCTCCATTGAGAGACGGTCACACTCGCCTGTCATGCAAATTGGATGTGAAGAAACCCACATCCAATTCACATATATGTGAACCCAGCCACAAGGTCATTGGATTTCCGGACTGAACTTATATAGCATATTTAACAAAACAGAAAAAAATAGGAAAAAAGATATGAGAATTTCATTGTCAGGTTTTATATAAACTGAAAAAAACACCCAAAAAAACAAAACAAAAAACTCCATTCATTTGTTACCTTAAATGTCTGGTCTGGTATAAGTGAAATGGCTGTAGGTTGGATATAAGGCATTAACCTCGGGTCAATGGCCTTGAAATCTTGTTCGCTTAATGCAGCTTTAAAAGGTGAATAAAAAATAAATAATTATTAGCTTTCAGTAGCTAAATGTGACCCGCGTATGCATATATTAGCCCTGACCTCACAAAGTGTACTCTCTTTTATTGCAATAACAGCAGGTGCAATTTACTGACAAAGTACCACCAACATATAACTAAAACAAAATCTTGTTTTCAATCTTTGAATACAGTGGAGAGGGATTAGAACACCATGTTTTTATTGCGGTCTGTGCCCCCTGTCCATTTGTCCTGTTTACCATTATCACCAAACCTGAAAGTGAAAGAAAATCCCAAACTTTGGGCTGTTACCAGAACAGAAATAGAGGGAAAATCTTTCAATGGGGACACTAGTTCTGGTAACATTGGTGACAACCAGGGATTCCCTCATTTTGGCGAGTTTTTCCTCTCACCTCCTGCTTTAGCTATGAGACAGGAAAATCTGCACAATAGGACAAATATGGTAAAGAAAACCTGCTGTAAAAATCTGTTTTTCCAATAATACTACAATATATTAGCTGGAGGTAATATACCTTTCATAGTCAGTAAAATTACCTGCAATGCAGCCTATATCATTCAAAATGAAATGGCTCCACACTTCCACTTTTCCATAGACCATCTCTGCCTGTTTTTTGAACGCTTGCAAAATGTTTGGGCTGCAAGGAAGGGCTCCTAGCCTTGAAATAACAGATCTGGAAATAAGGACAGATCATACAATTTGTGAAACCAATTAGGGTTTAAGTCCATCTATCACGTAAAACCCTTGTTGTCATTGGACAAAGGGCCTCTCTATTGAAGACCATTCTGCTCCAGTTAAAGTGGGAGTAAACTTCCATACATGAATTTTAATATAGGTAAGCCTATAATAAGGCTTACCTATAGGTACTGTAAATATCTCCTAAACGTGCACCGTTTAGGAGATATTTACTGTACATGCAGCCAGTGACATCACTGTTGTATGCGCTCTGAAGGAATGGCCACCTGGGCCGCTCCTTTAGAGTCCTGTGCCATAAATGGCAGCTCCCATGCGCAGGCGCAGGAGTGATGTCATCGCTGTTCTGGCCACTCACACAGCTGGAGTCCGCGGACCCAGAAGGAAGACGGGTGAAGATGAAAGCCCTGTGAGCGGTGACAGCTCGCCGTTGGAAGGGCTTCGTTCTAAGATAAAAAAAAAGGTCTACTACCGATTTCATTTTAAATTTCTTATCCAATTTTTTATGTTTACATGTAAAAGAGATCAACTTGATGTAAAAATTGTTATCGCTGCCCTTTTTTTGTCATCTAAGAAAGTTGTCATTTATCCAGGTTATGGTATTTTTTTGTTTTCGGGTTTATATATACCAGCAATAGACAAAAGAGATATGGTGGAGACAAGTAAGTAAAGAGATAAAATTTAGGTGCAAAAAAGGGCATTTAGGATCGAAGAGTGAAGCAAATGTGACCAAATATATACCCTCTGTCAATCAAGCCCCAAATGTGCCTCCACTGGGACTTACATTGCAGTCTGCTATTGGCTGACTAGATGGTGAGCCCCCTCCCTCTGCTGAATGGTGTAGAAATAATATGCAAATGTTTGAAAATGAAATAAAGTTGGTAAGGGATAAGAATTACAATATACAGTAAGTCTGCTGTCACTGGAAGATCCTGAAAGTTTAAAGGCACACAACAGCCATATGTCAGATTGTTGTCATTATTCAGTCAACTTGGGTTAGACAAGAAGACATGGACAAACAATAAGTATACAGTGGAACCTTGGTTTACGAGTAACGCGGTTAACGAGCGCTTTGAAAGACAAACAACTTTTTTAAAAATTTTGACTCGGTTTGCCAGTGTTGTCTCACAAAACAAGCAGAAATCAAGCTAATGGGGTGTGCAGTACCGCATTTGGCCAGAGGTGCGGGGGCGACAGGGACACTCGGAACGGTTCAGAGCCCTTCGGAAATACTCAGAATCACTCAGAAATACTCGGAAATACTCTGTTCCCGAGTGTTTCCGAGGCTTTCCGAGTTCAGCCAAGCTGTCCCCGAGTATTTCCAAGGCTCTCCAGCCCCCCCACCACCTCTGGCCACATACGGTATTGCATGTAATAGAAGTCAATGCGGAAAGAATTATGTTTGTTTCAATTGACTTCTATGGGGAAACTCGCTTTGATATGCGAGTGCTTTGGATTCCAAGCATTCTCCTGGAACGGATTATGCTCGTAATCCAAGGTTCTACTGTACTATGTATGGACTAATAGCATTTTATATAAATGATGAGTCACAATTTTCTTGCAAATTGCAAAGTCTAAACATGCAGTAGCTGCTCTTTAACCATTAATCAATAAATCATTTCTGTAAGAAAACATACCGAAATTCTGTAGGCTTGATCTGAACTATCTGCTCAGGTTCAGCAGCACACAAGCTGCCTCCTAATCCTGCCAGTTCAAAGCTCTTCAGGTCTCTTAGTGATTTTCCCGAATCATTCAAGAACCCATGTAGTATGGACTTTGCCTGTAAAGATAATAACCTTCATTTTTTAACATTATACTTATTAATTCATTTTTTACCTTAATTTACGTTATCTAGAAAATGAATACGTATTCTACAGAAAACAGAATCAAGTTATCTAAGACTGAGGAAAAAAGAAAGACCTTTTGTTGTATCTTATAGGATGATAATATGTGAAAGTATCTGCTGCTGAACATTAATGTGCTTCCCTAAAAAATAGTTGTAAAGCCTCAAGATTTTTCATCTTAATCTATTCTATGCATTAAGGTGAAAAACCTTCTTTGCTGCAGCTCCCCCCCAAGCCTCCCATTTTTCTTACCTGAGCCCAATCCGATCCAGCGATGTGTACAGGTGCAGCGCCTCCAGCCACTGTCTCTCTCCTTATTGGACAGATTCATAGCAGCAGGAGCCATTGGCTCCCCCTGCTTTCAATCAAATCAGGGTTTAACCAGCACATAAAGCAGCATTAAACCCATAAGCAAAAATGTAATAAATTGCAGCTTATCATTTGTTAGATGTGGTGGCTGCATTAGTTTTCTTTTTCAAGGCTTTATTCCTTCTGTTTTCATCTGGTGATCTGGCCAGTAACATACCTCCTGTATTAGAGTGTCCCCACTCTGAATGATGGAGCACAGGGGCACCTTTGGACAGCAGCATTGTCAGTCTGGGGGGAAGGGAGTGTTAGATGCACTAGCAGATTTAAGCCTGGTACACAATTGAATGGAAAAAAACGGACAGCTCCGGTTGGACCGCTGTACTAACGGTCCGATGTTAGTACAGCAATCTCCCCTGCTGAGCAGTTGTATTCTGACAGGGGGACAGCGCCCTCGCCGGAACACTCCGGTCAGCGCTCTCAGCCAATGGCTTTCTTACCAGAAGAAAATGAAGGAAAGAAAGCCTATAAAAGAAAACAAATGCAACCACCGCATCTAAGAATTGATGAGCTGCAATTTTATAAATGTTTGCTTTTGGGTTTAATACTGCTTTAATAAAGCCAATGCATTTCTGTTATTTGCTTCCTTTTGATCTGTTAAATGCACTACTGCAAGTGTTTTGTTCTGTTTGTTGAGCCTGTCAGAAATCTTGGGAGTTGATAAACTCTAGTTCTCACTGCTTTTGCTGCACTATTGGCATTGTTCCCAGCTTAGTTCTATGAACTATAAGACACTGCCCCATAAGTCATGGATATGATGAGAAGTTGCTCTTCCATAGATGCAATACATGCACGGGTGTAAAACTGATGGCCCCATGAGGCATTGCAAGGGTGACAGTTACAAGCATGACTCCCAGAAGCAGAGGCATGATGGGACTTGTAGTTCCGCAATAGCTGGATGGCCACCAGTTTGACATGCCTGTAATGTTGTCACCCTAAGACAAGAAGTGTGCTACTGGCAGGATCATCAGGTGAAAAATTACAGAAAATAAGCCTGGAAAAGAAAAGGAATGCGGCTACCACATCTACGGACTAGTAAGTTGCTAAATTTGTTTTGTTCTTGTGTTTAGAGACTCTTTACGGGGGAAGTTTAATTTATTTTTAGTAAGCACGTGGTTTGCAATTTTATTTGTTTGCTTTAGTATAATGTTTGAGCAGACCTTTATGTTTTTTTACATCCTTGCGTTCCCATATCTTTGTTATTGTAATAAATATATAGATTTGAAGTTATGTACTAGAGGAAAAGTGGATTAGCCATGAGTCATGCTTCCTTGCTACATAAAGGAAATGTAGAGGGTTTTTAAATCTCTTTTTAGTTATTATGGTTAGAATTAAATACAAATAAAATTAATAAATATATCTTTTTTAGTCGGTCACGCATAAAATATTGCATATGAATAGTTTACATTTTTATATGCAGTCAGTAGGTAAAGCTGTCAGCTCCTTTTTATATTTTGCAGATACTCCTTAACTTTTGTTGTAAGAAAACTGAAAATTTCCTATCAAATACTTACCGTAATCTTCCTTTCCTGATGGACTCCATGGCAGCCTACGTATGGGTTAATCCCGCCTCTCATATCTCATAGGATTTGGGATTTGATCCTAACATATGAATCAAGACCACTCGATCAGGAAAGAAAGTTAGGAATGGTTCCTTGAATCCTAAAGAACCAATTTCGGAGACCCTCTTAGCCGATGTTATGGCCACTAGAAAGGCAACTTTGAAAGAAAGTTCTTTAATAGATAACTGATTCATATGTTGTATTTCTCTTCCTGAGAAGAAATCCAGGACAAGAGGAAGGTCCCACTTGGAAAATCTCGACTTTCTTTGAGGTCTGAGCCTTATTGCTCCTCTGAAAAACTGCCTAGTAAGAGGGTATCTGGCCCAGGATACACATATGAAGGCAGAAATTGCAGAAACCTGAACCCGTAAAGAACTGACTGATAAGGACAGATCCAGGCCTGTTTGTAGAAAGCCTAGGATATCCTGTATCTTTGGATCATTACAGGAAACATATTCTGCAAATTTTGACCAAATCCTTTGGTAAACTCTGTTGGTACTTGCTCTTCTGGTGTTCAGCAATGTAGCCCTACTTGGACATCTCAGGGCTTCCAGCCTTCCCCTCTCAAAAACCAAGCCATCAGGTGCAGATGGGTTGGGCATGGGTGAAGAGTCGTTCCCTAAAACAGGAGATCTGGTCTGGAAGGGAGAGGAACTGGATCTCGGACGATGAGCTGCATCAGCAGAGGAAACCATGGTCTGTTGGGCCAATACGGGTCAATTGCCACTACTTTGGCTTCTTCCCACCTGAGACTCGATAGAAATCGGAGAATGACAGGAACTGGGGGAAAAGCATAGGCCCTGTTGAATCTCCACTGGTCCGTCAGAGCATTCACTCCGAAGGCCTGGGGACAACGACATCTCGTGTAATACCTCTTCAGTTTGAAGTTGCACGGGGAGGCAAACAGGTCTACCTCCGGCATGATTCCCAGAGACAGGATCCAGTTGAAGACCTTGGTGTGGAGAGACCATTCATTGTTGTCCAGGGAAACCCTTGAAATAAAGTTCTGCATTTCGGGGAGATAAACAGCTGTCAGATTTGCCAAGTTCACCTGGGCCCAGGACATGATCGGGTCTACTTCCCTCAGTAAGGAGAGACAGCGGATACCTCCCTGTCTCTTGATATATGATACTTCTGTTGTATTAGGAGAACTGAGGCTTCCGATGTCAAGTGGAGAAATGCTTGTAGAGCACAGAAGGCTGCTCGGAGCTCCAGAACATTCAACACTACCCCTCGGGATGGGAAATCCCATTTGCCTTGAGCTACCACCATCAGACAGAGAGCGCCCCAGCCTTTGTTGCTGGCATCCGTTGTCACTGTGATCCAGGAGACGGGTGCTATGGAATGGCAATTGAGGAGATTTTTCCGCTGCAGCCACCAGGGAAGACTCTCCCGCATGAAAGGGGCTATCTGGACAAAATGGTCTCGAGACCCCGGATCCCACTATTGGAGGAAACCCTTCTGAAAGGGCTGCATCCTCCATTGTGCCCATTTCACCATGGGGACTGTGGCCACCAATTTGCCGATTATCTTGAGACATTGTGAGGCTCTGAGAAGAGATGATGACATTCTATCCCGGATCTACAGAATTTTCTCCAGAGCCAAGGAGATGGTGCTCTTCAGCGTGTTGAATTGAGCCCCGAGGAATATTAGAGACTGTGTTGGCTCTAGATGTCTCTTTTCCCTGTTCAACAGCCAACCGAACTCGGTCAGAGTGGAGATGACCTGAGATTGATGTATTAACAGCTGCTCCCTGTCTTGAGAAAGTAAAAGTAGATAGTCCAGATAGTGATGCAACGGGATACCTCTGACCCTGATTAGTGCCACGACAGCCAGTAAGAGCTTCGAAAATAAATGAGGTGATGTTGTAACGGGAGACATGTAAATTGAAGATAGATTTGGTCCACTGCAAACCGAAGATACTTCTGAAACTCCCTCGCTATCGGGCCATGGAAATAGGCATCTTTCAGGTCTATGGACACAAGCCAGTCACCTGGTTGTATTGCCTGACGTATTGAGCAGTGTTTCCATCTTGAATTTCTCCTTCTTGATGAAGGAATTCAGGTGGGTCAAATCTATGACTGGCCTCCAGGAGCCATTCTTTTTGAGGACCATGAAAAGGGGGGAGTAAACCCCTTGACATTTTTCCTCGGTTGGTACTGGAATGGCGGCGCCTTGAGCCACCAGAGAGTCTGTATATGATAGAAGAACTTGTTTTTACCCTTCCAAGTGAGGTAGGACTGTGGGTACAAACCGGTGTGTAGGTGGACTGCTGAATACCCAAGTATGACCTGAGGAGACCGTTTTGACGGTCCAGTAATCCCTGATCCAGGCTGCCCAGACGTGCTGAAAAAGGAGTAAATGGGCCCCAACCTGCTCCGCCTGGACAGGTCCTGTATCAAAAGGACTTGGAAGCTTCACGTCCCCCAGAAGAGGCTGTCTTTGAGGATTTCTGGCCGGAAGGTTGATTTCTCTTCCAGTTCTTCCTGAACTTGTGGCCAGGTCTGTAGCAGCCGGCATCTCTAGCACACTCCAGATCTTGTCTGGGTTGAGCTCTTCTCTGATCCAAGAGGCGATGGTCCTGGGGTAAGAACCCTGATTTACCCCCCGTGGCATGGGTAACGGCAGAGTCAAGCTTATTCCCTTTGAGGGAGGAGCCCTCAAAGGGAATTTTACACCATGCCTGCTTAGAGGCAGGATCCGCTACCCACGGGCACAGCCACAAGGCGCGCTTATTTGTGACCGAAGAGAGCATGACACGTGTCACTAGGCGGATAATATCAAGGGATGCTTCCCCCAGAAAGACTGACGCCAGCTTCAGCTTTCTAAAGCTGCATCCACATCATCTGTCCAGACCTCCATAGCTTTGGACAATGCTGCAAGAGCCAGGGATGCCATACCTGCTGTAATATAAATGCGTTTGACATCAGTGTTGATCTTCCTCTCTAAGCCATCCTTGAAAGAAACGGTATCTTCCAGAGGGAGTGTGACATGTCTCACCAACCTCATTAGAGCTGCATCAATGAGAGGAGCTGACTCTAGATGCTTTACCTCCTCATTCTTGAATGGGTACATTTTTGCTATTTTGGAAATTAGCGAGTTTTTTCTCTCAACTTTACCCCATTCATCTGAAATAATTTTGCCAAGTTCACCCAGGAAGGAGAAGTTTGGGTGTTCTTTCTTGAGATGCTTGAAGTATTTCCTCTGTTTAGAGGGTGCTTCTACTGGTTCTTCCCATCTCAATGCGTTTTTAATCACTTTGACCAACTGTGGAACCAGGGAAAAATCAAAACCTGCGCCAGGGTCATCCACCTCTGCCTCCCTGTCCAAGAATCCACTTAAAGAGAGACTATGTCGAGAGGGACCCGGAGTCCCATGGTCGACCTCACCAGGAACTAGTACTGGAGCAACAGGAAGGTTGGTTGTACAGTCGGAATCTGTTCTGTTCAGAGATTCCTGAACAACTTTTCTGACCAGAGCTTCCACTTGCTTGTCTCCAGCTCCTCTTTCCTTTACAGCTCGAGAATAGCATAACTCACAGAGGGATTTACCCTCTGGGGCCTGAGCTCTACATCCCCAGCAAGCTCTCCTTTTAGAGCGGCTGGAATGGCAGTGAGAATGACGCCCAGACGTGGATTTGGGTTCTTCATTATGATGTCTAGAAGATGATCTAGGGCGTCTAGAACTTGAAGTTGAATGACGATATTGTGATCTAGAAATGTCATTATCTTCACGTGCCGAAAGCCGGTGTTCAGACCTAGAAGGGCTGAGGGGAAAAAAGAGTTAACATGCTCCTAAATAATAAACCCAAACAAACAGGCAGAGGGAAAAATAATTCCATTCTACCTGCAGCGTAAGGGTTGGCCACTGGGGGGCGGTAACACATCCATGGCAGAGGCTCAAAAAAAAAAACTGAAAGTAATCAACAAGGCATATAAGAAGAGCAAATGACTTAACGGTAAGTTATAACCATAGTCAGGCAGTGCAGCATAGCCTCTTACCTTAAGCACCAAAGATATGTGTTTGGGGAAGCAGCTGCCAAAGCCTGCAAGGCATCCCAAAGAATAGCTGAATCTGACAGCTATTTGAACCTGCCGCCCTGATATGATGTCATCGCGCACCCAGCGCACCTGTGCTGTGCCTGACAACACCACATGGCACCACCATCTTGCCCGGACTGCTCATGCGCAACCAAGCCTCGACCTTGATTGTGGCTCGCGCATGCGCAGACGGCCCGAGAAGCGGCGAGCTGGAACGCAGATGCGTCCCAGCCGCCATGGCCGGAGAAACAGAGCTAGAAAAAAAACAGAAAAAAAAACAAACAAACACAGCTGCCATGTAAGCAATATAATCTCTATATACATTACCACCATGGCACCAATTCGATCTGGCCTGGGACTGGGAGCCATGCTGCTCATACTGCCCGACCAGGGCATTTCAATAAGGGGCCTCCCACTAATAGCTGGGACGTTTGGCCATGTTGCCGCTTGCCTGCCAATGGCTGGCTAGTAAGATCTTCAAGACATCGCATTAACCGACCATGTCTACCCTGCTAATAGCTGAGATAGTTGGACTCCAGAAAGAACACCGCCTGAACCACATTTTCACGTGCAAACCACCAGGACTGGACCAAAAACTTTGTAAGGTAAGACTACCTTGGTCCTAGGAGGAGGACAAAAAAGGAACACGGTCTCTGACTAGAAGCAAAGAATTATGGGAGTGGGGTCCTATGAGGTATGAGAGGCGGGATTAACCGATACGTAGGCTGCCATGGAGTCTGTCAGGAAACCTGTTTAAAAGGTCAAGCTAGAATTTAAATGATTTAGGCAGAGCAGTGACTCTCCCTTCTGCTGAGATCTCTCATATAAAACCTAGAGTGCGATATACTAAGACGGAGAGTGCAAAATCTGGTGCAGCTCTGCACATAGAACAATCAGCTTCCAGGTTTCCCCTGCTTGGCGGCGGTGGCCTCCCGTTCTCCTGCTCTCCACGGGTCATCACGGCGGTGGCGGCTTCCATTTCCTCCTTCCTCCTTGCGGCCAATCGGGAGTCTTCTCTTTTCAGCCACTTCCTCCCTCTTCTCTTCTTCCAATGTTGACACGATGCTCTCTCTGATATCACCCAGTGACCACGCCCCATGCCTATATAAATCGTTGCGCACCGTGCACAAGGCATTACAGCGTGAGAGAGCGTTGTGTCAACATCGGAAGAAGAGAAGAGGGAGGAAGACGACGGAGAAGACTGGGCCAACGCTAGTAAAAGAGCTGGAAGAAGATAGCAGAGGAGCCCGGCAGAAGGCACCGGAGAGCGGGAGAAGAATCAGAGAGCGGGAGAAGACAAAGGAGAGCAGGAGAAGAGAGCAGAAAAGTCAGAAGAGACCCCCGAAGTCGGAAGAAGAACCCCGGAGCTGCCTAATAAATTACTTTTAATTGACACTTTCCCCCAGCCAGGAGAATGGGTAGGGGTGCGATGTACCCCATACTCATTCACATAGGGTGGGGGGCCCGGGATCTGGGGGCCCCCTTATTAAAGGGGGCTCCCAGATTCCGATAAGCCCCCCACACGCAGACCCCGAAACCAACGGCAAGGGTTGTCGGGAAGGGGCCCTTGTCCTCATCAACATGGGGGCAAGGTGCTTGGGGTGGGGGGCCACAGGGCGTCCCCCTGCCCCAAAGCACCTACCCCCCATGTTGAGGGCATGCGGCCTGGTACGGCTCAGGAGGGGGGGGGCGCTTGCTCGTCCCCACCCCCTTTCCTGACCGGCTAGGCTGGTGCTCAGATAAGGGTCTGGTATGGATCTTGGGGGGACCCTTAAAATCCATACCAGACCATGGGCCCAGTATGCTAAAGAAGGGGGAACCCATGCCATTTAAAAAAAAAAAATTGGCGTGGAGTTCCCTCTAATTATTTGGTAATCAAAGTCGCATCCCTGCTTATTGAAGTCGTACTTCAAGTCGTGGGGCAAAGTCGGATCCACAGTCGTATGACTGTCTTGTCGAAATCGCGGCAAAATCACGCGACTTTGGAGTAGAAAAGTGTGAAAGGGGCCTTAAAGTGGTTGTAAGCCCTTACAGACCACTTTGACCTACAGGTAACCCTAGATTAAGGCTTACCTGTAGGTCCAATAAATATCTATTATATTATTACTTCCTCTTTAATTGAACAAACTGAAGTTAGAAGCTGATTGGCTACCATGCACAGCTGCTCCAGTTTTACTAAATCTCCCCCAAGAGTGCTCTTAGAACCTTTTCAT